>JAECXC010004147.1:9892500-10560000 GCA_018152125.1 Drosophila dunni | reverse complement strand
AGAGCCCTTTCGCACGACAAGATTTTTAGCAATTTTTCTTTTATAAAGATAAGAGATAAAATGTAAAAATAATTATAATAGTAATAGTAATAGTAATAGTAATAGTAATAGTAATAGTAATAGTAATAATAATAACAATTATAAAAATAAAAATAATAATAATAATAATAATAATAATAATAATAATAATAATAATAATAATAATAATAATAATAATAATAATAATAATAATAATAATAATAACAATAACAATAATAATAATAATAATAATAATAATAATAATAATAATAATAATAATAATAATAATAATACTAATAATAGTAATAATAATAAAAAGAAAAGGATAGAAAAAAAATGAGAGACTAGTTCGCATCGGGCTTGGCTTTATCCACTTAATTCTTAAAGCTGATCATGAATATATATACTTTATGGGGTCCAAAACACATCCTTCAATACATGACAAGTTTCATGACAAAAGCATAATCCCTTCTGCAAGGGTATACTTAATTTGTTTTTATGGAAAGAACAAAACACAGTTTATGCTACTCAGAAATACCTCACATACTTTGTGAAATAAATTAAATACCCTCTCAAAGTATATACACAACTCTTCAATGTATTTCAAATCAGAGAGCTGGTGACTGCACTAAAAATCCGATGGTGTGTAAAGGGCTTTGGGAATATTAATCTGTACTTCGATTGCTTCCGGTCTGTAGTACTCATTATTCAATGAATAATTATGAATGGACAGCTCTTTGGTGCAACTGGCAGATTTGTAAATCCCAAAACCGTGAAAAGCGGCATTTAGCGACAACAACGAAATTCACTGAAAACAATTAAAAGCTATAAAAAGACTCAAAATCGAACAAAACAAGAGAGAAAAACTCGCAAATCACGTGAGCAGAACTCAATGAAACTGAATGAAACTTAATTGAACTGCAGATTAACACAAATGAAAATGGAATTGAAAAAAAAAAAAAAAACTAAATAATAGCATAAACAAAGTAAGCAATTTATAATTACAATAATTACTCGATACGATGTCGACCGATCACAGAAGAAAACTATAAATCGGCCGAGAGCAGAAACTAGTGCCATCAGTTGTGTTTGGCCAGTAAGCTGAGTGGTTTAGTGGTTCAGTGGATCGGTGGCTCAGTGTTGCTTTCGGTGCTGCAATTTACCATTCCTGATGCGCTGCTCTTTGCTTAAATTTGGGCTGCTTTTGTGCTGTCTCCTGTTGCTCGACAATTCGGTTGTGTTGCATGCCACACCGCTTGGCGAGCATGTGGATCATGCTGGCTGCATTCGTGTTACCGTCATTAAGAGGCCAATAACAACAACAACAACAACAACAACAACCACAACTGTTGCACCGCCGGTAACGAATGCAACAGTGGCGCCTGGTTGATAAGCTGTAATTGCGAAAAAATTAACTAAATTGTATTGTTTGGACTATGCAAATAAAGACAAGTTAAGACAGCAGCGAAATTTCTGACCCTTGAAGAATAATTTCTTAAGAATTTGAAATTCTGTCAAATTTATGGCAGGATTTTTAATCCAATCGCGGTAAGCATAAAAGCACCGACTTACAAAACGTTTGAAAAAATCAGTGCATACTTTTCGGCTGGTGGTTTAAATCATTTTGGAATAAAGGCCAAGGGGTAGCTTCAGAACAGACAGGCGGACAGAGAAATTATGTGTGAGAGCTCTGCATGGTAACATTTTTGTTGAGTTCCATTATGATTAATTGGTCTAAATTTGTCTAAAAACACGTTGTGTGTTTCTTTAGCTCATATTCAATAAAAGTATTAAGCTATTAAGCTATTTATGTCCACTATTTTCTATCAATTCAACTAAATTTTTGGGCTTAAGGCATGGACAGAATTTGATATTTATTTTTCTTTTCTTTATTTGACAAAATTATGGGAGACTCGCGTGCTGCTACCACAGATTTTGATAACTGTCTCAATTGGTTTAGCTTAAGCATCGTAGTAAAGATCACAGCATACTTTCAGGCTGGCGCTTAAAATGCAATTGACAGCGAATTTGCATGGCAAAGTCGCTGCTCCTGCCGCCCCTATCCCCACCCACCACCAAGCCCTGCAGGAGTTTTATAAATTGGGTAATGGGCAAAAAAGCAAAGGAGAACCGCACAATGCACAAACAAGCTGCCAAATATAATTAAATATTTTATCGCATAAAAGTGTAGGAAAAGTGCCAAAATGAAACGACAACAAGAAAATGAGCAACCGGCATGTGGGATGTGGGATGTGGCAAGCGGCAAGTGGCATGTGGCATGCGTTTTGCCTGACCGTTTTTTGCCTGATCCTTGAGGGGGTCCGCTGGTGGGTCGCTCAAGAGACTGGGCGTGTGGTTAACTCAGGTAGAGGCCGTTTCTCCATTCTCCGTTCCGTTCTCCTAATGCTGTTAGACCTGACATTGTTGTCGTTTCATGTATGTTGCCTTTGTGTGTTAGATGTCTGTGTGCGTGTGTGTGTGTGCTTAGCACATGTTCCACAAACAATACGCCCGCAGCTCAACCGACTCGCAGCCCCTCGAACCTCACTCCCCCTCCCTACTTTGGACCCATTCCCTTCCTTCGGTTGCATTTCTTTGGTCTTTAGGTTTTTTGAGATGAAATCTTTTTTTGGCCTGCAGTAGCGACAACAACAGCAACATTAAGGAAGAACAACAAGGCCAACGTTTCCATTGTTCGGACAATTCAGCACTCCTTTTTTCGACAATTTCCATATGAATTTTAATTATAATTTTTCTATGTTCATTGTCATGAAAACAATCAAAAATGACTTTTGTGCCGCAGAAAACAACAGCAGCAACACCAGTCGCACTGGGCACATGGGCACATGGCCACACTGGATTGAGGAGGGTCTGTGCACGTTTAGGATCAGGAGTAGGGACTTGGCTTCTATTTTAGACCCGCTGCAAATTGTCACTGGCATTTGTAGCCCACGGGCCAACCAGTCAACGGCTGTGCGAAGTATGTGAGGGATTTGTTTGAAGTCACAATTTGTAGTTTCACAAATGCGCTTTCATAGTTGGGTTGTACAACAACGAGTGGGACAACGAGTAGCGAGTGATGAGTAAATTGGTAGAGACTCTTATGTAGATAGAACAATAAAGGGACAGCTCTATAACGAGTGAATTGCTGCGAGAATAATGCAAGAAGTGCAGTAAGTATCGAGTAGCGAGTGACGAGTAAATTGGTATGACTCTTATGTAGTAAGTGAACAATGATAAGTCAGCTCTATAACGAGTGAATTGCTGCGAGAATAATGTGCGAGAAATGCAGTGAATAACAAGTAACGAGTAGCGAGTGACGAGTAAATTGGTATATACTCTTATGTAGATAGGGGAACAGTTCTAGAACAATGATAAGTCAGCTCTATAACGAGTAAATTGATTCGAGAATTAGGCAATAAGTGCAGTGACTAACGGGTAACGAGTAGCGAGTGACGAGTAAATTGGGATGGACTCTTATGTAGATAGGGGAACAGTTCTAGTACAATAAATGGACAGCTCCGAGAAGTGCAGCGAGTAACGAGTAGCGAGTAACGAATAGCTTGGTATATCTTACATAAAAAGACTGAAATGCAGCGAGTAATGTAATGTTTAGTTTAAAAGAAGGCAACCAGTGAAATACTGGCTATCATTACTAAAGCTATACAAACTCGCATCTGTACCCAATGAGAGTAACAAGTTTAACGAGTGCAATGTAACGAGTAGCCAATGACTCGAATGAGAGAAAAGCAACGAGTTGGTAGTTGTATGTAAAAAATCCAAAGCTTAACGCCACAAATTGCCGCATGCGTCGAATATGCCCCACCAACGAGACGCGTACAGTGGAATAAAACAAATTATATGCCGACATGAAAAGTAACACAAAAGCGAGCGACATTAACAAGTTAACTGAGCATCGCTTGTAGTGCCCGTTGTTGTACCTGTTGTTGTCGCTCTTTTGGTCACTATTGTTGTAGTTGTTGTTGTTATTGGTGCTGGCATTGTATGCACGTTAGCGTTCAGCTTCCGTTTCCGTCCGTGGCCGAAAACAATCCACCCATATGACAACTGTCGCTGGAACTGGGATCTGGGATCTGCTCTCACTCTGCCGCTGACTCTGCTTCTGTTTCTGTTTCTGTCTCTGGCCATGCATACGACTAGTTTTGAATGCGCCGCAAGGTGGCGCACATGTGCCGTCTGTTTTTGAGATTTGCACCTGCGTTTCGTGCTCCTTTTTGCCGCTGGCACTGCACCCAGTAACCACCCTACTCCCACTTCCCCCCATCCCACCCCACATGCCATCCTGTGTCCGTAACGAACCGTTGTCATTATACATTCTGATGACATTTCGCCGCTGTCTTTGTGCGAGCTTATTTTTGTAGCGGCTAATTAAGAGCCAGCCAACTAGCTATGGAAATTCTATACAACATATTAGTATACAGGTAGGGGGGAAAAAGGGGAAAAGTGGGAAAGAGGGTAGCATGAGGGCGACGGGAAGAGGGAGTACTAAAATAGAGAAAATCTGTGCCCTCTGTTTTCTTTAATTTTATTTTGTTGTGTGTTTTAGGAATTGTCTTTGCTGGCACAAGTAAACTGAAGTTTAGTTGTTTTTAAAAATATGTAAAGCGGAAAAATCATCTATCTATGATTTTAATAGGGAAATAGAGCTACTGACTTAGTTATTTCCATTAAAAAAATAGTGAATAAAAATATATTTCACTCGCATTGAAAAAGTAGTGCTAGTGAGCAAGGTTAGTTTGTAAAATTAAAAGAAAGTTTATTTACTTAAAATCATTTAATATTTAAGACTTGTAGCAACCCGTTCATATTTCATAATTGAGACTGAACATAGGGTTACAACTGTAGGGCATCTCGTATGTGACAGCGGTGGCAAAAAGGACTACTAGAGAGGCTTGAAAAATAACTCTCGATATTTAAGTTGAAAAGATCCCACAAATTACAAGTTGTTAAAAGACTCAATACACGATAGTTGAAACCAAATTGTATACCTTAAGTTTCCATATGCAGTGAAAGCTCTACTCGCGGACAGCTCCCTCAGGCGGGCAGCTCGCTTAACCGGACGAATTTTATAGTTTTTAGCATGATTTTAATACAATATCCCTTCTCTTAGGCGGACATTCCCCTTGGGCGGACAAAAATACTGCAACCATGGCTGTCCGGCCAAGGGAGCTTTCACTGTAGTTCAAAGCAAAAATTCTAAAATTTCCTTATTTTCATATTTAAGCCACTTTTTCACTCACCAGGAAATAATTAAATTATGAATATTCCAAGTGTAAAATTGATAGTTAGGTAGACTTAAAAGTATAGATAATCATCAAGGTAAAACAGATTGTAATTTGAAAAAATAAAACATAAGTTCCAGTTAAATGTAGTCTAGGCTTTAGCTTGGTTTATTTAAGACACTTTGGATGGTCTAGTCATAACAACTGTAATTCATTAGATTCTTTGATATTTTAGTTAGTTGTTAAGTTGCAACGATAGTTTCTAAATCCAGTCCATAGCAGTATGGAAAGTAAAAACTTTCGATTGGCAGCGCGCAGATGTTTTTTCAGGGCTTAAGTGGTGTCTGTTTAAGCCAAGTCTTTTGGTCAAGTTGAAAACTAATTTCGCAAACATTTGTCAGCTCATTAACAATTCAATTTGCTGCATAAACGACCTAAACACACAAATAAACACATGTACAGCAAAAGGGAAAGGAGTCTGGAGTGGGACAGAGGACAGTGGGCAGAGGGAGAGGTACACTTGAAAAAAAAAGGGATGTAGTGCACTGAGTAGTTGAGTAGTCGGACTAACCACACATGGAAAACAGTAAATATTCAATTAACAGCACAAGTTGAACTAATTTGAAACCCTTTTTGTGCTTTCAAAGACTCACATCCTTTCACTTCCCACTTTTAGTTGCAGGACTTTTATATTTTGTATAATTTAGTGAATAGTTTGCTTTGATTTAGCAAAGAGTCGAGAGAGTTCAGGGTCAGTTCCATTACTGCGGGCATTTTTCTAATTACACTGCCAAAGCAGCTGGCTTTGAACCCAAACAACATAATTTTCAAATTGAATTTTATTTAATTTAAATTATTTGCTAAGCTACCAAAGGAACAGTTTCGATGGCAGAAGATGCTACCATCATCATTAACTTTAACTTCATCATCGTCACCGTCTCTGCTTTCACGTTGTCGTCTCGTGCAGCACTTTCTGTTTGCCCGACTTCCCCTGCTTCCCCTGCTTTCCCGGCACCTGAGTGCATCGACTGCGTCGTCGCTCCACCCAACGCCGTACAAAGGGCGTCAATAGACGCGTATCGACCGCATCCACATCGGATTCACGTAGCAGGAGACTCGTCACTAGCGCTACCACTATAGTCACTAGTGCGCCAAATAGCGTAAAGTACAGATATGAGATGCGATAGAGCTTGAAGGGACTCGCGGAGGCAGGACTGCAAAGAATTTTGAAAAAGAAGATTAGTTAACTTCAGTTTTAACCTATCGCAACTAAACTCACACATCAGGGCTCTATATAGCCCGGGCTAATGTAAAACTACTACACTACTAACTGGGTATAAGGAAAAAACCAGAAGACCTCCTTACCTGATGTCGCCATCTAGCGGCAGACTGCTGAACTCGCTGCGCAGACCATCGAACGTGTAGTTGCAGCCCAAGGTTGAGTAGGTTTTCCTTGGATAGACTAGATCTCCAGTGACCAGATCCAGCTGAGCACTGATGCACATCCAGGCCATGCAGACGAGGCCAGTGAAGCCACCCAGAAGAGCACCCTTCGAGTTGACCCAGGGCAGCATAACCCCAGCGGTAAATATACCCAACAGCGGACCATTTGCCACTGAACTGAGGATAATGGTCAACTGCAGGACAGCACCCAGCTTCTCGACGACAAAGACCAAGGCGACAAAGACGATGCCAAAGAGCACGACGACACTGCGCATCACAAAGGCGGTCTCCTTCTCCGTGATCGGCTGGCGTCGGAAAGTCTTTACAAAGTCCTCGAGCACGACGGCCGAGAGTGAATTGAGGCCGGTGGAGAGAGAGGAGAGCGCAGCACTAAAGACACCGGCCACAAAGACACCGGGGAGACCGGGATAGGAGCCAAGTGTTTGCATCACCAGCAGAGGCAACAACTGATCATTGCGCTGGGCCAACTTGGTCTCCAGTGGATCACAATCCGAGTACGTGGCATAGATCAGTAGACCCGCATAGCCGCAAATGGCGATGAAGGTCAAGACACCAGCAATAAAGGTCCAGATCGCAATTCGCGCATCTCGCAGCGTTGGCAGCGATAAGTATCTTTGTATCATGTTCTGACTGATTGCATTCGATTTCAACCAATGTGCCACGCCCCCCAGCACCAGGGAATAGAACGTATAGCGCTCATAGAGATCCGGATTGAAGCTAGGCAACTCAATGCGTTGCGATTCCTTTGCTCGCTGCCACACTACACTGGGTCCACCTATGTCTATGGTACCCTTGATCAGCACCAAGGCCATGGCACCGAACATGATCAGCGTCTGAATGACATCGGTCCACACGACGGCCTTAAGGCCACCAATGCAGGTGTAAAAGATACACACCACACACACACACGGCGTCACAATGTGTATGTTCACACCTGTCGCCTGATTGAAGGCGATTGCAGGAACGTAGATCACTATGGGAAGCCACAGGAGCTGCAAAGGGGACAGTTGGAGAAAAACTTAATTTAGTTGAAGAAGTAAGAAGTTAATTTGAAAAGTATGATATAGATTAATAATTCCAAGTTCTAAACGTAAATTTGCAATCAATACTAACCGATGCCATGATGAACATGACTGAGCCAAAAAGCCGCAGACTGCGATTATAGCGCTGTTCCAGATACTAAATAAATATAGAAATATTTATAGATCCAAAGTTAGTGCAGTTTTAAAGACCTCCTACCTTGTAGGTGGAGATGAGATTGAGTTCATGGAATACTGGCAGAAAGATATAGAACATGCAGATGCCCATCAGGATCAGAGAGCCCATAATGTACATGTACTGTGCACCGTACAGGTAGACCTCCGTGGGTGTGCCCAGCAGTGTAATACCCGATATAAAGCTGTTGAGTAAAATTAAATAAAATAAAAATAAAAAATGTGCTCAAATTCCATTTGTCAGTCCAGTAATAAACTAACGACTTGACCTTCATTTCGGATCTGCAATTGCCGTTGAATTCTTAAGAGATCAAAGTGCGTTTTATGCAATTCAATTAGTCGGAGATTCGGAGGCGTTGAAATTGCCCTCGACACACGATTCGTTATGCGGGTTAGCTCGTTATTGTAACTCTTACGATCCAATTGAAAATTATGAAACTATTTGATTTGATGCGTTGATAATCCCATTCTCACAGCTGGAGACTAAAAATAATATTTGCCGTAAGTGACGAAACCTCGCGGTACCCGGACACGCATCGTAATCTTTGATCAAGACAGAAGTCTGTAACAATAATTTCATTGAAAACTTGACATTTTTTTTAACTTAAAAAGGTCGGCTCAACTGGGCTGTGTAGTTAATTAAGTTGTAAATAATAATTAACACATGTGGAAGGAAACAAAGTAGATATAAAACTTAAATAGTTTTGTGGAAATCATCATAATAAAATCTTCTACAAATAAAACAAGTAAGAAAGGCTACAGTCGAGCGTGCCGACTGTAAAAGACCCCGCACATCTTCTACATAGTATACGATTTTCCATACAAATGTGTAATTTTTATCCGATTTGACCTATGGGATTTATAGGCAAAAGTTGTCCGATTTGAACAAAATTCTGTAAGGATAGTTATAATGGTATCATACACATAAAAGGTAAGTTTGGTTGCAATCGCTAAACTAGTACTACATATATGTCTTCATACAAATGTGTAAATTAAAGCCAATTTGTTATATAGGAGCTAGAAGCTATAATAGTCCGATCCAGGTTTAGCTTGCTGAGCATAGGTATAATAGTAACATACACATAACGCGTGAGTTTGATTCCGATAGCTCTAGTCGTTTCCAAGTTATAATGTTTTCAAAAAAGTTTTTAACTGTTTGTAGGGGCGGTAGGGGGCATGTCAACAGTTTAAAACAAACTTGGTTTGCTCGGGAAGTAGACGGACTTTCAATCCAAATTTAGTGGTTCTAGCTCTTATAGTCTCTGAGATCCAGGCGCTCCTACAGACAGACAAACGGATGGGTATATCGACTCGGCTGTTGATGCTGATCTAGAATATATAGCTGGGGTCCAAAATACTTTCTGCCTTCTACGCACACTTCGCTTCTGACAAACCCAATGACCCCTCCACCCTTTTTTACAGTACGGTGTCCACTGACTCCTCTACACTTTTACTTCAAGTGCGGGGTCTAAATATAGGAACTATCTGACTGTATATAAATCATTTTGTCTTGGTTAAAAACAGACTTATAAATAACTAACTAAAGTACACAATAACCAACTTACAGCTACGACTTGAATAACAAATAAAACAGATGTATAAGTATGCATAACATATTAGATTTTAAACGGTTTATATGGTAATTTATATAAGAAAGACTTTAATAATATGAAATTTTATTATTGATGAGATTAACTATTTTATAATCCGATCTACCCTGTATTGAGAATGTTTTTTTTTCACTCTTTTAGAACAAGAATTTTATTAGATTCAGTTTTGTTTGAAATATTTAAAGGTTTGACAAGTCTCTAGAGCTAAGTACTGTATTCTGTCGATTATTTTTAACGACTTTCATCACTTAACAGCATTATCAACATTAAGGAAATTTGAGGAACTAATTAATTTATATTTAGAGTATAAGAGTGAATCATATAAGAGTGAAGAGTACAAGAGTGAAGCATATAAGAGTAAAGAGTATTTATCCTAGCGTCAAATGAAATAATAAATAATAGCTCCCATTCTAAAGTAACCTCCATAAATAGATTTTCCCATTCAATAAGTTTATTTGACAACTGCAGACTTACCTCGCTATGAGTGACATGGTGATGGGAAAGATCTTCATTTTCCTGCCACCCACCAGATAGGAGGCGGCACTATTCGCGGCCTCCTCGGCATCTCCGGACTTGAGTTGCTTAGACTCGCGGCGCAGCTGGAGGCAAAAATAAATGCCGATCACGGCACATATGGCAAGCATCAGGCAGAAGACAATGTAGTCTGGCCAGCCGAAGCTTTGCAGGCTGGTACGCAGCTCATCGACATGCATTTCAAAAAGGACACGACACCAAAACTCACTAAAAATAAAATAAATAAAGCCGTGCGATGAACTGATTCACGAGTGATGCAAACACGATTCACGCGTTCCGTTGATGCCACCGAAATTGAGGCACCGCACTGTTGCACGCATCAGATGTCACTGACAGACACATGTGGCATCTGTATACACTGTCTTCGGAGCTCAGCTTAGCATCGCACTCTCTCACTCCCACTCGCTTTCTCTCTCTCCCTCTCTCTCTCTGTCTCTGTGAAAACTAACTGTCCGCCGGTTATGATTTTATTTCTGATTCTGATTTAGATTTGTTTTAACATTACTGGACAACAGACGCGAGCGATAAACTGTGTGCTCTATTATTATTAATGACATTATGCGGAGCTTGCCGCTTTGTATACCCTGTAAAAGGGGTACGACAAAGTCGACGCGACTTAAGTTGAGGTGAAAAACGTAAAAATATATATTAATTTTTAATTTTCAACACATATAATTGGTTTTATAAATAAAGTAAGTAACATACAGTTAACATATCGTGCGTAACAGGCAGAAGGAGGCGTGGCCGACCCCATAAAGTGTATATATTCTTGATCAGCATCAACAGCCGAGTCGATATATCGATGTCCGTCTGTCTGTCTGTCCGCTGTCCAGATGAACACCTGGATCTTCTAAACTATAAGAGCTAGAGACACCAAATTTGGAATGAAAGTCCGTCTGTAAGTCAGGCAGATTGTGAAAAACGACCTAACTTGGAAACGGCCACAGCTATTAGAAACAAATTCAAACAGTATGTGAGTGGTGCTATGGTAACTATCCTCTCCAAGTTTGATTCTGACGACTATAGCCTATAGCTCCCATAGGACAATTCGGAAAAAAATAGAAAATTTGTATGAAGACAAGTAGTTTTAGTTGAGCTATCGCAACCAAACTCATACATTATGTGTAAAGTACCCTTATAAATATCCTCACCAAATTCGATCTGGATCGGACGACTATAGCCTATAACTCTCATAGGACAAATCGGTTAAAAATTGCTCAAATGTATGAAAAACCTCGCATTCGAAAGAGTACGTGGTCTTTAACGGTCGGTTCGCTCGACTGTAGCTTTTCTTACTTGTTTTTCCAGAGTATGCTCTAGTCACCTACTGTTTATGCTTTACTACTAGTTTGATTCTTTTATAATTTCATAGCGAGAACAGCTGACAGCTTTAAGTTTTCGTTACTTTTTACATTCGAGTCTATCACCAGCCTCTAAAAAAAAACAGAAAAAATTATCTCAAAAGATTTTGGTCTTGAAACGCGACAATTGAATAACTTGGCGCAATTGAGGCGTCCCATAGATCAGAGTGGTGTCAACTTGAATCCGTCTTTGTCTTCGGGTATTCCAAGTATAATCAGGCCTCTTAATGGGCACTTTGTTTTGGGGTGCCATAGTATATATACTATATAGTATTGGATTCGGTTGCGTAAATTAACTTGATTAGATTTAGTGCGCAATTTGAACTCAGTAACTGACTCTCGAGTATGTATGTAGGGCGATGTGCAAGAGAGAGGGTCATAGGCTGTGTGACAGAGAAGGCAACGCACAGACTCACACACCCACGCACACACACACACTCCCACACTCGTAGCGATCGTGCCAGTTTTAGCACGCGTAATTTGTTAGTTATCAGTTAGGATTAAATTTAATTTGTTGAAATTTTCTAAGTAGCTTTTATTTTGTGTTTAAATGTGAAATATAAAAAGAAAACGCCGATTTTAAGTCACTCTTGCTGAGCAGAAAGAAAATCAATCAAATGATTGTAAAGGCTGGGAAAAAAGGAAATTTTTTTTGAATTTGTTTGATTAAAAATAATTTGGAAATAACAGATAATTGTATTATTTTTAGTAATTATTGACAATAGGCAGATTTTACTTCAGTGATTTTGTTGCTTAGAATTATGATAAGCTTAAATTATAAATTTTTAAATTATTAAAAATACAGGAAACGTGGCTGTCTGACAAAGGAAGCTTTTACGGTATTTAATTTAGTAATACAAATAATTTTATTTATTTTGTTTTAAGCACAAATAAAATAAAAATTGTTCTTAGCTTAAGAAATAAATGCTGTACTGCATTAAATAAATTCTTTAAATAATTATACATACATAATTAAAATACAATACATTTTTATATAATTTAAAAATACCAAAAATTAATTGTTTATTTTTTCATATATTTAGAAGTTTTCAGTTTTATAAATTAAAAGTATTTAAAGTAACAATTTGAATTCAAAAAAAAAAAAAATATTGTTTAGCTGAGTCGATTGCATTGAATAATAATTAGGGTAACAGTTTGAAATTCACAGTAGTCTAAAAAATAAAAACTAATGTTGCAGATTTGGGGCACTGATAGTCTGCTAGTCGTGGCTTAGGAAATTTCGTTTCCTAAATGTGAACCTGGAGCAGAGTAGCAGCAACTTCATTTCCCAGCACATTCATGTCCATGTCGCCATAGTTACTCTCGGTTACTGTAAAAATTTAAGTTATATCAAATGTGTTAAAATGGGTTGCAACGATTTAATTTGTATTTCCTGCACTACCACCAGTTCCAACTCCACCTCCACCTCCGTTCATGGACAGCACTGTCATAGCCAATTCCTTAAGAGTTCGCTCCATTTCACCAAAGTTATTCCTGTCCTCGCCATAAGGAGCTGCCTTTCCACTGCAGCAGAGACAGAGCAGCACCGAAAACGTTATACAGATCCAATTGAAAGCCATGTCCAAAATTATTTCTACTGAACTTGGAGCTATGTGGCCCAGGCTTATATAGCTCACATGCTGATCTTGATTACCGATTACGGACGGCTCTTGTTCTGCACTATTAAGGGTACAAAGTTTTGACACTGCGCTCCACTGAGCACCAAATGAACTGCAAAAAATGTCAATAATTGTGTCAGAAATAAAAGTTTAATAATAATCGATTAAAAAAACGAAATATGATTGGATTCTTTAATTGTTTATTAAACAATATCAGATGAGCTCAAGCTGATAAGCTGATATAATTATGCATATAATTACTGCTCTAGAAATTATATAGGTTCATTATTAGTTATTGCTATAATACTTAGTTTTCATATTATATGATTATACGATTATAATACCCGAACTTTTTGCCGTGTACCTATGAAACTGTCTTACCGCAGCCAACTTAACAAGTGATTTGATAAATAAATTTTTTAAAATGTTTAAAAGACGAGATTTTTTTATTGAAAATTGTCTTCTATCAAAACTTTGTACCACAATAACAATTAGACGTCTAAAAATAATACAAACAAACCAACAACAATATTTACAATTATAGTTTTAGCAAATTAGATTGACCTAAAAATACAAATTATTACAATTTGTTTATACAAGGGATCAGCTTAGGGGATCTTGCGAATGACACTTTGTAAGCCTCATTTTTCTTGGTTTTTTCCACGTTGCAAATTTTTAAAAATTAAGATAAAATCGTATATTATTATAATTTATATATACAAGGGATCTGTCTGGAAGGTACCGTGGATACCATTTTCAAGTCACCTTTTTCTTGGATTTTTATACTCTCTGCAAGAGTATATTGGGTTTGTGCAAAGTATGTAACAGGCAGAAGGAGGCGTGGCAGACCCCATAAAGTATATATATTCTTGATCAGCGTCACAAGCCGAGTCGATATAGCCATGTCCGTCTGTCCGTCTGTCTGTCTGTCTGTCTGTCCGTCTGTCCGTATGAACAAACAGATTTCAGAGATGGTAAGAGCTACAAGTTCGAGCTTGGTGTCAATCGATCACATATTTAGTCAGTCAATACAAGAATCTTTTTTTTTTTTTTCGATGCCACGCCCCATTCGCCCACAATGAGCAAAAAACAAGACACACCTCGGAAAAAATCGGTGTTTCCGGAGAATATTTCAGTAACTATGGCACCTAGGATCACCAATTTTGGTATGGAGGTTCCTAGCGACAGCGTTAATACATTGGCATTTGAAATTTTTGACTGCCACGCCCTTTTTTTCCAAAATACATAAACAACTTCCGTTCCTTTTTAGGCATTGGTTCATATAGTACAGCATTGTAATTGCATAATTCGAGTGGAGGCTAACTATTTCAAACTATTCCTGAAAGGTGCATTAAAATCGGACTATAAACAAGAAAACTAGAAGCGTTACAATATTGATAATTGAACGCAATATCACTAATGAGTTCGAGCGAGACAGAAACGTTTTCGCTGTCTGTGTGGCGGCAGCGAAGCCCGCAGTCGCTGGCAGCGCCAAATACACACATACATATGTAAGAACATATATAATGTCAAACGTATGTGTATTCGCATACAAACAAACAGATGTATGTATAATTATGCTTAGATTGTTTTTGTTTCAAAGTGTTTTAATGCAAGTAATAGACATTGTAATATCTTGATACCGATTTTAATAATTTAACCGGGAAAAAAATGCAGAGAGTATTATACGGTTGGGCGTGCTCGACTGTACTTTTCTTTCTTGTTTTTTTCAAGTTTCAGATTTTTAAAAATTATGATCGTAATTTTCACACATGCCAAAAGTATGCAACAATAACTGACGATCTTTTGTTTGCTTTTGTCTGCAGCATTTGCAGAATTCTTTTAGCGTTTGACAGCACTGTTTTTGTTTACAAACCTTTTTTTTTGTTGCATACTTAACGTTGCAATGCACAAGCGATGCAAATATTTATGTATGCATACAGACATATATACTTATGTGTATGAATGTGTGTGTTTATATTTTTTCTTGCCTACAAAAAGCGTCTGCACTTTGCTGACAATCGAAGCATAAAATGAGCAGCAAGTGCCACTACATCCACATCTAAATACACAAACGAAAACTCGCACACATGCTGCAAATGAGTACAGCACAGGTGAGCACAGGTGCAACACAACACACACACACACCCACACACACACACCCACACACACACACAGGCTACGTCGAGTGTTGTGCAGTCTTGTATCAGAATCAAAAATTCTATACGACACACGTTGAACACGAATCCTACAAATGAATACTGCAAATAAGTACTCATAGTATTCATTCTGCGCTACGTTAGCAGAAAGTGTGGTGTACATGAGTTACTACATAAGCAGTGTTTACTGTACAACTGATTAAAATTATTTGAAATATTTTTGGAGCTGTCAGTAGAATGGCTAAGAACTCACAGTTATTAAAAAAAAAACTTTTTAATCCACTTCAGAGTTTCAAATTCATAAAAAGTAAAGATTTTATCATTTTTCTTTTCTCTTCTTAATATGAAGCTTAAAATCGAAAATAAGTTTACTCTTTCTCTAATTTTATTTGAATCAGTGGAACTCTCAATCAAGTAAGATATGGTAAGAAAGTATGCTTTTCATTAAAGTCAATCAATCTAAATCAATTGAAAGATTTAATAAATAAATAGGAATTTAGAATAAATAATTTTTTTAAATTGGTTTCTGTGCTGCTATTTTAATTTATATAAAATCTTTTATGCAGATAAAATGTATTTAAAATTGAATTTAAAATTAACTATTGCTCTGTATTAAATTTTGGATTATAATAAAACAAAGTTATTGAGACTTTTTTATTTTGAATGGCGAACAAAAAAATTTTAATGATTTAAAATAATCCAATATTGTTTTTTTAATTTTTTTTTTATATTAAGAATTTCAAATAAATTGTAAATTTTTTATTTCAGATTTTTTCTTAACATTTTAAACAAATTAAAAAATTACTGATTCGTAATTAAAAATTTTAGATGTAGTTTTCAGCTTTATTGATACTTTTTTTATTTTGAATAGAGAAAAAAAATATTTAAATGATTTAAAATAAGCCAATAAAATAAGCTTTGAAATATTTTTTATATATTATGAATTATTTTTGAATTGTTAAATTTTTTATTTCCGATTTTTTCTTAGCATTTTAATCAAATTTAAAAATAACTGATTCGAAATAAAAATTTTTAGATGTAGTTCTCAGCTTTATTGAAACTTTTTTATTTTGAATAGAGAAAAAATATTTAAATGATTTAAAATAAGCCAAAATTGGTTTGAAATATTTTTTTTTTATATTTAGAATTAATTTTAAATTGTAAATTTTTTATTTTACAATTTTTTTAACAATTTTAGCGAATTAAAAAATTACTGATTCGTAATTAAAATTTTTAGATGTAGTTCTCAGCTTAAAAAAAATCTGCGCAATTAAGTAGAACGGAATAATCTAAAATTTTTAGTTTTAAAAACTTTTTTTTTAATTTTAGTTAATAATTAATAATTATTCGTCTCATATTCTTTAACAGTTTCGTGCGTTTTATTGCCTTTTCTTTCATTAAAGCGCCCTCTGGGAGTCGTCTAGGCAGCACAACAACTCAATTTGTATATCTTTTTGATTTCTCGCGATGATTTTTTTTGCACCCTGTGTTTCTTGCATTCCATTTTCACAGGCACCAAAACGGCAGCAACGACGTATTAATTAATTCCAGTGCAGCGATTTTTCAAGAAAAAGCCCTTTTTGCACATTTAACACACAGTACGGCAAATGAGTGTGTGCGGGTGTACCCGTGTGTGTGTGTGGGTGTGTGCTGGGATGTGTGTTGTGCACTTGAAACGTTTCTGCAGGTGTTGTAATATTATTTGGAATTACGTTGGAATTTTTTTTGCACTGCTACGCCGCCGCCGTTGGAATGCCATGAATATTATTTGCTTTTTAATTTTGTTTCAAGTTGCATATGTCTCTCAGTCTACACACACACTGGCACACCCACACACTCGCACACACAGGTGTGTGTTTATAGCTAACTTTACAGTTGAGAAAGCATTTCTAAAGTGGTTTTAATTAGTTGCCCCAACTGTTTTCGGTCTGGTTTGCTGCGGTTCCAAATGCGTGTCTACAAATTATTCCCAGTCCAGTTCCCGATTTCCGTACTGCCACCCACCCCCTCCCATCCCCTCCCACACCCTTTGAGAACTTCAACTTATCCGGCTTTTTGTATATGGTATGCTGAAGAAAAGGTTAAGTTTATTTCAATGCATGCACTGGACAGATTAGAAACTGCTAAGAATCCGCAAATCGGCTACAGTGTTCGCCTTCAGTAACTGCTCAAGGAGCGGCTTCTGTGGTCGTACTTGTTGTACCCGTGGTCGTATCTCCGTCATTTTTCGAGCAGTCACATGAAATTTCTTTGAAAATTTGCTGAAAATCAAAAAATTTAATTTTTAAATTTAAATTATATTTCGGTTATAATCCAGTTCATACCTGCACAATCCTTTGGCAATTCCTGGGCCAAAGGAAACTAAAATTGAATGGAAACGGTGTACAAATTCTTTTCTGCAGCTGAGCAATGTCTTGTGAAGTGCATGTCTAAGAAAAAATTGTAATAAATAATTTTAGAAAGTCTTTTTTTAGGAATTCCCATCCCAACTCACTTTGGCTTCGACAACTGTACTCATTAGACAGATCATAGCCAGCAAAAGGCCGACAAGAGTCAGGGAATGGAACTTCATCGTGCTTTCCTTAGTAGTAACTGAAACTGTAATATTTCCCAACTGAGTATTCAAATCGATTTGCCAATTATATATACTCCCAACAAATGTACCTTGGTTACAAACTTATTCAGTGGAATCGTGCTGCAGCCAAATTAGAGTTTGGAACAGTTTCAGATAAGAAATTCTATTTAATATGCGTCGTGCTATGGGGTTTTTAACCAGATATTAAAAACTAGGCTGCATTCGAGTGAGCCGACTGTAAATGCCCCGTACAATATAGTTGTCCGATTCGAACCAAACTTGGTGACGATCGCTACAATGGTATCATGCACATAAAATTTTCGTAATTTTGACCGATTTGTCCCATTGTATATATTATATGTCAGTACATTGTTTTTGAATCAACCAATCTTGATGAGGGTGGCTATAGTCCTGATATAGATATAATGTATGAGTTTGGTTGCGATCGTTCAACTAACAGTAGATGTCTCCATACAAATATTCTAGCTATTATAGTTTTTGATATCTGTTTGATTATTTAGACGGACGAACATTGCTATATCGATTCAGCTGTTGATGCTGATCAAGAATATATATACTTTATGGCGTCGGAAAGCCTCCTTCTACCTGTTATGCCCATTTCGCTTCTGACAAACCTAATAGACTCCTGTACTCTTTTTGAGTACGGGGTCTAAAAATATATTTTTCATTGGAATAAATACATTTTAAAAATTTGTAATGATTTATGCGAAAACAGTTTTCCCAAATAAATGAAATTTATATGTATAAATTTTATAAGTTCAAAGAAACTATAAATTTTAGTGCTTTTTATAATATACTGTTATACTTCAATAACCATACGGTTTTATACCGTGCAAAAAAAATAACTCTTTCATAAGTTTGAGTAATTCGATATTCGAAGATTATAAGATATATAAAAAATATTATATTTTATTATAATTTATTGTTATCATCAAATAATAACTATAATAAAATAAATATTCTTTGATTATAAAATCCATAAAAAATTTTTTTTACGAAAAACAATAAAGATTAAAAATTTTTGTAATTGATATTTAAATCACTTAAAACAAAATTAATAAAATATAAAAATAATAATAATAAATAGAGTGCCTTCAAAACTATAGATTAGTCGATGGGAAAATATTCATTTTTTTATTTGACAACAAATAGAGTTTAGTAAGGCAGACTCTATAATTTAATAATTACAAAAATATATTTTATTTAAATAAAAGCTGAGAAACTCTAGAAACCGACTTGTCAAAAATTTATCGAAGGGAGTTAAGGATAAAAAAGCGGCGCAACTGTACCTTTTGCTATTTAGCGTTGACACTAATCTTTGTTGTGTGTGTTAGTACATTAGGTCACTTTTCATATGCAAATGCGCCAACGCATACACACACGCATACGCATACGCAGTTGTCAGTTGACTTTTAAGGCGCACTGTGTACACTCATCTCAGGCCCATTTACAATAATATTTATCAAGTGCGCGGTACACACCCAGCTAAATAGGAGTAACGTCATATATTAACGGCTTTAGTGCCATCCTCGCAATCATCATCATTAGCATTAGTTTGATCATTATGATGAGGCGAGCCTATGCGTGGCCTCTAATTACATCGCATTGTCATAACAGAATTGAGCGCATTTGACACGCAATTGGAGCACACGATGACATGTGAGAAATGCCGACGGAGCAGCGGGAGAATTACGAAAGTTTTTACACTTAAAACAAAAAACTTAAAAAAACACATGTAAATGTAATTTCACTAACAAGTGCAACTACAGTGGAATCCGGTTATAACGACTCCGCTTAAGGCGTCCGTCCTGTCATTGCGACGAAAATTCGATGACTTGTTTGGTCCCCATACAAGCTTTTTTCTTTGCTCGTTTCGGTTAAAGCGTCTACCGGGTATAACGACGTAAAATCGTCGGTCCCTTGAGTGTCGTTATAACCGGATTCCACTGTATTTGTTCTTAAAAATAAAATTCTTTGATTACTAAATAGTTTTATTTAAGCTTTTAAGCCAAAAAAATATTTGCGTAAATGAATTTAATGTGTGACTGCACTTAAAAAATTATTAAGCTATTTTAATTCATTATTAAAAGTATTATAAATTAAATTATTAAAAAACATTAAGTGTCCTAGAAAGCACTTAATTTTCTTTCAGTGTACTTCCTAGTCAGTCAAAACTAGTATTTGAACTCGAACTCAAAGTCGAACTAGAAATGGAAATGAAAATGAAAATGAAAAAAGGCAAACCAGAAATGACAATGGAAATGAGCAGTGACAATGGGACAGTGACAGTGGGACTGTTGCATCAGTTTCTGCTCACAGTTTCCCCCCTCGGACTTTGCCCTGCAGTTCTGCTTAAGCAGATAAGAATTAATTGTTGAATGGCACGCATTGCACTTAATATTTGAATATAGTTGGTTAAAATTTACTACTACTCTTTGCCTCTGCTCCATCCCAAAACGAGGCGTTACAACAGCATTTTGACTTATGCCTAGTCATTTGGCCCACGCACCACGCACCTTACAGAGTCCTTACGAGTCGAGGGGAGTCGAGGTGAGGCGAGGCGAGTGGACATCACTCGAGTCCGTCGGTTAATCGGATAAAATTCATAATTATCGTTATTACTGTCATTTCTTCTAATGACTCGCAGCACACAAATTGCGTGTACTTTTCTATTAAGATGAGCTATCAAACGCATTTTCACTGCGAATCCTTCCAAAATGTTGATTTTACTTCTATTTTGTTTTTTTCACTTTTCACTTTTCACATTTTCCGCTATTTTTGCTGTAATTTTTCAACCACACTTCGTTATTCTGTTTGTTTTCCTGTCATACTCTTCCCGTTGGGTTGTTCGATTTTTGAGTGATTTGGTTTAGTTAAGAAAATTTTAATATATATTTTAATATTAATAATAATAATAATAACAACAATAATAATAATAATAATAATAATAATAATAATAATAATAATAATAATAATAATGATAATGATAATAATAATAATAATAGTAATAATAATAATAATAATAATAATAATAATAATAATAATAATAATAATAATAATAATAATAATAATAATAATAATAATAATGATAATAATAATAATAATGATAATAATAATAATAATAATAATAATAATGATAATGATAATAATAATTCCCAAATAATTCCAACTGTCTCTCTTTTCCCATACCTTTAGAAAAACTTCCCCAAAAATTCCATAAACAACTTGAATTATAGGGCATCAACTCGTCGTCTAGCCATAAATAATATTTCTAACTTGTCAACCTTTGTTTGTTAAACATTACTTGGTAATATTTCCTAGACTCTAATACACACACTCTTCCCCTTCCGCCGGCTCATCACATACACCCTCCCCTCGTCACCTATGCTTCCCCTGCCTCCTCCTGGTCACGGGCAATGCGCTCCTGAGTTCTATTAGAGGACGCACGCGTAAATTATGTAATTAAAATTCCGCACCTTAATTCAGGCAATTTATTACACGAGCTTTTGACTAATTGGATAACGATCTTTAACTATGTTTACTAAATAAATGAAAGATACATCATAACCATCAGCTAAATAGGCAGACAAACATGGCTTAAGTTACTCCCTACTTTTGTACTACCCAACACTACATTACCCAATACTAAACTACAGTACACTCTACCCTAAGTGACTCTACTCGCGTTGATTGCATTTTTTGATAAGCTTCATATTAATTGAATTTGAAGGTGTGTGGAATTAATGCGCCTGATTTGCGTGCCGTGGATGAAGCAACTAAAATAATGAAGGACTAGGAATTAGGCACACTAACGAGTATAAGTCGGACAATAAAAAGGCTTTTAAAAGGTTACTTTTTTAAGAATTCCACAGAGTATTATCGGTAGCAAACATCAGTTATGTGGAGATAAATTAAGACTTAGTGTTTTTATTGGAGAAAGGAATTCGAAGAGCTTTAGTTATTAAGATTTGGTCACCAAAGAAATTTAAAATCTGATTCTGTTCACAACTGAGAAATCTTTTTTTTAATATTACCAGTTTTATAAAAAGAAACTCGCATTAAAAGTGTAGTGGGCCAGGCATCACACGGTTATTCTCAATCAGCTGTTAGAATATAGGTGCAAGTATAAGTGTATAGGCAGGATGAGAAGAATGAGGAGGAGGTAGAAAAGGAGAATGCGAACGAGCTAGTTTAAAGTAAATCATGAAGAAGATCTGAAGCTTCAAAAATAAAATCAGCAAGAAGAGTGGTAAAATATAACGCTTGTGATTGAATTAATTACTTTGTGACTAAGTGAAAGAAATATACATTTAATTACAAAACTACACTGTTGATTCTATAAGAACTATACAAAAAAAATACTTAAATATAAAAACTACAAAAGAAAAATAAATTTTATTGTTAAAATGCTTGAATAAACATTTAAATATTTTTTTCAATTCAAATTTTTGTGTGTGCATTGATTTTAGGTTTTATTGTAGTGTTAAGACTTGGGTCTCTTTTTTCGGAAGCTCTTTATAAATATTAAATTACTTTTTAATAATACAAAACACTCTGGTTAAAACTTGCTGAGCTTGCTATTTAATTATTATTTTAAAAATAAAACAGTTTTCGTCAATGAATCAAAGTAAATTAAAAAAAAAATTTCTCACAAATTTTCAGAAATTAATGTGATTTATTTCTAAACGAACATAACAAGTTTTCATGTCTATCATTTTGTTAACTGCCAGAAAGTGTTCACACAAAGTTTCTGAAATGTCATCGAAAAAAGTTTAGAAATTTGACCATTTGATATTTAACTCCGTTCCAGCTCTAAGTTAACATTTCTCAGTTTGCAGTTCCCATAGTTCATTGTTCATAATTATTTGTGATTGAGCACGAGTAAACACAGCCATATAATTGTCACAATGAAATATGAGTGCTCTAAAGTTCTGCTTAATAATTTTCAATTGCCATTAATGAATAGAAAATTGGCGAGTGTTGAGAGCTTTTCGGTTCAGTGCGATTTGGATTCGATTCGATTCGGGTTGGGTTCGTGTGCGATGCAGTTCGTGTTCGGCAACAAAAGGTAAATTTCAGTATTGAAACGAGCAAAGTTGAGTCAACAGTGTACACAGCAAGAATTAAGGTTACCATATAGTAAAAATAAATTAACATGGAGATTATTTCTTTGTATGATTATATAAAAATTTTAAAATTGTAATAAAAAAGAATGGAGAACTTAATTGATTTATTTACTAAATTATTATACTTAATAATTTTTACTTTATATTAAAACTAACTAAAACTTAACTTATCTTATTTAACTTAAAATTTTTTTACTTTACATAAAAACTAAGTTAAACTTAATTAATTAAATAGTTAAGGCTAACTATTCACAATACAACATAGATGTAAAAAATCGCAGCTAAAACTTAAATTAAAGCTTATTTTTTTAATAGACTGAATTTTATTTTCTGTGTAGTTAAAGGTAATAGGAACAGGGAGGGGAACAGGTGGTTAGAGCCTATTAAAATTGCCCGCATTGGCAAAAAGCTCTGAACGAAAGAGAGGGAAAGCGGGAAGTGGGGGGCTTGGGGGTTCGCAAATGACGCGGTGTGCTAAAAATAGACCAAAAGTTAGGGTCAATTCAAGCTATTTGGTATGCGGCACACATGTAGCTATACGCTGGTGGGAGGAGGGCAGGGGGGAGTGGGGTAATAGCGGGTGCGACAATTGGAGAATGCGACGAGTTGCGGTCAGTCGCGTTTCGTTGGCCAACGTTAAATGTTGTTAGCGGTTTTAAGCTGAATTTCATTTTTTTTTTTGCTGTTTATTGTTTGTTGTTGTTGTGATTATGGCTACCCCAAACAGCCCCACATGGCTGTTAGCCCTGCTGCTCCCTCTACTCCTCTTGGTGCTACTGAGCTCAACACAGGTGAGTTTGATTGCCGACTAGCAGCAAACAAAAATCGTGCACTTTATTGATAAAAACCCTTAATTTTCCTCAGTCACAAGCTCTGGAATTCATGGATTCGAATGAATCAGCACCAGAACACGATGATATGGGCGATTCAGCTGAATTGCCAGCGAATTTTCAAAGCTACTCGCGAGATACCATCGCCAATTTTAATCCACATCAGAAAGATACGCAGTTCCGTATGCTCTGGGAGCGAGTACCACAGCAGAAACAGGAGGTGATCAAGCGCAGATAATTCCGCGCAGTCTATATATAACTAGCTATAACTATATCTTACTTATAAACAGCTCAAAGTTGTAACTCGTTTTAACCAAAAATTAATTAAGTTGTAACCACCCCATGATATTATACTCGTATATAGGTATTAAAATTACATTAATTTAAAAGTAGTTGATTAAAGATTTGGTGTTTTGAAGGCTCAAGGCAAACGTTTAGTTTAGAAAACAAAAATATTTAAGCGGAAATAATCACATAAATATAGCAAAAGTAAACATAATTATATTATCAGGTTAAAGTCAGCTAAAAATAAATGTAATGGGCTCAGTAGGCAGTTTATTTTATTCCTCATTCTTTAATTAACTACTAGAAAATATGAGTCTAGAAGTATTCCTCCTAACCTATTCCACCTAACCTAACCCAACCTAACCTACTCGAATCTGACTCACGAATTTTGTTTAAATCTTGAACATTGTATAAAGTTCTAAGTTATAATTGTTAATAAATACTTTTACCATAAATGTCATTACCTTATAATTGAATCATTTCCAACTGTATTAACTTTAAATCAATACAATCAGTTCAATCGGTTCCAAACATGCTTTCAATACTTATGAAAATAATTTGTAAAAATACACAATACAGAGATTCAAAAAAAACGCTTAGAAGATCAACATAAATTAAGAATTAAGTAAGCCACATATGTATGCATATGGTAATGTTTCTAAGTATCTTTCAGATACATTTTTTGTGCATTAGATAAAAGCTTTACGCCTTTTTCTTAAAAAATTTATATGTTCCCCCCTTTGTGATAAGTCGGATTTACTTAACTACGTGTTTCCATTCAAGAAAACTGCAAAATTGTTAAAGCTAGACAGAGGAGAAGCTTTTAAATTTTTTAAGATGAGATTTAGAAAATATTTGATCTAAATAACGTTAAATAAACCCATAAAATTAGCTTCAAAACAGCCAGAGCCTCAGCTGCTGCCCTTTGAATATACCCACACTTAACTAGTGCAGTCACGTTAAGAGCTCAGTTTTGACTACCCGCGTTTGCCGCCTGATTACGTGGTATAAAACAGTTGCCACTTCATGAAGAAACAATGACAGCAAAAAATACCAAATGCCGCACAGATTGGTCAGTTTTTTTTTAATTTTTTTATTTTTTGTTTTCTTCAAAAAGGTGACGAGGGATGGAGAGCAAACTCGGGCACAGAAAGTGTTTGTGCGCCCCAAGACGTATGGGTCACTACTTGTGCAACTCTGTGTACAGCCCCCGCCCTCCTTTCACCCCACCCTCTCTGTACCACTCAAGTAGTTTTTCCAAGAAGTATAAAAAAAGATGAAGACGAAGAAGACATCCAAACATAGCTAAAACTTTTTATTTGCATTTTGTTTTAAACACAAAGAAAAAAAGTGAAGGAAAGCAAAAAAAAAGTGAGACCAATGGTGTTTATGCTTCTTCCAGTTTCAACGCTTATTTTTTTTCTATATTTCTTTGGTTTTTTTATGAAGTTTTTTTTCTGGTATTTCTTTTTTTTTTTGAGGTTGTTTCTTCTTTGTTTTGTGGAAAAATGCACAAGTTTTATGCTTCCATAAAACTTTTTGTGGCAGAAACTTTGCACTTGTCTTGTAGCCGCCGAAAGGGTTTTACAATGATGCGCTTCAAGCAGCCCTCTCTACCCACTCCACCCCCTTTTCCCCCACTTTGTAGCATCGCTTAAGTGGGCGTGGCAGGCACTTAATATTTGAGGCGCATATCAAAAAGTAGCGGCTAGTTATTGGTCTATTTTGTGGGTTAGACAAAAGTTTTTTAGGCACGAACCCTTAATCCTTACTCTCCCCCCCGTTCCTCCCTCAATGTGTTCACTTAGTTAGCTACTCCGCCACGCCCCTTAATACCCTACGTTGGGTCATTAGGGGACTGAGTCGTCGTATAGCTACTATGCATTATCATTAAAATAAATTATTAGAGTCCGGCGTAGTCCAAAAACTACGTAACAACTAAACGCATTTTGCACGTTTTCCCTTCGCAAATTTTTTACACGATTTTTACAACTTTTTTCGGCGCATTCAGCTAAGTAGACAAAAGCTTTTGCCGGACAATGTGTGTGTCGGGAGAAGTGTGTGTGTGTGTGTGTGTGTAGGGGGAATGGGTAGGGAGTGGGAGCAGTCTTTGGTGGTGGTAAAGTGCAGATAAAAAGTCAAGTCAAGGGGCGAGTTAGAAACACAATACAAACAACAAACAGTCAAAACAACAAATGAAAATGTTGAACTGCAGTGACTGACTTTGAAATACCCGTAAGAGGTAGCTTGAACAGATAAGTACTCTGATTTTTATAGCATGTAATTTAAAGATAAATATAGAAAAGTATTAATAAATTATTTTTTTGCCTTAAAAAGACTTTTGAAATTCAATGAAAAGTGCTTTGAATTATATAATCGTGTTTGTGTCTGTAATAATAATAATTTCATAAAAACGTAAGTGATTGTGTAAAATTTAAAAAATAAATTAAAAATAATAAATATAAATAATTTTTTTTATTTTTATGGAGAAGGTAATTTAATAAAAGTTTAGGCTAGAAATTTCAATATTATTCCACATAAAAGGGTCTTAAAATTTATTTATGTTTTCAATCTTAAATAAATTAAAACAAATGCATGATTTTAATAAATAAAATGTGTATACAATCATTTAGGAAGTAACAGAATGATTTTCCCTGCATATGCCCGTTGGCCCCACAGCTAACAGGTATGAGAACAAAGCAGCATTTAGTTAGCAAAAAGGTTTGTAAGAAATAACTTTGCATACTTTTAGGCAGCGCATGTTAAATACCAAAATACTAAAATACTCGTACTAAATGCAAGGCAAAGCGACAAAAGACAATGAGTCCTCTACAAGGTGCAAGTGTGGAAGTGTAGGAGTGTGTATGTGTGGTGCGGGTAATGCGGGTAGTGCGGGTGGTGCGGGTGGTGCTGCAGAATACCACGTAATTTCTCAAGCTGCCCTTTGCCAAACCACGTAAAGCATAAAATATTTGTTAGTACTGACCCTCTTCCCCCGCTCTACAACTTAATGCTGATGTCCACTAGGGCAGAGGAGGGGTAGTGGGCACAGCAGTGCGAGTTCCAGAAGAAAAGTATGTCTAAGAAGTTGGCAAACAAGTTGCAGCCACAGCCACAAGTCCAGCGATGCTGCTCATTTGAATACATGGCAACAACTTTGACCACGCATTAGTTACACAACAACAAGAACAACAGCCCCTTGCTTCCACTTTTTGGCTGGGGAAGGGCGGGACTCAAGTGAAGTCCAAGTGAAGTCAAGTCCTTGTCGCTAACTTGCCACATCCTTCGTGCGGCATCCACGGCACATGCAATTTGTAAACCAAAGCGCATAATTTACAATGAACATTTTGGTTGCTCTAACGGTGCTTAAAGCTGACCACGGCACAGACTTGCTCCTCCACACTTCATCTGGAACTTGGACTTCATCTTGGACTTCGACTTCGACTCGGACTTGGTTATGGTCTTGCTCTTGGTCTTGGTCTTAGCCTCGGTCTTCGTCTTCGTCTTGGTCTCGAGTTTGAGCTACATCTTGAGGCCATTAAGTGCCAGGCAGGACATTGATATGTTGAATTTCTCTACAGCTCCAAAACATAGATCAAATCCCGAGGTTTGGTATGGTCTTAGCAAGCAGCGTACTGAATCTTCAGCTCTTTGTCGGGGGTTATTCCAAAAGGATTACTGTCCAACAACATTAGTAACTTTGTTCTATGAGCAATTTAGGAAGTATGCAAACGAAAAAGGGTTAGAAAACAAGTTAATGATCCTAACCCAGAAGTAGGTTCATTCGGGGCATTCAAAAGATCCTAGCGAATAAATGCTTAGAGGCAAGAGGATCATTGGAGTTACTTATTAAAGATAAAGGTTTGAAAAAGGTTTAAGCAGCAGGTTTGGTAAAGCTTAAGGGAGGAATTTATTTCAAGGTAATTTCGAAGGTTTGGTAGACCTTATCATAGGTTTCCATTAAAGTAATGCTATTGCTAGAGGAAAAGGTTGGCACAAGTTTTTAGAAGCAATCTAGATAAATTCATACTGGACTTACCAACTGGGAATTCCCAAGGATTACCATAGAAAACCAGTGAAGAAAAAGAGGATAAATCGATAAAGCATAATCGACCTTGAAATACACCAAAAAGCTGGTAGGTTCGATTTTTTCCGAATACAAATAAATGTACCTACATTGATCGGCGGAATTTGTCCTACGATATTTTTAAACTGTCAAATTCCTCATTGATGCTAAAAGTCCCGCCGTGCAGGAGCCAAAGGCAAAGGACTTAAGTGGCTCAAGGAGTGGGCACCACTCGTTGTTGCCGGTGCAGTCAAGTGGCTCGTGGCCACGTGGCTTCACTGGAAGAGCAACAGAGACAGCGAGGGAGAGGGGAATGGGAGCATGGGAGAATGGAGACGGCTTTTGGTGGTAAGCGAAAATAACTTGTAGCAAATTAAGTTTGTTAGTAATTAGAACACCACTAAGGACACCTGAGCGTCGTCCTGTGCTGTCGTCCTGACCTGGCAAATTTATATGGCAGTCATCACACTGCACAACACAAGACGACACAATGCTACACAACACAGAGAAGTACAACAATTAAACCCACAGCCCCTTTCTATGCTGTACTCTTTGTACATCCTTCTCTTTTTTTCTAGCTCTTCTTTTTGTTCTCATTTTCTCCTGTAGTTGTTGATGTAGTTGTTGTTCAGGTATCTTCAAAACCAGCAAAGTAACAAAAGTTCCAAGTCGCCTTGTCGAAAATTCCTCAAGCTGAAAGTTGCTAACTTTGATGTCCAAGCTTCCAGTTTTCCTCCTCTCTTTCTCTCGCTGTCTCTGCCGCTTTCTCGCCCTGTTTCTCCTCCCCTCTATCTCTATCTCTGTGCTGGCCATTTGACAGGCTCCTTCGACTGCTGCACTCCGCAAAGTATGCAACAAGGTTCTTGGCATGCGTCAGCGGTAGAAAACAGTTGGATGTTAAGGATCCACCGCCAAGTGCATGCCTGGGCAGAGGCCAGTTGCCAGCTACACTCAGAAAAATTAACGCTGAACACATCAATCACAATAGTGCCGCTCTTAACATGTAAGGCTCAACAAATTTCAATGAAAGTGATTAAAATTAAGAGCAGGTCGACTTCTTTATTAATTTAGGTCTTAACTTTGAAATTTGCAATTATTTTTGTTTCAGTGTAGCTTTTTTTCGACTGCCCTCCTTGGTCACTTGAGCAATGTGGCCAAGTGACAAAAGTTTTCTTGCCTAAGCAGTTGACCTGAGCACACTCTTCACCTCCACCCTTGCCCCACCGACTCCACACTCACCTTTCCTCTCCCCTACTACCTTCTGCACACACATGCATGAGCTTAAAAGGTAAGTACTCTAGAAAGTATGGCACATTCACCCTGTTACATTCTGTCAGCTCTTCTGTCATCCATCCATTCACTCCTAGTTCATAACTCACTTTGTAAAAGTCCGCAGTCCTGAGACTGAAGCATCCAAGACAACTGCAGCTGAGTTATGGATCCAACATTGCAAATGCCAAACAATGGTTTTCGGTTAATGCAGAAAGATCAGTTAAATGAGATGAGCTTAAATATTGTTAGGGTATTCAAAATCGTATATGGACATTACATTACATGACTTCTGAAAGAGCGCGACCATATAACTATCATACCCCATGGGTTAAACTGCGTAATGGGTGTCATAAAGTAAATTATTTGTTAATACAGTTCGAGCCCGGATAACTCGTTTGCTCCAAGAACCCCACGAACTGTCAAGGGAAATGAATTACTTGGTCAAAACGGTTTGTTAGATCAAGTCTATTATTCTTGAAGGTACTTATCAAAACGATTTATAGAGAAAAACGAATTATCCCAGTATTGAATTATCAAGGTTCGACCTGTGCTTACTTTCCTGAACTCGTGTGTCTCATCTTCATTGCCCCTGCTGTTGAGTGGCTCGTTATCAGCTCAGGTATTTCCAAACTGTCTTAAAATTGTATTATGCTCATTATCTTTTCGCGTAATTTAAGTCTGTTCTTTTGGGGTTTGTGAGAACACATTCGGTATTAGAAGACAACGGAATAGCTAAAAACATGGTTTAAAGCTATATAAATTTTCCGTTTCATTTAATTTTTAACAGTGTTTCGAAAGCGCAATGTTCTGTCGCTTATCATCACAAATTTCTATTATACAGTGGAATCCGGTTATAACGACACTCAAGGGACCGACGATTTCACGTCGTTATACCCGGTAGACGCTTTAACCGAAACGAGCAAAGAAAAAAAAGCTTGTATGGGGACCAAACAAGTCATCGAATTTTCGTCGCAGTGACCGGATGGACGCTTTAAGCAGAGTCGTTATAACCGGATTCCACTGTATTTTGTTTTTTTCCTAAAGGCATGCGTTGATTCTCAAATATTATTGTGCTTCCAATAAAGTCAAGTCTACCTCATTTTTCTCAGCTGACCTAATGATTTCATCGACAAGGGGGAATTCTAGACTAGAATATATGCGACTAAAAATTTATTTTTATTTTTTAATATGTTAGGAGTACACAAAATGAATAAAATACAAGAAAAAATATTTAATACCCTTGCAGTCATGAATATTGCATTAAATTGGTTTCAATTTCCAATTATTTCTAAGCTTGCTATATGGTTTAGTAGTCTGATTTGGATGAAATTCGATCAACAGTCGGTCGAGCATTTCACTTAAACGAGTACAGGGTCTTTCTATGTCGACGCGCTGGGTTGTAGCCTTACACACTTATTTAACTTACGTTATCAAAGTCATGTGTGGCACATGTTTGTCATCTGACCCAATACAGTCATCTCAAATTTTTATCAATGCCCATTTCAGATTAGTGTATTCTAATCATGCTTAAAGTTTTCTTACCCTATTTAAATGTAGATGTTTGATCGCATTTCATCAGTCAGTAGAAATAATTCGAACTGAGCGAAACCATGGAAATATTTCTCGTATTACTTTTTGGTGTTTTCCTGAATTCAGTTTCGAGCTTAGTAACTGATTACAATATCATTACTTGGAATTCAGATGGCTATAAACTTGCCCAAGTTATAAGTTACTTTGCGCAAAACCCAGCATTAGACCTTGCATTCGTGCAAGAAAGTGGAAATCTTGAGGTTCAACTTCGAGGCAGGGAGACACCCGGAATTATACCTCAAGTAATGTGAACTAAAAGAATGTGAATGTAGAACTAAGAGACCTATCACTAGTGTGTAAAAGTATAAAATTTTAGCTTAATCTAATTTACATTCTTCTTCTCTCCCTCAATTGAACAGTTTTTCATAGCTGACCAGCATGATGAATATTCAGTTACTCCTGATGCCAATGAGGTTAGAGGCTACACAGTTCAAAGTGGGAACCGTCCGCTGTATGTGTACTTCTTCTCTTCACCTAACCAAGGTAAGAACAGTTACTTTTTAGACCCCGTACTCTTACAAGAGGGGTCAATTGTTTGTCTAAAGCAAAATATGCGTAACAGATAGAAGGATAGAAGAAGGCGTGGCCGACCTCAAAAATTATACATATTCTTGATCAGCATCAACAGCCGAGTCGATATAGTGATGTCCGTCTGTCCGTCTTTCTGTCTAACTACCAAATTTTGAGTGAAGGCGCGCAGATCAAGTTTATTTCGAAACACCATAACTAGGAAACGACCAAGGCTATCTTGACCAAATTGAAACTGTATGTGTATGGTACCATTTAACCTTTAGCCTATACCTCGCGTAGTCAAATCGGTCATAAATAGAACATTTGTATAAAGACATGTAGTGTTAGTTGAGCTGTCGCAACCAAACTCACATATTACCTGGTATGTATGCAGGGCCGGATTTACCACATTAATGTTATGGGGCCAGGTGTGGTGGGAGCCCTGGCCCACACCGTCCCCTATCATAATCCGGCCCTGTATGTATAATACCATTATAACTATCCTTACCAAATTTTACTTCGATCGGGCAATTATATTCTGTAGCTACCACAGGACAAATCGGTCTAAAATTACTTATTTCTATGGAAAAATGCACACTTGAATGAGTACGGGGTCTTTTACCGTCGGCTTGCTCGACTGTAGCCTTTCATACTTGTTACTCTCTAATAATTTAATATTTCTACTCAGTTTCAAACAAAATCACGCTAACTACTTTGAGCCGACAAATCCCGACAGAAATTTTATATTTTGCCAATCAAAATATGCACAGGAACCCACAAAATCAGCGTGTGTTCACCAACAGGCCTATACCGGGATTAGTTTTTGGCAACGCGGGACAGGAAAACATTTTCCTCAACCTCCATGCTGAACCCAATCAAGGTTCGGAGGCTCGACCTCGTAACGAAGTGCCCCTACAACTGGAAGTCATCAGAAGTTATATGAATGCCAACAGACAGCAAGGAGCTTCCTGGATGCTCATTGGTGATTACAATCGCATCCCTGGAACAGTGAGCATAACAGCTTCAGAACGAGTAGTTGCCCCCCTTAATCCCACTTACGGTACTCATGTTATTGATTATCTAATATTTGGATCTCCTGATCAGACTGTTCTCAATCGAATGATCAATGCAGCGTATACAGGTAACTCAAGAGCCACGAATTTGGTATCAGATCATCACGCCGTGCATTTTGTATCCAGCTCGAGGTTCGGAAAGTAAAGTTAAAGCAATTACACTAAAAATTTGGGTTTTAACAAAGTAAGACACCACTTCTCCGCTATGTAACAGTCTAAATAATAAACTTTACTAATAGTGCTAGAGTTCTACAATACAACTGAGGCATTGAGTGTAATAAATGTCAAAATTTGTTTGCCTAAAATGTTTAACTGTTTTCATTTCTTCATTTTTATACCAGTTACTCGTAGAGTTGAAAGTTATATTGTAATCTTTGGAATGTATGCAACACGGAGAAAGAGGCGTGGCAGACCCCATAAAGTATACATATTCTTGATCAGCATCAGTAGCAGTGTCGATATAGCCATGTCCGTCTGTATGAACAAAAGGATCTCAGAGACTATAAGAGCTAGAAAGGTGAAAGGGGTCGCAAATGAAAGGTACAATGCCCAAGCAGTACAAGTTTGTTTTTGTTTTATGGCACGCCCACTTTAGGGCGTTCTATTTTCATATAAAGATAAATGTACAGGTAAAACTAGAAGGTTTTAGTATAGAAAACTTTTTTGTTAGCTAAGCTATCTGAACCAAATTTACACGGGTAGTACATGTCTAGGAAGTAGATTTACTGACCAAGTTTGATACAAATTGGATATATCGTATAGCACGGTATAGATCGGTCAAAAATATGCTCTAAACATAAATTTGTATGAAAATGTTCTGTTTGTCAAGCTATCTTATCTATCACCATTGTTAATAACATATTGAAACTGATAACGGGTATCCTAAAGTCGCGAGGCGACTATAGCATTCTGTCTTGTTCCTATTGAAACTATAGCATATAGTGACAAGCTTGGTTATTAAATTTGATTTAAAATAAATGTGAGTTATATCCAATTTGTTTCAAATAACAATAGTTATGAACTAGGCAATTTAAGTTGCAATTTCAATGTTTAGCACTGTTAACAAGACACCCTACTACAAGAAGTGCGAAATCTTAAAGGCGAAATCTTAAAGTTTAAGAAACATGAGAGCTCCAAACAGACTGAAAAGTTGCTCCTTTTGCAACACTTGCACTTGTATTAACACCAAATTAATTCTGACCCTAAGAGAGGGAGAAGAAGGAACGGGGAAGACAAGTGTGTGTGTGTGTGTGTGTGTGTGTGTGTGTGTGTGTGTGTTTGCAAGCGATTGAATTTTAAACAAGAAGGACAAAAGCCGGCAATCAAGTGAAGTCATGTTAAAAGAGCAGCAAAATGAACTCAAAGGAGGCAAAAGGACGAAAAGCATTGTAACAATAATCAATATGCAGCAGTCAATAAAGGAGCAAAGAGAGCGGAGAGGGGTTAGGAGAAAGGAGGGGGAGTGAGAGTGAGAGGGAGACATGGCGAGGATGTGCCTTATAGTTTGGCAGAGAACGTCGGTTAAATGATGTGTAATCGTCTTATGTGCACTCGAATGCCTTTTGGCTTCTAATATGGCCAGCGAGGCGACAGACAACAACACTGGCAACAAGGACTTGCAAGTATCGACAGCAGGACGTCTGCAGGACACTCAGGCTTACAAAGGACACAGCACAAAAGGACACAAGAGCAAGCCGAGAGTTTCCCAAACCAAAATTAAGTAACCAATACGCACACACAAACGCACACAAAAGAAAACTTTGCCATAGGCTGACCTCAAAATGCACAAGGAGCGGACGACAGGACATGCCCAAGGACTCGTCGCACATCGCTCATACGCCCCCGCTGACCCCACGCTACGGGCAAACTTTAATTTACAATCAATTCAGGCGTGAATAATAAACCACAAGAAACCAAACAGAGTCCAAAGACAAGGAGCTAGTGAAAGTGTTGCCAACTAGCTGTGCAGTGTGTGTGTGCGTGTGTGGGTGTGTTTAAAATTTAGTTACAGCACAACACCAAAAGTTTAGCAAGTTTTCAAACAAACAAAGCACCCGAAAAATCTCCAACTCCGAAAAGTGCGAAAAGCCCGAATCCGAAACCACAACACTTCCTTTCTCCGCTCCCCGCCACGCCCCTCAACCTCCTTAACTTCAATTTCAAGTGTCCTGTCCGGTCCCTGGTGACGTCCTGCTGAAGTCCTGCTCCTTTGACTAGCCTCTAGCCTAGGCTATCAATATTGTTTTCCTATTAAATTGATCATTGGTCAGCAACAATTGTGGCCAACTCAATGGGTAAGCCAAAGGGGTCGGAAGGGGGGGAATTACGGCAGCAAAGGAGGGTTAAATGACCAGTTGAGTGGCCCACTTGGCTCACCGTTTTCTGGCTCCATTGTCTGGCTGGCGTTGAGTGGCAGCCCTGGGGAGTTGCCACACGTCCTGTGACTTGGCATTAATTGTATGATTCTAATGAAATTAATTGAAATGCCTGCCTGAATGCTCTGCATGTGCTTTTCAGTGTCGCATGGACTGTCGATTCTGTCAAATAGCAAGTGCTGAGGTGTGTAGAGGTGTGTATAGGTGTGTAGAGGTGTGTGTAGGTGTGTGTATAGGTGTGTAGAGGTGTAATGGTGTGCACCGGTGTTTGTAGGTATGTGTAGGTGCATGTTGGTGTCTTTAGGTGTGTGTAGCTGAGTGTAGACGTGTGTAGATGTGCATAGGTGTGCTTAGGTGTGTGTAGGTGTGTTAGTCTGTGTGTGTAAGTGACTGGCTTGTATCATTAAAAGTAATTGACAGAATATTCAATTGTTTATTCATTTTGACATTTAAGATATTCTTATTGCAATAGTAATATCTTTTTACTAGCAAATTAAAGTTTAAAATGTTTAAGAAACAAATTAAACTACAGTGGCATCCGGTTATAACGACACTCAAGGGGCCGACGATTTTACGTCGTTATACCCGGTAAACGCTTTAACCGAAACGAACAAAGAAAAAAAGCTTGTATGGGGACCAAACAAGTCATCGAATTTTCGTCGCAATGACCGGACGGACGCTTTAAGCGGAGTCGTTATAACCGGATTCCACTGTAGTTTAATATATCGAATGAAGAACGAAGACGGCTAATGGCTCAACTAGAACAAGTCTACTTCAAATGACCATCGAACCATCTTAGTGTTCTTAATTTAATATGATCATGTGGGACAGTTCTTGGCAAAGACTTAAGACTAAAGGCTTTCTATCCAGTAGATATTTTGCTTTGAGGATTGTACCTTGTAGAATATTTGTATTCATTATCTACTTCGATAGGTCTACAGTATTTCTATATTTCATCACTGCATTTCAGTCTCTTACGTTCTTTCTCTCCACTCTCTTCACCTGCTCTATCCTTCTGAGCCTCTTTGAATTCCTCGAGCAAGTGACCCAACTCTTCTACTTTCAGATTTCCAAAATCTGTTCACTTTCCACTCACGATCTCCATTCCATAATCTCCTCAATTTCTCCTCCCTTTCGCTTATTTACCCGTTATCGAATTGAGTGTTCAATCTGTTATCGTTAATCGAAGTACAAGTGAAATATTCAAATAGCAGTCTCAGTCGCAAATTAAGTGTGTGTGTGTGTGTGGTTGTGTGGCAAGTGACTGCAGTGCTTGCCACTCCACAGGCAAATGCGGCATGTGGTATGAGGCATGTGGCATGTGGGATGGCAGCCAAGTGGCAGCCAAACTCAACTCAATTATGCACAATTACAGACACAAACAGACCAAGTGGCAAGTTCGAGGGTATGTGGCAAGTAGGCCCCAATCCCCAAACTTCAATATCCTCATGTTGCATGGGGCACATGCGAGTGCACACATGCAGCTGGCACAGTGACTACCAATGCCACTGTCACTGCCACCGTCACCGTCACCGCCACAGTGTCTCTGACTCTCCTTCGCAATCTCTTGTTGCAACTGCAGCGCCTATTCAATAGCCAACGACCTTAATAGGAGGCAACAACGTGGCTGCAGTTGCACTTGCCCCAGCTGGTGCCAGATTCAATTCCATTTAAAATTCGTTTTTTTTTTCGGTAATTTTTGAACAGCATTTTTGTGGGTAGGGTGGCGTAGGGGGAGGAGGAGGGGAAGTGAGTTTTGGGTGCCTCGCATTCTGCAGCTTGTGGCATGAGGCGCTTAAATTGCATGCATAGCTCATTGCTTGCCACTCGAGCCTGCAGCCTGGCTGAAGTACCAGCGAGTGTTGGTAGAACGGGTGGTTGTAGGCGGCGGGTAAAGGGGGGGCGGGTGTAGGTCCCGCCACGAGTGGCGAGTGCTGTCAAAATTGCCATTGAATTGCTTAAATACTTTGGATCTGTGGCGGAATCGTCGTCATCAGCATCATTTGACTGCCACGATTTTTGGTTGCCATGTGGCAAGTTACATAATGCCCCCAAATTGCCCCCATCCTCGACACACCACCACTGGCAGTGCACAGTGGAACAAATGGACTTCATTAGGCATCATTTAATTAGTTAAGAATCTTTAAACTTTTTGTTGTCTATTTTGTTAAACACTTGAGCCTTTAACTTGAAAGCTTTAGGTTGATTTGTTTCAAATAATCTAATAACTAAGAAACAAGAGGGACTATAATGGAACAAGACAACTGTAAAGAACGCTGTTCTCACCGCACGTTGTAAATTACTATTTTCATAACCCTACAACATTGAGACTATCAGAGCTATCGTAAACAACTTAATATAAATATAACTTTCTCACTAAAATTGTTGAGGATCGGACAGCTATATAATATAGCACCCATAGGACAAATCAGTCGAACATTGCATACTTACAAGCATGCATACGGGGACTTCTACAGTCGGCTCGCTCGACTAAAGCTTTACATACTTGTTCCATACAAATAAGCTAATTTCGACCGATTTGCCTTATGGGCGCTATAAGATATAGTTGCTCAACTTGGATCAAACTTGGTCAGTACATGTACTTCCAAGACTACCCGTGTAAAATTGGTTCAAATAGCATAGCTAACAACAAAGTTTTCTATACTAAAACATTTTAGTTTTACCTCTACATTTACCTTTATATGAAGATAGAACGCCCTAAAGTGGGCGTGTTAAAAAACAAACTAGTAATGCTTGGGTATTGTGTCTTTCATTTGCGACCACTTTCACCTTTCCAGCTCTTATAGTGTCTGAGAGCCTTTTGTTCATACAGACGGACAGACGGACGGACGGACGCCTCCGTCTCACTGGTACACACATTCCAACGATTACAGTAACAGGTATAAAAATGTAATCTTAATTTGTTTAATAAAATGAGGCAATTTAACCACTGTACGTGCCCCACACCAGAAAATGCCACAAATGCCATTGGCAGCACATGAATAAACGTCTGACTAAATGAATGAATGAATGAATCAACGATATGAAGTGCAATCAATGCAAAAATCTGTGTGTCTTTCAAGTGCCTGCTGCCAAGAGCAGCCTGCAGCAGTTGCATCTACAACTACAGTGTGTGTGTGTGTGTGTGTGTGTGTGCGTGTGTGTGTGTGTGTTTAGGTGCATCGGTGTGAAAGGATTATTCACACACTATTGATTTCAAATTGAGTTGACTTCAAATCCGTCTGAATTGACAGGCAGTCAACCAACTGAGGCAGCTCGGGGAAGTGGGGCAGGTGGGGCAAGTGAGGCAAGTAAGCGACAGAAGCCAACACATGGCAACGGCAACGGCAGAGCCAAAGCCAGCTACATTCTATCATTTCATCTGTGTGTGTTTGTGTGTGAAACCGGAAGTTGACTAATGAATTTAATTTGCAGTGGGTGTTGAAGCAAATAGAGCGACAAACAGAGAGACGCCGAGAAAGAGAGAGAGAGAGAGAGGAAGGGCGGTGAGAGAGATAGTCACTTGGTTGAGCAGAGCCAAATGATGATGGAGCTGTTGTCGACTGGTATTGATGCCATTGAGTGACTGACTGATTGACTGCCATATTCCTCATTCCACACACCACACTTAAGTGGCTTCAATGCGTGTGTGCGTGGGTGTGTGAGTGTGTGGGTGTGTGCGCCTGTAAGTAGCCAACAACGTTTTGCGTCTAAGCATTTAAGTCTAAATGCAATTGAGCAGGAATTTCTTAACAGACAGTTGAGTTTTTGCTTCTTTTTGGTATTTAAGAGCTTTAATAAATACAAGAAATTTGTAATTTATTTTTAAATACAAAAACACTTAAGATATTTAAGATAATGTGAGATGTTTTGAATATTGATGTAATGTTAAATATCGATTAAGTAGTGTCGTCACGGATAATTATTGATTATCGAGTGTTAAGAATCTACTGACAGGATGACCATAGGATAAGCCTGATCTTGATTCCTTCTCTTCTTCCGGAAACCGTGAATTTCAGACCTGTTCTGACTCTGCTTTCATCGTCTTAAATAAAATCTTAAGCAAAAATCTTAAATGCTACGACTGTTGAATACCGCGTACTCAAAATATATTTTTCAGTGTTTTGCGAATAAGAGTATAAGCTTGCGATATAAACATACTATGTGGGGTTGTTTGATGTAACTTAATAAACCATGAATTCTTCATGCGAACCAACAATATCCAAACAAACGAGTCGTATGATATAGTTGTCCAACCAGAATAAAATGTTGGTTTGGATACTGGTACGGATATAATATACATAGGGTGTAAATTTCATCAAGATAGAAGTAGTACTTCCCAAGTAATGCTTCAAATTGACACACAGACGCAAAGATGGACAGACATACAGATGGAGATCGGTCTATCGATTTGTGTAAAGAGAGACGGTAAGACAGACAGACTGTCTGACAGCACTATATCGCTATCGTATCTGCCTAATGTGGTTGAGCAAGCCTCCTCCACAGCCTCCTACACTCTATACGAATACAGGGTCTATCAAAACTCAGCACTCCGATACAGTAGGCTCACCTTCAACCCCTTCAAAATGTCCAAGTAAAAATTTGTCAATCATTTAGTTTTACTTCGGCTTTTGTTAGTTACACATACAACAAATACATTCGAAATCCATTTTAATATATTTTTTTTTTGCGTGTGTCTGGTCTTCGTATTTATGTGTCTCTTCTCCCAGGTAAGTATAGCTAAACACTCCAATAAATGTGAACAAATAGTGAAATGTTAACGCCACTTAGGAAGCAACATGAATGAGTATATGGATAATGCCAGACGCAATATTCAACGAGCTATGAACCAGAGCTATAGTTCCCTCATCGAGGCGGCCATAACGGCTGGAACAGTGGCCACTAGCACCGGCTATAAGTTCTACATGACCCTGATGAATCTGAAGACACTGCTGATGCAGGAGGCATTCGGTGGGTCAACTGCAACGCCGACAGAATCAACCTCGAATCTTCTCAGTGCTTCGAATGAGAGTCTGGAATCAGTGAGTGAATGCATAATGAAACCAGTTCGCACACAATTCAACTGTCGGCCGCGACTTGTGAGTGTTGTCTGCGGTTTTCCCAAGGATATCGAACTGTATCCCAGCTACTGCAAGGGTCAGTTTGGTGAGGATGCCTGGTTCAGGACGTCGACGGCCAAAGCTGATGCTTTGGGCGTGGCCGATGGTGTGGGGGGCTGGCGTGTGTATGGCATCGATCCGGGACAATTTAGTCGTTTCCTGATGCGTTCCTGTGAGCGCTTGGCTCATACCCATGACTTTGAGGCAACGAGACCGGAACAATTACTGGCACGAGCCTATTGCAATCTGTTGGAGCAAAAGAAACCGATTCTGGGCAGCTGTACGGCCTGTGTGCTCACCCTGTTGCGCGAGAGCAGCACCCTGTATGCAGCTAATATTGGGGATAGCGGACTTTTGGTGATACGCAACGGCGCGATTGTCTGTCGTTCGATGGAGCAACAACACCATTTCAATACACCCTTTCAACTGGCCGTACCACCGCCGGGACATGACCTTAATGTGTTAACCGATGGCCCCGAATGTGCAGCTCTACTCCAATTCGATATACAGTGCGGCGACCTATTGATTCTGGCCACCGATGGTGTCTATGACAATGTCTCCGAGGAGACACTGCTCAAAGTGCTGACAGATGCCGCTGGCATCTCAGATCCCGTTCAGCTGCAGACATATGCAAATTCGGTGGCTTTAATGGCTCGATCGCTCAGCTTCACTCCCAGCCATGATTCACCATTCGCCCAGAATGCCAGACGTCACAATATCGATGCACCTGGTGGTAAACCAGATGACATTACAGTCATTTTGGCAAGCGTAGTATAAAGAACATAGTATAAATACCGTTAATATATATCGATATGCCCACATATCGATATTGTATCTGGGCAGTTTGGCTTAGCAATCAGTTCAGTTCAGTTCAGTTCAGTTGTGGGCAGTTAACTGTCCCATAAAAAAGACCTATATTTCGATCTGTCTGCCAGTTAAAAATAGGAAAAAAGCAAGTCAAGCAAACTAACAGATAACAAACAAAAACTAAAGACAACTATATTATAGATATACTTAATGTGCATCAAATAATTCCATCTCTATGTCAAAATCCGCATAACAACAACTTCACATCAACTTTTTTCCACTGCCATTAAACCATTCAAAATTAAGTGATTTTCTTCAGAGGCGTATTAGCACTAAAAAGGGATCCTTTAACTAGCGCTCTGCTCGACGTTGCCCAGGGACCATAGCTGTAACGCCTTCCTAGACCCTTGAGACAGAGGCACTAAACTAGTTCTGAAACAACAACGGCTTGTATTAAAAATTTCTTAAATATATGTGTATATGTGCAGCTAGTTTTAAAGCTATACATATCTCGAATAATTTAATATTTACTTTTATTTTAAACACTAACTGGCTCGATCCCATATTAATAAAACTCAATTCTGCGAAGACAACGCCATAAGAAGAGTTGCTTGTTGACTTTACATCTAATTATTTGATAAATTTTTATTTAATTTAATAATAAATTGATTTTCTCACTTGTTTAATATTTAAATTTTAAGTTAATCATTTTTTACTAGCTTTAAATATAAGCTTTTTTGCTTTGAAAAAATAAAGAAAAAAAGCTTTTATTTGAATTATTATTTTATATACAATTTTTTTTAATTTCTCTGATTTTTTATTCAAGTCATTATATATTTTAATTCATTAAAATTGTTTTAAATTCTAAGCCCATTTTTCTATTCTCTATAAATTATTTAATTTTTATTATTTCATAAATTATTATTTTTATTAAATAATTGATTAAAATTATTTAAATTTTGTATTTTTTATTTATGTACATACATATATTTTTTGATTACTTAAAAATTTAAATGAGTTTTTTAATTAATTTCTTTATATTTTTATGTCATTTATTTTTCAATATTTTTTTATATTATCATTCTATTAAATCTTTATTTGAATACTTACATCAATTTGTTCGTTTGCTTGTTGAAAATTATTCGATTGTTATTTATAATTTATTTTATAAATAGAAGCAATAATATATTGTAGTTATTGATTTGTTAAATTATTTATGCATTAATATATTTTTATTAAATGGACAATTTAGTTTAACATTTAATTTACATCTCCATATATATAGGTTGTTTTTAAAATTTTTATTTGCTCAAACCATTGATAACATACTCGAACAATTGACTAAATTTTGGCTTGTGTTTTACCTATTTCCATTTCTTTTTACTTCATTAAATAACTACAACCACATTTTTCTCTTTACTTACAACTCTCCCGTGGCTCCTCAAATTGGCCGTGCTCAAAACTTTCTATACTCGAACCTACTCCAGAGCCGTCCTGCCAGATAACATTCCGCGAGTTGAGATCATTGTTGTTGTAGTTGTTGTCGTTGTTGTTACTGTTGTTGTCAGCTTAATTGAAAAATGTTGCCTGCTGGATGTCAACATTTTGATTTTGATTTCCAATATGTTGTCCGAGCACACGAAACCACCGAAAAACTCCCCAAATATAAATTTGCAGGGCGCGCTCTGCTCTACAAAATTGTTGGCTTAAAAATTTCACACGTTTGCCCACGACATATGTTGCCCTGTGACCAGGGCGAGTAGCGGGTATGCCTAGGAGGTGGGGGGTGTGACTGGGGGCAGCAGTCGGCGAGCTCTGTGCTCGGTTTAACCACTTCCGCAGTGAGCACAGCCGTCAAATGCAGAGCACGGCAGGAACAGAGGCAGCCCCAGCCCCCTGCCATATTCCACTAAGCCCCCACTAACCCCCTTCACCCATCCGACTGTGCCTCCAATGACATTTACCGTTAGCATATCAATAACACACGCTGCGGTGCAGACCGGACTCATAAAATATGGCAACGTCAGTGGCAACATTTGCCCCGCCCCCGCCCGTTTGCCCCCTTTACTTCCACGCCCCTGCTTACGTGACGCGTGATGCCTGCCTGCCTTGCCCTCCACTGCCACGCCCATTTCAGCCTGTGTTGTGACTGCCCCCTTCGATTAGGTGATTTTGCATTTCATGCAAATTTTTGGTGGCAGACGTCGACGATGACAAGAAGGACACAGACAGTGACAGGGTCGTGGGAGCAGGAGTAGGAGTAGAGGTTGGGAAAGAGGTTCGTGGGGCTTGGTGACGACCTGTACGTGGCTGTGAACACCGCGCGGAACGCTGTCGCATCATCGGAAATGAATCATTTGCTTCGTTTGCCGGCATCCGTTTGGCGCTTATTTCCGTTGCGTCGCTTGCTTTTTGGCCTAAACCAGATCCGACCTGTAACTGAACCAGCTCTACCAACTCAACACAACTGGCCTCGAGTCCAGGCTGACATGTGTGCGCGGCACGCTTCCGTGACAGAACATGCAGTCAAGATTGGGAGGACATGACGGTGGGGAAATGGGGAAATGGGGGCTTAAAAGGGAATACAGGTGAAATTTTTACAGCGCCACCTTTGACACCTGCCATTGTGTTGAATTCTCGCATCGGTGGGGAGTACACTGGGCAACAAATGTGGACAACAGGGCCACAAATGCGACTAAATGTCAAATATAAAACTAAATGTAATTAAAGGGGATTCAAGGGAAGAAAAAATTAATTAAATTTAAATAAATTGAGCAGTTTGAGCTCTAGGGAAATAAAGGAATTTCTTAGTTTATAATTGCAATTTTCAGATCGTAGAAAGTTTTCAGTAGTAATGTCAGATAAAACTTGATCGAAAGATCTGATTCTGTGGTATTGTAGGGGTAAATAAAACTCGGTAATCGAACCTTAATTATGATGAATCAAATAATTAGTGTTGATTACCTTTCATGTCAGGAGAAATACATAAAATAGTCACTGTTAAGCAAAAAAAACTATTACTTTTTTGAAAATCCGACGAATTTAATGTTTTTAAAAGATCTGACTCTTCAAACTCAAAACTCTGAAATATTATAGATTACTCTACACTACTTTTAATTACTTTCCACTACTACTCGACACTATTCTCCAATACTTGACATTAGTCTTCACCATTGTACACTATTTTGCACTACTCTACACTTCTCCATATTACATTTTAACCTTTTCTATATTCAAAACCGCGATTTAACTTTAACGTTCACTCAGTTAAGATTTTGGGTACAATATTTTAATTTTAAATTTATTATAATTATTTTCTTTCATTCTTTCTACATATCATTTAAAATAAGTTTCATCAACAAATAGAAAGCGGTTAAGAGGTGAGTGCTTGGTACACGTGATTACTGATAGGTCCAGAATATGTGCTAGGGTTTGAAACCTTAGATATGCTAGATATACTAGTAGCTGCCCAGTCATGTCAACTCCTTTTTCTGAAAAACTTACTGATTTTTCCGCTTTGAAAAGATACTTCAAAAACTCGTCAAATAGTTTTGTTACTTTACTCGCACGTATAGATCTGAACTGGAGCCCGTATATTCATATACTTTTCAGCTTCAGTGCGATTCTTATGGCCCCATTCATCAGCTCATCCTCTGGTCCAGCTGTTCAGCTATCCGTATGTCTATCCGTCCGTCCGTCTGTTCGTCTGTTCGTCCATCCGTTTGTCCTTTCCATCCATGCGTTTGTCCACACTCATTTGAGTCCCGCATAAATCAATTGCACTTGTCATCAACTCAATTAATTTTTGGCAAACAAAGTGCAGTAAATCAATTGCTTTGGCAGCTCGGCCCGTTGACCATGCCCATGTGGCAGACACTAAAGTAGGCGTAGAGCAAGAGGTCGAAGGGTGAACCGGGGTCACATGGGTTGAGTTGCTGGCCCGTCGAATGTCCTTTTGCTGTACTCGCTCCCATTTTCGAATCCATTTTTTTTCCTTTCCTTGTGACTCTTTGTGTGCTACTTTTTTTGTGCTTCCTTTTTTTGCCTTTCGACGTTTGTCATTGGCATTTTTTTGTGTTTTTGGCGCTGCATTCTGAATGCCAGATCAGACCAAAGCGGACCGAGTTGGACAGACTTTAGGACACTGTCCATTTTATGAGCCGCCGCCCTGTGCATGTTGACACTGTATCAAATGGGGTTAAAAAGTGATTAAAGTAGGTTTGGCAAATGTCAACAATGTTCATACCGTAGCCATACGCCTGCGGGTTTTTAAGGGGCGACGACGGGCTGGTGGGGAGAAGCGGTTGAGGGGTGTACTCATCGTAGATGCCCTGAATACATTCGATAGATAGCCAGAGGGCTTAGAGCCGAGCAGCTGTCGTGCGAGTGCTGCTGACGTTTCGGTATGCAGAAATGGGGGGCTTCATCCCCCCTCATCTCCTTACTACACGCCCCTGCCCCCATTGCCTTCATTCATTGGGCGCGACATTCGTTTGTCGACTCGATTCGATTTGCAATTTTTTACATCACATATTTCTGCAGCTCTACCCCACCCCACCCCACTCCTACTCCTACCTTATCCTATCTATATCCATCGCTAACTGAACCCTCTTGTCGTCTATAGACAGCGTTAAATTATGCAATTTCTTTTTTGCTCTTTTTACTATGCGAAAATTGAATTTATGCATTTGCGCTTCTGCACGACATGTTTTCTGTTATGCCCGTTCTGAGTCTGACATTGACCAGATAACACTTAGTTATCGATATGGCTATTATCAACCAGTCGCCAGTGTATCAACTGCTAAAGACCGCGTATTTAATCTAGAGCTAACAAGTTAGTTAATTACTGTAGTTACGGTGGCTTACCTAGTATATGAAGTAAAAGTTGCCATAGTCGGGTTTAATATTGTAGTAGGCCAAGCATCATACGGTCACCCTTAATCAACTGTTGAAATAAAAGTAGAAATACAAATATAAGAAGTAGCAGACTAAGTATGAATACCCATAATGTTAAGTGTACAGTAGGTTAACAGCTGAAGCATAACCTAATATGTTAATATGTAATATCGATACTAGAAACGATAGAAGAAGAAGTAGTTCTTAAGTAAGAGAATAAAAGAGCAGACGCGCAAAGAACAATTGAAGAAGTTTTACTGTTAAAGGTCATTCACAAAGAGTGTATGGATAAACAGGAGAACGATGAGTAAATAGGAGAAGAATAGAATGTGAGTGAGTTTCAGCTTAGAACGAATCACGAGGAAGAACAAAAGTTTTAAATAAGAATAAAAGATGAATGATGAAATACTTTTTTTTAATATTTTACTATAGAAATTAGGATCACAGGCTAGTGTCCTGCTTCTAATAGGCAACTTAATTAGTCAGACATTCAACAATAATTTTCTTTAAGGCAATGGAAAATATTTACAATAGGGTACAGAAGTAGTTTTGGGGATGTAAAGATTTTAGAATGTAACTATTACAGGTAACTTTCATGAGGACATTTTGTTTAAATTATTAGGTCAAGATCCCATTTAGAAGGTCTTGAAGGTGGTGAGGTTTTAATCTTCTCCTTCCTCTCCTGAACCTATTCCGGGGGCTACTAACTCTCTGAGCCAGAGATAGCTGTTCTCTGAGAGATACCTTGTTCCGCGATGAAAGCAGCAATGACATTTTTGCCGCTTTATTTTTGAAGGCGTTCACCGATGTGACATGTCTTCTGAAGTTGAGTCGATGAAATCATAAGTTTGTAATTGAATAAAATAACTTGTGTTTAAAGAAATTCCACATGTAATCGATAAGTATTTTGGAGTTCTTAAGACCAAGATTATCGCTCGGCATCAAAATATTTAATACAGAATTTTGATAGGTTTTTGAAAAATGTCAGAAAATTTGTCAAAACTTTTTCTGATTTTGAAAATGTTTAATTTTAATAATGAATAATTTGCTTAGAATCCCACAAGTTAAAACTTTTTAAAATAACGCTACATTTGCCCAAGTTATGATCATAAAAAGTTTCAATCAAAATTTAAATTTATTATAACTAATTGAAATTATTGTTGCCAAAGGAATTTGTTATTTAATATTGAAAAGCGGTTGGAGGCACACAAAGCTCCTTTACTCCTTTAGGAATCAGAGTCTAACTACTCCCATTTGCTGTGGAGGTTCAACTGTTTCGATTCTAGCTACGAGTCCGGCTTTTGGGTCATATGTCATTCTTGGACAAGCGATTTATTTGCAAGGAGAAATACTCTTAAAAATATTGTGTTAGTTGCAAATGCAACTGCAAATCCAAAACAAAAGGGGAACTTTGGGTAGAAGAGGCAGATAAACTCGCCCGGCAGCTGCTTCTTCTTCCCCAAACTGTATATATCTATATATAAGCACCCACATATATAAATTACCTTTTGATAAATCTCAGTCGTTGTTGGTTCGTTTGCAAAATGCAAAAACATATACGAGTATAGAAAAATGGAAGTGAAAATGGAAATGGGTAGATTTAGATTGGTAGAGGGTGGCAACACTGTCAGCAGTTTGTGCACTCTGCACACACACGCACACCCACACACACACACACACACACTCATACAATGTCGCACTTGAGAAATCTTTTCGAACGTAAATCAATCCGTGCAGCTACATCATCGTCCGACTACGAATGTCCAACGACTTTGTTCCGGGGCTCAAGCAGGCCAGGGTTGCCACAAAATCTACAATCCAGGCACCAATTGCTTTTCTTGATTGTTTTCGGGCCAAGAGGCCAAAGAGTCGTAGGGGCAGGGACTGAGTAGGAGAGTCATATATCGAAATGTAAATTCTAGTTTTGTGGTTGTATCCTTATGGTTAACAAAGTCTACAGATAGAAAGAGAGCCAGAGTGCGAGAGAGAGAGAGAGAGGGAAGCTGTGACAAAACGAAACTCCACAAAAGCGATAACGACACTCATCATCAACCAAAGTCGGATTTGCCAGCTCCTTTAACCATTCCATCTTCCAATTTTGCACCATCATCTTTCTCTCCCCAACTCCGGACTCTCTCTCTCTCTCCCCTCTCCCCCCAACACTCCGTCGCTTGCATTTGAAAAACGCAATTTTTGGTTTGCAGCAACTGTTCCTTGCCCAAAACTTTCCATTGCAATGCGTTCAACAATTTCGTTTACTTTGACCCCAAACATTGCAGTGAGTGGAAGAGAAGTGGAAGGAGGAAGAGGAATAGTGGTAGAGAGAGAGAGAGAGAGAGAGAGAGAGAGAGACAGAGACGGGGAGAGGAACAAGATGACTGCTCCTACTTCGCTTCTTTAGCTTCGTCTCCTAATGCTCTGTTCCTCACAACTAACTACACTGCAAAAAATTCAAGTGTGCTTAACATTAATTAACTTCAAGTAGAAATTTAATTTACTATATTGAACGTATTTAAAATAAATTGAGTATTTATGTTATTATGTTCTTTACTTATATAGTACAGAGATATAATCTTAATATTGCAAAGTTTGCGTGTGTATAAACCAAATGATCTCGGAGACAGATACTAAACAGGTTTGTTATAGTTCAATGCAACGCCCTCTGTTGGCTTAAGACAGAAGCTCTTCTTTTTTCAATACATAAGTAAAGCAATCTTTTTTGAGAAAGGTTAATCCAAGTAAAACAGCATGAATCTGCTACCAATTAAAATGATTTTAGCCAAATTTCACTTATATGAAACTACTATGTTTTGTGGGTAAATATGAAGCAGTTGTGGTCATATACTAGTAGGTACTCATAGTCATAATAACTAACTAATTAATAAGTTTTTAATTGTATATTACATTATCGATAAGCTTTGAGTTGGTAAGTGTCGATTAGAGAATAAGAACAGTTTGTAAATAGTACGATCAAATAGGTAATAGTCTATCGAAGCGACAATAAAGACTTGACTTTGTAATGAATGTTTGTACTGACTACACTATCTTAATCTTAGTTTCGCAGGATACATTTGCCGACATCATAAACATAGTCACAAAATTAAGTTCAAATCGGACAGCTTTATCAATAAGCTGCTATGTGCCTATGGTGTGATATAGTCGGTCCAAAACAAGGTCTGTGAACCACTTTTCTGTATGATATTAAAACTGATCAACGGGAATTATAAAGTCGTGAGTCATATAAAACTTTATTTGCCTTTCTTACTCGCTGATTATAATATTTGCATAGTATACAAATTCAGTACTTTAATCAAGAATGTTCAAAATAATACAACGCCAGAAAGTTTCTATAAACACTACATATAATTTTCTCTCAGTGTACCGCTGCTGTTGCTGTGCATTTTCCGTTTTCGTTTACGCATCGTTAGAAATTTCTATGAATTGTAGATGCAATCGGTCCAGTTCGTGGACCAGCTAAGACTCATGTGTTACAGTTACAGATACTCTCTGTCTGTCCCATGTCCATCTATGCTAACCCCATTTCGGGTAGGGCAAGTGTCGGAGGAGACGGACTATTTCGAGTGCATTTCACTTGCAGCCAGAGAACAGGTCCAGATTCAGATTCTGATACAGCTCCAGGTCCCAGGTCCCAAGCTCCAGTGCATTTTGGTAAGCTCCAGACGAAGGCAAAGCTGACGATTCTGCGGCACAAAATTGAAAACCCCCAACTACCCAAAGCTCCCCCTGGAAAACAGGAACAGCAGTGGAGAAAGGCAACACACAAAAAAAAAATACTTAGGAGGAAAACAAATACCACACACAGTAACCCGTTGAGCAAGGATTACAATGGGCAGGAGGAGGGAAGGAAGAGTTGAATGCAGTCAGTTCTCGGGTCAGATTTGGAGTCACAGACCGAGTCGGAGTCGGAGACCGAGTCAGGACGGGGCCAATCTTTCATGACGAAACAAATATCCTCATAATTCAACAGGAAAATTGCCCTGGTCTTGCTTCTGTTTCAGTCTCTGTTTCTGGTGCTGGTCCTTTCGTAGGCCTCCAAAAAGTCGGCCCCTGTAGGCCCGGTACGCAGTTTTGTGTCAACGTCGTTTGTTACGCCTTTTTTGCTCCTACGTTGGGGTTTGAGGGGGTCAAAGGGGGCATGGTTTTGTTGGTTTTCGGTGATTTGCTTTGTCAGTGACAAAAATAATAACAGCTAGCCGCAGGACATGGGCGCTTACTCATGTCCAGGGACTCTCCAGCTCCATATGTCAAGTGCCTGCCTCAGCCATTGTCTAGGTATTGCCGAGTCCTACCCCTGCCCCAAGTGCAAGCCCTCTACCACTCCCTCTTTGGGGTTACGGCCTGCTGGCCATTTTTAATTACCACAATTTGAATTGCTTAAATAACTATTTGGATAACAATCAGTTGTATGCATCGTGCAACATCAAAGACAAAACGGACCGACTGCCCCCCGACTAACCTACCGACCGACCGCCTTGCTGCCTGTTCGTGCCACACGTTACGTTGCCTTATACTCCTGTCAGTGCCACAAATCCCCAAGTCCACAAACGTATACCACCCTCAGCCCAATCCCTTCTACAGGGATTAAAACAGTCCAAGACTTTTGCACATACGCATAGTTTCTATTTAACTAATGAGCACGCCACTGCAAAATGCTCTTTGCCCCCGATTTCATAAACTTTTCAAAACATTTTCACAGCCTGAAATCGCTTTTCAGAAATTTTCCATCAATAATATTCTTTGATGTTGCGGAAAATAATAAGAATGTAATTTTACAATAACTAGTAATATTTTATTAATAAGTCAAAATCTGTTAGAAATTTTTTGATTATTTTTACACAGTGATTTGAATCATTTAAAATTAAATTTATAAAACGTAAATAATTCTATAAATTATTAAGTTCTTAAAACTCTTTAAAATATATTTTAATTAAAATTGGAGTTTCAGTTACGAATACGCAATAAATCAATTCGTTTAGAAATAAGAAATTGTTTATCGGTATGAAATTTTACATAATGGAAACGGAAGAAAATTGTTATATATTTGTATTTTATTGTTTGGTTATCGTCAGATTTTATTTAACACGATGAGAGCAGGTTCGGAATACGTCCGAATCTCGGTTACCGGATGCAGGGAAGGAATCAAGAGCAGTCTTTTCCTTATGTCATCCTGTCAGCAGGATAATAAATACTTATCCTAGACAACACTACTTAATCGATATTTGACATTACTACGGGAATCTCGTAACATTACATGCAATATCGATATTCACATATTAAAAACACCACCTCTCAATAAAATAAGTTATATAAATTGAATAGGCTTTATAAGCCTTTTTTTAAAAGCAAACCAGTTTTGAGTTTTAATGAATTATTTAAGTAGTACCTGTTCTTTAAGATTATTTTGAATTCTTTATCTCTGACTTAGATTTTTTAGTTTTTTTAAGAAACTTATTGACAAAGGATGCAAATCATTTACTACTTCATATCTCATTTTATCGGGATTAGGTTTTATATATAAATTATATAAAATAACTAGCTTCAGCTCATGATTATTATCGATAATATGTGTTATGAAGCATAAAATTTAACAAGATGTGATAAAAGTTTTAGAAAACTTTAAACTTGATTTATATTTATTTTTAATTTACTAACACTCTATCGCTTAAATTGTCACACATGGCTTATGGTTTTTGATGAATTTTGATTTAGGTAAAGTGGGACGTATGCACAGTTAATTGTTATCAGTAATTCTAATTCTCTTTCAACTGTTTTCTATTGGACGTCACCTGAAGAATTTTTTTGTGTTACTTTATTTCGTCATTAAATTTAATTATTAAAGGGATTTTCTGATTCCTATTCGTTTTTAATCAACAATTCTAGCTTAGTTAAGGATAATTTTATGCTACACATCTTCTGTCATTTGCTTCGATTCCATGTTCACGTTATGAGCGGTCTCTGGGCATTCGATCTAACACTTTATTCCTTTATCAATCATTACAAACTTATTCCAATGGCGTTTTTAAAACACAAAAAAAAAAAAAAAAAAATTAAGAGCGCTTTGCGTCCTCCATGCTCACTTCATGGCTCGCATTGCGTCGCGTCGTCTGCGAAATCACGAAGAAAGTCAAGCGTGCCTTCCTGTTGCGCTCAGCCACGAGTATAATAAACATTTCTTTTGGCATTGATTTAAATGCGGCCTAAACAAACTTTGGCCGGGCTAAATGGATGGCCAAAAGCGGACGAAGCGGCTGGAATGGGCCGAGTCGTCTCGCTCGTTTGTCTCATAAATAATCAACCAATTATTTTGCTGTCAATTTCAACACGGCCGGCGAAAACGCAATGCCAACGCCTACCCGGCCAAAAAGTGCAGGCCCCAAAAGCAAAGCGAAAGGAAAAACGAAGAAGGCCAACAAGCAGGGGGTGGGGTGGGGGGGAACATGGCCAGAATGGCGACGCAGACTTGCCAACTGTCGGCAGGACATGCAACCCGCTGTGTTGGCCCCAAAATCGTCTTGGTATAGAATTCTCAGTTCTCACTTCTTCGCTCAGGAGTTCTCAGTTCTCCGCGCTCCTCTCTCAGTTCCTTTTGTGGACACGCAACACGGCGCAGCGTCGCAATAAATTTTGCTCTTGCAGCGCCAAGAAAGTCCACGCGAATGCAAAATCCACACACACATACACTCACACACACACACACACACATTCACAAATGGAAGGACAATGAATGTCTGAAGTCTGTTGAATTTGTCGAAGTAAGTTGCCAAAAAGCAAAGACATACACTGTAAAAAATACTTAATTAAAATAATTTTTGGGAATTAAGTGCATATTCCAAATAAACATTTTATAATTATTTTATATCAAAGGATTATCCCCTACCCATGTCGTAAAAATCCTATTGAAATCAAAAATGAATATAATTTTATTATAAATAAATTTTAAATATTATGAAAATATAATAAAACTTTAAAACTTTATTTGAAAAGGCACAGTTAATTAGTTTTTTTTTATGTTTTTATCGAAATGTCTCTTTTCAGAATTGTGTTATACAATTTAATTGTATTTTTATTTTTATGGTTAATAATTCCTATAAGAAATTGAAAGTTTTTTTTTTTTTCATTCTACTGGTAAATTAGTTGATCTATTTTTGAGAGGATGCTACTTGAAACGGAGAAGTTAAAAGTTTATTTTTAAAACAACACAAAAATTGTTTAAATTTTACAGTCGATTTTGTCCATGGAAACTTTATTAAAAAACTATCAAATAAAAAATAGATATAATAGATACAAAAAATAGATACAATACAATATTAAGTAAGTCATAAACCCACTTAAGACAATTATTAGCTCAGAGTACTAAGCTGCCGACCTGTCACAGTGAGAACTTATCATGCTTGGATGAGTTCGAATCTGGATGTCGACCCTGAACCATCTGAACCATCATCTTTCTGCCGTATTACTTTCTTTTAGTTATAACCCTAATTATAAGTACTATATACCTCAAGACACATAGCAATGTTAATGAAATTTTAAATCTAACTAATTTTAAATCTAATTTAACAAGACTAATTGTTTTGTATGCAGTAAGTTTAGTTTTAAGTTAAATAATTAATAAAATAATTTTTTTTTTTTAGAAATTTTTAGCTTTTTCCAAACTACTTAATCTAAATCCTAATTTAAGCACTGCTTGTTGCCAGTGTAGACTGAAGTCTTAGACAGGAGCTAGCACTTAAAGCCTTTTGTGTGTGAAGGTCCTCGAACTCATGCCGCGATTTGATTTCACGGCCGTATATCATTGCGTTTTCAGTTACAGCCTTTTGCCCCCACTCCCCACCATTCAATTGCCAAAAGGTTTTTCTTTGGCATTTTCTTTGCTTTCCCTCCTCTTTTTTTTTTTGCACGCAGCACACGCACCGGGCGGAAGTCCTTTAGCAGATTATCAGGACAAGAGGAGCACGAGAGAGGCAGAAAACATTCGACTCGCATAGATTTGTAATTGAAGGGCGTGTTTGCTGTTTTGCCCCACCGTACTACCGTTCCAACGTACCATCGTACGTCTGTACCACTTGACTTGTGCCTTGTCTACTTCATTGCATTTCTCGTTCGGCCTGGCCGGAAGAGGGTAGGAAGGGCGTGCGAGGGGAGCGGAAGGGGCCATTAAGTGATGCCACTGATTAACAACGGAAGTATAGATTTCGAGGCTCTGCTTTGCCAACTGTGGCTAATCGATGGGCAATGGTCGGGCCTAATGGCATTTGGCCATAAATCAAAGACGCTTCTCAATAGTGTCAGTAGCTCTACCTCGACCTCTACCTCGACCTCTCTGCTAAACTGTGTGTCAGAGTGAACTTGAGTTCCCGAAGAAAAACTTATATAGAAAATAAAAATATAAAACGTTGACTGTAGTAACAGAATTTGTGATTTGTGGGCGTGTTATTTAAACAAATATTTTAATTAGTTAGAATTGAATAATTCCAATCATATATTCCCATGTCTATTAAAATATAAATAAATTAATGGCTTGATATTTCATATTGTTTAATAAATACTCAAGAAAATTTATTTATCTAATCTTTTCTCGTTGAGGATTAAGTTAAAACCATAATGTTTTACATAAAAGTGTATTAAATTTAAATAAACTAAGACTTTAACTTTTAATTAATTTTTTTCAATTTTTGTATTTTATTCCTTGACTTCCCACTCTATTAAAATATTTTTTACAAAACAAGAACTGTCAAGTTTGATGCTTAAAGTGTTGTTTGGTCTTATTTTAAATTTGTATTAATACTCATTATTATTTTGCAATTGAATAATGGTCTGGTTTCTCTGTATTGAGGTATCAAATAAGTTTAATATTTGAAGAAAATATTTAAAATTATCAAACTTAAAACCATACTCGTATACTTGATTACTTAGACTTAAATCAAAATGTACCAATATCTCCAATTTGGGATTGAGTCCGGCTTCTATTCAACCAAAATGAAAACCATTAATGGATCTCTTTCAAAAACGATTAATTTAGTTAGTGAAATTGATTGACTACTTCTTACATCACAAAATATAAAATTAATAATTTAATATTATATATTAAAATTGTTGAATTTGAATTGTTTCTATATTTTTAAGCAAATCTAAAGCTCTTTTCATGGAGCTTTCACACAGACACGACTCACGCATTCTGGCTAAGCTGCGACTTGCAGACGCTAATCAGCGTTTCATTTGAAAGCTCACACATACTGTCCCAGCTTAAGTGTGTGTGTGTGTGTGTGTGGAGTGTAGCGCTTGAAATGTTTGCCAACTGGCAATGAAATGAAACAATAAACGTAAATAACTTTCAATTGAATAGTTTTGTGGTGGCAAATTTACGTGCGCCATGACGCCAAAAAGCCCCGCAGTCAGCCGGGCAGCCATAAAATGAGCAAAAGAGGGGCGTGGCAGGGTGGGGGACGAAAGGGAGCGTGAAGTGGAAAGGGGCGCTGGGAGGGTCATAGCAAACGGGCAAGGACAATGGCGCGCCATTAGCAAGCGCTCCATGCATGTGACATTTTTGCAAATGTTTCGCTTTCAATGTGTGTGTGCGAGTGTGTGTGTGTGTGTTGATTGTAATTTTGTAATTTTCCCAGTTTATTATCTGTCAACATTATCACACACACATACACACACAGAGCGAGAGAAAACCATTTGGAGCAAAGTCGGCAGCAGTTAAACACGCAATCCCCAATCCTTTGACCCAGGAGGAAGGGGCCAGAAGACAGAGGGTAGTCCCATTGAATGGACCCGGGAACATTTAATGTTTGCCGCCGCCATAGCTCTTATCTTGTCTCGCATAAAACGCAACAACACCAAATAAACTCATCGAATTTCTGTTGTTAATTGAAATAAAACTATTTTAAGTGCGAGTGTGTGTGTGTGAGTGTGTCTCCCATTCCAAGTCCAATTCCAATTTCAACTCCAAACCCATCTTCCATCCAACTCCTTCCATTCTCCTCAGTTGACTTGTATACCATTAAATAAATTCTGGCATTTTGTCGTTTTTAACTTATTTACAAAGTATTTTCGACCAGAAAGTGTCTCTTGAGTGAAGCTTTTCGGTCATGCTCCATTATTTATGCATTATTCTTGCATTTCTCAATTCGCCATTCTCATGTCCGAGCAAATCTCGAGCTTAGAAAAAGCATTTTTTCGATTCTGCTTTAATTTTTTGGGTACGATTTTCATTGGGTACACTTCATTTGGAATTATTATCCAAAACCTCGCCCAGTCTGACTTCCACATTTCTGCACCAATACAATGGAGTGGCATTAATAGTAACGACTGATTCAAAAAAATAAAATATTTTACCTTAATCAATCGGTATTTAAGAGGTAAAGTTAAGATTACGTTAAGGTGAGGTTAGGTTAAGGTTAGGCTAAGGTTAGGCTAAGGTTAAGGTTAGGTTAAGGTTAGGTTAAGGTTAGGTTAAGGTTAGGTTAAGGTAAGGTTTAGGTTAGGTTAAGGTTAGGTTAAGGTTAGGTTAAGGTTAGGTTAAGGTTAGGTTAAGGTTAGGTTAAGTTTAGGTTAAGGTTAGGTTAAGTTTAGGTAAAGGTTAGGTTAAGGTTAAGTTAAGGTTAAGGTTAGTTTAAGGTTAAGGTTAATGTTAATGTTAAGGTTAGGTTAGGTTAAGGTAAGGTTAACGTTAGGTTAAGGTTAGGTTAGTTTATGGTTAAGGTTAGGTTAAGGTTATATTAAGGTTAGGTTAAGTTAAGGCTTAGGTTAGGTTTAGATACGGTTACAGTAAAGTTTATAGACCAATGTTGGCCCTTCTTTTGTAAACACTTTTTTAACCCTCAAAGTTGAATCTTTTGTAGGAAATGATCAACAAATAGAAATTGTTACTACATTAATACATAAAATTTTTCATTTATATTTTCTAGATATAAAATAAGATTTATTGCAACTAATATTGTTAATGGATAATAAATTAACTTTATTTTGAAATAAAATCTTAACTTCAGAACTATTTTGTTCTTGAAACTGTGATATCATTTCCACAGTAGGTGATCAATGTTGCAGCTGCAATGCTAAGTAAAAGCCACTAAAAGCAAAGCGACAAATGAGAAGAGAAAGAGTGAAAAAGCAGAGAGCAAAGGCAAGGAGTAGCAAAAGAAGCAGAAGTAGAAGCAGAAAAAAACACACACACGAAACTCATAAAAATGCTTTGTGGTTTGCCATTTTGTTGTTGTTGTTTTTTTTTTTTTTTCTTCACTCGACTTGAGCTTGTGCATCAGCTGCCACTCTCCTCTGAACACTGTCTGTTCGCTCTCTCTCCCTGACTACCTGCATATACCCCTACCCCTCCCACTCAACTACCCTCTTCCACTCTCTCGAAGTCTTACTCATACGTTATGCTTTAACTTTTATTCGTTGTGCTCCTTCCCATTGCTTTCGTTGCTGTTGTTGTTGTTGTGCAAACTTTACAAAGCATTAACACCTCATGCGTTGACGACGCCGTTGCCGTCGCTGCCAGCGTCGCCGCCGCAGACAAAGTGGAACGCAAGCTGCACCAATGTACTGTGGGCGCACTGCTTAATTTGTTGCCAAACATTTTATTTATCACATGCAGACAGTCTCTAAAATTAATAAATAAAACAAGAATTTTTATAAATGAACTTGAAATAATTACAACTTTTTCCAATCTTAGATCTCGGCTGAAGCTGAGATTTTTCTTTTGTGTGTGTAAAAAAAAGTGCTTCGCCCATTGTACACTGAAATAGGTATGGGAAGCGGCAGCTATACTTCAATTCTAACCAATGGACGACAGAGGGCAAAAAGCAAAGCTGAAATCTAGTTAAAAGCTGCTAAAAAAACAACAACAACTGGAAACAACTCAAATATCGTACGTCACCGCCTGGACGGCAGGTGGCGCTTTTGTGCAGCACGTAGCAAACGTAAAACCGACAAGGAATCCAAAAAAAAAAAGAGGAAAAACTTTTTTTGACAAACAAGAGAATTTGAGATGATTTTAAAACTGCAGCAGAGCGCAGTTAAGTTAACTTAACTTGACTAAAGTTAACTCAAGTCATTTGGCAGCCACTTCAAGTGGCTGTCAATTTAAGTTGAGACACCCCAACATCCCACCCGCCCTGCAACTCCCCCCTGTAGCTGTCATTCGATTCAATTAAACATGCGCCAAGAAGAATTTCTGACAAATTTCATAGCGATTGCTTAATTGTTGCAAATTATCAATTCAAATCACGTTAAGAGTCCTTTCTTCCTTGCGTCCTTGTCGTGCTATTCTCCCTGCTTCGCGTCTCTTGGGCCATGACGGCGGCTAGGAAACAAAAAAAAAATTATCATGCAGCACGCTTAAATGGCTTTTCAATTAGATTATGTCATTCAAGGCAATGACAAGCGGGTCTCCCCCACAAAAAGCGTATCAATTTCCGTTAAGGAATTTCTCGGCCCACAACAAAAAAAAAAAAGTGGAGGGAAAAAAGCGGCCGTAAGCTTCACGCAAAATACAAAATAAAAACAAAAACAACTTGAGTTCATTAATTTTGTGTGAGGCGCAACAATTAACACGAAACCGAAGCGAGCCACGTTTACACCGGCGGGGGCTGGCTTAGTGGGCGATAGGCAGGGGGGGATTGGTGAAAAAAAATAACACACACAACAATACCTAAGAATATGGCTCCCTTCTTGGTCTCCACCGCTACCCAACCTCCCCGCCCTTTGCTATAAACGTGACGCTGCTAATTAAGTTGACGCATTTGCTGCCTGGCTGACTGGCTCGCTGTTTTACTTTGTAACGGCTTTCAGCTACTGTTTATCGTCCTTCGCATTGTTCTGGCTTCGACCCTGTAGGTAGTAGCAAAAAATAAGTGGAGACCTATTGGTTAAGCACACCTAAATGTTACCAGAAGTTTAATAATTACAAAAATTGTCTAATCAGTTTTATAATCAAAAGAAACCTATTACTAAAACTGTTGCATATATAAATCAATGCTGTACTAAAATCATCTCAAAGCCTTAAAACTTAAGTACAGGGCGTTTTAAGCCCATGCCACTCGACTGTTTGCAGTTGTTGTGGCCTTTGCAAGCTTCAAGTTTTAGCGGCAGCCGCGGGGCAAATGCTGTCAGTTGGAGGGGCTGAGAGGGGAAAACACGGAGTTGGAGCAGGGGCAGCAAGTTGATGCCGCTTCTCGTCTTGTGGTAAGCTTAGGAAATTTGCATGGTTGATTTGGTGTTAAGTTCGAGCGAGTGAGTGCCTGAGTTTTCCATCATGTCCAAGAAGTTTCCAAGAAAATTAACTTGCATTTCTCAGGGCCTAAACAGGTGGAATAAAGGTCTAGAACAGGTGGCTTAAAATACTGCCAGCGCGAAAATAAACAATTTGCCAATAAATACTATTCGAAAACAATTAGAAATGTAGCTGCTTAAAATTGCTGGTAGAAATTGTAAGCAAAATTAATTTAAATATAAATTGTAAGCAAGTAGGAGAGGCTACAGTGGAGCATGGCCACTATAAAATACACCGTAAAAATAATAGGCCAAATAAGCAATTTCGACCGACATACCATATCGCAGCTTAAAGATATAGTTGTCCAACGAAGGAGAAATTTGCTGAGGTTAGTAATAATTTAATACTTATTAATTTTACTTCTACGATAACTTTATTATATGGTTAATATTTGCTTTTAGTTTGCCTTAGTAAATAAATAATAATTAAAATATATAATTGTAATGTAATAAATGTAATGTATAAATGTAATGTAATGCGTTAATAGTTAACGGGTGGCAACCATTTGAATTAAATTAGATCTGGCTGACTAATAGACAGACTTTCATTTAAAATTTGACACTTGCTCTTATAGTGTCAAAGATCAAGGTGTTTATACCGACAGACGGACTGACAGACAGACTCTACTGTTGACGCTGATCTAGAATATGTATTCTTTATGGTGTCAAATATGCTTCCTTCTGGATGTTAGGCGCATTCGCTTCTGACAAACCCAATAGTCCCCTCAAAACTCTTCTAGATTACGGGGTCTAAAAAATATTGGCTGCATCAAACATTTAAATAACGATCAATTTCGCTAATTGTGCCATATTTAAAACACGATTTGGCACAACCGTTTAGAAATCAAATATGAAAGTGACGTATTGTAGGTCACATCATATGTGATGTACATACCCCGTGAGCTTACAGAGCGTGTCTTACAATTCGTAAAAATAAATTCTAGAAAACAGAAGGTATTCCAGGGTATTGACATAGAATATCAAAGTTCTTATTATATTTTAATATCTTATATCTTAAAATATTTTATTTTATTTACTTTTGTTACCCCTCATTATCCAAATCCTTGGCACAATTACTTAACAAAACCTATTGTTTACACCCGCATTAATCTCTTGCTTGAAGTTAATGAGATTTTTTAATTAACTTGATTTTTATAAGCAACTGATACAGTTAATAAATAAACAACGAAGCTTAGCTAAATCCTTTCAAGGCTTGAAAACACTTAAAAGTCTTAAAACTGTTGCTTTAAACTTGGCCAAATCGAGCCCTGTTTAAACTCATTAGAATAACAAATGATTTCTGCTTCATCTGAGTTTTTCAGACAATTGAACCACTCACTGAACCACAACAATAACGAACAGAGTCTGAAGAGCTTGAAAAAAATTAAAATGAAATCAAATGAAAACCAAAAAAAAATGTTGAAAAAAATAAGAAGAAATGGAATTTATTGAAAATGCGTGCAAAAAGCACTTGAGAATTTTCACAGCCGCCGTCGAAGTGAAGTGACGGCCCAAGTGTTGGTCCTTGCAGCTGGACTGTGCAGGGGCGTGGCGAGCTGCGGCGGAGTGAGGGCAGAGGGTGGGAGCCAGGTTGAGCTCGAAAATTTGCCTTTGATTTTGCAAACGTTGCATTGTTCAATGCTCAATTGTTGTTTGCCGATCGGCTTTTTGTGGCCGTACATCAAACGGTTCTGCCACAATATGCTGGCCATAACGGTGGGCGCTCGCAGGGGTGTGGGCGTGGTCCACTTGGGTGCGTGTATGTGCATGAATTCTCAAGTGTTTCCGAGCTTTGATTTCTTTTGCGCATATAATTAGTTTAGTCAAAAGTTGACTTGTGGCAAGCTGGCAGTTGCTTGTAGGCGGCAGAGGGAAGTACAAGAGGGGCCGTGGCAAGCGCACCTTTTCGCAGTTTGGCTAAACTTGCAGCTGTGCAGATTGCATCTTGTGCTTGCCGCTGGCAAGTTGCACACACGTCCAAGAGTAAAACTATTCGGATGGCGAGACTACACGGCGGCAATAGTCCCCGTATGTGGGGTAAGGAATGGTACTGTTTTTACCTATTGAACATTGGTTTTATTTAAAATAAAATTTGAATAGTATTTTATATGAGACGTAATGTTATTTTGTATTTTAATACACTTTAAACACACCTTCTACTTCATCTACAGGGCCTTACAAAAAGATTGCGAAAAAGTGTAGCATACAAGCAGGCGCCACGGACAAGATTTGCAAGACTTAAGCGTGTGTTCGGTATGAGTGTGTGTGTGTGTGTGTGTGCTGTATGTGTTTGAAAAGTTTATCAAATGTTGCAGCACTCCTTCCCCGCCCCTAAAACGCCCCCTACTGCTAGCACCTGCCGACGCCTCGTTGTTTTTTCAACTGTCATTTTGACAGCTGCTGCTACGTCTTCTTCTTCTTCTTCTTCTTCTTTGGCTGCTGCATGTTGCAAGCACAGACATGTTACACCTTTTGCTTGGCCCCAACTTTTTTTCTGTGCTGCCAACTTGACTGACTGCATTTAAAAGAAACAGACAAAGTCCATGGCATTTGCAAGAGGTTTTTAAGCAGATGACATCACCTGCCGCCTTGACTTGAGCTAAACACACTTCACTCTCATCACCACCTCCCACCCCCCACACCCACTGCCTCGCCCTTGAGCTGTTGATAAAGCAGCTGGATCGAGCTGTAGATGCAGCTGTCAAACCTCAGCCGCCAACTTACACACTGCAGTTTAAATACTTGCAAAATTACAGAAATATGAACTCAGCGCATGTGGGCAGTAAGGCAGCCAAGGAAGGGAGACTGAAGGCTTGAAAGAGAAGGCTAGCTCAGTGGGTAAGCAAGCCAGGGCAGGAGATGGAGTTAGCAGCACATAGGTTATGCAAGAGTGAGTAGAAAGCGCAGCTAAACTTAGCACACGCTGTTCCAAAATTCATAAACACAAAAACATCACTTAAAAAATTATTTAAGACATCAAACAGTTAAGTTTCATAGGAAATTTTTGGTTTTGCTGCAGAAAAGTGTTTTGGGAAGCATTAACCAATTAAATACTGTTTTAGAAGAGCAAAAACAAAAATTATTACTAGCTAAAATTACCTGAACTTAAGCAAAACATTTTATTGTTAATCAATTTTACAGGTTCCTCCAATAACTCCTCAAGCAAATTTTAATTATTATAAATATCATATGTAAATGTGTACCGACTGTGATCAATTTTTCTTTATTTTATTCCTTAATGTAAAACTAGATTTAGTTGCCACAAAAGGTAGCAGAAAGGTTGTTGACAAAATATGTACAATTTAAAAAAAATAAAATAAAAAAAATAAATAAATGTGAAAATAAATTAAGCACAATTTTTAAGACAATTTTTCATTAAATTGCTACGATTTTAGAATGGTTAGACTATGTTGTTAACAATCAATAAGCCACTTCATTTAATAATTGATATTTTTAAGACATTTGTGATGTATTATCCAAACAATATTCTATCAAGTTCTTTTCTTTGTTTTTATGTGGTTACTTTTGTACATTAATCGGAAAATATTTTAGAGACTTCTGCTTTCAAAACAAAAATCTGCAATCGTTTGGAATAAGGTCCTTAACTTGCGGCATTTTATTAGCTCACAATCCGCTTTTAAATTAATGGAATGTGGAAATGTAAACACAAATATTAAATATAAAATTTAAAACTATAATGAAGGGTTAATAGGACTAACTTTAACTGCTACTACTATTTTAAACTACTCTAATTCAAATATTTAACCGACTTTAAACACTTTCCTTCCTTTCGTTTTGATGCTTAAACCAAAACATCAATAAAACCAAAAGTCATAAATATTCAATAAATCAAAATAAAAGCGCATTTAAAAGTTTTCCGACTGGGAAACAAGTGAAAAACCAGGAAAAAGCAAAGAAAAGCAGAAAAAGGGAAAAGTTAAAAAAGAAAAACATTTTTATCGTGTCAATAAATAAACAAGAAGCCATGAAAATTTAAGGCAGCTTCAAAGACAGGACGAAGGAATCGGAACCGTAAAGCGGAAGTAGCTCAACAATTTTCAACACGTTTGTCGGTGGCTGGTCATGTGTGTTCGAGAGTGTGTGTGTGTGTTGTCTTTTTTATCACACTCACACACACACACACATGCACAACGAACCGACACACGGGAAAATCATAAAATTTTAACGAACCTATTGAAAGTTTACACATTGCCGCTTGATTTTGCCGTGCGACGGTCTAAGAGAGCGTGGGCGTAAAGGGGCGTGCCAAGAAACTTGTGCGAAAGGACACGGCGAAAGTGTGAAAAGCACCATCGAACGGCAAAGATTTTCACACTTGAACATTAAGGAAATTTATGAACAGAGAGAGAAGACGACGCACATGTTTCATGCATGCGGAGCCCCAAAAAGTATGCTACAGGAAAATTAAACTTACCTATGTAAACAAGACAAGCAGCGGCAAGAAATGGTCGCTCTAGGTGTGCGTGTGTGTGAGCGGAAGAACAGTGCGGAAGTTATGTTCAAACTTAATTTAAGGTTCAATAGCGTAACCAAAGAAAACCGCAAAAACTTTTGGGAAACGGGAGCGGGAGAGAGGGAGGGAGAAATGGAGTTTTGTGTAACATAAAATCTTGTCGTTTATTAGATTTTAATAATTCACACGATTCACACACGTTGGGCGAAGAGCGAGAGTGTAAGAGTGTGCGAGCGTGTGTGTGTGTGTGTGTGTGTGTTTAGTTTACCTGAAGAAGACACATGACAGTCGAGTCAAGCAAAACTCAGCTTTTTTGGTTGGAGTTTGGATGCGTGCATTTGAAGTCAACAAAAAACTAACTTTTATCTACCTCAATTCTCCAGTTTTCCCTCCGTCTCCACAACACTTTCTTTGGACATTTCTGGGACTCCAGCCACTGCAAGAAAGCACACCCGAAGGTGTGTTTGTTTTTCCAACAACAAATTTGTGGCATATCAGCGGCATGTTGCGTGGCTTGTTGCAAGCACTGTGTGTGTGTGTGTGCGTGTGTGTGTGTGTTGGGTGTGGTGGGCAGGCAGTTGTAGTTGGCAGGATGGATTAAGTGAGCATATGCTAAGAAATGCCACTAAAGGGAATTGATTTGCACAGACGCCACGTCGAGTTGTTGTCTGTGTTTCTTTGTTGCACGTGTTGCAAACAGAAGGTGGGTAGAAATGTGTGCAGGCATGGGTTACACTAGTTCAACTATTGGATAAATGAGGGACTGGTTTTTTCTTACAATACATTTTTTTAAATGTCGATATATCAAGTGTTTATTGTTAGACAAAGTTATAAAGAAAATAATCCAAAGGGTGATAAAAGAAGATTTTGCATTGAAGCTTTGAAAAACTGGAGAATTGGTTTGATAATTTCAAATTTAAAAGATTCCTTTGATGTACTCAAAAATTAAAATTGGTACAGTTTTTACCCTTATAATTATTTAGCCTTAAAACTCCACCAAAAACTACTGAGCTTAAACAAGATTTAAAATAATGTAGTTAGCAAGAAAATAAATCTACAAATGAGCTCAGAATTTAAACACACAATAAAGCTTTTTGATATAAGTAAAGCTTTAATATGTAAGCTGTTAATGATGAGAAAAGAAACCCAGAGTTGAGCTTTCAAAACTAAAAATTTACTCAAGAAGTACAAAATTAGTTTAAAAAGCTTCTAAGTTCATTCAGTTGAATTAGAATTCCTTTCGCCAATAATTCTTTTCAAATGAACTTCTCTTTTAATCGACATAAAATCTATGCAGTCACTTTGCTTTGATCTAAGCAGTTTACTTCAAGTCATAACATCAATATCAACACCATAAATGGTAACTTTGAGTACAGCCCGAGTGCAAAGCTCAAAGCTCAAGCTGGAGCTCAAGCTTCATAAATATTTGTGACGCTCGCCCAAAAGTATGCAATGAACTGCTTAAGTTCTTGACAAGAGCAGAAAAAACAATGGCAAAAATATAGAAAAAGAGTAAAAAGAGTAAAAAGAGTAAAGAGAATGTATATAAATCAGTGAAAAATGTGAAACTTATGATCAAGTGTTCCCACAAGAATTGCAAACTTTCTATCCAAGCTGGAGGAAAAACGAGAAGAGTTTTTAGCCTTTGTTGTCTGTTGTTCTCTGTCGATGGCATCACATCGAAGCGCAGCTATGTGCAGTGTACACTGTCCCCCCAAAGGTTATGCTGCTAAAAAGTTTGCATAGATGCGGCCCCGAGACACTCAGTTGACAAAATCGACCTTAGACCGGACCCGACCCAGCTCACTTTCAGCAGGGATAAGTGCATAAATAGTTCATAAACTATTTGCAGCATAGCAAAGACATGAGATGCAGAAAGGGGGGACGCTTGTTCAGCAATGTTAAAGGTGAAATCATTGTTGGCAGTTCTTTTTAGGTTGAAGCACAAAGCTAATTGCATTTTACACCAATTAATTTGCTTAGCAAATAAATAGCATAACGACAACTGCAAATAATGAGAAAAAAAAAGTAAAGAAACGTAAAAAAATTTAACGAAATGCAAACAAACATTTGTGTTTGCAAATCAATTTGAATTTCAAATGAGCACAAAAGCAGCTGCCAAAGGGAAACTCCAATTCCAACTCCAACTCCAACCACAACTGCTAGTCGGCTAAAGATTTGCAGCACAGAGAGGGGGGCGATGGGGCTGTCGTCTTTTGTTTAGTCGTACAATTGCAATGGTCGACGTTTTGGGGCATCAAATATCAGTCTCTGTGAGCGAACAAAAAGCATTGCATACTTTTCGGCAGCAGTCAAAATACAAATTGAATTTTCTACTTAAAGACAATGGATGGCAAATTTTTGCACAGTCAAAAAGAAGGAGGAAAAGTGGCTAAGGAAATGTAAGTGGGAGCAGGGGAATACCAGGAAGACTGGGAGAGTGTTGCACTGAGCTTGGCCAGCAGCAGTGCTGCCATTTTAGCCAGTAAACTGCTAAGTAGCAGCTAACTAAAGTGTTTTCTTGCTTAACTAAGAAATAAACAAATATTATTAATGCTAGTGACAAAAGCCGAAAAAAATTTAAATGAGGTTTTTTTTTATAATTTAGCTATTTATGTTGGCAACTCTGGCATTGAGCCTGTCGCCATTATTGTCGTTTGTTATTTTGTCGAAAAATTAAAATATTAATTCCCAGCGGGTTATTTGCGCTGCTTTAGTCTCAAAACCGAAGCGTTGACAAAGTCGATGCCGCTGCTGATGCTGGCGGAGAAAGGGAGGGAGTGGGAGAGGAATAGGTAACGGTAAACCAAACGAGACCGAGGAGACCGTTAGTGAAAGTAACAAAAGACAATGAAAATGAACTGCATTGAAAGAGTGTAGACATTGGCGATAGACACGGACGATTGCCGGAAGTGACAGACAGCCAAAGAGAGTTGAGGAGGTAGACGGAGAGGAAGATACAGAGTATGGGAGAGAAAAGGTGCGGGGGCAAAGCATGCATTAGAAAAATCTGACAATGTTAGTGACTAGCAAATACCGTGCAGGTAAAGAAATGTAATAAATAAGTAAAGTGTTTCACTTGTGAACAAGAAGCATTTCGAAAGAAACTTAAAACTTAACTAATAAAAATTTAAGTAAAATAAACAAACAAAATATTAATATAAAAGCTTAAATTTAAATGAACTCAAAACTGTTGCATGAAAGTCTTTAAAAGAAAGCTTAGCTTATAAAAAAAACTAATATATTTACAAAAACATATTAAAAATAAGATTTTAAAAAAGATGGAAGCATTAAAAAATGTTAAACTTAAAATCTTAATATATAAAAAAGTAAGTACTCTTAAAAAAATATTAATATAAAAGCTCAAATTTAAATGAACTAAAAACATTTGCATGAAAAATATAAAATATATCTTATAAAAATACTAAAAAAAGATTAAAATATTTAAAAATTTATAGCAATTTAAGGAGTGGCTACTTCAAGAATAAAGATCGTTATAAACTTAAAATTTGTTTATCACTAAAATAAAGTTATGAAATTTAATTAATAACAATTGTAAATACAATTTAAAAAATTATACAAAAATCAGGCAACATTTAATTTTTTTTTTTGTTATTTAAATAATTGTTTTGTTTTTTAAACTATTAAATTTTAAGTTATATATACTCCAAATGTATAACTTCCGCAGTAAACCAAAAGTAAAATTTTACGTTTCCAACTTGAGTTTCAAGACCCAATCAAAAATGGAAAACTCCCTTTGTTATGGTCGCACCCAATTTCCCGTACCGCTGCCACTCCCCCACCCACAGGCACTGGCCCACAGCACATTGAGCTCATTGTTCGACTGGGTCTCAATCTTTCAATTTAGCAAAAATTAATTTATTACATCAATATTTATGTTTCACTTAAATTATAATGCGTGAATGCAGTCACAGTCCCTGTCTAAACACTTTTTATTCCCATTCATTTTGCGGCCAGGAAAAAAGCAAACAAACCGCTAAAGAATAGATACGGGGAAGCGAGTGGGAAATGGGAAATGGAAAATGGAAAATGCGACCGCAATCAGTCATAATAAATATTAAAAATAGCGCATAAACTCAAACATTGGGGAGCAAAAAAAAAAAAATAAAAGCTAAAAACTCAAGTCGAACCGAAGCCGAGTTCACAGCAGTTTTTAGCCATTTCTGCGGTGTTGCTGCTGTTGCCAAAAACTTTTCTAATAAAATAGTGGGGCCCGTGTTGGTGTTATTTATTTCCCCGCTTCCCTTTTTTGTTCTCTGGGAGCAAAAGCAATTGCAATTGCAGAACTTTTGGCATATTCAAAAACCATTTGCCTATCAAAAAGTGTTTCAACAAATATTGACAGACTGCCACACAGAACGTTACCGAGTCACAGTCACAGTAGCAGTTGCAGTCACTGTTCGTGCCATATTAACTGGGTCGAAAGGGTGGGGAAGGGGGGTTGGGGGAGGGCGGAGCGTTAGGCTGGATTTTTAAAGCAGAGCTTTTTGCACGGCTTTTGCCTCCATAATTAGCTGTTAATATTGCACAGCGGCAAAAACTTTTTCACTCCGCTACTCAAAATCCAAATACATATATATATATATATATATATATGTATATAGTGTATAGGAATAGAGTTGTAAAAGTGCTTGAAAACCGACGATATCGCGTCAGTTTTGTTTCTATTTCGTGCTATTTGTCTAGAACTCGTCGTGGGGAGGGTTGGAAAATTTGTGCAAATTTGTGAAATGGGTAAAAATCTCTGGCGTTTAATAAGCTCACAGTTTTTGTTTGTGTTTTCCAACACTGCAAACAGTGAGTGCAAAGCAAAGCCTCATATGTGAGACACGGCCTCCACACACACACAACTTGCAAGCAAAAGTCAAACACACACACACACCTACACCCGCACACACACACGCTTGCCGACACTTGAGCTCTGCTTGGCCTTTTATTTTTATTTTATTTCCTCCTTGAGCACCCCCCCCCCCTTTCAAAGCCACCCCCATGCCCCTATCGCCCCCTAGCCAAAGTCTGCGCTTTTGCTCATTTTTTGGTGTCAATGAACAGTTTTAACATATTAGCAAAGTTTCTTAAAGTACACACATATAAATATGTTTGATGTGTGTTTGTGCACGAACTAAGAATGCAAAGAGAGAGACAGAGAGAGAGAGAGAGAGAGAGAGAGAGAGAGAGTGTCTGGGTGTGAGTCTTGACTAGGGGGTAGTTGAGGGGAGTGCTCACTGCTGTATTTGTAGCTCTCTGCTTTCTGTTAAGTCAACGCCAAATTATGTAAGACGGCATAATGAAAGACAGCCAAGTGCCGACTGCTCGGTATCCACTTTGAGCTCGAAATTAAACCAAGGCAAGCAGTTAAACAAACTAATATAATATAATTAATAAGATTTGGTATAAAATAAAATCGTTAAATTGTTAACAGTGCCATTATTAATTAACAAAATTAAGAAAAGGCAAGCAAATACAACAAAAAAGATTGATATAGTCGCCTCGCGACTTTAGGATACCCGTTACTCAGTTTCAATATGTTATTAGCAATGGTGATAGATAAGATACCTTGGCAAACAGAACATTTTCATACAAATTCATGTTTAGAGCATATTTTTGACCGATAGGCCCTATGGGAGCTATACGATATAGTTACAAACTTGTTCGATTTGTATCAAACTTGGTCAGTACATCTGCTTCCTTGACATGTACTACCCGTGGTTCAGTTGGTTCAGATAGCAAAGCTAACACAAAAGTTATCTATACTAAAACATTCTAGTTTTATCTGTACATTTACCTTTATATGAAGATAGAACGCCCTAAAGTGGGCGTGCCAAAGAAAAAAACTTGTACTGCTTGGATATTGTACCTTTCATTCGCGACCCCTTTCACCTTTCTAGCTCTTATAGTCTCTGAGATCCTTTTGTTCATACAGACGGACAGACGGACATGGCTATATCGACTTGGCTATTGATGCTGATGAAGAATACATACATATATACTTTACATACTTTAAACATACATTCCAACGATTACAATATACCGTTTTACTCTACAAGTAAGAAAGGCTACAGTTGAATTTATTCCTGATAGCTGTAGTCGTTTCCAAGCTATGTCGTTTTTCACAATTTGCAGGGGCGGTAGGGGGCGTGTCAAACATATTAAATAAACCTGCCTGACATACAGACTTTCATTCCAAATTTGGTGTCTCTTTCTCTTATAGTTTAGAAGATCCAGGTGTTCATACGGACAGCGGACAGACAGACAGACAGACGGACAGACGGACATGGCTATATCGACTCGGCTTGTAATGCTGATCAAGAATATATATACTTTATGGGGTCTGCCAATATACTCTTGCAGAGAGTATAATAATAAGAGCTTTTCAAAAGATAATGAAAAGTCTCCCATCCACATAAGGATTACTTCGAGTTTTAAAGCACTAAACTGATGAGAACTCAGTCGATCGCACCTGCCTCTTTCTGTCTTCTAATCGCTTGTGTTTGTCGTCTCTTTCTCGCTCCCTTTCACTCTGTCCCCCAACCTATCTCTCTCCCACATTTGGCACTTACAAATCAACTCAATAAAAGCTATTTTCGATATTAAATTATCATTTTACCAAATGCTCCTTCAACTTTTACGACAATCAGACAGGGTGCCCCTGCTCCAACCCCTGCCCCTGTACCGCTCCTCTTCACTGCCGCCCCAAAGGCACTGGGGAAACTATAACAAGAAGAAGAAGAAGAAAAGAAGTTAGTTACAACAAAAGCATGTCGTGTCGTGCCGTCGCTTAATCATGTCAATGATTTATAACGCTTTCAAGGAGCGCGCCAAAAACTCCAAGTTGTCGACGGCAAAGTCGAGGACGGAGAGGGACAAAATAGAGAGAGGGTGGCAAAGAGAAGAGGTAAGAGAGGAAGAGGTGAGCTGATGACTTGGCAGACAAAGCGAAGGCACAGCAGAGAGAGAAAAGGAGAGCAACATGGAAGAGAGACAGAGAGAGAGAGAGGGAGAGAGGGATGAGGTTTTGCAGCATAAGTTTTCCAGCTACTTATATGGCAGGCAAGTCGGGAAATTTATCTCACGAAAAATGATTTGGCTCATTATCAACAGCAGCCAAAGTGCAACATAGTGTGGCAAGCAGCGAGAGAGATGGAGAGACAGGGGGAGAAAGAGAACGGCAGAGAGAGAAAGAGAAAGAGTGAGGTGCAAACACATCGAACAAACGCATAAATCAACAACAAAAACAGAAAAATGATTTATTTTTGTACACACACAAAAGCGAAAGAGTGGGAGCCAAGGAAAGAAAAACAGAGAGAGAAAGAGAGAGAGGGAGAGTGAGACAGAGACTTAGTGCAGTGTCTGGGGGAGTCAAGGCAACTCGCTGCGAATATGATTGCCTCGAATAAGAACAGTGGCAAAAGTGTATATCACTCGGATAATCATTGTGAGTGCCACAAATGGTGGCAGGAGGCAAGGTAAACATGCCCCACTGCTACCAATAATAAAGTAATCAAAGTGATATGGTGTTGATGGGGCAGCCAACGGGGGCGGTGGGCGGTGGGCGTTGGTAGGTTCGGGTGGTGTGAGGCTGAAGACGGCAGGCAGCTGAGTGTGATTGTTGCCTCATGTTGCTCCATTGTTGTTGCCATGCCACATATGTCCAATTGTTTGCCTTTGTATCTGTGTGATTATGCCATTAAGATATCTCTTCAGCCCGCAGTCCCCCGTTCCCAGTTTCCCCCACTTCCCCCTACGCCCACTACGCACAACACAAATGACAGGCAATCGAATTATGGCCTCGGATCTAAAAGGCTTTGTTGTCAGGCGAGTGTGTTTTAGTGTAAACGCGTGTGTGTGTGTGTGTGTGTGCGTGACAAAAAAATATTACCTCCAGAAAGGTGAAGAATTTAGCCACAATATGGCATACTTTACAGGGCTGCAGAAGCAACAAAAATTCAGCTAAAATCACAAGGAAATCAATTAAAACGGGGAGAATAAAAACACTTAAAAATAACATTTTTTTTTTTAAAAACTGTCATCATGTATTTGAAAAAGAAACTTTTCATATAAACAAGAAAAACGGTTATCTTCGGCTCGCCGAAGGTTAAACACCCTTGCAGTCATGAATGGGTTATTTTGATTTCAATCAACAATTATTTCCATGGTAGCTATATGATGTAGAAGTACGATTTGGATGAAATTTGGTCAACAGATGGGACATGATTAGAAATTGATTCTCTGTGAATTTCGTTGAAATCGATCAATAGACACCAAACATTTTCATACTAAGCATTTCAAGCGATTGTTCCTATGGGAGTTATATGATATAGTAATCCGATTTGGATGAAATTTGGTCAACAGTCAGAGAACGATTAGAAATGCATATGGCGTGAATAAAATAATTTGAAATCAATGCCTAATTAATTTTTCGATTTGAGTTTTTAAAATTTAAAATGTAAGATGTAAAATTTATAAATATGAAATATTATTTATGAAGATTATAAAGGGTTCAATTAAAATTTAATGTTTATTTAGAAAATCAAAATCATTTTTAAAAGATAATGTTCATTGATATTGTAGAATCAGCATAACAACAAAAATTTAAAATAAAAAAAATATTTTTTAAATTTCAATTTTAAAATGAATCTTATAATTTTAATCTTAGCTTAACATTAAATTAGATTTAATTTAAATATTTTGCTTTTATTAACTTTAAAAATATTTATTTCATTTCAAATATAAATTAAAATTTAGGAACTCAATAAAAATCCTCAAAAAATTAAAATGCTCAAATTTTTTATAAATCTAAAAACCCTTAATAACAGTAATAATACAGTACCCAATATTTTTTCGAAAACTAACAACCATTAATAAGTAAATGATAAGGAAACACTACCCAATAAGCAAATAAATCTATTAGGAATTCCTGATAAACTTAGACCAAATTTACCTGTTCATTTAATCGAAAGTTGTTTGGAACATGTGTTTCGTGTCTGTCTCTCCCTTACACTGTCTGCCAGCAGTTATGCCCCAGCCCACAAATAGTTGCTTAATTACCTTCTCAAGTGCCAAGAACACTACGTTTTCCTTCGCTTTTCTCAGTTTTCCCTGCTTTTCCCCCCAGCAAAAAATAGTTGGCGAAACAAAGCAGCAGAAGAAAAGAAATTGAAGAAGTGGGTAAAGAGAGAGAGAGAGAGAGAGAGAGAATGGGAGGATGAGAGAGTAAGACAACTGAAAACATATGCCAAAACACCGATTGCAATTAATCTTGTGCATGTTGAGTTTTTGGCTATACAACACCAACAACAACAACAATACGAGCGACAACAGTTGTTGTTGCCTTCGAGTATTGCACGCTGCAGGTAAAAGGCATAAAGGTGTGTGTGTGGCATCCTCTGTTTATTGGTAAACAACAAAAGTTTTCTTGGCCACGTTTTTTGCCTGCGTTGTGCAAGTAATTCAGCGTGGACAGAGTGTGTGTGTGTGTGTGTGTGTGTGTGTGTGTGTGTGTGTGTGTGTGTGTGTGTGTGTGTGTGTGTGTGCGTGTGTGTGTGTGTGTGTGTGTGTGTGTGCGCCTGCGGTGTTCGCTTCGCGGGATAAGTTCTTGGCTGATCTATTGTCTCCTGTTGGCAGCACAAACTTTTTGCTGCATACTTCAAGGCGCAGCGAAACTACACTGCAAAAACACATGATGCTGTCAATTTGGTAATTCAAATAATACATATCGATAAAATAGACAATACATGTTGTTTGTTAGCTCAATTAACGGAGCACAATTTCTGTTTAAAAAGAGAATTTTTAGTTGATTAACAATTCAATGTGAAAACGTTTAAGAAAATCTATTAAATATTTTAAAAGCTAATTTTACTTACTGAACGTGTAAGAAATCCACATCAACGCCAGGATCATCTTACAAGAACGTTTTTTTATTATTATTGTCTTATTAAAAAAAAAAAAAAAAAAATCATATAGAAAAAAATCATACTAAAATATAGTCATTAAACTCGTAATGTATGTAAAGCTTTTTTCATAAACTTCTATACAAGTTTTAACAACAAAGAACTGAAGTATTCTATCAAAACAGATTGTACAGGTTATACACTTAAATAAAACTAAAAAAATCCAAATAAAATGTTGATTTATAAATATTATGTTATATGTTATTAAATTTTAGGTTATATTATATAAGTTATATTATATATAATTTTTAAGTAGTTTATGACTAAAAACTTTACAAGCTCTTGCATTTTGATTGACCCTGTAGTCTAGATTTTATGTTTATTTTGTCAGAAATCAGTTGAGAATTTTAGTGAATTAAGTTGAAATTTATTTTTTAGCTTAAACCAACAATTTTATGTTGTTAGTTAAGGTTTATTTATTTATTTAGGCAACTGAAAGCAATCGCGACATAACTAAATAATTAGGTTATATATGGATATACATATAATTCAAATTAATGACTATTTGAAAAATAAAGCTTTAAAAATTTAATACAACTGAAACTATAAAAGTAAACAATTAAGCTATTAATGTGGGCTCAAAAGTAAAGAAATTGATCCAACATTTGCTGGAAGGGTTGGGAGAAACCCAGGAAAACCCAACCCGAGCAAACAGAAGCTTTAGCTTTTTGAGCAGTGTAAGTTTGCTTGTCTCTTGGTCTATTGCACCCACACTAGGTCTCTGTCTCTTTCTCTCTCTCCTCCTCTCCTTTTCTTTGTGTGTTATAGACATTTGTGAGGTATCCCTTAAATACCAATTTATGGCACAAGCAGATAAAGTCCCAAATCTGCACTTAATCTTTAGCATTGTTTAATTTCGACTCATTGAGTTAGCGCCGCCAAAAATGCTCCACACACACACATACACACACACGCATACCTAAACAAACAGGCGAAACCACAAGCGTTTGTATGTGTGCAGTGGGCGTGGCATTCAAGGAGCGGTAGGAGGTGGGGCGGCTTCGAAGGTAGCTTTGTTCAAAGGCGCGCGCTTTCGGGGCGCACTTCAGTTGCTTGGGAAATAAATCGTCGTCGACGTTTAACATGTGTGTGCGTGTGTGTGTGTGTGTGTGTGAGTGTGTGTGTGCTTAGTTGGGTGCTTTAGTTGGCTATATATGTGTGTAATATTCGATGGTTCATTGCAACCACAGCAGTTCAACAGGCTACATCCTGTTTTTTGGGTCCTTTTCTCCATCTACGACTTTTGCTCTATTACAAACTTCTTTGCTGGCTCAAACTTACAACTTGCGCGTTATTTCCTGCCACACACACACACACACACCCACACCCACTAGATGAGAACTTATTGCCCTCCAACCGCCCCCCTGCCCAGAACCGCAGTGCCCTGCGTACTTAAGGTGTTAACGCAAAAGCTTGACTCATAAAATATTGAAAAAGCCGCAAAAACTTTGCACCAAAAAACGTGGCAGGCAACGTGTAGAGCACGATAAACGGCACACACACTCACACACACACCCCCACACACTCACACACCCTCTAGCATCCAGCTCTACTTTAGCCTAAGACAAAAAAAAAACACAAACACAAGAGTTCGAAAACCCCAAATTGAACGGTTAAGTGGCAACCGGTAAAAAGTTTTTCACCTTGTGCAATTTTACACACCAATCTACCCCTACTCCCCTTTCAGCCCCTCAGCCACGCCCTCCGCCTCCTGTTGCCTGTTCCTGTTGCTGCTTGTTTAAATGGATTTATTGACTTATTAGCACTATTTGTTGCACCTGCTTCAGTTCTGTTGACCTCAAAACAACAGGTTAATTGATTGGCTTCAAACTTTTATTTTACAAACTTTTTGGGTAAATTTCTTTTTAAATAATATTGTTTGATTATGGCAGCACTTTTAAAGTTGTACTTTTAATAAATTGTTTTAAGCCACAGTTAAATATTGAATATTACCAGGTACGCCCAGAAGAGCAGAGGGGGCTATTAGAGGGGTCAATCAGAGGGCTCAATTAGAGGCGTCCATTATTGTCAGCTGCGAAATGTGCGTGGCAGGTAGATGGCGCCGTGGCAGACCCCTTAAAGTATATACAGTGAAAGCTCCACTCGCGGACAGCTCCCTTAGGCGGACAGCTCCCTTAGCCGGACAGCTCGCTTAGCCGGACAGCTCCCTTAGCCGGACGAATTTTATAGTGTTTTAGCATCTTTTTCATATAAAATCCATTCTCTTGGGCGGACATCTCCCTTGGGACTTACTGTAAGAATATACAGTAAAAGCTCCCTTAGCCGGACAGTCACGGTTTTAGTATTTTGGTACGCCCCAGGGAGATGTCCGCCTAAGAGAACGGATTTTGTAGGAAAATCGTGCTAAAACACCATAAAATTCGTTCGGTTAAGGGAGCTGTGCGCCTAAGGGAGCTGTCCGCGAGTAGAGCTTTCACTGTAGTTCGATCTTTCAAATCTTAACTCTGTAGTATAGTATTATAAAACAATAAACGATGGTATACAAAACCAATTTGATACCAATCGGAGACCAAAATCAATGACTTAAACGACTTAAAGCAAAAAAGAAAGAAAATCGAAAATCATTCAACAATTTAGCAAATAAAATGTGGAGTTCCAAACGCCGTTTAAAATAAATTATTAAATAACAAAAAATGTGCAATACAAATTTTACAGACATAATGGCTGACAGGCAGGAAAAGCGAAGGAAAAATAAAAGATAAAAAAGAGAAAAGGAAGGAGCGGAGAGGAGAGGGAAGAAGAGAAAAAGGGCAGAATCGGCGGAAATTTAAATTACCTGTGCCGTAATTACACAAAAGAATATGCCAATAAAAATGACTTATGTATCAATTTCCTTTACGACGACTCCGCAGGACCAAAACGACAACGATGATAATAATAAAAAGGTAGCAACAACAACAACAACAGCAACGGAGTCTGGGCACAAAGCGAAAATTTCAATTTTATTTTTATTGCCTTATTGTGTATCAAATATTTACAATTATTTGCCATGAGCCATGAAAATGAGCCATTCAGCCAGACAAGACAAGGGGGCGGACTGGTTTCTGTGGGCGTGTGCATGCTGATAAATTCAAATAAATTGTGCAGTGTAACCAAGGTGAAAATGATAGCGACTTCACCTGCCCATCCCCCCACACGACGCAAAAGTTTTCGATCAAAAGGCGAAAGAAAATTGCATGGAAAAGCGATGGAAAGTCGAGTGGTGGGCGGAGGCCTCAAAAATTGTAAACGGAAAATGGCTTCACAAAGTCGGAATTGAGGCGCAGCGGTGCGCCACTTATTCATGGCATTAAAATTTTATTTTAATGTCATCGAGACGTTGATTTACAGCAGCCACTGTAGCGCTCTGTAGCTCCACAAAGGCAGCCTTCTAAAAGATTCATCCGAATATAATTTTAATAATATTTTATTGCTTCGGAAAATGTGGTAATAGCGCGTAAAATGCCAAAGTCAAAGCCAACTTTGTGTTCGCATTCGCATCCGCATTCGCACTCACATCCGCATTCGCATCCGCTCGTATAGCAGTCAAAGCGCTGACAGCAAATGGCAACAGCACTGCAACCTGGCCAACTTTTGTTGCTATCTTTTGGCCAGGTTTAAGAATTGACTCGTCCAACACTTTAAGGTACATTGGCAGTGATATCAGCTACAGCCACGCAGCCAACTTCACGGTGTACTTGCAATATTTCGCTTGACTATTTATCTATATCTTATATAATTAAAAATATTAATAAAATAGCTAAAACAAGGAAAAACGGTTATCATCGGCTCGCCGATGATTAAATACCCTAGCAGTCATGAATATTGCGTTAATTTGGTTTCAATCACCGATTGTTCCTATGGGAGCTATACGATATAGTAGCCCGATTTGAATGAAACTTGGTCAACAGTCGGAGAACGATTAGAAATGCATATCGCGTGAAATCGGTTGAAATCGGTCAATAGACACCGAAAATGATCATACATTTTCATGCATATCAACCGATTGTTCCTATGGGAGCTATACGATATAATGGTCCGATGCAGAGAGAATACACATCTGTACCAAGTTTCATTAAGATAGCTTTAAAACTGAGAGACAAGTTCGCATAGAAACAGACGGACAGACGGACATGGCTATATCGACTCGGCTGTTGATGCTGATCAAGAATACTATATACGCCTCCTTCAATGCGTTACAAACTTCGTGACAAAAACAATATACCCTTTGCAAAGGTATAAAAAGGCTATAATCTAGTTGATTAGATTGGATGTATGATGTATGCAACATTTTAAACATAAATTCACATTTATTTTTAGAACTGCAGCCAACTTCACTTCGTACATCTGAATAATTGTTTGAGTAGCTGTCAACTCAATGCAACAAATTTTTATTTATTTTAAATTGAATAAATCGAAAATATAATGCATAAAATCTTGTTGAATAAACTCCACAAATATTTATAAGTTCCACTGCTATGCAAATAATGCCAGTAAAACTAATACCTATATAAAACTTTATGTCCACGACTTTAATGTACTCGCATCAAATTCAATATAAATGTTTTGCCAACTAATTCATGCACAGAGTAAACGGTTATTATTATTGCGCGTCAAGGATCGTTAAGGGTATTCCAGAAATGTTAATTTCTATTGATTTCAGCATCTCTGGCATCTTTGAGTTGAACTGTACGGCAATTCGAATGTTTGTTGGTTGTTCTTAGGTAGTTTAGCTGCCATCAATTGGCATCTCATTACCACTTCTGTCTGTTTGTAACGAGTACTCGTGTTCAGCTTATTGTTATGATGTCTGGCAGCACTTGCAAGGGCCAAAGGGGGTGCAAGGGGGCGACAGGGGGCGAAATGGGCTTGGGGGAAAACGGAAAAAACCTTCGTAGCAAGGTTCAATTAACAATTGTAACGGCAACTGTAACTGTAACTGTAAATGTAACAGTAAATGTAAGTACTTTGCAAGCAGGATCCATTACTTCGAGTAGTTTTCCTTGCCAACCATCGAAATGCAACTTCTTGTGCAAAGACGAATTGAAAGGCTCATCAAATTTAATCAAATGAAACCTCAAGAATACTGAAATTTCTATAATGCAATTTGTAAGTTGAAGTTATGGAGTATGACAGCAGAAAGAGATAGAGAGACACTGGGAGATGCAGCATTGTACAAGTCTAAGACACTTAAATGCTGAATTTTCAGACAGCTTAAAGTTGCTTAAAGCTGCAAATAAATAATGAGATTTAAGATAGAAAGGTTTGTCGATGAGAACAAATCAGATTTAGATATGGAAAGAACTAGAGTCAAAGCGTAAGAGAGGCAGGAAAAGTAAGAACAAGAAAGAATGCTATAGTTGCCTCGCGACTTTAGGATTCCCGTTACTCATTTTCAATATGTTATTAATAATGGTGATGGATAAGATAGGTTGACAAACAGAACATATTCATACAAATTCATGTTTAGAGCGTATTTCTGACGGATCGGCCCTATGGGAGCTATACGATATAGTAGTCCGATTTGGATCAAACTTGGTCAGTATATATATATATATTATTGGCAGATGTATTCTGTGTGAGTTTGCTATAAGCTATATTAGCTTAGTTAACGCAACAGTTTTACATACGACAGACGGACATGGCTATTTCGACTAGGCTATTGATGCTGATCAAGAATATATATACTTCATGGGGTCTGCCACGCCTCCTTCTCCCTGTTATATACATTCCAATGATTAGAATATACCCTTATACTCTACGAGTAACGGGTATAAAACTTAAAAATTTGACATTTTTCAAGTAAATTGGTATTAATATCTTAGTTTAGGTTAAGTGGTTGCTGGTATCGACAACATCCGCACACAAGGGCCGCGAGTTAGCCCGTTAAGATACTAAGGGAAACTATTGTAGGAGGACAACAAAAAAGGAGTAAGAGGAACAGTGGTTTACTGTGTTTAGAGGTCTATTGAGCCCCTTCCAGTGGCGAGGATAGGGCGAGAAAACTGTTGTGCTTGAATATCGGATAATTCGGATAGTTCGTTGAAGAGATAGGCACTGACATGGCGATATCTATAATGGCTGAGAGCTGTGCAGTGTCAGAGGAATTGAGCCACAGTTTCTTTTTCTTCCTCGTTTTCGCAGCTACGGCAGAAACCTTGGAAGCTAGCAGTAGGTCTGAAAGCGTGTGTACCTACCAGCCAGTGTGTCGTCAATGCGGTCAGCGGAGCAGTTTGGTCAAGTCAACCTGCATAGTTTGGTAAATGGGTCTTGAGATCGGGTTGGCCAAAAGAGGCGATATATTCTACACCTAAGTTCGACTAGGTAATATATATTTTAACTAATTGTAGAATTTTGTTCTTGTTCGTATTTAAAGAGCTTAAAAAAATATGGCAAAAATATATATTTGTGTTTCTGTTAATTAAGAAAAATGATTTTTTTCAGAACTGCCTGTTGGTAAAAAATAACAGTGCACATTTTTGGCGTCACTTGCCTTCATTTGCGACACTTTCGTTTCATTCAAAAATAAATTTCATATAAATTTTAACTAATATTTATGAGCGTCTTCTGTTTCTTCTGCTGCTTCTTCTCCATCATCTTTTGGTCACCAATTAATTTTTATTTATGTGCTTTGCGTTTTTTTGTTGTGTGTGTGTGTGTGTGTGTTTTTTGTGTATTTCTTTTTGGTTTTCCCCTTATCAAACAAACAGTTGGCAAAATGATAAATGCCGCTGCCTTTGTATATGTCCCGGCATCACCCTTGCAACACCACCCCCACCGCCACCCCTTCGCCTTCCCCTACCCCATGGCTTTCCCCTAACGAACCCATCCTGGCAGTCACCCATTTGGTAATTTAATATTTTTTCCAGCCAAAAGAAGCTGAAAAAAACTAATTGGAAAGTTTCAGCAGGGCATATGGTTTGCAAAAGTCCTCGTACTTAATCCACGCTATATGAAATAATTATCAGATAAGTACTAAGTTTGTTTGTGATAAGGGATATCACGATATCTTGGAACAGTTGGCAGATTTAGATCTGACAAAATAATATTTTGGCAAAAATTAAGTGTAAAATAAATAAAATAAATATAAATTTATTTAAAATGAGGCTGCATATGCGGATTAAAAATATGTGTGACTTTTTAAATCCTTTTCAGGCAAATTATTGTTTTCTTACAAGCCTTAAACACTCTGCCAGACTCCCTACTGGGTCTCAGCAAAAAAGCAACCAACTCATTCCGAGTATATGAGAAAAATGATATTTGAGCGAAGAATGCGCTGCTAAAAAATGACAATTTTTAATTATCAAATGCGTTTAATGATAAAAATTGTATATTTTGTGGGTATGAGTGGGGTTTCCTGCCCCAATTGGGGGTGGGAGTGGCAGTGGCAGTGGTTTCTACTTGGCCGGCGCCTCGTCTTGGCTTTTAATTTATGATTTATTTGTGTGGGTGGTTCGCCTATAATAATTAATATTGCACACAAGCAAAAGACACCTAAACTCCCGTTTTATTTTATTTTTTCTAGCGCAACACAATCCCTGAGGAAGACTGGGGGGCAGAGTCGGGAGAAGGGGTGTGGCAAGCGCAAACGCAATTTTTTCATAAATCTTTCGTTTTTTTTTTTTTTTTTTTTTTTTTTCTTGAGGCGACGACGCGACTTGGCAGTAAGTGCAATGTCATTGAAGCAGAAGTGGCAGCAAGTAGCGCGGGGAATAAGCAACATAAACACACGCACACCATCACCCACACCCACACCCACAGCAACACACTCACCTCCCTCCCCTTTATTGTCTTACCCCTCAGAAAACATCTTTCGCTTTGCTCCTTGTCTTGGAAAAGTAAGCAGCAAAAAATTAAAAGTATTTCTCGAATTATTGTTAATGATGATTAAAAATATGTGTACCTACATAATACACAGCACACCTCAGCACACACACACACACACCAAGACACTCCACACCCTTCTTCCGCCTCCCTGCCCACCCCCCTCCCCAGTAATCACAAACAGATTTTGCGGCCTGGCAAAACTGGTCCCCAAACGTCTTAGCGTCTTTGGCTTTGACTCGCGACGAGTTGGGAACTGACTTAATAACAATAATATGTAATCCAAATACGGAAAAAGGGAGCACGTGTTGGGTATACCCGACAGTTGCCAACATCAAATATTTCACTAAAGTGTGGTACAAAAAGTAATTGAATTTATGTAGCGGATTAAAGTATTGTAATAGTATCTAAAAGAAACAATAAGTGATGTTAAAATAAAAGCTTTAAATGCCTGATTTAAAAAAAAAAAAAAAAACTCTTTTAAAAAACAAATTTCAAGCTTATAAGTGAAAAACTTGAACTCATTTATTGGAGTATATAAAATAAAATATTTATTTTACACATTCGTACTTTATACAAGTATTTTACTATCGAACATGGGAATTTACATAATTTTTATACTCTCTGCAAGAGTATATTGTGTTTGTGCAAAAGTATGTAACAGGCAGAAGGAGGCGTGGCAGACCCCATAAAGTATATATATTCTTGATCAGGATCACAAGCCGAGTCGATATAGCCATGTCCGTCTGTCTGTCTGTATGTCCGTCCGTATGAACAAACAGATTTCAGAGATGGTAAGAGCTACAAGTTCGAACTTGGTGTCAATCGACCACATATTTAGTCAGTCAATTCAAGAATCTTTTTTTTTCGATGCCACACCCCATTCGCCCACAATAAGCAAAAAACTAGACACACCTCGGAAAAAATCGGTGTTTTCGGCGAATATCTCAGTAACTATACCACCTAGGATCACCAATTTTGGTATGGAGCGTTCCTAGCGACAGCATAAATGCATTTGCATTTACAATTTTGGACTTCCTCGCCCCTATTGCCCACAATACTGTAGTTTTGTATTTTATATATTTATTTAACTCTTATCAATTCAGAGGCATAGTTCAGTTATTAATTGTTTCTTTCGTTCACTTTTCACTACTTTACTTTCAAGACTTAATTTTAATGATTCTGCTCTTTTTCAACATTGGCTCTCAACTGTCTCGATTCCATTTCCTTCTTCTTTCTCATTATTCCTATACTCTTATACTTATGCTTATACTAATACTTATATTCCAACAGCTGATTGTGATGTGCGGCCCACTACAATACATAACAATTTGTGTGTATTCGCATACAGACAAACAGATGTATGTGTGATTATGCTTAGATTGTTTTTGTTTCAATGTGTTTTCATGCAAGTACTGCTCATTGTAATATCACGATACCGATTTTAATAATTTAACCGGGAAAAACTGCAGAGAGTATTATACGGTCGGGCGTGCTCGACTGTACTTTTCTTTCTTGTTTGAATTGATGAGTTGCTAAACATTATGTTATTGAATTTCCATTTTTAATTTGATCCGATACAGGTTTTTCTGGGTATTCCCTGTATCCTTAGAATGAATGCTGGATCACATAAAACTTCCAAGATGGCACACCAACCACAGCAATTAGTAGTTAAGTTATTGAATTAATATGTTTTACAATTTTATTTCTTTATTTAGTATTCCACTTACAAATATTACACTTTAGAACACTAGATTAAGAATTTTAAGTGACATGGCATGGTTTGGTCACACTTAATGTTATTTTCTTCTCTTTATATGTATATATATGAATTTGTATGCGAATAAGACGTTGCTGGTGTTGCCAAAGTTTGAGTTATAGTGCCAAATATAACTAATATAAAAGATAAAGGCGGTGTTTCAATTATATTCGGTTTTTCAACAGTTTTTTGGTCACACTGCCGACTTGGGCCGCATCATCATTTGTACCGATTTCAAATGTAATTTGCGTTCGCCATACCACATAATACCATTCAAATCATCGGATGGTTCCTTTAGATACTGTCCATTGAGATTGCTACAAAGATATAAAAAGACATCAAGTTAAAACTGAACATGAGACTACAAGTATTATGTACTTAGAAATTACAATATCACAAATAATAAACATGCTATAGCTCGCTAATTTAGGATACCCGTTGCAAAGTTCCAATATGTTATTGTCAAAGGGTTACGAGGATAACACTAGTGCAATCGTTTAGTTTATAAATAATATAGCTTGCCAAACACGGAACATTTTCATACAAATTCAAGTTTACAGCATGTTTTCGAACGATCGTTCTTATGGGGGCTATACGATATAGTAGTCCGATTTGGATCAAACTTGGTCAGTACATGTTTTAGACATGCTTTTTAGACCCCGTACTCTAAAAAAGAGTAGAGGGGTCTATTAGGTTTGTCAGAAGCGAAATGTGCGTAACAGGCAGAAGGAGGCGTGGCCGACCCCATAAAGTATATATATTCTTGATCAGCATCAACAGCCGAGTCGATATAGCCATGTCCGTCTGTCCGTCTGTCTGTCCGTCCGTCCGTATGAACACCTGGATCTTTTAAACTACAAAAGCTAGAGCCACCAAATTTATAATGAAAGTCCGTTATTATCTTACGCAGGTTAAGTTTATTTCAAATTTTTGCCACGCCCCTCACCGCCCCCGCAATTAGCAAAAAACCAGACACACCTCGAAAAAAAATGTAGTTTTAGGCCAATAACTCAGTAACTATGGCACTTAGGAACACCATTTCTGGCTGCTAGAGTTGCTAGAGACAGCCTTAATGCAATGTCATTTGGCCTGCCACGCCCCCTTTTCTCATAAAAGCTAAAAAACTTTCAAAAATTCAAGCTCAAAATTTGCAGGATTTAGGGCATTTAGTCAAATAGTACAGTGTTTATAATTAATTATTCGAAGAGATGAATATCATATCAAACTATATTTCAAGCCGCGTTAAAATCCGTCAATTAACAAAAAAGTTATTAGGTTAGAAAGTTTATGTAATTTAGCTGCAATTTCGCCGCCTGTGTGACGTCAGCGCTGCTCGCAGACGCTGCGTCGCTGCGACGTTGCGACGCCGCCGTGCCGACCAGTGCTAGGCACGCATACATACATATGTGCATACACATAATTTCAAACGGGTGTGTACTTGTATGTATAACATGTAAATGCGAATAAGCGGAACATGCTTGAAAGTAGAGCGTAGTGCGAATGGTAGAGTTACGGCGCGATGTGAAATCGTTGCCTGAGGGTCGTGGGTTCGAATGCTGGCAATGAGAATTGCTAATTTAATTTTTTTTTAAATATCAATTTAAAATATACATATAAATTTTAATTTTTAAATTTCGTTATAAAATTTTAATTCAAATTAAATACAAATGCGCATTATCATGGGAGTACGGGGTCTTTTACAGTCGGCTCGATCGACTGTAGCCTTTCCTACTTGTCTTACTTGGATTTAGAAGATTTTGGTAACTTTCAAAAAAATCTTCGTGAATTTGTGATCATAATTTAAAATTGATTTCAATCTGGTGCCATATTTATAATACTTTCTATTTTTATCTATTTTTAGTCAGAGTAAATCCGATAAACTTACCTCAGACCACAACGATCGTACCACCAAGCACCGCGTTTAAGTTCCGCACAATGGACCTCATCCCGATCGTTATCCGCATCGAAAGTAGAGAACATTCGGGATCTAGCATAGAACAGACCATCTCCAGCCGTACCCGAATAGGTTCCTAGCAGATTCAGAGCGTACTTCTCGATTTTGCTGCCAATACTAAAATCATCGTAACGAGCATAATATGTTTGATTACCAAAGGTTTCCAGATGGATATATAGCTCAAAACCCTGATCAACTGTTAGTTTATGAATTTTTTCCAAGCCCATAAAGAATTCACCATCGAGGCTGCCAAAACCATCGCGGTACTCCGTCCAGTTGCGATAAAAATCAAGACTACCGTTAATGCGACGCTGTATTACGGTCCAACCGGAGCCGGCCAAATGAGAATCGCATAGAACGTCGATAGGACCGATGCCAGGCGCAACGATTCTATAAATTTCCGATGAGTTAGTAAACCAAATGCAGTCTGTCGGTTGGATTGGATCGATTTCACTTTCATATGACGATAACTTAGCGTTCGATGATGTTAGTTTATGCTGTAATTTATCGATTTCCGATTGTTTTTGCTGCAGTGTTGCCATCTGCGCTGACATTTGAGCATCTACTGTTGCCATTTGCAAGTTACATGTCGACACCTGGTCCAATAACTTTTGTTTATCCTTCTGCAACGTGTCCAATTGGTCTAAACTTTGTGTGAGATTTGTTTTCAGCTCTTCCACTTTTAAGTCACTCAAATGTAGATCTTCTTGAAGTTTCCCAAATTCCTCAGTTTTCTTCTGCAAATCGGTTTGAAGTCTGGCCAGTTTTTCTTTAGATTCGCTCGACTCAGTGAGTAAATTTTGTAGTTGTGCCTCTTTTGTTTCCTTCTCCAGTTCCTGCGTTTTTTGTAGAGTTTCCAGCTCGGATTCCCTGTACTTTGCGGCATTTAATTGGTGTTGAGTGCTGAGTTCTTTTTGATCGATTTGTAGCTGCTTCTCCGCCAAATTAGCTTCCAGTATCGCGTGTTTTGTCTGCAACTCATCGAATTTTCTCTGTGTCTCTAGCAGTTGCCCATGCAAGAACAGCGTTTTATCACAGCATCGATAGTTCAATCCACTCGGTTGTATATTCTAAATCACATACTTTATTTAATTTATTTAGTCATTTAAAGTAATTAAATTCTATGTTTACCTTTGCGTTACAGGATAACAACATAAGCAATAATAAAATAAATATTTTGGACATCATTAAAATTGTTAATCACTTCAGTTCTGTGACCGTCAAGCACTTGAACTCAATCAAAACTAAAATTGCCAATCGGATTCGGAATTATTTATATTTTGAAACAAGTACATAAAGTTTCCCGTGGCGGCAGCGCAGTCGGCATACATACAAGTATGAACACATATAATGTCAAACATATGTGTATTCGCATACAAACAAACAGATGTACATATGTGTGATTATGCTTAGATTGTTTTTGTTTCAATGTGTTTTAATGCAAGTACTGCACATTGTAATATCTCGATGCCGATTTTAATAATTTAATCGGGATTAAAATGCAGAGAGTATTTTACGGTCGGGCGTGCTCGACTGTACTTTTCTTTCTTGTTTTTCATTTGATTTCTTTTGCTTAAATTCCAAATATTCAAGACTTTTTTAAGATAAATTCCGTCTCAACTCACAATTTGCAGCTTTATAATTATGAATTGCGTCTGATTATTCAGATGTGCTCCAAGTGTTCGGGTCCCGGTGCTCGGTGTCTATCTGTGTGCATCCCAGTGGCAGCCCACACGGCGGGTGGGCGGTGTGTGGCAGAGGGGTGTGGCTCGCGTGTGGCAACACTCGATAACATAATTATCTGTCATAATCAGTAGGCGTTGAAATGTGCAATTTCAAGTGCAATTTAATGTGCACCAACAGTCCAAAAAGTGCGTGGTAGGTTAGTGAGCGGTGTGTAGGGGGGTGGAGGCGTTGCATGTTAGGGTTGCCAGGTGGCTTGGGGCGTCGTTCGCTTGCCATTCAGTTTGAGTTTTGGCAAATTTGCATCAGATTATTGCAATAAACATAATTATGCGCGCTGCATATGATTTTTCAATTAAACACATGCAACATGCAACTCCCCAAATGCTGCTGCCAGGGCTGCTGTCAGGGCTGCACGCGGGTGGTTGACGCTGACGAGGCAAATAAAAAGCCATCCACACTGACAGAGAAACAGACACCGGGCCTATTGCGAATGTGCCGCAAATGTGCAGAAATTGCTGGGGTGCCAGTGGTGGTTAGGGGCGTGACAGAGGGCGGTATAGGGTAGTGGCAGATCTGTGGCAAGTGGAGTGCGGGGTATGTTGATGACATGACCAACCAATTGCTGCTCGTTGCGGGTGTTTGTAATGCATATTTGTTAATTAAGTGTCATGTGTGGCTGTCTCGCTGTCGCTCGTTGTGTGCGTGTGTGCGTCTGTGTGCGTTTGTGTGCTTGTGTGCAATTGTAACGGTGCTTAAGTGGAATCAATGGATTGTAATGCACAGATAATCATTTTTAGCAATCTTTCTCTTTCATACTTTCTTCCTTTTCCCCTCTCACTCAACACTCTTCATTTACACTGCTAAAAAAAAAAGTATTAAGACCAAAATACACATACATATGAAGATGAAACATTCTAGCTCACTGCAATTATTAAAATCTTAAAATTATTATTTTTCCATTTCCAAAATTTTTCTATTTTTCAAACATTTTGAATAAAAAATAAAATCACAATAACTACATTTTAAAAAACATGTTTCCACCTAAAGACGCTTTCTTTCCATTTATTTAAAAACATTATTTTAATAAAAATTAATTAATTAAATAAAAAAAAAATAAATTTTAAATTTTAATTAAGTTGTGCAAAATTTTATTGAGTTAAAATGCCTTAAAATTTATAAATTATATAAAACTAGATTAAGTTGCCACAAAAGGTAGCAGAAAGCGTCTTAACAAAATATAAATAATTTAAAAAATGAAAAAAAAAAATAATAATTTACAAATATTTATGATTATTTGTTTTTAACTAATTAATAATTATTCTAATTTAAGAAATTTAAAATAATATATAAATACATTATTTTTAAATAATTATTTTTTAAAAGTAGTTCTTGAAATTCTATGCATTTTAAGCTACATAAATAGCCAGTTATATTAGGTAAAATAAAATAATTTACTTTTATAATATATTCGCTCGTTTCTTTTCTACCTTATTTTTATAAAAAAAAATGCAATTTCAATTATTATTGGCCTACTTAGGGATTAAAAATTAATAAATTTTTATATTGATTCATCAAATCAATTTTTTTAAATGTGCTATGCATTTATTGCGTTTTTAAATTAATATGTTGAATTTTAAGAATTTTTAATTTTTAAGAACATTTTCTTTCCTTTTTTTTGTCAGTGTATAGCTCTGAAATCTGCTGGGCGTTGCTACTCTGCTTGTCAATGACAAATGGCACAGCGTGAAATAACGGTACGCATGGACGACACAACGGGTATAACAGACTAACGGTACATAATGGCAGAACGGCATAACGTTAGCAAACGGGTTAACAGCAGCAGCAACAACAACAACAACAACAACATCAATTTGCAATTGCAAATTTCAATTAGACGAGGTGTTGATGCAGAAACTGAATTTTGCTGTGTATTTGGCATTTCAAGCATATGCATGTGATACTCATCCCATCTCTTATCTCTGTACGCCTATACCCCCCCCACCCCCCTTTCACATTTGTAAGTTCGTTAAATTTGTCATTGGGGTTAAAGCAAATGCCACAGTTTCTATTGAAAAAGATAACGGACAAATTTCATGAAAAAAATATTGAACTTCTAAACTCATCTCTTAAAGCAAGTGTATATGTATTATGCCACAGTTTCTATTGAAAAAGATAACGCCCAAATTTCATGAAAAAAATATTGAACTTCTAACCTAATCGAGCGTTATTTGGAACATGCGTTTTATTTATTCGAATAAAAGGGAAATCCGGAAATTTCTCTATAAAAATTGAAATGTTTATTTAAATAAATTTTAAAAAAATACATAAAAAATGTGTGCTGTTAAGAATGCATTTTATAACTAAGACTTTTGGTATTTACACTTTAAATTCATAAAACAAAAATATGATATAAAGATAATATTGAATTAAAGTGAAAACTAATATTTCATATAATTTATTAATATTTTAAACATTAGTTTTTACTCTAGTTAGTTTGTTGAAATAACTTTTTTAAGACAGTGTTTCGGGCTTAGGACGACGCTTCAGTTCAGAAGCTCAATCCCAAATATTTATTTTGAGATTTATTTGAATAAAAGTTTAAATTCTGAGATTATTGGTCTATGAAAGCGAAAGCATTTTATTTGCAGCAGTTAACAAACTATGTCCACTTTAAGAGACAGCTATACATATATATAAATGTATGTATGTATATATAAAACGCTTGCAGTGTAAATTGGATCCACCCAGAACAATTAAAAATAAAATTTAAAAATGTATATAAAAATATGTAAAATAAAATATAAGCTATGGTCTTTGGATCATTTTGCCTTGGGGTCTTTAGGTCATTAGGTCAGTGTAATGGAGGCAACCAGACCAGTGACGGGAACGTCCTTGTCGAGAGTATTCAGCTCGATCAGATAATCGCCCTTGGGTGCATCATCGGGCAGGAAAGTTGTCTCCAATTCGTACTTATCGATGGTGTACGTACCCTTGGGAAATGGACAACCGCCCTGCTCTGGCAAATCGGAGGCTTTTTGCAGATAGGGATACGTGTCCTCATCTTCGTTGACAAACCGACAGAATGGTTTTTCGATATTCATGACCATTGGACCCTTCTCCTGGGTATTGTCATCGTAGGTAAATACTTGAAGTGAGAGCTAAAAAAATAAAAAAAGAAAATAAATAAATTGCATAATTTTTATTCAATATAATTTTATTTGGCATTTACCTTCTGCTCATCACCCATATTTCTCTTGAATTCGAAACTTCCGGTTAGAGTAAACTTATTTTTGGCCACCTTCTTCATACGAATATCCCCCCAATCGACCCATTTGTCATCGTCCTGGATCTTTGGATTCTTTTCGAATGAATTCAATTCAATACTGTAAGCCCTCTCCTCGGCCCCAACATAACCCAGCAGTAACAACAAACCAATAACCAATAGACTAAATAAACTAGTCATTGTGGCTACAACTCCAACTGACCAAAATCGTCTCAGTGTGGACAAGTTTTATAGCAACTATTGGGCCAGTTCGAATCTCTCATGCAATATCATTGTTTACACAATCCAAAACATGTTATACCAATTACATACATGTATTTCTGATGGTCGTACATTGTTGTGTATCTACAAATTAAGCTCATTGTATTGTCATGCAATTTCGTTGGTTAAATACATAAAGTTTATCAATTTATTACAGCCAAACTGATCACAAACATTAAATTTCATCAATTTACATTTCACAAATTAATTAAAACAATTTACCAAAAATAAGTTTTTGTTATGAAAACAATTTCACTTGTATCGAGTTGATAAATAATTTAACTTAGAAATTAAACGACGAACTCCAAGATTTAAATTTTTAGAGCTCTTATATTTTTATATCATTTACGTATCACTTAAGTACTCTACATATTCTAGTGTTTGAAAGTTGGCTTGGCTATTATGCAAAAATTGATCTGATATTAACATTTCATTTGTCACCCGAAGTATTTTAAATTATTTAGATATTTAAAATGGATTTATTTAATATTTATGCAAGTGTTAAATATTGTTTAGAATATTTATTTTAAATTTTATTACTGCTAAAAACAAAATAACATATTTTAAACATATTTTTCCAATGTCCGGTGCATACATTTTTAATTTAAATTTGTTTTTAATTTATTTAACGCTGACTAATAAATGCAAATTGTAAATAAACAATTATTTAAATATGTTTTGGATTTTTTAAAACAAGTGTTATACCCAATTCCATAGCTTACGATCTCAATTATCTTGTTATAGTCATAATCGCAGCGGATTACTTGTCAATTTGTTTTTCTAGGCCAATTTGCGTACAAGTTTTTCTATAATTCGTTAACTTAAGACGCTTACCATATTTCCTCTTCTTCTCTGCCACTAGAGCTCCCACTCACTCTCTACTTGTTGGTAATAACAGCCAAAAATCAGCAAATTGCCCTTTTGCCCAATCCCCCTGTAGCAGTTTTTGGCGCAGCCAACTTAACTTTTCAACAAGGCAACGCTCGCTTGTAGCCGAGAAAATTCTGCAAATATTTTATGCCAACTAATCTCTTAACACTCTATTGAGACATGTAAACTTTTAATAGCATTTGCTGTTCCAAAACTCTGTGGGTACGTGGATGGAGAGGGGTAGAGTCTTCGGGTTAGGGGGAGGGTGGGCAATACTTCTTGGGCGCTGAGCCCTTGTCGAAAGTTTGGCTCGCTGTGTGCTTGTTTTATGGCCTGCAGCAGTTTTCTTGTTTGAACATCAAAAGTAATAAATTCATCGAACCAAAATTTTGCACGACAGCAACGACGATGGCAGGTGGCAACGCCATCGTTTCTTGTTGTTGTTTTAGGTCGCGCCTTTTGCCGTACTCAATAACTTCCGGCGGAAGTTGGTCGTACTATATTGCCTCCTGTCGTTCATTTCACTGACCCAAAAATTCCCCCACTCTTCCCTCGCTCCCTACCAAAATTTATTTAAGTAACTGTCTTGACTCGTTTTCGCCATTGCATTGATTGTCCTTTCAGTATATTGGGTGGGCGTGGCAGGCCGTTTCTTCATAAATATCCATAATACTTAAATGCAAGTTTTGCTCAGGAATTTTCAAAGAGTCGAACACTTTAGTTATTTATTCCATTTGTGTGCCGGGAATCGTATTTCGTCTTAGGGTTACTGCAACACTGTGTTGACAACTCTGGCACTTGGCCTTAACAAATACTTGAATTAAAATTGGATAACGTATCTTTAAATATTTTAAATTCTAGAACTAATGAAAGAAACAAGAAATTTGGAGTACTAAAATAGTGTTGGTAAACGTTTAAAATAAATTTGTAGTACAAAAGATTTATCTACTTAAAACTCTCTCAATATAAGGATTTTTTGGGAACCTAATTATCACAAGATGTTTCGATCTAATTGATTTTGAATTGAATAAAACTACAAAAAAACATCTATGGAATAAAGAAAATAATACTAAATTATAAAAAGTCCAAAAACAAAAAAAAATGGTTATCTTCGGCGCGCCGAAGATTAAATACCCTTGAAGTCATGAATATTTCGTTAATTTGGTTTCAATCACCAATTATTTCTATAGTATCTATATGATAAAGAAATCCGATTCGAATTAAATTTGGTCAACAGATGGGGCACGATTAGAAATTAATTATCTGTAAATTTCGTTGAAATCGGTCAAAAGACAACTAAAATTTTGATACTAAGCATTTCCACCGATTGTTTCTATGGGAGCTATATGATATATGTAGTTGTACGATTTGGATGAAATTTGGTCAAGAACTATGGTCGGAGAACTATTATAAATGCATATCGCGTGAATTTGGTTGAAATTGGTCGATAAACACCGAAAATGTTCATACATTTGCATGCATTTCGAACGATTGTTCTTATGGGAGCTATATGATATAGTGGTCCGATCTTTAAAAATTTTTACAAATGATCTGCGTGCAGATAGAATACACATCTGTTCCAAGTTTCATTAAGATAGCTTTAAAACTGAGAGACTAGTTCGCATAGAAACAGACGGACAGACGGACATGGCTATATCGACTCGGCTGTTGATGCCGCTCAAGAATATACATATATACTTTATGTAGTCGGAAACGCCTCCTTCAATGCGTTACAAACTTCGAGGCAAAAACAATATACCCTCTGCAAGGGTATAATAACTACAAAACAATTATATATAAATTTAAATACCAACGCTTTTTACCATCCGGTTTAAAGTTTAAAGGTTTAAGGTTAAAGTATTGATAACACTATCAAACTATTCCAATTTAAAGAAAAATTACTGTAAATTAACAACATTTTGAGCTTTTTAAACATAATAAATAAATAACAACTTATTTTCCTGGTCTAAATTTTGAAACTCAATCATTTTTATAATATCACAAATATTGCTAAAATAATTTAAATTAAATCACAAAAATTCAGAATGTAAATTAATTTTATTGGATATCATATATACTGAACACTTTCAATTTTTGAGCTTTAAAGCTGATTTTACAATAATTTGCTAACTTTTAAATAGTTTGGAACTGTATAGCGTGTATTCATAAGAGAGAAAGCGATAGTCAGTAAATAGATAAAGATTTCATTGGAGCCAGCAACTTTGTATAGCTAAATTATGTAGGCAAATTGCTCATTTCGCCCACTGTGCAATGTGTGCAATAATTACAAGTGAGTACTAAGTATGTACTTAACAAAAAGGAAAAAAAAAAAGAAAAAAAAAATGGAAAAAAAACATCGGTTAAATAAGAGTCACGTAAGCAAATGCACAGCGCGTCATTTCAATAAAAGCCGTTCACGTCGCTGCCGGCGTCGCAGTCGCAGTCGCACTTGTTGTTTTTGTTGTTGTTCGTCTTCTTTGGGGTTCATAAAAATGACAGGCTGGGCTCGGTGCGAAGACAAAACACAAAATGAAGAGACGAACAAGACGTGTGCAAGTATGTGTGTGAGTGTGTGTATAAAAGAATTGCAGCAAAATTAAAATAAAATAAAATTTACGTTGAATTAAAAACAAGCAAAGCAAAGACAAAAAACAACAAAAAGTTGATAAGAATAGCTTCAGTGGAATACCGACTATGAAATACCCAGTGTTGACGTTGTAGGTTATTTAAAGCCAGATTTGAGCTGAAAATAGGCAATTATAATCTTTAAATAAAAAATGCTTAACAAAAAATGATTTACAAAAAAATAATTAAAAAATAAAAATAAATTTTGAAAATTTTCTAAATTATTTTTTAAATCTGTCTAGCTATTTTTCCCGAAATAATGTTAACAACTATTAATTTACTAAATAATACTCTAGCTCAAATTAAATCTATAAGCAAACTTCATTTAAACAAAGCATACTTTTCGGCATTCAATAAACTATAGCTGACTGTTGGAATAAATAGATTGATAAATTTACAAATCATTGGAAAAAAGATTGGATTGTCATTGGTCTAGAATCTAGAAAATTGTAAGTTCTGGGTCTAACACATAAAGTTTTTTTTTTAATTACATAAGTTAATCATTACGTTGCCTCCGCGTTACAATATACCCCAAAGAAGTGAACTTAAAGGGTGTAACAACAATAACAACAACGGTGAAGAGCGAAACAAATAACTGAAACTGAACGCTGTCGAGAACGAGTCGTGACTTCATTTGCTTGACACTCGCTGAGCAGCAAACTGTGAAGGGCAGTGGCATTGGCAGCGCTGCCGACGCGCTGCCCGCACCATCCCACAACCCCACCTCCTCGACTGCTGCGCGCGTCAAGTGTGTGCTATTAAAAAAAAAATAAGAACAAAAAAAAAAAAGTGCGAGGCAAAAGAAAAGGCTGCAAACGATTCCTAATTGAAAACTATTAAATTCTGTCCCGCTTTCTTTTCTTCAGTTCTCTTCTTTCTTTCTACTTTTTTCTTTCGTATTTTTCGCGCTACTTAATTTCTTCTACTTTTTGCCCACACTCCAGCACACCAACACTGTTAGCGCTGTCTCTATTGCTCTCCTTGGCGCTGTGTTTAGTGCCTGTCGTTCGTTCGTTTCATTTCGTTTCGTTTGGTCCAAATTGGAACTTGAATTTCATTTCGAATGACATTCGCTCCATCACGCGTCAACTGCAGCCAGCGTTGCGTCGACAGAGCACGTAGTCAGCGTCGGCAGAGGCAGAGCCAGCGGCAAATGCGAAGGCTAAGGCGAAAAAAAAGCGGACATTTTCATTTGAGCATATTTAATTAGATGCAATTATTTATGGTATTAAATAGATGAGGCAGTAAATGTGCTGTACACTGCCGTTGTCTCCACTCCTACGACCCACTCCACTCGACTCCCACTTCCCTACCCCACCCCGTCTCTCTCTCTCTCTCACACTCAAGTTTTCTCTTTCTTTCGCAGCGTTTTGTGAAATGCAAAGTGAGATAAAAAAAAATTGAAATAAAATGCTAAAGAATTGCGTCGTTTGTTGTTGTTAGAAAAAGAAAAAAAATTCAATTCCTGGCACAATTTCTGCAGTGATGCCACGCCTCTTACCCTACTCCCACACGCGCTTCGCATCATTTACCAACACAGCCATAACAATGAGCTGTCCCAGAGTCAGTGTGGTAGTGGAGGGGAGGAGTGGGAAGAGGAAAGGCAGGCCACTTGGCCGAAGGAGTGCATTTAAATAGCAGGAAATTTGAAAAAAATTGAAATTTAAGTCTTTGATATATGAAAGTCAATTTATTTGCTGCCGTTTTTGCCACACTCCCCCATCCAAAATCCTCTGTCCTCAGCCCCACCCCAACAACTGTTAGTCATTTCTTTAAACTTTGCCACCGTCTTGACCAATTCCTCACACCCCCAACTAATTCCCCTCCACTCCCATTTCCGCCACACTTTCAATCTCTCCACCTTACTCATCACAGCTCCTCTGCAGCGAATGATGTCCATTGCTCTGCTGTTTTTTAGCTATTTTTTCGCATTGCATGACGTCAGCTTGAAAATGGCTTCAGTAACTGTACCTACTGATTGAACAGGTACAAAATATTGAATATATATCTTACTAAAAACTAGATTAACTAGCTCAATTAACTTACTTTATAAGCATGCTCGTCGTTTACATACACCTGATTACCTGAATAAAAACCTTTTTAAACCTTTTTAGACCCCTTATTGCCTTATATTACCCGATTTGTCCAATGGCAGCTTTCGGATATAGCTTGCCGATCCTAATTAAACTAGGTTAGGATAGTTAAAATGGCGTCATACAAGTAATAGACGGTTTTACCATCCATAGCTGTTATAGTTTCTGAGGTCCGTTGCTATATCGTCTCGACTATTGATGCTGATCAAGAGTATATGCACTTTATGGGGTCGGAAAGGCTTCCAACTCACTTATTGGCACATTTCGTTTCCGACAAACCTAATAGATCCCTTTACTCCTTTTGAGTACTGTGTCTTTGAATGCAGTTAATCAGCTATAAAGACCCTTCTGCATTGGAAATACTCAGCACGGTCAGCTCAAGTGCTGATAAGGCTAAGGATTTGAGTAATGATAAACGCACACAAGGTGGACAGCTTTAATCGTTCCCTCATTTCTTCTTCCCCCCATGGGTAGAGAGTGTGGTTAATAGGCCGTGACCAGGGCATGTCTGTGCAACCCTTTTGGCACCTTATCCAGGCACGACTGACTAACGATGGTCAACCGACAAGACAAATCACACACAAATTGACAAACGTTTAACATAATTTACACGCCAAAGCCAAACGACTTACGAGTTGACCACAACCCCACAAACAATAAAAAAAGAAAATAGAAAATTCTGTTTTTTTTTTTTTGGGGGAAGCGTAGTCGAGTGTCCCGTGCAGGTTGTCATGTTCCAATATTGACCCTTTAACCCTTGGTCAAACCCTTGTCAACGTTGCGTAACCGAAACTATTAAAAATATCAACAGACATTCAAAAAAAAAGTGGAAATAGAAAGAAGCTACTGGAAACCTCCCAAAAGACTCGGTCTCATCGAGTTTTTGCATCATTTTTCACACGCTGAATGGCGTTACATATGTTCATGGTCAAATCGATTAAATAAATCATTAGCATCTTTTGTAGCCAATTTTCTTGCCCTTTTACCCGCCCAAATACCCTGCCCTAACCACTTTTTGTTGGCGCGTGTCGCAAGTTTTACGAGTCTTTTACCATGTTTTTTTTTGTATACCCTGCAGGAGAGTAGGCTGCTTTTATTGAAGGTAAGAGCAGGAGGCATATCAGACCCTATAGAGTCACATGTATTCTGGTTCAGTATTCCCTACTCTACACTTCCATTTAAATAATAGATGTATAAAAAAAAGTGTTGTTTCAACAAGATAGGGTAGAGAACAAAAGAGTTGTTGGTTTGCACGTGGCCATTATAAATAGCACCTTTAACCTACCGACTTGTTAAAGAAATACTACAGCGTATATTACGGTCGGTTGAGCTCATCACATATTTTCCTTTTTTTTCCTCATTGTAACATGTGCGTGAGAGTGGAAATTGTTTTTTAATACGACTATAACCGTTTCAATGTGAGCAACTTTGGTCGCCAAAAAAAATGTTCAGTTTTCTTTCTTGAAGTTTTTCCCAGACCCCACCCATCATCCCCACATAGCCCTTACATTGCCGTTCAAGTTGACATTTAATTTGTTGCGCTTTTGTTGTGGAACACAAGATTGTGGTTCCAGTCCGACATTCAGCTGGCTAATTTATTAGCCAAACTCCCAATACGAAAACGCCCCAAAAATCTACCAAGGAATTGAATTGCAATCTTAACGTGAAAGGCATACGAACCCTTGCCGAAGAGCACCCTATAGTACGAAAGGTAGTTTGGCACTCATAGGCCATTTGTTTATTAGCAAATATTTCCCCAATTATTAGTAGACCTAATGAACAACTAAAAATAATGTATGAATGCCTTAAAGATTCCCTTGATTAATTATTAAGTGTATTTCGAAGTCAATGCATTAATAATGCATTAATAAAACACCTAATTTTATTTTTATATTATGCTTAGAACAACATTTTCTTTAATGTATTGCATGAAAATAATAATAAATATTTAAATTATAGTTAAAATAATAAAAAAAAAATTTTTTAATGGAATATTTCAAAATTACTACATTAATAATGCATTAGAAATATAAATAATAAAATATAAGATTTTAATCATATTAATTAAAAGGGCATCTAATTTGTAGAAATAATTTTCAATCATAATTGTTTGCCTTATAATAAATTTATTCTTATTTTAAATGATAATTAATGCTAAGCTAATTGAGCAATGCAGAATTTAATATCAATGCATTAATAATTAACGTTAATCAAATTAAATCATAAAAAGTCTATAATTAAAACTGAGAACATTTTTCAAAAATTTAATAAACAATCAACAAATTAATAATAATAAAAATAATGCATTAAAATGTGCTCTCTTTGTAAATAAATTATTTATTAATTAAATTTAATGCAATTATAGTAAATATAAAAGAAAAGGAAAGGGAAGCGCATAAAAGTTTCGGTTATGCCCGAGCCGATTCCATTATTAGGTGTATTATTAAGTATGTTTTTTATTCGCAGGCATTTCTTTGTGCGTTTTGGGACAAATCAGACCAGTGTTTATTTTCTATAAATATAAATTAAATGGGTGGCGTGCAACTGTCAAATAAATTTTGCCATTTTTATATAGGTATGTATTGTGAGACACCTTTTTATGCGGCATTGTTGGGCCCTGGCTTTTGTGTCGCATCCCTGTCGCTGGCACGTCGAACCCTTTTCATTGTGACCGATACCGACTCCAACTGCGGTTCCGGCTCAGTGAAAATGCTTCAAGTGTCTGGGCAGAGTTGTCGCTGCCTTTTCAATTCCGAATGGGGCAATGAAACCATGTGACAATAGTGGCTCTATTTTGTTCATTTTTCTGCCGTTTGTTATTGCGGTTTTTCCATTTTTTTACAGCCGTTTTATTGTTAGCTAATAAAATGCAATTTGTTGTGTGACTATTTGTGGTGTCCAATAGTTGTGTGCAGCGAAACCAACTTAACAAGCGGTGCTGCCAGATAGTTAACATAAATATCACTAGGCGAAGTACGCAATTAAATAATCTAATAAAACATTTTTATTTTTATATTTTAAAGCTATTTAAAGCTTCGACTTGTAATTTAAATACTATGGGGAAAAAATATAATTGTAAGTATTTATAAATACAGAAAAAAAAAAAAAGCAAACAAGTTCCTGTAATTAAGATCCATGACCTTTTCAGTCAGCCCGAGAGTCAGTCAGGTGCTCAACTGCGCCAATCACTCACAGTCTGAGTCAACCACCGATCCAAAGATTCATTCAGACGAGGCACTCCACCACTGAGCCACTGAACCACCCAAACCACTGATTTCTGCGAGCTGCACTTGTCACTGCAGCGCAGACCCCAAAGGTGAACATTTTTAGCCCTCGTCTATGCAATTTTTTCTCCAATTTTTTTCTGTATTTAACATACTCTAACTGGGAGTTTGCTGAAAGCATCAATGGATTTGAAACATTACAAATTTTTATTTAAATTTATAGCTTAAAACATTGAAATATAGAAGAGATAATTTATTTAATCTTGTAATCAGGCAGAAGTGTGCATCTCCGACCCACTAAGTATATGTATTCATAATCAACCTCAAAAATGCAGTCCATATTGTCATCTCCGCCTGTACATCGGTTTGATCGCGAGGATCGCAGAGTTGGTAAGCGCTAGAAAATTAAAATTAGTTGTAATTTAACTGTGTTCACAGTAGTGTTGGGAAATGCGTTAAAAGCGGATTCTAAAAATTTCGGAAAAATCTGTCCATACACACAAAAGTTAGTCATACCCTTAAAATACCTCTTTGTGCAGAGATCCGCTGGAAAGCATGTTTATATAAGTGTACTTAGGCTAAATAAACAATAGTGTAGTGGTTAGTGCTGAGAGGGGTCATAAGTTCGAATTAAACACACATTTTTATTAAAAAAGTATATAATTTTTTTTTTTTAAAAAACTTAAATGTAAAATAAAACAAAGTGTAACTTCAAAACCAACTAATAAATCTGAAATTTCCATAAAAAAAAAATTCCAGTAAAAAATGTACTGAAAAAAAATTCAACTTTTAAAAGAGGTTACAATATTTAAATACTCTATTTGTTAGACATATTATATTTGTCTAACAAATAGAGTATTTAAATATTGTAACCTCTTTTAAAAGTTGAATTTTTTTTTTCCTGTTGGCATTTTGTGCACATTTTTTTTACGGTTTTTATATGCATCTTTTTGTTCAAGAATTACTGATTATTAATTCATTTTGAACCAGTGAGGCATTCATATTTCTGCGAAGCAGTGGGTCGACAATGTCCTTCGACGTAAACTGTTGTCTGTCAATGTTTTGCTTTCGTTTGGCTTCGTTTCGTTTGGTTTTCTGCTGTTTCACTTTCAAAGTACCTCAGATATACAAATATACGTATTATATACATATCTATATATGGTATGTATGTATGTTTGTACAGAAATGAATATTTGTATAGCTTGGCCAAGCCGTAGACTATGGCGACGACGTTGTTAGCCATGTCGCGAAGCTGGCCAAAAAGCGACGCTGCATTCATTGTTAAATCATTGAGTTTTTACTGCAGTTTGGCAACGGGATTCGACGAGCGTCGCATATTCAACCTCAATTTCAGATGTTCAACTTGTTGTTGTTATCACTGTACTCGTTGTTGTACTCTCAAGTGCAAGCAGGTGGGTCAGGGAGGAGGGGAGATACGAACCGGTAGGGGATGGGGTAAGTGGTGCTCTCTGGCTCGCTGCTGTCCATGTAAACAACATGTCAGCAGTAAGAAAACAAAATGTGGAAGAAAAAATAACTCGCTCCTCGCATCAACCGGCAGCACTCTCTTCCCCTCCCTTTCTCTCTCTCTCACACTCTCTCTGGGTCTCTCTCTCTCTCTCTCTTACTCCCTATCTCTCTCTCCTCTTCTCGCTCTCTCACTCTCTCTATTTCATCTTGCTTGGCTCCTGTCTAGTAAGACTCTGTAATTGAAATGTCAAAAAGGTGTGCAGTAATATGTGAAAAAAAAATTAATTTTAGCTTTAAATTTGTCAGAATATAAGAAATGTTTCATAAATTGAGAATTCAATGTCTTATTAAAAATTCCACAGTACTTAAATATTTATCCTGAACAAGTCAAGTTTTCTAAAAATTGTCGTTTAAAAAGAACCATTCCAGCATAATTATATAAATTTATTTAAATTAAAATATTTTCTAGCTGGTTTTTCCCATTAAAAAATATTATACATGCTTGATATGTACAATTCTTTGTGATCCAATCAATGTACAAATTTTATTAAGATCGAAATCAATAGTTATCTTTCTTAAGAAGTTAATAACATCATACAAATCAGTAACATTTACATTTGAAATTAACAAATTACAATTCAACATATTTATTTAATGTAATAATTTTAATTTACATGCGACTTACATTAGTACACTTGAAAGTTTCGAACAATTTTAAATTAAATCAATAACATTTTAATAATATTTAAAATAATCAATAATATTTTATTCATTCAAAAATTATATAAGTTAAGTTAAAATATTTTAAAAATGTTGTCCAAAGAAAATTTGCAAGCGATTTATTATTATTTTGTGTAAATAAACTAAAAAATATGTGCAGATAATTTTTTAAAAATAGTATTTAAATAATATTTCATTTGCAGGGTCTTTGGCAGTTGGGTGCGCTCTGCCCTAAGCTAGTACGCTAGTTGGGCAACTGTAACGAGAGGACACCTGCTCTAAAATGCAAGCATTGCCTGGTCGAGGCCTGGGCTTGTTAGTCTGATTGGGTGGCTGATTGGTTGGATTGCTTGACTGACTGTCTGACTGTCTGACTGCTTGAATGACTAAACGACTGACTGACTGACTGACTGACTGACTGACTGTTTGAATCTCAGCTCTGCTCTCAGCGGCATCAAGGCGTCATCGTCCTCGTCATTGCAATGCCCAGTGACAGTTGCTCTGGCCGAGGCAGCAGTGCCTAACAATGAAGCGGAAACAATGTTTACAATTTGTACTACATATATACTCTATATATACATATATTTATATATATATATATAGATATCTGTGTATGTACACTTGGTTAGCTGCAACATTCACATTCAGTCCAGTGACAGTCGCAGTCTTATTTTTTCAGTTCTTTTCCTCTCTGCATTTTATGTTTGCCTTGTTATGCTTTGTGTATTGTATACACATTGTACCTCACCTGTACCTCAAACTGTTACCAGTTACCAGTTACCTGTTACCTTCTACCTTCGCTATGTTTGACTGTATTTAGCCAGCGGTCATAAAGTTAATTTGTACAAAACTTGCAAATAATTCAAACATTTTTCTACATTTCTCTTTACGTCAACTCACCTCACCTCAGCTCAGCTCGGCTCACCTGGACTCACCTCCTATGTCGTAGACTGGGCATTGCATACATTGTGAACCCATCGAAACTGACTTGTATTTATCAAATGCAGTCCGTAGTACATTTGGCTTAATAAAAGCTTTTTAAAAACTTTTAACAATTAAGCTTAATAAAACTTTAGAAACTTTAGGTTTACTAACTAAATTTAATATATTTAAAAATTATATTATGTGTAAAGTTTGTTTGTTAGCAGCATAAGCAGCTCTAAAGTATTTGTTAGATATAAAATATTTACTTAAATAATTTTTATAATGGAAAATTACATTTTGAAACATTTTCTTGAAGTGTTAAGTGACTAAAGCATTCTTAATGATTTAGCTTTAGTCGAAAAGCAGCATTGATAACCCTAGTAAGCTAAAGCTAAAATATATCAAGCTTGCTAATAAATAAACTGTCAATATTCTTGAAGATTGGTACGAATTCAAGATACATTTTCATTAAGAGTTAGGCAATCCTCGTATAGGTAACCAGAGTTATTTATAAGACCCTGTACCCATTAAGTATATATATTCCTGATCAGCATCAACAGCCGAGTCGATATAGCGATGTCTGTCTGTCTGTCCGCTGTCCGGATGAGCACCTGGACCTTCTAAACTATAAGAGCTAGAGACACCAAATTTGGAATGAAAGTCCGTCTGTATGTCAGGCAGGTTTATTTAAAATGTTGCCACGCCCCCTACCACCCCCGCAAATTGTGAAACACGACATAAGTTGGAAACGACTACAGCTATAAGGACCAAATTCACACAGTATGTGAGTGGTGCTATGATAACTATCCTCATCAAACTTGATCCGGATCGGACAACTATAGCCTATAACTCTAACAGGACAAATCGGTTAAAAATTGCTCATATGTATGGAAAACGACGCATTCGAAAGAGTACGGGGCCTTTTACGGTCGACTCGGTCGACTGTAGCCTTTTTGGTTTCCTTTTCTTTAAAAAATGGCAATTAAATTCAACTTGAATTCAGTGGGGCGGATAATAACAGGTATGTACAGTATATTTACAATCTTAGACTCTATTTTATTGTACCCCTGAAAATTGATTACAGCTTTAAGCACACATGTCCAGTATTGATAACTTGCAGTATTATTTCTAGACTAAACTTTCTTAAGTAGTACTAAAAATTAACAAATATTATGTTTTATAAAAATTATTTACTGGTATAAAAAACAACATTTAAATCTATTGAAATAAAAAATTTTAATTTCGATTTAGTATATTTTTAAAACCAACCTTTTGTTAAAGTAATTCTATCGCTTTTGCATTATTGTATTTTATTCTGTTATTATATTTTAGTCATTTTAGTTAATTGAACTGAAAAGAAGTACAAGTAACTATTTAGCGTGCTTTGTCTGTGTTTTAAGCTTTAGTGCTTATAGTATTCAACGTAAACATTCACATAAAATTTTCTAATTAACCAAAAAGCCTATTAAGGCCAACAACAAGGCTAACAAGGTCAGCACAGGGAGAAAGCGAGAGAGAGAGAGAGGAGGAGCGATGACAAACGAAATGTCTCTCCACAGTGCTACACTATTTTATGATTAGGCAACTGGCAAACATTCAACACCTTTTAGCGGTACCTAATGAAATACCCGCTGTCCCACTCGCACTCGTTGGGCCGTTACTCGGTGCTGTTTTAACCCGCAGTAAGCGCATAATTTTACTTATTACAATTTTATATTTTATAGATGGCAGTGTGAGCATTTTTTGGGGGGGGGAGGGGTGTGAGCATAAAGGTAAAGGTGGAAAACATATTCCAAAAATTACCAATTTTGTTGCTTACGATTATTACCTTGACAATGTGCGAGTTGCACTGCTTGTTGTTGTTGTTGTTGTTATTAGGCCTGGCTTTTTGCTACACTCTGGAGATGACTTAACACGTAGCACATCATTAAAAATTTTGTGCCATTAATGCATAACACACACACGCACACACGCAGACACAACATGATCAAATTGCCAATATGTCACACACACCCCCCCAATGACTTAGGGTTAAGGCGGACTGAGGGGGGCCTTGGGGGGGGTGCGGGTAAACTAATAACGACAACGCTGCTGAAACATCATCATCTTATTTACGTCTTTTTAACACCTTACCTGCTGCACAGCAACACTCAAGGCATATGCCCACAAACACACGCAGCTACACCCACCCATGCACACCCACACATACATAATACACAAATCCAGGCATCGTATGCCGTTGAACAATTAACAAAAGGTAATGTAAAATTATAATTATCACACAAAAGCACATTTGTTAATTTAAGCTAAAACAAACATCGAGCCAAAACAACAACTCGAGTAGGTATGTGTGTGTGTGGGTGTGTGTGTGTCGTGTGCGTGTGTTTCTAATGGGTGGTTCAGTGCTGCCGTGTTCCCCTCCCTCCTCTCTCTCCCCTCTCTGCTTCTCGACTGCTTCTTGCAAGACAAATTTTGTCGCCTAGTTTCTTGGCGCTGGGCAAAACGACCGATGCGTAACAATGAAAACTCCCCAATGTAATAAATATAAAAACAGCCGAAAAATATGCTATAAAATTATTTTCGAGCCGCAGCAACCATGAAACTTTCAACTAGAGATGGCAATTCAAATTAACTCAGCATATCGTGACCCAAAACAGGTTGAATAAAAAAGGTTGGTAAATAAGCTCGAAGTATGCTTAGATTTACTTATAAAAAATCAATTCTTTTTTTTAAGCTTTTAAATAAAGAAATTAAATAAAAGTGATTTTTGAAATGTGTTTATTTAAATTTTTTAAATTTTTATTTTGATTAAAGCTTCATTCAAACAAATCCGCAAATTTTAATCAGCAAATAATATTAGAACAGAATCAATCAAATAATGCAGCGATGATTTTATAAAATGTGAATAAAATGTTATAAAATGTTAATCTACAACATCTGCATTGTGAGGACACAACGCTTCAATAAATATTAAAAAAAAATGTTTTGTAAAATACAATTTTACACTTGAATAGAAAATTGAATTATTTTTAATTTAATTAAAAAAATATCTGCAACCATTTGTGTGACTTAATATTATATAACACTGATTTTCTTAATTAATTAATTTATTAAGTGTAAGCTGAGACAATCACAATCTTACAAAAATAGACATCAAACATCTTTTTGCACATTAAATATAAAGATAAACGAATAAAATTGTAGACAATAACAAAATTACATAATTTTTATACACAATAATATGAATATACACAATCATAACACAACAATATTTATATATTATGTTAACGCTTTTAATAAGATATGTTTATTAATAATTAAAAAAAAAACTTTAAAAAAACCTTTTAAATAAATAAAACTACCCAAACCGTGAAGCTTTATTATGCAAGTTTCCACCGAGCTTTTCTTAAAGCGCTGAGCTTTTTAGAAGCTTTAAAGCTTCCACACACGCACGACTCACGAGCTCTGCACTAACTCGGTCGCTGCTTAATGGCGACATAGCGAATATATTCGAGAAACAAGTAGATTTAATAGATACAAAAAGGGAGAGAGCGAGTGGGCGGCAAAGGGGGAGGCTGGAAAAGTGGGCGGAAATGGGGCGGGGCGAGGGAAAGGGATGTGAGAGGTTTTAGGCTTCATTGCATTGATAGTCAGTTGCTCAGCTGTCGGTTGATTTTTGGTTCGTTTGTCCTTTTTGCGGCACATAAATTTTATGTGCCAGGACCTCTGCCCTAAACCCTTTTTGATGTACATCACACACACACACACCGACACACACACGCAGCTCATTTATGGCTCGGTCTGATAATGTATTATCATCAGTAGCGAAAAGTCGCTTATAGTTTTTGTCTTCTTGGCGACTCCAAAAATATATTCACACACGCCTTTCAGGCGTTAATAATTTTTGTGTTTTTATTGTTCCTACTGTTGTTGCTCTTGTTGTTGTTGCTTCTTTTAAGTATTTTTCTTACTCTTTGCCGTAATTTATGGACGTTACATTGTGGCGCTTCTTTGCATGGCACACATTTTGGCATTTTAATGGGCATTAATGGCTGGGTGTGAAATCGTGGGTGGTGGCACTGTATGCAAAGTGGAATGGGGCCCAGGACTCCCCACAAAACACATTAAAATTATTGAAGTCGACAACGGCCATTAATTCGTTGCGCTTAGCGCGAAATAATGCCGCACATAATTGTTTATTAATGAACTATAAGTATTTTTATTGGCACCGCTAGCAGTTTCACAAAGCAGCTCCAGTTTCGCTTTCAGTTTCACAATTCAGTTCCAATTCAAGCTCCAGTTTCAGTTCATATTCTTAACAGTTTTTTAATAGGTTCAAATTGTAATTTGTAAGATTGTAAAGATAATTTGCACTCACTGTTCTATTTTTTAAATCCAACTAACCATTTTTCAATAAAAAAGACCTCATAGGAGACCAGAAGTCATTTTCAAGTTTAGGATAGATTATAGAATTTTAAGACAAACTTAAAACAAAAGCTACACATTGTCAATACTTTTAAATAACGCCAAAGTTAAAAAAAAAAAAAAAATTTATGGGAAAGTTACTCGTGGAGATTCGGGATTTTTAGAGTCAAACGTTGACCCCGCCTGTACGCCTGTATAAAAAAGCTTAAGGAAGAGTGTCTCTTCCTTTCTGGTTTATTTAATTTTTTATAAGTTAATTAATACAGCAATAAGAAGATACATTTTTTCCCAGCTACGACAATTAAGTACAATTTTTTTATTTGTTGAAATTTTGTCATTTTGTACTTAATTAAAAAAAAAAATATTTATTTTCTGTGATGCTCACAAAATTCGGCATTTGTATGCTTCTAACAGTCGATTTTCATGCAATTGTAAGCACTTGAAAGTTTGGGATTTCCTTAAAAAGGATAAAACTGTAACAAATCGAATAATATCCTTTTAAAACTCATATTGGGTTTAAGATTAAAACAACCCGCTTACAGACGATCTTGGGTAGTAGAAGGTTTACAAAAAATGATTTGTCAACTTGAAATTAACTTAAGTAAATTCACCAGATAGAATTAAATTGAATATTTCTTAAGACCATTCTGAAATAGCAAAAAGAACTGTACGCTTTTTAAAATATGAAATTAAAATCAAAAACTGCAAAAAACACTTTTTAATTTATATTTAACTAAGTTGAAAATCGTCCCATGAAACATACTACAGATGATGCCCTAATGATCTACAAAGGTTCCTTGCGATATGGGGTCTGCCAAAATTGTACATAATGCACCAAAAGTTCCTTAAAACACGAATACATTTTTCATTAATTTAATTAAAAGTATCGAAAAGTTGTAAAATTTTTTATTCAATACTTTTTTACAACGAAGCTAAATTTTTTGGAGACAACAAAACACAAAATATAATGCAGTAAATTTAAATTTTGCCCACACTCTATTATTTCCAAAAACATAATTCAATAGGGATATTATTCCATTTTCTGACTATTTTTTTTCCAAATTTTTAATGTTTTTTATAGTTATTATGGAACCAATTTTTATAGGTCAATCATTTTCCTAACACCCACACTCACACACACTCGTACACAAACACACACACCAATGCGCAGAAATAAGCACACACTCACACCCACGTGAGTGAAAGGGTTGCAAGCGTGAAGCCAATTTTGCAACCCTGATGTGAATGCGCGCGTCGAAACCTATTGAATACGCATCAGATATCAATACTTGGTCACGGACATGAGCACACACATACAGGCGTACGTGGCAGAGGGGGTAAGTGGGAGTGTTAGTGGGTGGGGGAGCTACCCTATGTGCGGAGGATTCGATTTCGGTGCCGCAAAATGTGGCAACCAATCACATGACTGCACGCAGCTGATTGGACAAATTTCAAAAGACTTTGACTACTCGAATGGACAAAGGACCTTGGGGACTCCAAGAACACTATATTTATATAGTACATATATATAAAAAGAAAGGAAGAAGCAGAACAACCTCTCCCTTTCTCTTCTTCCCATTTTGCGTCTCTTCATCGCTCTCTCCACTGGTGAGTTGGAAATGTGAAAAATTACATAATATGCGCTGAAAAATGTGCGTACATTTTTTTAGCCGTTTTATTTTTTAGCTTTTTTCCAGGCTGACCATTTGCGGAGTAGCTCAATTCTGTTCTTCGTGTTCTTGTTGTTGTTTTCTCTGTTTGTTTTTTGCAAAACTTTTGCGTTTTACAATTCATTGCATATTCAATTTGGTTGGGTCGACAACGAACAGGGCGCAGAACGAGGGACTCGGTGGGACACAAAGGGGCACACTGGGGCAGGGTATTGCCACAAGGGCACCCAACAAAAAAACAAAAAAAAACAAAATAAAAACATAGCAAACAAACGGCAAAGGTCCAAAGCATATTAATAAGGATTTCATTAGTTTTATACATTTTCTGTTTTTTTATTTTTTAAGCGACACACACACTAATGGGTCGATACTTTTTATTTTATTTTCATATACATAAATTTTCCTTTTTGCTTTTTTGGGCGGTAGAGAAGGAGACTTTTCGGTCTCAGCGCTAATAAATGGCTATACGTTAAGATAAATGTCTGTTATTTTGTATTATCGTAGTTTGTTTGATATGAAAAGTTGACCAACTAAAAGTCGGAAAGTCAGAAAGTCGGACAGTCCAAAAGTCAGAGGTCAGTTGAAATAATTCGTAGATTTGTCCGGTAAACTCAACTTGCATTCAGTGGGGATCAATCAGGCATGCGCTTGACGGCAATCACAAAAGGGCGATAGCTTCAAAAGGGCAAACACGACCAATTGGATACCCTCTAGTATAGGAAAAAGTCTTGAAATGAATTAAACTACATCAAGAAAAATGTATTTCAAAGGAATGTTTTACTAATGATGTTTATTATTATTATTATTATTATTACTATTATTATTATTATTATTATTATTATTATTATTATTATTATTATTATTATTATTATTATTATTATTATTATTATTATTATTATTATTATTATTATTATTATTATTATTATTATTGTTATTATTATTATTATTATTATTATTATTATTATTATTATTATTATTATTATTATTATTATTGTTATTATTATTATTATTATTATTTTTATTTTTATTTTTATTATTATTATTATTATTATTATTAATATTATTATAATTATTATTGTTATTATTATTATTATTAGTATTATTATTAATATTACTATTTTCATTATTATTATAATAATTTAAATTTTTTTTTAAATTTTGTTATTTAATAAATTTGTATTGTAGAACAAATATAACACTGATGTAAAAAATCGTAGCATACTTTTTGGATAAATTTATGTAGTACATAAATGTACATACAAAGTTGTATAACTATTGTTTTAAATAGGTAATTCGCTGAAGATCATTGGAAAATTTTGAACCCTGTCCAGAGAAAAAGATTCGATGTCTGCAGTGAGCTCATATTACCATATCCACTGTGGACATTCCATCCGAGTGTATGGGTGTGTGAGTGTTTGCGTGACTGTATGGGTGCATGGGTGTATGTGTGTGCGAAGGCTTTTTGTCTCTATTAAATTAATCGACGCTCATTTTTCCAACTTAACAAAACGCAGTGAAAAAAAAAGTATAAACGATAAAACATTTGCTGGCCGCCTCTTTCCGTTCCCTTTCCGCTGCATCTACTTACGAGTATTTGCCAGTATTGTCCCACCCATTTTACATTTTTTTTTTCCCTTTTCACTTGTATTTGTTTTTAACTTTTTTTTTTTGTGTTTTGTTGCTTTTAAGTAGCACTATTTTTTAAGGATTCTGTTTTGGGGCATCCCCGTCCACGGGCATCGCATCTAAAACAATTTTATTTTCTGTGCGTTTTTCATGCTTATCAAATACAAAACAAACGCACACGAGGGTTGACTCTGTTCCTGGGTTTAGGGTTGGGTTTGGTTGGGTTTTTTTGTTTTTTTTTAGCTCGTGCTTGTGCTTGGGTATTTTCTCGATTTTTCCTCGTCGAGTTTTCCATGCTGCGGTTACTGGGGACTGCTTGTGGCATTTATGTTTCATTTGGCATTTTTGATGCGTTTTATTTTTTAATTTTTTTCCTTCTCTGTCGGTTTTCTTTCAAGCATCACATTTAAAGTGACATTTCAATCAATCAGCGCGGGTCACTGGGCATTGAGGGGGATTTCCTTCACGTTTTTTTTTATTGCTGTTTCCCGGGGTTCCTGTTTGGGATGTTTAAATGCACGATTTATCGCCAGTCATAGATTGTCCGATTAGGCTGTCGAATGGATGGCACACAACAGCATTTTTTTAAGAAACTTTACATAATGTAATTGTCATTTTGTTTTTTAGAAACGAGATGAAGACAAAGTGCAGTACACAAACTTATCACTGTCTTGCTCTTAGATTTAATTTTAAAATGCATAGCTAAATAATATCATAATTTCAATATTATTAAAAACATGTAAGAAAGGCTAAAGTCGAGCCGACTGTATTAGACCCCTTACTCCTTCAAGTGTGAAATTTTCCATACATATAATCAATTTTCAACCAATTTGTCCTATGAGACCTATAAGCTATAGTCGTCCGATTCAAATAAAACTGGGTATGTATAGTTAGAATGGTATTATACACATAATGCATGAGTTTGATTGCGATAGCTCAATTAACAATACATGTCTTCATACAAATTGAAAATTTGTATCTGATATATCCTATTTTAGCTATAGGTTATAGTTGTCCGATCCGGATCAAACTTGGTGAGAATAGCTATAATGGTACCATACATGTATAGTTGTTTACAATTTGCGGGGACGGACCTGCCTGACACATACACATTCCAAATTTTGTTGGCTCTAGCTCTTATAGTTTAATAGGTGTTAATAGGTGTTCATACGGACGGACGGACGGACGGACAGACTGACGGACATCGCTATATCGACTCGGATGTCGATGCTGATCAATAATATATATACTTTATGGGGCCACGCCTCCTTCTGCCTCATTTCGCTTCTGAGAAACTTAATAAACGCCTCTACTCTTTTGTAAAGTACGGGGTCTAAAAATTATTAACTGAAAAATATTCACCGATATATTTTTAGTTGTATTTTTTTATGTTTCATCTTCACACTGTCTCATTTTGGGCATTAAATTCTTGAAAGTAATTCAAAAACTTCTAGCCAATTTTATCAACTGGAATGTGTCATATAAAACTGTGGAAAAAACACTTTTCAGTGTCATACAAATCCTTTATTGGAACAAAAGCATAAAAGAAAGTGACGTTGACTTATTGGTTGGGGGAAATCAGTGAAAATCATAAGAAAAGCAGCAAAAATAAACACATCAACACAAAGACAAAACTTTTGCTGGCCTACGGCAGACTGCGAACTCCGACTGGCGACAGTACTCACACTCTATGACGAACCCAATCCTAATGCTAATACCGCTCATGTGCGTGAGTGTGTGGGAGTGTGTGTGTGTGTGTGTGTGGAATGTCTTTGGCTTTGTCTGAAGACGACGACAACGCAACGGAAGTTGAAAACAAAAAGCATTTTTTAATTGCTTCAGATAAGACGCAGCACCCATAACTTGCCCCCCAACCCCCAGACCACCCCTATGGGGCCAGAAAAAAGATGAGTACGAGTATATATAAACAACACAGGAACGAAAGAAATGAAAAGAAAAGAAAAGCGGCAATTTTACAATTCAGCGCACATTTTGATGAGCTTCATAATTTTTGCTGCTCATTGACGTTCCCACTCATATCACTTTGAAAGTAAGTTAGCCGCTACCCCCCTGCCTTTCAACCCCTTTAACTCCTTTGCAACCTACCTTTTCTCCCTCTACACTTTCTTAACGGTTGACACAGCCTAGACGACAAAACCTGAGCTCATTTACACATGCGAGCTACGCAGCAGATAAGACTTAAAATTTGGGGGGGGGAGAGTGAAAGTGAAGCATTGGTAAGTAATCGATATAATCAGGGAGAAATAGAGAGCAAAAGATGGAGAGTAAGAAAGAAGCTAGCAGAAATAGAATTGTTTATAGAGATGGTTGAAACTCTTATGAAAAATGAACTAACTCAAGAGCAAGAAAAGGAGTTAAAACTGAGAAAAAGAATTTTTCCATTTCCTTATTTCCCTGAGTCTCTTTTTTTCAGATTTAAAAGGGACAAAAAAATGAAAGGAAGTATGAACTTTCTTTCTCTAAATTCCATATTGTATCTTATTGATCTTACTTTTCTTACTTACTTTACTTGAAGTTCGTCCAATAGAAACTAAGATCGCTAATAGATGAAATAAAAGAAAAGTAATTCTTTCAGAAGAAAGAAATTGATCGAATTAATAGACAAGACAGTTATGTTAAGTGACTTCTGATATATCGTTAAGCAAGTAATGTTAAGTATCCATTAAGTAGTGTCGTCTAGGATAAGTATTGATTATCGAGTGTTAAGAACCTACTGACAGAATGGTCTTAGGATAAGCCTTGATTCCTTTTCATCTTCTGGTAACCGTGATGAGAGGCAGACGTTTTCTAACACTGCTCTCATCATCTCAAATAAAATCTAACGTAACTCTACAATCAAATACCAAATTAATACAATTTTCTTTCTTTCCCACAGTTTTTTTAACAATTTCTCCAACTTCGATTTTAAAGTTAATAAAAAAACGTTTTCGGATTTAAAGTTAAAAAAAAATAACAAAATATTTAGGTACATACATGACTAGTGTAGGGCACAAAAAGTTTGCTTCGAACTTAAAAATAATTTTATGACGCTGACTTTTCATACACTCACACACACACACCCGGCACACCCACAGACAATGTGAGGTATGTGCCTCGTATGTCACACAATTATCAAACGCTCTATCTGTTCCTTAGCATCAGTCAGTCGGCGTGCCACGCCCACAACGAAGAGGGCGAGGGGAGAGGGAGTGAGAGTGAGAGAGAAAAAAGGTAGACAGTCAGTTGTCGTGTTTACACAATTACATGCATTTTACGCTACATAAACGAGATTAGTGCGTTGCTTACATTTGCCTAACTTCTTTTGACACAATGCGCAACGTTGGCCCCATTAACAGAAGACACAGCCCCCGCCCCCCAACACACACACACACACATTCCCGCCCACGTTTCAGCCTAGACGAAAGTTGGCTAAGAGATACGAGCCAACAACTCTTTGAGCCTTGAATGACTCTGACACAAGTCGGCAAAAAGACAGCCTCAATTGCTTTTGTTTTTTTCTTTACTTGCCTTGAACTTTTTTCTCTCTCCCACACTGAATCGCCCCCCTCCCCCCTCCCCCTTCGCCGCCCGTCCCCCCTCCCTCTCTTTCCATTGTTAACAACGCGCAAATTTTGCACATCTTTTGTTCAAGAACGGACCAAATTTATAGAGAGAGTATGAAAGTGTACTTATATGGCAACATACACATATCTATATTTTTTATGACTTCTTGTTGATCTTGGCAACACTGGCAGGCAGGCGGGCAGGCAGGCAGAGTTGCCACCCTCATGCTTTTTGGCGTCTTGTTTATGTGTTTAACAAGCTCTATCAGCGCTTTGTAAACACCAAATGCATCTCATTATTTTCCTTTTTTGTTTTCGCTCTTTTCTTTTTTTTTTGGTGGGGGGAAATATCTTGTAGCAACCTATAAACAAAGTTCCATTTCCTTCGATTCCCTATAGCATCGTAAATATAGATAATCTGTCAGACTTTTTGATGTTCTTGGTTTATAGCGGCAAGCTTAAGCAAGAGCTCAGCAATCGGTAAAGCAGTCAATCAAATGAATATTTTGTAGCAAAAGTAACACAAGTATATATTAAATATAATATGATTATTATTATTAACCCTGTTATGCAAAGCAGTTTTTAATAATACCTTATCATAAACAATTAATTACTTTATCAAAACATTTTTTCCCTAAATATTTAAACCTGTTTTTATATATTTTATATACATATGCAACATCGCTTAGTACCACCGAGATTCTGGAAAACGTGATGAAAATGCACGAAAAGTGCTTCTTTTTGCAGCAAACATAAAGCAGGTCATTTGTTAGATATTATTATACTCTCTGCAAGAGTATATTGGGTTTGTGCAAAAGTATGTAACAGGCAGAAGGAGGCGTGGCAGACCCCATAAAGTATATATATTATTGATCAGCATCACAAGCCGAGTCGATATAGCCATGTCCGTCTGTCCGTCTGTCTGTCCGTCTGTCCGTATGAACAAACAGATTTCAGAGATGGTAAGAGCTACAAGTTCGAGCTTGGTGTCAATCGATCACATATTTAGTCAGTCAATACAAGAATCTTTTTTTTTCGATGCCACGCCCCATTCGCCCACAATGAGCAAAAAACTAGACACACCTCGGAAAAAACCGGTGTTTTCGGCGAATATCTCAGTAACCATGGCACCTAGGATCACCAATTTGTAATGGTGTGGAGGTCCCTAGCGGCAGCGCAAATGCATTGGCATTTAAAATTTTGGACTGCCACGCCCCTTTTTCCCACAATACATAAAAAAAACTCCTCCCGCCTACAGGCATTTGTTCATATAGTGCAGCATTGTAATTGTATAATTCGAATGGAGACTAACTATATAAAACTATCCTAAAAAGTCGCATTGAAATCGGACTATAAACAAGAAAACTATAAGCGTTACAACATTGATAATTGAACGCAATATCACTAATGAGTGCAAGCGAGACAGAAACGTTTTCGCTGCTTGTGTGGCGACAGCGCGGCCGGCAGTCGCTGGCTGCGCCGAATGCACACATACATACATATAATGTCAAACGTATGTGCATTCGCATACAAACAGATGTTTGATTTTGCTTAGATTGTTTTTGTTTCAACGTGTTTTAATGCAAGTACAATACATTGTAATATCACGATACCGATTTTAATAATTTAACCGGGAAAAAAATGCAGAGAGTATTATACGGTTGGGCGTGCTCGACTGTACTTTTCTTTCTTGTTTTTAAAACGTAACTTAAAAAAAATTTAAAGAAATATAGAAAGTTTCTGTAAAAAGAAAAATATTAAAAGTTTTCCACATCCAAAGTTATTCAAGTTGCAAATGCTAATGCAACAGATGGTGCACCCTGTAGAAGCAATTCAATGTTGCAATCAATCAATCATTTAAACTAATTAGTAAATAATTTAAAAAAAATATATTCTTTTAATCTCTTTTCAACTTATCAACTAGAGTTTGTCATTGTGTCAGTTTGTAAGTCAACTACAATTTTTAAACAACCAACAACACCAACTAAACAGTCAATCTATCAATCATTTAATATATTACAGGAAACTTCATTTTGGTTTATAAATCTGTCAATAAGCTATCTCAATCAATAATTTGCCAGCTAATAATTTATCTGTCGATTAATACATCAACCAGTTAATAACCAGATTTTGTTGGAATAAAACTTATACGTATATTTATCCAGAGCAATAAGTATAGCACGAGTGGTTCGGTTAGACGTTTAATAAAGTGTGAGAATCTTTAAGTATAGTATCGAGTACATAATTCAACTAATTACTAGTTTTGCCAGATTATATGTAAGCTTAATTAATATTAATTATCATTACATTTTCAACAGATATTAGCTTTCGTTTTACTTTTAAACAAAACTAGTAAAACTAGTGTAAAATTATGCATAACTGCAGATCAATTAATCCACAGAGCTACAGAGTTAAACTGATTAATATAATTTAATTAAATAAGTTAACATTTTGTGCTTTATTTAGGCATAAGGTCGATGGCTGCCCTTTACCTACTCAAACCTGCACTTCCCCCGCCCACCAAGCAGCCCATAAAAGTGCCAAAAACTCATTGACTTATGGGCCAAGTTTTGTTTAATGCCTAAGCGTTTCTAATTGAAATACTCCCAACCGTTTTTATTTTCAGGCCATTAATGTGCACCGGCGAAGAGCATATTAAAATGGGATTTCAAAATATACATACAAGTGCATAAACATTATAAAGATTATTATTATTATTAGTAGTAGTAGTAGATCTATCTATATGCTTATAAATTAGCATTTCTGTCGGCCGATGTCGGACGTTCGTTATTTAGCTTGGAATGCGATATTAATGGCAAATTAAAAGCAATAAAAAACAGATGTGCTTAACGTAGCACAATTTACGCGACCGTCCACCCCTACCCCTACAGCTACCCCTACCCCTTCCAGCAGTGCTTAACTTTTAAGGGGGAGGTACGGCGCAAGACGGCACGAACTGGTATGGGAACTCACCTTAGACAAGAAGCTGGCGTCGTTGTCGTTATGAAAATGACTTTGCTCTTTGCTGTTTTTTTTTTTGGTATTTTGGGTAGTTTGGGTTGGGGTAAGCAGTACACACACACACACACACAGACAGTCAGACACACACTTGTGCGAAAAAGTTTTGCATTGAAAATTTTTGGTCTGTTGGTAGTGCTGGCGCTAGTACAGGTACTGCTACTGCCTTTGGCTTATGCAGTTTATCATTTTGCTCCATCCAGGTGGGTAATTTTAATTTTAAGCTTGAGTAATGACAATATTTACTTCCACTTAAGCGACAGCGTCACACGCTTTAATGGCATTTTGATTTGAGCTCTTCTTCTGCCTCCCCGTCTTCCCCTTCCTTGTTGTTGCTGATTTTTTTTGGTTGCCCTTGGCAGTTACTTTTTGTCGCTCACTGTAGCCAAAGGTCCAACAGCTGTTGACAGTTTCTTCGTGTTTGTGGCAACATTAACCAAAACAAATCGCTAAACTAAATGCATAATTGAAAGTTGCCTGTAACACAGTGGAGCTTGACTATACGGGCAATTGTGAACGGCATTTAATGGGCGTGAGCGTAAATTTCTTCAAGACAGGCTTACTCACCGTAAGCTAACCTCTTGATGGATAAAACTTAAGAATTTTCAAAAACATTAAGTGGTAATTACAGTATTAAAACTAAAAATAAGACAAATACAGTGGAATCCGATTATAGCGACACTCGAGGGACAACCGATTTTACGTCGTTATACCCGGTAGACGCTTTAACCGAAACGAGCAAAGAAAAAAAAGCTTGTATAGGGACCAAACAAGTAATCGAATTTTCGTTGCAATGACCGGACGGACGCTTTAAGCGGAGTCGTTATAACCGGATTCCACTGTATGTGGTTTTATATTTACATATTTAATTGTTTTTTATTTAAACACTAGTACAGTTTAATACTTAAATTACAAATTTTTTTATAAACTTTATATATAACCACTCTTCTTGCTGCTCTTATTTTAAAGTCTCTACTCTTCTTCGTGATTCGCTGTTAACTAAAAATCGTTCACATTCTCCTCTCCTTCTTACTCATCGTTCTCCTGATCATGCTCTTACTCTTATACTTATACTTCTACTTATATTCCAACAGCTGATTAAGTATGACCGTGTGATGCCTGGCCCACTACAAACAGTCAATTTTTGGCAAGTTAAGTTATCTATTTAAGAACTAAAATCATAAATATTTTTAATTTTCTCCTTTATCTATAAATTTCTATCTGTCAATATATTTAACGGCATGTTTAAAATTTGAAACTAAATAATTTCTATTAACAGAGGAGTCCTAACATGACCTGAAATCCATTTAAAATTATAGAATTTTTGTTGCCAAAACTTATTTTCATGGATTAAAAGAAAAACGCAGAAAAAGGAGACTTAAAAAGTGTTATCCACAGGACCTCCCAGACAGATCCCTTGTATGATATAAATAAATTGTATAAATTTTTCTATTTCAGTCAATCTAATTTGTTGAAACTTTCTTTGTGAATATGTTGTTGCTAGTTTGTACTATTTTTGGTATAACTTGTTAAAATGCCCATAAGGTAACACTAGACCTGTTTATTTACATGTACAAAGGCAATGAGAAAACAAATAAATAAATAAATAATTTAGTGAAATATGTTTATCTTTTTTAGGAACTACTTCAACCTTTCGTTTTTTCAATATCAAAATTGAACTGTCATTAAGTTTAAATTAATTTCCTTAACTTATTTAAAAATTCGCCTTGAAATACACCTTTGAAATTCTACAAAAGTTTAACTCAGTTACAACTTACAAGTTCTAATTCCTATATTAAACTTTAGAACTATTTGGGGATTTGAAGAACAAGTTCATTAGCAATTGACAAGGGCACAAAACACGGCATAAGAAAGGTATGAAAATTGTGGAGTGCTAAGTGTGAGCATTATCAACAGCATTATTAGCATTATTGTCAGGACATTTGTGTGTACGGAACAGAGGGCGGAGCTCCCTGAATTATGCAATATAGCGAACTGTAGGAAATAATACAGGGTGGGGGTAGGGTAGAATACAGCGTACAGGGTGGGGAAGTCAAGCCAAAAACCGTTCGTTGTCCTTGTCGTTGTCATCAAATGCAAAAATCGCAAGGCGAGTTTCCTTTTCCTTTCACTGACTGTGCTGCAGAAATTTCCAAAAATTCTATTATTATTAATAGAGGCGAAAAAAGGGGTGTTAGAGGGGAGGAGAAAGTGTAGGAGGAGGGGTGCAAATGGGTAGCGAAAAAGCGGAAAAGCTGGCAAATGAATGTGACTGCCTAGGCATAGAGAATGCCGCAAAAGGCGACCATGACGACTGACGTGGAATGGGCAGGAAAATGGAAAAGTGCAGGCAAAAAGGAGAAAGTAGAAAGAAAGGAGTTGGAAGAAAGGAGGAAAAGCAGAACGATGTCGTCGTCGCTGTCGCTGTCGTCGTGGTATGCGTTTGTCTTTTGGCCAAAAGTACTAGTACAATAACCCGAAAAATGCACACAGTTTGCATTATAATGCGAAATTTTCGATTGCTCATTTGTGGCATTTACTTTTTACTATAAAAGTTTTATAGCCAAGCGGCTGAAGATGGCGCGACCAGTGACAACAACAACAAGAACAAGAAGCACTACAAGAACAACAACAACGAGTGGAACGACAACCACGACAGCTACAAAATTTTACACAATGTCATCAACGTCGCTGACAATGTTAGAATACTGCAGCTTCTGTTTGCCTCTGGACAGGGTCCCAGTCGGTCCGGCTTGAAGACCCTGTGCTGAAGAACTTTACAGAGTGTTATGAGTTTTGTCGTAAAAATACAAACACAGCGAAAGCTCAACTCGCGGACAGCTTTTATAGTTCTATATTGCATGAGTCTAATACAAGATCCGATCTCTTAGGCGGACATCTCCCTTGGGCGGACAGCTCCCTCGGGCGGACAGCTCCCTCAGGCGGACAGCTCCCTTAGCCGGACGAATTTTATAGTTTTATAGAATGAGTTTTATACAAAATCCGATCTCTTAGGCGGACATCTCCCTTGGGCGGACAAAAATACTGGAACCGTGGCTGTCCGGCAAAGGGAACTTTGATAGTATGATCGAACCTAAGAATTATATATTAATATATATATAATTATATACATCGGAGAGAGAGACGTCCTAAGCGAACTTAAAACTCTTTTTTTTTATTATTTTTTTTTATTTTAACCTTAAACTTTAAACTAACAGCACTTAGAAAAGACATCTCAAATGATACACTAAGTACAGGGTCTTTTACTGGCGGCTCTTTCGACTACAGAATTTCCTCAAAGTTTGAGAGAGTCTTCAACTGACAACTCCCCACGTTTCCCCCACTGCGACACCCCCTAAAATCCCCACCGCAATCTACAGTCTGTCTATGCCTCGATTCACAATTGTCTGTGTGGGTATGAGTGTGTTTCTGTGTGTATGTGTGTGGGTGGGTGAGTGCAATTTTTGCGCTCGAAACTTAAAGGATTACTTTTGGCTAATTTTGCAATGGTCTGCAACTGGAAGAGGGGAAATCTGTTAGGGGCAAAGGGAAGCACACAACAATTGCCTTTATGGCCAGGTCCGTTGAAAACTTAAGAAACCGTTGAAATTGTCTCTTGTTTGGGCCATGGCTTTGATGTTGCCATAATGTATTGCACAAAATAAAGTTGTTGCATTCAAGTATGAATTAACTTTGTATTTAAGTAAGACATTTACGGAAGTTAATTCCAAAAAGCCTTTAGATTTTGTTGGGTTACATTTAATAAACTGATGTAAGTATTAGAGTGATAAACTGTAACTGAAAAACTATAACAAAATATATAAAATATACCTGATAACTCAAATATACCGATAGTGTAACAACAACAGAAAAGAAGCTTCTAAAATAATAGAAGGCCTACTTAATCTATTACTAATAAGAATGGATTATTCTTATAATAATAAGCATTTATATTTATATTTTAATAGTTTAAGAAATTGTGAATAAAATTGATATATCTATATCTATTTGTATGTCTATATTCATATCCATTGAGTTAGCAGCCCATTCTGTTAACTTAACAGATCAGTTATGGTTTCGATAGATGAGTAGAAAGATAGAACATGTGCAGAGCACATATTTTGTATTAGAATTTTAATTAATTTAATTAAACTAGTGTCACCCAGGAACGTTTTATTAGAGTTTTACATATTATTGTCCATTTCGTAGACATATCTTATTCACGGTCTATATCACAAAACGATGAACAGAACAGATGAATATAGGCATGCAAATAGATATGGGCATAAACATAAGTATAAAGATAATGATATAAATATTCATATTCAATATATATTTGTATATAAATGCAGGTAAATAGATCTGTGGAGTGGGAGCTGAGAGGACTGCTGTATCCAGCTGATGCTATATCACGTAGCAACTTAACTCCTTCTTACATTTATATAGATATAGATATAGATATAGATATAGATATAGATATAGATATAGATATAGATATAGATATAGATATAGATATAGATATAGATATAGATATAGATATAGATATAGATATAGATATAGATATAGATATAGATACAGATATAGATATAGATATAGATATAGATATAGATATAGATATAGATATAGATATAGATATAGATATAGATATAGATATAGATATAGATATAGATATAGATATAGATATAGATATAGATATAGATATAGATATAGATATAGATATAGATATAGATATAGATATAGATATAGATATAGATATAGATATAGTTATAGATATACATATAGATATAGATAAAGGTATAGATATAAATATAGATATAGATATAAATGTAGATATAAATATAAATATAAATATAAATATAAATATAAATATAAATATAGATATAGATATAGATATAGATATAGATATAGATATAGTTATAGATATAGATATAGATATATCTACAGATATAGATACATTTACCTATACATATACATCGTTAATGGTATGGATATAGCTATGGATATACCCATTTCCCTTTTGCGGTTCAACTGCTTCTACTTTGGCTCCTCTCGAGTCTAAGAGCCGCCCCCAACTCCGACTTCAGGTAGATTAGACGCAGTCAGCCACATCGTTGTTTCATCCTCCATCTATCCAAGCTCCACCCCTGCTGCCCCTTCCTGCGCTTATATTAAAACCATTTTTCGCTTATTACCAAAAAATTTAAATATTTTGAAAATAATAAACTGCGGGTGAGTTACTAAGTGGCTGACTGCCTGGTGGGTTATATGGTTGATGGCTGATGGCTGGTCGGATGGTCGGGTGGGTTTTTGGATGGTTTAGGTTTTTGGGGTAGTATGGGTAAGTATAAGCATCGGCATTGGCAGTGGCATTGACAAGACTCGCAGCCGCCACAACGCCCACAAAAGAGCAAACAATGTTGCTGGTTTTCGGACCGAGCCTGAATTTTTATGGCGAAGTGAGGTTGGGGGAGAGGCAGCGTGCCGCGAGTTTGAGGCAAGCAAATGATGCTAAGCATGCGCTGGCCCACCTTTAACCCAACCAGCCTGTCATTGTGCCATACTGCCATTCAACCATTCAGCCATCCCTCCATCCTTCAAGGCCCCATTACTAATCCTCCAACCCAAAAACCAAACCAACGTTGATGCTCGCTGTGCGCTATCAGCGCGACTCGTGTTGATTGTCGCGCGTTGCCATCAATGATGCCACACACACACACACACACGCGTTGTGGCACCTGCCACATGCCAGTACCACAAACACTCAGCTGCTAGCCAGGCCCGCATATCCATTTAGCCGAGTGTTGCAGGTCGAAGTTTCATGCCCACTATGCGCGAACGGAAAGGGTATGCTCAAGTTGTGGCAGTGTTTGTAGTGCCACAAAATCTTTTGTCGTCAAAGCATCTTCAAATCACAATATGTTGATGAAAGAAGTTGGATTTTCTGTTGTTTCTATTGGCTTCCTTATAAGTACAGTGGAATCCGGTTATAACGACTCCGCTTAAAGCGTCCGCCCGGTCATTGCAACAAAAATTCGATGACTTGTTTGGTCCCCATACAAGCTTTTTTTCTTTGCTCGTTTCGGTTAAAGCGTCTACCGGGTATAACGACGTAAAATCGTCGGTCAATTGAGTGTCGTTATAACCGGATTCCCCTGTATTTCGATTTTAAGCAAAGTTGGTCCAATGTACCGACGATCCTTGACGAGCCGTGTCAATAGCTCGGAGTGCAGAGCTGCCTACCTGTCACAATGAGAACTGTCAGGCTCTAATGAGTTCGAATATGGCTGTGGATCCTGATCCATCATCTACCTCAAGGAGCAACAGTAAAATTAAGAAAAATGTATGAAATTAAATAAAAAAACCAATTTAAAAAAAAAAAAGAGGAAAAAAAGATCCTCGACGATCCTTTAAGTAGAGTATAGATTTTAGAAACGCGTACCCTTGAAAACTATATTGAACTATGCAGTAATGCGATTGTAATCGAAACTTTTCTAAATTTTTAAAACAGACTAAATTTGTTACATTGGAAGGAAACAAAGGGAATAATACATATTATAAAAAGATTCAGAGAGAATACGCACTGAAAAGCTAAACACTTTTAATTTTACGCAATCACCTCCTATAATCAATCATCAGTGAATATCAAAAACTAAAAGTTTATCTCTAAAATACTCAATATAATTACGTTGTTTCTAAAGTTAAGAAATTAAATATTTTAAATTCAACAAGCACAATGACACATCGCATAGGTTAGCAACTTGAAGAACCTCAGCAGCGAAAAGCGCTGAAAAGTAGGCAACATTTCTTAAAATAGGTTCACAAGTTAGTAAGTTATAGGCTGCTAGCTTCAACCTTCATTTCTTATTAGGTGATAAATTAATTGTTATAGAGTTTCAAAGCTTCAAATGAGAAATCTCTAATAATTAATTATCATTAATTTACAAATGTTTTTTGTTTTTAATTAAAAACTGTCATATTAAAGCTGCTTTTCGGGTGTTTTGCTGTCGGTTACACTCATCTATACTTTAACTATCATAAGCATCAAGTTTTCTGTCTTGTTTGAGCTTGCATATCATCGTCATCGTCATCGTCATCATCCCGCTCATGGTTGTAATCATTATGATATCGTAATGTTGCTGCTGATCATAATGATGATGAAGTCGCGTAGTGTCATATTTTTATGATTTTTATGTTAATTCATAAGCAGCCCTCGGTCCTCAGTGCTCAGTGCTCAGTGCTCATCGCGGTTATGCTCGAGAATCGAGAGTGTTGCCAAATGCTTTTTAATCCTTTTAATGAAAATTAGTTCCTCTCAATATCATTTAATATATTTTCTTTCGCTTGGGTTTTCATTACTCTGCCACTGCTGGTTGTCTTGGGTTTCACACACACACACACACACACACACACACAGCTCTGCATTCTATTCTGCTGTTTTCACAGGCATTATCATAATTTCTGTTTGCAACCCTAAATCAACACTTGCCCCATGCTGTGCGTCTCGATAAAGGGTTACTGACTGTTCCACCAAACTGCCCCGCCCCCTCCGCCCATCCCACCACTTGAATGTGGCATATATCACAAGTCGCTTCTGTTCGTACTTTTCCACCGGTTCCACAGCTGCCTTTGTCTTTGTCTTTGACCTTTAACGTTTGATTTTCTATGCGGCGTTAAATGCCTGTTCCACTCCCCCACTTCTTGCTTAACCCCCTTCTCCCCACCCCTCCCCTCCCCCGTCGCTCTGTCGTTCACGTGGCTTCTTTGGCAAATTGAAAACCCAAAAGCACTAAAAATTAATGTCCGTAGCGAAGGTGTTGCCATATTTCTTGAACCAACTGCCAGACCAGCTATCCACCAAAAGAAAACTGAGTGGATTTCACCAATGCCACAGGAAGAGCTTAGACAAAACATTATCACAACACTGGCAGACAATGTACAATCGAATAATGCACAAAGTAGCGCTCTTTCGATTACTTAACAGATAAGTTTTATAATATCTTGAAATTATTTAAATATTATTATTAAGCAGTTTATAAACCCATCGTTAGTTTTATAATTACTTAAATATTATTATTAAGCAGTTGATAAAACCATCTTTGGTTTTATAATAAATCATACCTCGATTTTAAAATGAAACATCAATATTTTTTTAATTTTCAGACCAACATAGTATAGCTTAAAAATATATTTAATGTGATATTATTAATTTATTTAAATGCCCATTGTCATAAGAATTAAAATTATTTTTGTAGATCAGTGTTCAAAATAAAATACTACAAAGCTTAAGCATTTTATAATCTCCAAAGTATAGCTTAATAAAATATATTTAAGACAGTATTTTCAAATTATTTATTTATTTTATTAAATGATACAATATTTCAATTAAATTTATATTGGTAAATTTAAATTTTGATTTTTAAACAGTGCACCTCAAAGTCGCCGTTGTTTTTCTCGGTCTTTTGTTGGTTTGCTAAGTGAATAATAATAACAAAATTAAGTAAACTAATGCCGTTAAAACTATGACAGATCAATGTGAGTGGTGCACCGACCTTCAATTTCAAGTAGCTTGCTGCAGAAACTGATCTCTCGATTAGAGAGAATAGTGCTACAACTGCCTTTGAAATTGTTGCGGATCAAGCGATTTTTGAAAAGTGGCAACAGTTTATTAATCAATACCCGGAACGACAATCTACTGCTTAATGAGTCAATTTACTAAGGGTATATACTCCGAGTAGAGGAAGTAGAATTTGGACTTTAAGGCAGATCAATTGACAACATTTCAGACCAGATCTACCTCTATGGTTCAAGTGGCCAAGAAAGGTGGATACACTGATATAACAATCGATAATTTATATAAAAAGCTTGTAAAGGCTGTACCCTTTCGCTAATAATACGTAATACTCGATGTGTTAGTATTTACATTTGTATACTAACAATCAACATGGTGGTAGTCACCGCGTTCGATTCTAACGCTGAAATTTCCCTACCGACAGCTGCCCATGATTTTGTTTGGAGAGTTACTCACGTTTTCAAATTTCATAGTGGATTACCCAATCACTATCCTTATCAAATTTGATACGAATCAGACAACTACAACTAAATACCTACATGGATTGTTCGAAAATTGGTAATTTTTATAGCTAATATATTCTCTAGAACAAGTACTGGGTCACTTGCAGTGGACACAGTCGGTCAACAAATATTACTCGGATTCATCCAATATGCTGATGTCTTATATTTGTAGTATACTTTAAAGAAATCATAGTACTATTTGACAGTGCTGTCAAATTCGTAAAAAAAAACCGGCCAAAACCTAAACTGATCCGGAAATTACCCATCATTTGATATATTTTCGAGCTTTTGATTAAGTATATATAAATTTACAAACGATTTTTTTTGAATATTAATCAATGCTGAAATAGTAACATGTTTATTATGTAATAATTCTTAAAAAGGTGCACAAAATTGTTGGGTTACATACGATGGATTGCAATTGACTAAAAATTTGTTGCATTTACAGCTAGCTGATGGGGGAACTGTGATCAGAAATGTATCTCAAGCTTGCTAGTTTGCGTTGTGCATTCGATTGTTTTTTTGTATCTTTTTTGTGGTTTGTTCTATCTTGCTCTAACTGGCTCGCTATCTCTTTTCAGTAGGGTGTTGGTAGTTGGTTTGCTCATTGCCATGATCAAAGTTGGTATAGTTATAGATTCCTATCCGATTCGTTGGTTGTGGAACGCGGGATGCAGAGTGCTGTAGGTTAAGTCTTCATGGGCAATGTAAACACTAACCAAACACCTAAATAAAAAGTGTTTAAGACAAGTTCAGTTCATTAAAGATGTGACTTACCTCCAAAAAGAGAAGTTATCATATTAACATATAGAGTAGTCGGAAGAAGATTCACTCATATTCTAGTCCTCGTCGTGGCTATCGGCTTTCGGTGGTGCAACTTTACGGTTTTTGGCATCTTTCTTGCTTGCCTTGGGTCGGGTACGTCGATCAATCTCCTTGCGCTTGATGCCCTGCTTATCCAATTTCTCCTGATGACGTTTCTGAAATGCCAGCAGCGCCTGTCGCCGCCGATTCTCATTGAGTTGTATGGCCGCCTCCCAATCACGGCCCATGGCATCGCGTGTCCGCTCATCGGGACTGCGCATAAATTGTTTGCGCAGCGAATGCGGTTCGGTCTGCTTGAAATCGGGTCTATAGCGATTTGGATCGCGTGGAAGCAGCCATTTTGTATCCAGTTTCTGTGGATCACTCCACAAGTTATCCTCACGCATTGTGCCGCGAGGTCCGGCATCACTACGCTGTGGCGTCATAACCGTTGTCGTCGGGCCTGGCGTTGAGCTCGACGACGACGATGCCGTCGTCTTGTTGTCACCGCTTTTGTCGGAGCTACGCGACGCTAGATGGCGCGGACTGCTCATGTTGGTCGGCTGCAGTTGCCGCAAACGCAGCAGTTGCTGCAATGATGTCTGCTGCCACATGCAGCCCAAGAACCGAGTCGATGTACGTTGCATAATGCGTACCCTTTTGCCAGCTGAGCAAAGGAAAAATAAATAAATATAAGATGACATATTATATAAATTTATTGGCACATGCATCAATTACCGTCACTTACCTGTACTAAAAATTTGTACCTTGAAAATTACTCAGATATAAAAGAAAATTTATTGAAGCCGGAATTTGTACGGTAAAAACTTGAATACAAAATTTTTGTTTCTTCACATGTGCTCTGTACTATGAATGGGAACCGAATGAAATAAATGTCTTAGCTCAGCTGGAAAGTCGCTTTATGGCTAGGGCGATGCCTACTAAGTTTAAAAAAAGCGAAAACACGGTTATCTTCGGCGCGCCGAAGATTAAATACCCTTGCAGTCGTAAATATTGCGTTAATTTGGTTTCAATCACCAATTATTTCTATGGTAGATGGGACACGACTAGAAACTGATTCTCTGCGAATTTCGTTTAAATCGGCCAATAGACACCGAAAATGTTTATACATTTGCATGCACTTCGACCGATTGTTCCTATGGGAGCTATATGATATAGTAGTCTGTTTTTTATGAAATTTAGACAACAGTTGGAGAACGATTAGAAATGCATTTGGCGTGAATTTGGTTGAAATCGGTCAGTAGACACCGAAAATGTTCATACATTTGCATGCATTTCGACCGATTGTTCCTATGGGAGCTATATGATATAGTGGTCCGATTTGTCCAATTTTTACAAATAATCTGCGTGCAGAGAGAATACACATCAGTACCAAGTTTCATTAAGATAGCTTTAAAACTGAGAGACTAGTTCGCATAGAAACAGACGGACAGACAGACGGACACGGCTATATCGACTCGGCTGTTGATGCTGATCAAGAATGTATATACCCAATGTCTTCGGAAACGCCCCCTTCAACTTACAAACTTCGTGACAAAAACAATATACCCTCTGCAAGGGTATAAAAACTTAACTAAAAACAGCCAACTAGATGGGTGAAAAATATATGAAAGAAATGAACCAAAAGCAGACTGCAATCGAATAAAGTTAGCAGATGTCCTGTCGAAGGGAGGGGGTAGTGGAGGGAGTGGGCTTAGGGCATCTTCATGTTGCAACATCTTGAAGCAATTACACATCCGCTGCCACTGGCAGTGCCATTAACTACCTGAGTGAGGTGAGGTCGTGCTTGGCAGCGGTATTTAAATGCAGACACTTGAACTCTTTTTGATTTTATACAAATGTGCCACACACACACACACACACACACACACACACACACACACACACTCGCCTGTGCCACACAATTGCACAATTATGTTAAATATCGACAAGTGGCAAGGAGGGCAGGCCAAAAGCTTTTGTTTTTTGCCGCTGCTAGCGGGAATATTAATGACGTCAGGTATTAAACACTCGAAGCTTGTTGCAAGCCACACACACACGACTTGTGGCACTTGCCACAATCGAAAATGATCCACAATGGGTCTGAAAAGAAACTGTAATACAGGTTGAGTGCATTATAATTCTCTATGCTATTGTTGCAACTTCTGGCTAACTGGGTGAAGTGTCCCATGCCGCGTGTTCCGTGCCCCGTACCCCTGCCACATTCCCAGTGCAGCCCAGCTTGCCACGCCTCTTGCCACATGCCGTATTTCACCTGCCTCATGGCTCACGCCTGCCTACCTTATAAGCAAATCGCATGCATGCCACATGTGGCTACAAGCAAATTCATTTTCAAGCATTGCCAAAGCCAACAGTCGAGTGAACTAACCATGGAAGACCCTGTAAACCCAAGACATATTTCTTTTTACTAATTATTTACCACTTTAAAGGCATTTTTTTTTAATTTTTCTGTATTAATTACAAAATATTATTTAAACTTTCTATCGGTTCGCCATGTCTAAGTAAATTTTGTAGAAGTTTTAAGTTCGGAAGAATGAAACTTTAAAAAAAATTTATGTGCCCAAAAAAAAATAAATAAATTAAATGAACACTGTAATTTAACTCACACTTAAACAAAATAAAATTTTTGTTTAAGTTTGAATATTTAAAAACTTATAAAATATTAATTAATCTTTTAAATATGCTCATTAGTTGACTAGTTTACGGTACAAGTTTTGTTTTAAATATGCAAATTATAAATTATTATTAATTTACTTCAATTTGTTCTTTAAACAATAATTTTTTTTAGTCAAGTCGAAGAATATAATTTAAAAAAAAAAAACACATAAAACTCATAAATAAGAAAAATATATTTTTGCTCCAAGAAAAACTCAAAATCATGATTTTATTGGCTAACAAACTAAAAACACAAAAATATTTATGTATTAATAAATGCAACTTGTAAAAAACCTAGCTATGATTTAAAATTAAAAAAAGAATTTAAATAAAACCAACAAAAAAATTTATTTTTTTTTATAAGATAAAAAAGATAGTCAATTTGGTTCTGGTAATTATCTATTCAAAGAAAATTCACAAAAATTGAAAGTCACTTTAAAGAAATATATAATATATTTGATTGAAACCTACAAGAACTGAATTTTTGCTTAGAACGCCAGGGAAATCCTCAGTGGTTTCAAGACAACTTTACTGGACTTATTGTAAGCGTTGCAACTGTGGTATAAGTTTTAAATTGATCTGATTATTTCAGAGTCGAGTCCAAAAGATGAAATGTAAATGAAAGATTTTCATAAAATACGCGCGTTACTTAATTATGCAATCTAAATGCATTGAATCACCTCAACCAAATGACAATAATCATAATGACAGCAGCCAGCGGGGCAGTCTAAAAGTGAAGGGGTAAAGGGGTAAGGGGAATATTTCTTGGAATGGCATAGGAGTGTGGGTAGTGGACGGGGGTGGGCCACAACGATTGCCAAAGCCTTTTACGAAGCGACGCCAAAAATGTTAACTCATTTGTTGTCCTTTTGCGCGGAAAGCCGTCTTTGCGAGCAAAACCGCACAAAAGTCTCAAATCGTCCATGGGGCAGGTGTTTAAATACCCTTGCAGAGGGCGTTATACATTTGTCATGACGTTTGTAGAGCACGCTATGAATAGTTTAAGGTATTTATAAAACTGATTCCAGACCAGTAAGGACATGCGTCTGGATTAAGTCTTTCATCTTAAACACTTTCTTGACGATACTTCATACAGCTCTGTCCTTTCACGTCTATTGAAATCAGCCGAATAGGCTTACAATATTATACAGCTGCTGTAGGATAGGATTAAAAAATAGTTTTAGTATAAAAAGCTTTAATTTATTATTATGTTATATTTATTTAAACCAAAATCCCAGTAGGAGGTGTAGTGGACAGCTTCCTCTGGCGGACAGCTTCCTCTGGCGTACAGCTCCCTCAGGCGGACAGTTCCTTTATCCGGACGAATTTTATAGTTTTTTTTTCGTGATTTTCATACAAAATGCATTCTCTTATGCGGACAGCTCCCTTGGGAGGACAAAAATACAGCAAACGTTTCTTTCCGGGCCAGGGGAGCTTTCACTGTATATACAGTAAAAGTTCTACTCACGGACAGCTACCTCAGGCGGACGAATTTTATAGTTTCCTCGCATGATTTTCATACAAAATCCGTTCTCTTAGGCGGACATCTCCCTTGGAAGAAAAAAACGGTTCCAGGTTGCTGTCCGGCCAAGGGAGTATATAGCTGTATATAGCTTGTATACAAACGATTGAAACAAATTTTGTCCAAATGTGTATAAAATGGAACACACTAAGATACTAAGATAACCATCGAACAGACAGAGTTCCTTGGATGCGTAAGGGTATCAAATCGTTGGCCTGCCAAAGAAACCTTTTCATTGTTGTCGTTGTCACCAGGTCCGCATCCTCAACAGACGACAAATCTTTGCAATTTATTTACGTGCCATTTCGTAGCAAAATTTTCGTTAGATTTCTTTGGCTTGGCGGAATTCCAAGACAGCTACCAGCTACCAGTTTCCCAGTCAGCCAAGTTGTCGTTGTCGTTGTCGTTGTTGTTGGCGGCTCACAAAAGTCATGACGCGCTGATGACGTTGCCAGTGGAAGGATTTAATGGCACATTAAGAATTTTATTACCGCACACAGCAACAACAGCAATAGGTACAACAATACCAAATATGTATACCATATATACATTTATATATATATATATACAGTTTATAGGGAAGGTGAGCTTAATAGTCAGTGCTCGCCAGGCATCATCATCATGATCATCATCATCATTGCGTTGAAATCCATTGCACACCTTGGCACAAAAATTTTTCGCGCGCGTACACACAAAATTTTTGACAGCAGCGACGCGTTGGGCGCCCAACATTGGGCGCCATCATCGTTTGTGGGACGCAATGCTAAATCTGACGGAGTCAACACAAATTTTTCATCACTTGCACGGATTTTACGAATCCTTCGACAACATAACCATGCCTCCCCCTGACGCCCCTGCCGCCCCTCATCACCGCCACAGTTGTCATTATTACAAGTTTTGCATAAATGAATGAATAAATGACATTTATGTATTCCATTTTAGCCAGCACAGCTAAAGCCAAAAGAGACCGACATTCAGTCACTCAGTCACTCCGTCAGTTAGTCATTCCTCCACTTGTCGCCCCCAAAATGATGCGCGACTTTTTCAAATTATCCATTGTTTGATAAACTTCCCAAAAGATTCGGATTCGGACTCGGACTCGGCCTCATGCTCCCATTTGAGCTGAGCTCTAATTTGTTGTATACTGTTGAACCCGTGACTGGCTGGAGGCGGAAGCAGATTCTGTTCCTGTTCTTGTGTGTCAGCAAATCTGAATCCAAAAACACATTTTGAGCCTTAGCCTCTATGCTTAATTGAATTAATTTACAGTTTTTGACTGTCGAGCTATAAAGCAATGAAACTTAAGCGTTTCATTATAAAATTATCAATAGTAAGCGCTTTTTATGGCTTTTATCAAATTGTGTACAGAAATACTTTGGCAAATTGGGGACCTCAAAATTGTCTACAATTAGAAACTGCAAGACTTGCAGCAGACTCAAAGTATATCGTCGTGTATCGGTCTTTGTTAGCTTCAAACCATAGATTTGTACACAAAACTTCAAATTCCTATATTTTTAGACCCCGTGCTCTAGAAAAGAGTAGAGGGGTCTATTAGGTTTGTCAGAAGCGAAATGTGCGTAACAGGCAGAAGAAAGCGTTTCCGGCCCCATAAAGTAAATATATTCTTGATCAGCATCAATAGCCGAGTCGATATAGCGATGCCCGTCTGTCAAATTCACACAGTACGTGAGTGGTGCTATTAACTATCCTCACCAAATTTGATCCGGATCAGACAACTATAACCTATGGCTCCCATAGGACAAATTCGCCCAAGGGCAATATCCTCCTAAGGGAACGGATTTTGCATAAAAATCATGCTAAAAAACTAGAAAATTCGTCTGGCTAACGGAGGTCTCCATCTCAGATAGCTGTCCGCCGCAGGGAGCTGTCCGCGAGTAGAACTTTTGCTGTATATATTGGAAGACAGATGAAACCCAGTACAATTTGTTGACGGAAAAAACTCGGGAGTTTTCAGATTTTAACGAATTCTAAGTTTTAATTTAAGTGCAAACACTATGGATTACCGAGTTCAAAAATTATCAATCAAAAATATTTTATAAACCATTTCAAAAAGGCAAAAAATTGAAAGAAGTATTAGAGGAAACCCTCCAGCTGTCGACTTTTCTTTTGCCATTTAAAATACCTTTGCGTTGTCTTTGAGAATTTATTGACTATTCCCATTTGAAGGCCTGCTTTACCAATTATAGCCATTAGCTGTTACCCCCATTTAATCATAGGACGCTACAGCAATTAACAGTCCTATGTTCCCAGCTCCCATTTTGCCGTTCACCCGCATCCAAAGAAAGCACAAGAATTTTTGTGAGAGCAATAGACTTTTTTATTTATATGCAATTTAGTTTCATTTTGTTGTGTCTCTGCGTTGTTTGTGCAACCCTTTGAGCACTACCTTGGCAATACACCTACAGCCTCCCCTACCCCTCCAGCCAAACCCCACCCAACCTCTAAACCTCTTCTAGCTAACCCATCGCGTGCTACTTAATTTGAATGCATTTAAAAATGTTAAAATATGAGAATTGCTCTGAACGGCAATAACAAAAAAAGGTAACAAAAAAATTGTCTAGAAAGACACGCACGGGGAGTGTTGGCTGAGTGCAAGCGAGACGGCAGTAGTGACCAGACAACGGTACACAAAAGATTTGTACGTGTTGTTACTTGATGAGGTCCCCGAGTCTCTTACCCGCCCACACTTTATGCGTTTCCCACACTCTACCCCTCCCCCAAAAAAAATTCATTCCGGCGACACACGACGCTTAACGCAAAGAAGGAGTGAGAGAGAGAGAGAGAGAGCGCGCATAACTGAGCGAAAGAGACGGCACCAAATAGGCATTACAATTAAAAGAAAAAGAGCAAACAAAAAGCGAAAAGAAAACTCGCTACACACAGAGCAAAACAGAAGGCTGTCGCATTACACGCCCATCTGCCACACCCCATTCGTTTCTCCTTTTTTTTCTACCTTCCTTCCACGCCCCCAAACACCGCCTCCGCTCAGGCCGCCGCCTGTCCAATGCGAATGGTTCGCGTTACGCCGAAAAAGAGATAATTTTATTTCATTAATCCTTTTTTGGGACAAATTCGCCGGCGAGTATAATTTTTTTTTTCTCGTTTTTGGTGTCCCTGTCCGGCTTTGGGCGTGGCTCAAACGTAATATTAGCTTAAAATTGTGTAAATAAAAATTACATTCGTAAGAAGGTCTGGCAAAACTGAGCAGCAGCTGCTATCGTGACCATACCAATGTTACAAAAAAAAAAAAAGAAGCCCTTTCGTGCCCTACCAAAAAAAAAACCGTTAAGTACGGCACCAGTCCACATGAATCAGTGCGACTACAGCCCCGCACCACACCTCACCCCATCCCCAAATTGTAGTCCAATCTCAGCCCCAACTCCAACATCCGTGAGTGACCGCAAGTGATGATGGTGTTTGTCTGCCTTGGGATACGCTCATGAATTCCTAACTAGGCTTAAGCACAACTGTACCAAAAACAACAACAACAACAAAAAAAGACTTGACTGTGGAACACTTGAAACCCTATTCAGTTAATGGCATACAACTCTAGATTTTATTTCAATTGCTTATCTTTAAATTCATTTGAAAGGTACGAGCATCAGTCCCCCAAGGCAGCTCATCCTCCAATACCTATGTACCTGGTCTCTGACGCGTTTGATATGAATGCCAAATCTTCAATTTTAATTTAGTATAAATATGCTTATTTTCAATGAAGTAAATCAACTTTAGAAGACCCTGCACTTATTCGAAATAAAATAATAAAGTGTTTTTATATTATATTATATATTAAAATTATAAAAGAACAATTATGAAGACTACTTTCGACCGAACCGACAGTTAAAGACCCAATACTCATTCTTGTAAGCATTTTTCTATGTCAATAAGCGGTTTTCGACCGATGCTTTATCATATAGTTTGTCCAACCCGGATTAAAGTTAATATGGATAGTTGCAACAATTGTTAAATTTACCCATAATGTGTATTTTTTCCCAGTAATTTTAAAAGTTTCCAAGTAACGGCGTTATGAAAATGGTTTTTCTTTATTTGCGGAGGCGGTAGGAGGCGTTGAAATAAACTACATCTGCGTATACCATAGACAGACTTTTATTCGAAATTTGGTGGCTCTAGCTCTTGTAATCTAGAAGATCTAGGCGTTCATACAGAAAGACAGACGGGCAGACAAACGGACATTACTTTATAGACTCGGCTGTTGATGCTGATCAAAAATGTTTAACCTTTTAGGGAACACTTTCATCTCCATCCCCCTCTTTATCTTTCTTCTTCTTATTCTCTTTCACCTCCTCCTTCTCCTCCTTCTCCCCCTCATTCACCCATTCCTTCCCCTTCTCCTCCTCCTTCTACTCATCCGTCTCCTTCTCCTCCACCTTCACCTCCTCCTCCTTCATCTCCTTCTCCTCCTTCTCCTCCTTCTCCTCCTTCTCCTCCTTCTCCTTCATCTCCTTCTTCTCCTCCTCCTTCTCCTTCTCCTCTACCTTCACCTCCTCCTTCTCCTCTACCTTCACCTCCTCCTTCTCCTTCTCCTCCTTCTCCTCCTCCTTCTCCTCTACCTTCACCTCCTCCTTCTCCTTCTCCTTCTTCTCCTTCTCCTCCTCCTTCTCCTCCACCTTCTCCTCCTCCTTCTCCTCCTCCTTCTCCTCCTCCTTCTCCTCCTCCTTCTCCTCCTCCTTCTCCTCTACCTTCTCCTCCTCCTTCTCCTCCTTCTCCTCCCATTCACCTCCTCCTTCTCCTCCTCCTTCTCCTTCTCCTCCACCTTCACCACCTCCTTCTCCTTCTCCTTCTCCTCCTCCTTCTCCTTCACCTTTTCTTAAAAAACTGAACTCTGTAGAGAAATTTTTGCAAATTTGAAGCCTACTCCTAATAACATATTTTTGAATTTTTTTGATGAAATTGAAACCATTTGCTTTATGTTTTAGTCTGACTTTATACAGGCAGTCATTTCAATATTTTTGAAATTTTTTAAACCGTTCAAACGTACAAAACATCTGTTATTTAAGAAATCTGCTAGTGAACTATTGTCCATAGTCAGCAGCGATATTAGCACCTTGGCAACGCATTTGTTACCTCTTCAGGCCAGTATAATTCTCGCTTAATGGCTCTAGACAAGGTGCTGGCATGGGGCAACTGGTGACTGGCAAATGGTGACTGGCGAATGGCGACTGGCGAATGGCGACTGGCAAACCCTTTGGCACGCATAATTCAAATGCAAAAAGTTTCGAAGGGTAGGCGACCCATTCACAAATAAATGTTACATTTTATTTGAAAAAATATTTCGCTGCGCTACTGTCGCTTGCTGCCGTTATAAATAAAATCCTGCGACTGCTGTCCTACACTCTCTTTACTTCTAAATCTACTTCTATATACACATACACATATATATAAATATAATTTTCATTTCTGTTGCTTTTGGTTTATTATTCTTTCGAAAAATTATAAACAGCCGCGCGCGTAGTGCTGTCCTTGGTCTAGGTCTCGCTCCTGGTACTGGCGCTGGTCCTGGTCCTGGCTCTGGTCTCGCTCTTGGTCTCAGTCTCAGTCCTGGCATATAACTCCGCTCATTAGTTGCCCTACACGCAATTAAGCACAAATGGCTTTTGAGGCTGCGACGTCGGCGCACGCACACGTACTCAGTGGCAATACTCGGGATTGTGAACTCAGAACTCAGGATACCCTCTCAAACCCAAACCAAAATCCATTCTCACACCCATATCCACAGCTAGTAGCAGAGTCGCATCCAGATACAGCTTCCAACTGGCGCTTATGCCGTGCCTATGATGCGTAGCCATGACAACTCGATTTAGCCCGAGCCAAGTTGCTCTACCTATTACCTACCTATACACTGACAAAAATTTAAGAGTTACTTGGAAATTCATTTTTGATGCTAAAGTTCATTAGGTTAATCTTAACTTCTTGTTTTTTAAGACCCTTCTCTAACCATAAGATCTGACAGTGCTTTATTTCTTAAACCATTTATCTACAAATTAAATCTAAGAATTAAATTTCTGATACAATTGAATTATATATATATTTTACACAAAATATTCTAAAATTGAATTAAAAACTCATTACTAAAGATAAAAAGAAATGATTTTGTTCTCATAAACAAATCTCTAATAATTACGTTGTGTATATAAATTTAATTAAATTTTTCCGATTTCTAAAACCTAAAAAAATAAAATAATAATTTTTGTGTAACACTCATTCAAGTAAAACAATGAAATATATAAAATTATTATAATCAAATATTCAAAAAAAATTATTAAAATTATTTTAAGATGGGACCATCAAATTTAAAAGTTAAAGTATTTCCTAAAAAATGTTAAACAAAACTTACTATAATAATTGCAATAAATATGGAATATTTTTCTTATAATGAAAATAATTTTAATATTGATAATTGTTGACTGCTACAATCGTTATATAATCGTATAACGTGCCATTATTCAAATTGAAAACAATTCTAAAAAAAAGAACTCACTGTACTTGCAGGTTAACAATTCAGTAATCCATTTATAACTTAGTTTAGAAAGTTAACAAATTGTTCTCGGCTTTTTTTTCAGTGCATAACCCCCTGCCAACCACTTTGCCAATTCCTATCCACATTCACATCCACATCCAGCAACTAACTATAAATCCTTGAGCAAAAGTTACACGCAGAGGAAACATTGTCATTGCCGTTTCCAGCACTGCAAAACTTTTGCGTTTTATAATTCTTTTTTATCTCCCCATTCCAGGAGTGGGACTTGATTTCAGACCCAGCAGTTCATCCACAACACTTGCCCCAAATTGTTCGGCAGCAAGAATTCTTTTCGACCAAGTATCCAAATGTTTTCTTGTATATAAGTAGTTGGTACATATAAGTTAAATATAAATATAGCGAATTAATTATTTACACTATATCTAAAGCTAACAGTAAACGCTTATAAAATGAACAAAATGTATACAAAAAATAACTTTTTGAGACCGTACTCTGCAAGAGTTATTGCGTTTGTGCAAATTATGTAAAAAGCGGTAGAAGGCGTGGCAGACCCCATAAAGTATATATATTCTTGATCAGCATCACCAGCCGAGTCGATAAAGCCATGTCCTTCTGTCTGTTCGTTTGTCTGTCCATCTGTCCGTATGAACAAAGGATCTCAGAGCTGGTAAGAACTACAAGTTTAAAGTTAGTCACTATCAACTCCGTATTTAGTCAGTCAATACAAGATTCTTTTTATTTCGATGCCACACCGCTACCCTAGCTGCGACTCAAACTGATTAGAGGACGATCTAATTAGATTTTAATCATATTTAAGTCATATTTCCAAACACAAACAAATTTTAAACATCTTATCAGAAAGAAAATCATTTTTAAGCCTCAAAAAAGACAACCAAAAATCATTTCTTACAAAACAATCGGTCAGTTGCTGGGTGGGAAGCTATATGTAGTACAACAATGTCAAAACAATGTGTAATCAAATCGTTCTATAATTGGCTTTAAAATATATCAGAATTTTGAAATTTGTTCAGTTTTATTGTTCAACAACAAGCGAATGCAATTTATTTGAAGAAATTTTGGGGACAATTTAGCTTTTACTTTAAATATTATAAATATTCTTAAGCAAAAGTATTTACCAACACTGGTTAACATTTGGATTCATATTTGCTTTGTGTTTGTTTTCTCTTGGACAATTTTTAATTGTAACAAATTTTAGTAAACAATTTTTAATGTTGAGTAGCTAAGACCTATTTAAAAGCTGTTATTTTAACGTCAAATTTAATGTTCAATTTATTTTTTAAATATTAGTATTTAATTTAATGGCCTACACTGGATGCATTTTGTTTGGACTTCAGTTATACATAACTTTTGAACTTTTGTTATAAACAAAAATTAATTAAATGTTTCTAAAGTATATTAGATTAATCGCTAGCCTCTAGGACCTAGTTAATTTGCTAGGCAGTGTCATTGGGGCATCATTTGGAAATGTTGATTACTGATCAACGAAGCATTTGGCCAAGTTAGCAGCCTGTTTTGCCGTCGACTGCATCCGACTTAATGACCATTTTCAACTGTTGCGCTTACGCCTTGCAGGCAACAAAAAATGTTCAACTAACTGGGCTAAAAGACGTAGCTGAAGTTTGTGTGGGTGTGGCTAAGAGAGAGAGTGTGTGTGTATGGGTTGGTCGGTGTGTGTATGTGTGTGTCTGTGTGTATACAAAATGCAGCCATGTGAATGATTCGCTTATGCTTTTGTCAGTTCGTCAGTGCGCGTCCAAAAACACGATGAAATATTCGCTATGCGAATCACCTGTCGGTACAGTCAGTTCGTCAGTCTGTCAGCCCATTGGTTTATCATTCCGTCCATCTGTCAGTTAGTCAGCCCATCGCTCTGTCAGCCAGGTAGTCTGTTAGACAGTCTGGTAGTTTTGGGCAAACCGGCGTTGAGTAGTCAGTTGTTTGATTTTACAGTTGTAGTCCAATTACGATTTTCAGCGCTTACCAACCGCACAGATTCGTGCCTTTAGCTATGTGTGTGTGTGTGCTACACTGAAAATAAAATTGTCGAGAACTGAATACAAGAAATGAATACAAGATATTAAAACTAAATGAAACTAGCTTCGAATTATGGACGTTGATGTGCTAACGAGACAATGCATTCAAGTGGTCCAGCCTACCAACCTCCCAACCTCTCGCCCAACCGACCGAGGAGCACACCGCATAGCGTACGACAGATGAAAAACGCGATCTAGTGCATAAACTAAAACTATTACAATATATTATACATAAGATACAACAAAGTACATAATAATTATGAGTTTATTGATTACAATCTAGACAGATGACAGAGAAGTGATGTTCTTATTAAAGGGATAGAAGTAGATCTACCTACCTGTTACTACACAAGTCTCGGAAGGGTTATGGATAGCAAGTACACGGTTGGAGTGAAGGGGAAAGAAAGTTTCTAGTGGGTCTGATCGGCACAACCTAACCTACTAATATAACTAATAAGTTATGTAATTAATAATGCTAAAAACAAAAGTTTTACATCGGACCATAGTATTTCTAGGTTCCTGAAACTTAAACCTTGTCCTAGAAAAGTCACAGTTTTAAAGAATATTTCAAAAAAATGTAAAAAATTTGTTAAAAGTAAATATGAGATTTTTATACTACCAAAATTGTCTTCTGAAATGACCGAAAAATTCTTGATTTATTCAAAATCCTATAACTATACCCAGTCAAATTTTGTTCAGTGTACTTCTGGACTAAGCGGACTGTCCTGCAGCTGAACAGGGAGCATCACAGTGCCACTCCCCCTGTGCCTTTGCTGACTCTTGAACGCGGTTTTTGGCAGAAGAGAAGAAGTGAAGAGCAGTACATTTTGACTGAAAATGCAACTGCTTCCACTCCCTCTCCCTCTCTCTCTCTCTCTCTCTACCCTTTGCTTTCTATCTCCATCTCCAGCTCTGTCTATGTCTGCTCTTGTCTCTCGTACTGCGCTCTAAATTACATTTTAGCAAGTTAATTGAAATGGAAATTAGTTGAAATTGTAAAACGAATTGAATTGTATGTGATTAGCTTGAACATTCTCGAATTGGCTAACCACCAACCAGGTAGAGAGCTACCAAGCTTTTGAGTTTTGGACTTTTCAGTCTGGTGGCTCCAACTCCCCACTCTCATTAATGTCTGCACAACCCACTCATCTGAAGCAGTAAATGCGTACTCTACTGAAATACGTTCTTACTCATATTAGCCAATTTGGAAATAGATTTATGCACTTAATTCAATTTTATTATAGACCACATTCTATTGGCTTGATAGCGTGGTAACTCATGCACATTTCTTGCAATTTACAGATCTAAAGAGGAAAAATCTGCAAAATTGAGTGGCTTATGAATTACTTAAATGAATCTACAATTAAATATTATTTAGAACTAAATTTGACTAATGTTTCGTATAGATTTTAGGATGTTGTCTTAAATATAAGTATTTGTTTTCAAATCTTCATGCAAATAGAATAAGGAAGGAGAAACTTATTTTCATTTTAATAAAATAAGTTCAAAGTTTGACTGTAAATTACAAATAATTTATCCAACACAATAGCCAAAATTACTTAAAGAGTTAAGTGGGTGTCAGAGGTTAAAAATTATTTCAAAATAAATTTATACATGTTCCCAGTTAAATAATTTAATTTAAATATTTATTTAAATATTTATTTGACATTTCATTAGTCGCTTATTATTTTTTCAACAACAAATGTTAAAAATTTGAACGTTGAGAGCTAACGTCCTGGTACCCTATAAAAATGGCAAGATATCTTGCAATCGGTTCATCTGATATCCACAAAAAATATTTTCCATTAAAGATATCTTGTATTTGAGCAAAGGAAAATACAAAATATTAAAATTTGGATTTTTGACAGAGTTTTGAATTTAAAATTTCGATTTTTTAACGAAAATTTGATTGTAAAATGTCCTTAAAAATAATTAATCAAGTTTGAGATCAAATCAAGAACAATAAGTGTTCAAAACTAAAAACAATCGGTCTACAACTTTTCGAGAAATCGTGTCAAACAGCGACTGAGTAAATACTCTAATGAGCGTAACTTCCAAAGGCTCTATCTCTTAGAATTTAACTCGGATCCGCTCCAGATTTTGGTATAGTATAGTAAACATATTCTATTATTTTATAAGCAAAATTTAATAAATTTCATAAATTTTAAAGCGCACCTAACACCTCAAGATTTCTTGGTTATTGAAATTTATTTTTATATATTTTGAATAATTCCCTTTTTCTAAATAATAATAGTAAATAGTGTTTAACTTATATTTGCTTGTCTATATTAAAAATATACATAAACCGACAATTTTGAAAATATTCTTTAATTTGTCTACACTAAATCATTAGTAGAAGTTGTTGTACTAGTGTAGTATGTTTGCCTTGCTTGATGCTGTGATAGTGCTGTGAATAACTGATAACTCTGCACTCTGCCAGCAATTATATTTGCTTCAGCTGCATTTCTGCTGCTTTTTCTACACTTCTCTCACTCCATTTCTCTATCTCTACTTTAGTTCTCTTACTCCTACTCCTACTCTGTTCACCATGCTGCTTGTCAGACAAAAGTCGCGCTTTTATTTTTAAACGTAAGTAATATTAATACCCATTTTTGTCAAAAAAAAAAAAAAACATAAAAAACGACAAAAGTAAAAAACGTATAAAAAATAAAATAAATAAATAGGGAAATAGAAGTAAAGCAAGCATTATGAAAAAAAAATGATGCTTTATATATGCCGCATATGCATACGAATGTGTGAGTGAGTGTGTGTGTGTGTGTGTGTAAAATTATTATCCTTCACGCTTAATATGCACAAGCGGAAGCCGTCATTTGTACGCCGCTGCTGACCAACGGCCATTTAGCATGAGCACGTTCCCCTCTGCTGCCACTCCCCCCTCCCCCACCCCTTTGCACCACCTAACCTATGGACATGTGTGTGCGTGTGTGTGTGTGACCAGCGCTTTTTATGTCAACGTCGCCATCGTCTACTTATGCGCCACATGCTCCTTCGCTTCTGTCTCTCTTTCAGTATCACTCGCTCTCTCTCTCTATCTCACTCATTCACACACACACACACACACACACACACACACTCCTTGTCCGTCCTTCACGCTCGTGTCCTTACAAAATTAGTGCTCCTTTACATTTGTATGTACGAGCATTAAAATATATATAGCAAATTTTTTTGCAATACATTTATTTTTTAGCATTTTTTTCCACGTTTTTTTGTTTTGTCGGTTTTTGGACCGTGCCCCCACAACTTGTATACCCTAACCAGGGGGTAGTTTGAATATCAGCAGCAGTGAAAATATATTTTATAAATATGAGACAAATTTATGATATATAAAAGTAAGTAAAAAAAAGTTATAAGTAAAAAAAAATAAGTTAAGAAATGTTAGACAAACTGTCAACTTATTTTTTAACTTAATTTTAAATTAATTTCGACTTAATTTAAAGCAAGTTTGCTACAGATATAACAGAGACATACAAAAATTATTGTTAATTTAATAATGTGATAAAAAATAATTTTTTATTATGATTTTTTTCTGTTTTTTAAGCCTCCTTTCAAACAGTTATTTGATCAAGGTATAGTCCCAAAAATCGTCTAGTTCATCCTCAAGATCTCCTGAGGCGAATCTTGACATAAAACGTAGCTTATCTGCTCATATATCTGTGATAGTCACTCCCTTTAAGTCTTGCTTCAACCCGTCCATTGTTTATAATTAATTAGTAAATTCTGTCTAGATTAAGTTGCCTGAAAGGTAGCAGCACGCTAGTCTCCCAAATTTCGTCAAATAAAGAAAAAAATAAAAAAAAAATATTTTTTTAGTAGTCATTAGAGTATTAAAACTTCGCCTTGCTTATGACTACACTTTTGGAACTGTTTGTGCCACATTGGCGGAAGTATCGCAGCGACATCAGCGAATCTCTGGACTGTGGCTGCCATGTGGGGTATGCGAAGACTGAAGACTGTGACCAGCAACAGCTCCAAACCCATCCCCCAAACTCAATCCCAATGCAAGGCACCAACTTCTGTCCCATTCCAGGCATCGAAGCTACCCCTTCCAGTGGCAGTTTTCGTAGCTGTTGTCATTCTTTTTCTGAGCGCATAAAAAATTGAAAATGCTTTCTCATATTAAATGTGTGCCGAGTGCAGCGTGTGGGCGTGGGTGTGGCAGTGCCAGCAGTTAATAATGAGTGTGTGAGTGGAAGGGAATAAAATTAGAGATATAGCGGCAGAAAAAGAGACAGCAAGCGAGGGGAGAGTGAGAGAGAGCGAGAGAGACAGGGGCAGGGCAGAGGTAGAGCAAGACAATGAGAGATGCGCTCCGAAATCGTTTTTTAAATATATTTTAATTTTAAAAAATTGTTGTCAACTACTCGATGAGCTTCTACTCGTTACTTTTGACTGTGTTTTTGGATAAATTATTTAAAAATTGTACAAATTTGTAGCTCTTCGCAGAATCAGATACAAATCTTATAATTAATAGTAATAAATATTGAAGAAATTTTATTTATGAGCATATTTACTTTGAGTTCAACTCGTTATTTCTTTGGCTGCGACTCGTTGCTTTGTTGGCTCTGCACTCGTTACGCTTGGCCATGTTAGAGTGCATGTGTGTGTGTGTGTACACATATCCGTTTCCGGTTGTAGACAACGTAATGCTGATGGTTTTTTTTAGCGTACACTTTTTCTTCTGTTCGTTTCGCCTTGTCACTGGCATCGCTGTTGTCGCTGCTCCTGATTATTATTCCGCTGACCATTTCGTATTTATTTGAAAGGCATTTGCCACACGCTCGCTCTCTCACACACACTTACACACACACACACACCCAAACACACACACACACACACATTGAAATGCCTTGGCATATGTACGCGCGTGCTGCTTGGCTTGCATCCTGCGTCCTAGTCCCGCCTTGGTAATGTGGTCTAGAAAAGTCCAAGTGGGCAGATAGCAAAGAATGGTGGGCGTTGGTGGAGAGTCCTTAGGTAGGAGTAGTCAGGGCCAACAAAACGACATATTCGTCCTGCATAAATGATGTAATTACAGCGCAAGATTTTTGCTATAAGCAATTTTTATTTTAATTCCTTTTTTTTCTCTCTGCTCTGTCCTCGTTTCCCCTTCCCGCCTCATACTCATTTATCCGTTTCCATGTTATTCCGCTTTTTTTCCTATATGACACACACACACACAGGCACACATCTGGGCTGTGGCATATAAGTCGTCGTATATGCTCTTGTAAAATATTTTGCATGCTTTTATCATAATTTTAATTAAATGCGCAAATGACTATAAAATTTATGTGTGTGCTGCATTTTTTTCTCATTGCATCCCATCTCATCTCTTTTTTTCCCCCTTCTCTTATTTGGATTTCTTTTTTTATTTTTTTTTGGTAAGGGATATCCATTTTTTCGCTTTGTTTGTTGCTTTCCATAATGCATTAGAATGATGTTGTAACACTACTAATAATTGTATGATATGTCTTAAAGTTGAGTTGCAACAATTTTTAATATGAATAATTTGTATGCAATGATTTGAAGAAAATTGAACTGCTTAACTTGGCTTTGACCGGAAAACCAATTTTGTGAGTTATAATAAAATCAGTATATATAAACCACTTGCAATTTAAGCAAAAGTACGGGGTACCTGTATTAAAAGTTTAAACATTATTATCATTATCATTATTATTATTATTATTATTATTATTATTATTATTATTATTATTATTATTATTATTATTATTATTATTATTATTATTATTATTATTATTATTATTATTATTATTATTATTATTATTATTATTATTATTATTATCATTATCATTATCATTATCATTATCATTATCATTATCATTATCATTATCATTATCATTATCATTATCATTATCATTATCATTATCATTATCATTATCATTATAATTATCATTATCCTTATCATTATTATTATCATTATTATTCCCATTATCATTGTCATTATCATTATCATTACCATTATCCTTATCATTATTATTATCATTATCATTATCATTCCCATTATCATTATCATTATCATTATCATTATCATTATCATTATCATTATCATTATCATTATCATTATCATTATCATTATCATTATCATTATCATTATCATTATCATTATCATTATCATTATCATTATCATTATCATTATCATTATCATTATCATTATCATTATCATTATCATTATCATTATGATTATCATTATCATTATCATTATCATTATCATTATCATTATCGTTATAATTATCATTATCCTTATCCTTATCATTATTATTATCATTATCATTCCCATTATCATTATCATTATCATTATCATTATTATTTTTATTATTATTATTATTATATTATTATTATTATTATTATTATTATTATTATTATTATTATTATTATTATTATTATTATTATTATTATTATTATTATTATTATTATTATTATTATTATTATTATTATTATTATTATTATTATTATTGTTATTATTATTATTATTATTATTATTAATATTTTTATTATAACTATTATTATTACCGCTTTTAAATTCCACACAAAACATTCCTTTAAATACACTTAGTTTACATTTATACCAGTTTTAATCAACTACAGTATTAATAATATTTTGGGCACTCAGGGAACACACTGTTACTGTTAATACTACTGTTAATTCTGTTAATTCGTTTCGCATTTAAATCGTCTAAAAATTCAACCAGTGTTCAAATAAATTCAGTCTTGAAATATTGAAATTTCAAAGTACAACTGCTACTGGAGCAGCCCAATAAAATTTACTTAACTGCATACTTAAAAATATATATACGATATGGCAGTATATCACATCTTTAAAAGGGGGCCACGTGTCATTTTATTGGTGCTTGGCATTCGCTTACGACCAAGTTAATGTCGTGCTTGCTAATTAAGAATTATGAACTTGCAACGGGTTGTGGCAATATTATCATTAATACCTTTATCTTTACCGCTGCCGTTTTGCATTATTACCCGTTACCCAGCGACAACCCTTTTTTTGTGTCCACTCTGGAGCATTTTCAACAAATATCTTACAATATTCGTAATGCTTATTCAATGTTCAACTGTCTCGGTGCGGAAAGAATACGAACTATCTCCAACAAATCTGCCCCTCCGCCCACGGCCCTCTCCACGCCCCCTTACGGTCTATACGCCGGCACATTGGTTTTAATTAATTAATTTATGAATTAATATGGAAGGTTATTCACGGGCCTAATGAAAAAAGGCAGCTCAAACCTGACAGAGCCAAGTTCTTTATGGCCAACAATGTTTCAGTTCATTGTCTTTGCTCCTTTTCAGTTTTGTTTTTGTTTTATTTTGTTTTATTTTCTTTAATTGAGTTTCTTTTTTTGATATTATTTTTCACTTTTTTAATAAATTCCTGGAGATGCCATCACTACGTAAAATTTTTCACTGATTTATGCAGTCAACTGTTGTGGTCATTAGCATTGTTAAAAAAAATTATTTAAATATTTAATTAAAATAAGTTTTATCAAGTAGATGCCTCTCAATAATTAGAGACTTAAATTAATATATTTTTAGAAACAAATAAAGAATAAAAAAAAGATAATCTACTTGACGCATTTTTTTGGCCAATAAATATTAGTTTTAATTTATTTCGAGAACATTTTAATTGGCACTCCAGTTTACCTATTAAAATTCCTGTGAAATTGTAGTCTAATGTTTAAGGTAATATTTTAATATAATACAATTTTCATCCATTTTTGTAGTTCTGACCTAAACAAATAGCCGAAAATCGCGAATATTTTTCTTCCCAAAATAAACAACCAGAGTGGGTGGAAATGGAGTGTATTGAGTAGTGGCACTACTAAATTTTCCTCTCTCTCTCTCTCTCTGTCTCTTGCTATCCCTTTCGCATCGTTCTACTCTGCCATAGACCATAAATTCAGTCCCGGACGCAGTTTGCGATGCTCCACGTCCGTTTGTTGTGCCAGTTGTTGGCTCATTTATTAATAGTTTGCTTATTTCAGGGAGTTATGTACTCTATCGTAGGAGTACCTTTATTGCTATCCCTTTCTATATATGTTTTGCAATTCCTCTCTCTCTCTCGCTCTCTCTCTCTCTCTCTCGTTCTATCTCTCTCTCGTTCTCTCTTTTTGCCACACTGCAGTTATGTATTTTACTTTCTTTCAAATGTATCGATGGGGCTTATTAATTGATTTCATAAACGTTTCACTGGCAGCTCAGTTACTTCTTTTACTCTAATTCTTCGGTTTCTCTAAGTAATTAAATTTCTTAATATTTTTCACTGTTTTATTTCGTCAAAGCTAACTACATTTTATATTGAAAAATTGAACTAAATTTGTTCTCCTTAAACTAAAATTAATTTCATAACTCTTAAACATGAATAAAATGTATACAAAAATTTCAAAGAACGTAGGAATTAAAAAAAAATTGTATGTGATATTAGTTAAAATATAAACTTAAAACTCTAACCATATCCCAAAAAAAGAAAAAATAAATATATATTTTTTTGGTGAAATTTCTGATGAATATTTTAATATTCATTATTCATAAAAAACTAATATTTTTTTTTTTTTTTTAAACATTTTCATTTATTTTAAGTTTCATTCTTCCGAACTTAAAAACTTCTGTAAGAATCACCTAGACATGGAAACCGATGGAATCTTGTATAAAATTGTAACTACATGCTCCCTTTAGGCAATTGCTCCAAAAACACCCTTTTCAGGCAACGACGAGGACTTGATGAGAAATGTTTCTAAGTTTTATAAAAATATTTTTCATTTCATATAATTTTTTTTGTTATTTTTTATTTTATTTTTTTAATTTTTTCATGTTTAAGCTATTTTCTTTTTGATCATTTATTTGAATAAGATTATAGATTCTTAAGAGCTTTTTGTCCATAGGCATGTGCTACCGCAGTTCCTGTCTTTGGGTACTTTAATACACCCGCACTGACACACACACACACTTGAAGCGTTTGTGCCACTTTGACCAAAACGGGCGCAGGGGCGAAAATTCTCAGCTGGCTGCATTAGTCGCTGGTTTAGCTAACCGAACAACAGGCAATAATTGCTGTGGTTGTTGTTGTTGTTGTTGTTGTTGCTACTGTTGTTGTTGTTGCTGATGGTGCGTGTGTTTTTGATTTTTCCAGCGCAGGTGGCAAAAGCAACAACAACGCCGCCTTTGAGTAAAATAAATGATAATGGCCTCAATGATTATGCATCGGCACGTTTCTCATCGCGCCAACACACACACACACACACACATAGCAATATACACACAGGTGTGCGGCTGTGTATATTAGTGTGTTAAAGGATTCAAGAATCGCTGCTGTTTTTAGCTTTGTGGCAGCGTTTAGCCAACATTGTTGCTCTTGTTGCTGTTCTTGTTGTTGTCTTTTATCGCCACTCGCGCGATTTGGCCAAACAAATTACAAATTGGGTTTAACTACTATTTTTTATGCTGCCATGGCGTTTTGGCTTCGACTCCCCGTATTTCCGTACACCCCACGCCTCCCCTAGTCCTTTCCGGCTCTCGACTCCGGCTGTGGCTGCGATTGTTGCTGCCTTTTCTGCGGTTGCCATTGCACATTACCCACACAAATACACACACACTCCATACACACACACACACAGTAACTCTTCCCTTGCTCCACGCCCCTCCTCCTCGCCAGCTTCTTCTTTATTTTTTATTGTTGTTTGATTTTCGCGGTCGCGCGTTTGGCTTTTCATTTCATTTAACGCCGTTGCCAATGTTTTTTGCGGCGACGCTGTGTCAACAAATCCTTCGGTTACAGTCCGGCGTAAAAATACAAAAAAAATTTCAACATTTTTCTTTCTTGGTCGTCCCTCCCCTTGGGCATATTGGACGCACTTTTTGTCAGGTTAGAAATGCATTAGGCGTTTGTCAGCCTCTGTTTGTCTCGTTCAACAAAAAAAAAAAAATTCTTCGCATCTAAATGTTTATTTGTTGTGCTACACACCGCACCTAACCACACCTCCCCAACCCACACACACCCCTTCAAAAAACAAGTGGAAAAATAACTCTTCAAAAAAAGGAAAAGGCAAACGAGAAAATCGTTTCACCGTTTGTTGATTTTACAAAATGTTGAAGGTTTCTATATGCCAAAGATATGGTTATATAGCATAAATTATACGATCTATTTGCGGTTGGTCTGTGTGCCACAAAATTTACTCTTTTACTTTTTTGCTTTTCATTACATTTTTGATGTAGTGCAAAATTTTAAGATTTATTTACTCCTTGGCGAAAAAAATGTAGCATACTTTTAAGCGTGCGGAGAAATGGGATTGTCTTGTGGATGAGCAAGAAAGGCTACAGTCAAGCGAGCTGACTGTAAAAGACCCCTCACATTTTTGACCGATTTTTTCTATGAGAGCTATCGGCTTTAGTTGTGTTATAAAGGTTCCAAGCACATTTTTGCTAAATTCCACAGACATTGCTATATCAAGTCGGCTGTTGATGCTGATCAAGTATATATTATATATACTTTATGGATGAAACTTTTAAATGTTTAAAAATGTTCAATTAAAACAAAAATACTAATTTAGTTGCGTACATTTCTTCATTTTGTTTCTCTAGAAATTTTAATCAAAGGCTACTTAGAATAACTAATTTTTGGTAAAATAAAGCAAAAAATGGTGTCGCTAGTAGGCGGTTCATTTTCTATCCCTCAATTCCTGTGGAGCTCTCTCCTCTCTGAACATTCTCAGTTCAGTTACAAATCGTAAAGCAAACCGTTCACAGCTGAGCCACAAACAATTTTTTGTTTCTTATATTTTCTAAAATATTTTATCATCGGTCTTTATCATCAGAAAAGGTTCGTACTCAAGGCGATTAAATAGTTAAAAACTAACTAAATCTCACATTTTTTTTTATATCACAACGCAGATGAACAAGCTAAAAGATTTTGGCCAACAGCGTTTGAGCCCAATGAGCTCAAGCTCGATGCCTTCACCAGTTCCACGTGATCGTGGTGCCGTCGTCGAGATGTACGTAGGACGACAACTGATCCCTGATGAGGCCATGTTACCAATGCCGCCTCACAAGATGGCCCAAAGCCCCATTAAGCTAATGCAGACAATTCAACGCGTATGGCTGAAACGCTGTCAACCCGTGTTGCGTCTCTTGAAGCGTCGATTCTAAGCAAGGCCTCAAACCCATACACTGTGCTCACCTCTTATTGTTGCTTTTCATTATGCCACACGATTCCTGATCGGCGTTCACTGCGTATACACGCACACAAACACATACAAAGACATGCAAACACATACAAACACATACAAATACATAAATAAAGAAAATTTCCAAAAAAAAAACTATTGGTTGAATTGCGTATAAATATAAAACAGGATCATTATTATTATCATTATCATTATCATTATCATTATCATTATCATTATCATTATCATTATCATTATCATTATCATTATCATTATCATTATCATTATCATTATCATTATCATTATCATTATCATTATCATTATCATTATCATTATCATTATCATTATCATTATCATTATCATTATCATTATCATTATCATTATCATTATCATTATCATTATCATTATCATTATCATTATCATTATCATTATCATTATCATTATCATTATCATTATCATTATCATTATCATTATCATTATCATTATCATTATCATTATCATTATCATTATCATTAACATTATCATTATCATTATCATTATCATTATCATTATCATTATCATTATCATTATCATTATCATTATCATTATAATAGGTACTTGGATTACAAAACCCTTTTATTGAACTTACTTTGATTATCAACTGAAAAATTCCTAAAATTCTGTGTCCTAGTAGGCATTGAGAATTTGAGGCTCACCCCAAGCGAAGCTCTCTCACAGTCAGTTCACTTTCAGAGCGAACAGTTCTGAGCTAAGCAACTGAAATAATAATTTCATTATAAACGTTTCCAAAATATATTTTATATCGGTCTATTTTTTCAAGTTTTCATTTACAAAAATAAACTAGAAAAGGTTTGTTGGACATTTTAAAAAGTCTTCGCACAAAAAGAAATCATTTTTAATTAAAATTTTTCTTTGTGAGTCAAAAGTTCTTTTAGAATGCCTAAAAAAAGTCTTAAGAGGTCCTGTTCTCCATTACCAAGTCGTGTGAGGCGTTCACAGAGACGCAGGCTGGATTCAGCCGAAATAGAATATTGTCTTCTGTGTGATGCTCCGGTTACTTTTGATGCTGGGCGTTCACAGAGACGCAGGCTGAATTCATTCGTGATGCAGCATTGTGATCGGTGTGGTGCTGATTTAGCTCATGTTATTGCTGCGGATTCTGCGGCTCCTGATGCTGCTTCCACTGATCCGGCTACTCTGACGGCTCCTGCTGCTTCTGCTGCTGTTGAGACACCGAATGTTCCTGTTAGTATGAATACAAAGACCACTCCAGCAGTTACAGTTACTTCTACAAAAACTTCTCCAACTACCACCACGTCCAACGCCACACAGACTACACCTGTTATTGATAGTAATGCTAATGATTTCGTTATCCAGGATAATCACAATTGTGAAATGGCAACAGCTCAACAACTCACTCCAATCACGCCAAATATTCCAAACATGGATAATCAAGAGAATCAAGAGCTTCAGGGTGAGGATGATCCTTTGGACGATTCGATGGATCATTCGATGGATATGTCTATGGATCAGGCTAAAAATCAGACTGGAAAGCAGGCAGGAAATCAAGCTGGCAATCAGGAGGGGAATCAGGAGGGGAATCAGGAGGGAAATCAAGCGGGCAATCAGGCTGCAAATCAGACCACGGCTCTGCCAGAGGATGATATACCAAGTACTTCTTCAGGCGTTCGAACTATGCAATCACAAGTGGATAACGGAAAAAAGGATGTTTTAATCATTTTAGCGCTTATTTTGGCTTTTGCAATTTGGGTCGCATTTGGTACTTGTCCTCCCCCTTTAGTCTAAATTCACAATTAATTTAAATAGTTTCGTTACAATACATAAATAAACTGAAGTTTGTAAAGTTTCTGAAATTTTCATCTTGGTATAATTTGTGTATACATATAATAAACATATTACATATAGAGATCAGACTTTAACCTTTTTAAGAGGTCTATTAGCTTTGTCGGAAGCGTTATATGCGTAACAGGCAGAAGAAGGCGTGGCAGACCATAAAGTATATACATTCTAGATCAGCATCGAAAGACGAATCGATATAGCCATGTCCGTCTGTCCGTCCGTGCACCTCGATCACACCTCGATCTTTTAAACTACAGAAGCAAGAGCCATCAAATTTGCAATAAAAGTCCGTTGCCACGCCCCCTACCGCCCCCGCAGTAAGCAAAAAACCAGAAGCACCTGAGAAAAATTTATATTTTATGCGAATATCTCGGTAACTGTGGCACTTAGGAGCACCAATTTTGGTATGAAGGTTCCTAGAGCCAGCCTTAATGCAACGCCATTAAAAATTTTGAGCTGTTACGCCCCCTTTTCTCATATGAACTAAAAAACTTTCAGTCTTCAATGCCGTTTTTAAGGCAATTGTTCATATAGTACGGTGTTTTAATTTACCATTCGTATGGAGACATGTCATATCAAACTATCCTGAAAGTTGCATAAAAATCCTACTATTAACAAGAGAGTTATCACGTAACAAAGTTTATGTTATTTAACCGCAATATCACTATATGCGCGCAAGCGAGACAGCAACATATAAGCATATGTTCGAATGTTTTCGCTGCATGAGTAACGTCAGCGCATAAATATATACATATATATGTGTATGTGTGTGTATGTAAATGCTGATACTCGGAAGAATCCTGAAAGTGGCGCGTGGTGCAACTGGTAGAGTTGCGGCTAGCTAACTCAGCATGCGTTTGCTAATATTTCAAACGAGCTGATTTATTTTCCTCTAAATCGAAGTGTTGTATACAGAAGTGTAATACCATAATACGTTTGAAACTGTCTCTGAAGAAATGGGACCGACAGTGAAACCGCAAGTGGATCTAACGAGCATTCATTAATATACCACCTCAAAAAATATTAGCCATAAAATTAAAAAAATAAAATTGTTCATATAGTACGGTGTTTTAATTTACCATTCGTATGGAGACATGTCATATCAAACTATCCTGAAAGTTGCATAAAAATCCTACTATTAACAAGAGAGTTATCACGTAACAAAGTTTATGTTATTTAACCGCAATATCACTATATGCGCGCAAGCGAGACAGCAACATATAAGCATATGTTCGAATGTTTTCGCTGCATGAGTAACGTCAGCGCATAAATATATACATATATATGTGTATGTGTGTGTATGTAAATGCTGATACTCGGAAGAATCCTGAAAGTGGCGCGTGGTGCAACTGGTAGAGTTGCGGCTAGCTAACTCAGCATGCGTTTGCTAATATTTCAAACGAGCTGATTTATTTTCCTCTAAATCGAAGTGTTGTATACAGAAGTGTAATACCATAATACGTTTGAAACTGTCTCTGAAGAAATGGGACCGACAGTGAAACCGCAAGTGGATCTAACGAGCATTCATTAATATACCACCTCAAAAAATATTAGCCATAAAATTAAAAAAAAAACCCTTCAAAAAAAATTTTTTTTTTGGTTTCTATTTTGATATACAAATGTTTATAGAGAAATTTCATTACTCAACTGAAATAGTTAGCAGCACTTCCACTTTTCTACAATAGAGGGCGCCTCACTGTGACCAGGGCGTTGTATTTACAAAGGATTTGAACACCACACACAGAGCAAGCAATTTAAATGTATTAAGGCTCGGCCGCTGTCGAGACGCAGAACAGCTGCCCAAATCGCAAAAGGCCGCAGCAAGGACAGCGTACAGCGAGTGGCAACGACTGGAGTCGAGTGAGCACAACTTTCAAGTACCCAGTGCTGAGATGGCGTCATAAGAAAAGAAGGAGTTGTAAGTTCTTAGCACCGTGTACATTTTAGCACTTTTATAGCTAAATAATATTTGCTAAAAATATAAATTTATCACTTTTTAGTACAGACTACTAACATTGGGTAATGGCAGCATTAAAATAAGTTTTAAAAACTAAGCAGCGCATCTTATGCCACATCTCTAAGCAACAACAACAACAACAAGTACAACAACAGCAAAGCCAGAGCTGCCACAACATTTAGAACATAAATTTCGCTGACCATTTGTTTCTCTAGAAATTTTAATCAAAGGCTACTTGGAATAACCAACTTTTGGTAAAATAAAGCAAAAAATGGTGTCGCTAGTAGGCGGTTCATTTTCTATCCCTCAATTCCTGTTGAGCTCTCTCCTCTCTGAACATTCTCAGTTCAGTTACAAATCGTAAAGCAAACCGTTCACAGCTGAGCCACAAACAATTTTTTGTTTCTTATATTTTCTAAAATATTTTATCATCGGTCTTTATCATCAAAAAAGGTTCGTACTCAAGGCGATTAAATAGTTAATAACTAACTAAATCTCACATTTTTTTTTATATCACAAGGCAGATGAACAAGCTAAAAGATTTTGGCCAACAGCGTTTGAGCCCAATGAGCTCAAGCTCGATGCCTTCACCAGTTCCACGTGATCGTGGTGCCGTCGTCGAGATGTACGTAGGACGACAACTGATCCCTGATGAGGCCATGTTACCAATGCCGCCTCACAATATGGCCCAAAGCCCCATTAAGCTAATGCAGACAATTCAACGCGTATGGCTGAAACGCTGTCAACCCGTGTTGCGTCTCTTGAAGCGTCGATTCTAAGCAAGGCCTCAAACCCATACACTGTGCTCACCTCTTATTGTTGCTTTTCATTATGCCACACGATTCCTGTTGGGCGTTTACTGCGTATACACGCACACAAACACATACAAAGACATGCAAACACATACAAACACATACAAATACATAAATAAAGAAAATTTCCAAAAAAAAAACTATTGGTTGAATTGCGTATAAATATAAAACAGGATCATTATTATTATCATTATCATTATCATTATCATTATCATTATCATTATCATTATCATTATCATTATCATTATCATTATCATTATCATTATCATTATCATTATCATTATCAATATCATTATCAATATCATTACCATTATCATTAGCATTATCATTATCATTATCATTATCATTATCAATATCATTATCATTATCAATATCATTATCATTATCATTATCATTATCATTATCATTATCATAGGGTAATAGGTACTTGGATTACAAAACCCTTTTATTGAACTTACTTTGATTATCAACTAAAAAATTCCTAAAATTCTGTGTCCTAGTAGGCATTGAGAATTTGAGGCTCACCCCAAGTGAAGCTTTCTCAGTCAGTTCACTTTCAGAGCGTAGAGCAAACAGTTCTGAGCTAAGCAACTGAAATAATAATTTCATTATAAACGTTTCCAAAATATATTTTATATCGGTCTATTTTTTCAAGTTTTCATTTACAAAAATAAACTAGAAAAGGTTTGTTGGACATTTTAAAAAGTCTTCGCACAAAAAGAAATCATTTTTAATTAAAATTTTTCTTTGTGAGTCAAAAGTTCTTTTAGAATGCCTAAAAAAGTCTTAAGAGGTCCTGTTCTCCATTACCAAGTCGTGTGAGGCGTTCACAGAGACGCAGGCTGGATTCAGCCGAAATAGAATATTGTCTTCTGTGTGATGCTCCGGTTACTTTTGATGCTGGGCGTTCACAGAGACGCAGGCTGAATTCATTCGTGATGCAGCATTGTGATCGGTGTGGTGCTTTGGTACCTCATGTTATTGCCTCGGATTCTGCGGCTCCTGATGCTGCTCCCACTGATCCGGCTACTCTGATGGTTCCTGCTGCTCCGGTTGCTGTTGAGACACCGAATGTTCCTGTTAGTATGAATACAAAGACCACTCCAGCAGTTACAGTTACTTCTACAAAAACTTCTCCAACTACCACCACGTCCAACGCCACACAGACTACACCTATTATTGATAGTAATGCTAATGATATCGTTATCCAGGATAATCTCAATTGTGAAATGACGGCTGCTCAACCACTCACTCCAATAACTCCAAATATTCCAAAAACTCTGGATAATCAAGAGAATCAAGAGCTTCAGGGTGAGGATGATCCTTTGGACGATTCGATGGATCATTCGATGGATCATTCGATGGATATGTCTATGGATCAGGCTAAAAATCAGACGGGAAAGCAGGCGGGAAATCAAGCTGGCAATCAGGAGGGGAATCAGGAGGGGAATCAGGAGGGAAATCAAGCGGGCAATCAGGACGGAAATCAGGAGGGAAATCAGGACGGAAATCAGGAGATGAATCAGGAAGGGAATCAGGAGAGAAATCAGGAGGGGAATCAAGCTGGCAATCGGGCTGCAAATCAGACCACGGCTCTGCCAGAGGATGATATACCAAGTACTTCTTCAGGCGTTCGAACTATGCAATCACAAGTGGATAACGGAAAAAAAGGATGTTTTAATCATTTTAGCGCTTATTTTGGCTTTTGCAATTTGGGTCGCATTTGGTACTTGTCCTCCCCCTTTAGTCTAAATTCACAATTAATTTAAATAGTTTCGTTACAATATATAAATAAACTGGAGTTTGTAAAGTTTCTGAAATTTTCATCTTGGTATAATTTGTGTATACATATAATAAACATATTACATATAGAGATCAGACTTTAACCTTTTTAAGAGGTCTATTAGCTTTGTCGGAAGCGTTATATGCGTAACAGGCAGAAGAAGGCGTGGCAGACCATAAAGTATATACATTCTAGATCAGCATCGAAAGACGAATCGATATAGCCATGTCCGTCTGTCCGTCCGTGCACCTCGATCACACCTCGATCTTTTAAACTACAGAAGCAAGAGCCATCAAATTTGCAATAAAAGTCCGTTGCCACGCCCCCTACCGCCCCCGCAGTAAGCAAAAAACCAGAAGCACCTGAGAAAAATTTATATTTTATGCGAATATCTCGGTAACTGTGGCACTTAGGAGCACCAATTTTGGTATGAAGGTTCCTAGAGCCAGCCTTAATGCAACGCCATTAAAAATTTTGAGCTGTTACGCCCCCCTTTTCTCATATGAACTAAAAAACTTTCAGTCTTCAATGCCGTTTTTAAGGCAATTGTTCATATAGTACGGTGTTTTAATTTACCATTCGTATGGAGACATGTCATATCAAACTATCCTGAAAGTTGCATAAAAATCCTACTATTAACAAGAGAGTTATCACGTAACAAAGTTTATGTTATTTAACCGCAATATCACTATATGCGCGCAAGCGAGACAGCAACATATAAGCATATGTTCGAATGTTTTCGCTGCATGAGTAACGTCAGCGCATAAATATATACATATATATGTGTATGTGTGTGTATGTAAATGCTGATACTCGGAAGAATCCTGAAAGTGGCGCGTGGTGCAACTGGTAGAGTTGCGGCTAGCTAACTCAGCATGCGTTTGCTAATATTTCAAACGAGCTGATTTATTTTCCTCTAAATCGAAGTGTTGTATACAGAAGTGTAATACCATAATACGTTTGAAACTGTCTCTGAAGAAATGGGACCGACAGTGAAACCGCAAGTGGATCTAACGAGCATTCATTAATATACCACCTCAAAAAATATTAGCCATAAAATTAAAAAAAAAACCCTTCAAAAAAAATTTTTTTTTTTGGTTTCTATTTTGATATACAAATGTTTATAGAGAAATTTCATTACTCAACTGAAATAGTTAGCAGCACTTCCACTTTTCTACAATAGAGGGCGCCTCACTGTGACCAGGGCGTTGTATTTACAAAGGATTTGAACACCACACACAGAGCAAGCAATTTAAATGTATTAAGGCTCGGCCGCTGTCGAGACGCAGAACAGCTGCCCAAATCGCAAAAAGGACGCAGCAAGGACAGCGTACAGCGAGTGGCAACGACTGGAGTCGAGTGAGCACAACTTTCAAGTACCCAGTGCTGAGATGGCGTCATAAGAAAAGAAGGAGTTGTAAGTTCTTAGCACCGTGTACATTTTAGCACTTTTATAGCTAAATAATATTTGCTAAAAATATAAATTTATCACTTTTTAGTACAGACTACTAACATTGGGTAATGGCAGCATTAAAATAAGTTTTAAAAACTAAGCAGCGCATCTTATGCCACATCTCTAAGCAACAACAACAACAACAAGTACAACAACAGCAAAGCCAGAGCTGCCACAACATTTAGAACATAAATTTCGCTGACCATTTGTTTCTCTAGAAATTTTAATCAAAGGCTACTTGGAATAACCAACTTTTGGTAAAATAAAGCAAAAAATGGTGTCGCTAGTAGGCGGTTCATTTTCTATCCCTCAATTCCTGTTGAGCTCTCTCCTCTCTGAACATTCTCAGTTCAGTTACAAATCGTAAAGCAAACCGTTCACAGCTGAGCCACAAACAATTTTTTGTTTCTTATATTTTCTAAAATATTTTATCATCGGTCTTTATCATCAAAAAAGGTTCGTACTCAAGGCGATTAAATAGTTAATAACTAACTAAATCTCACATTTTTTTTTATATCACAAGGCAGATGAACAAGCTAAAAGATTTTGGCCAACAGCGTTTGAGCCCAATGAGCTCAAGCTCGATGCCTTCACCAGTTCCACGTGATCGTGGTGCCGTCGTCGAGATGTACGTAGGACGACAACTGATCCCTGATGAGGCCATGTTACCAATGCCGCCTCACAATATGGCCCAAAGCCCCATTAAGCTAATGCAGACAATTCAACGCGTATGGCTGAAACGCTGTCAGCCCGTGTTGCGTCTCTTGAAGCGTCGATTCTAAGCAAGGCCTCAAACCCATACACTGTGCTCACCTCTTATTGTTGCTTTTCATTATGCCACACGATTCCTGTTGGGCGTTTACTGCGTATACACGCACACAAACACATACAAAGACATGCAAACACATACAAACACATACAAATACATAAATAAAGAAAATTTCCAAAAAAAAACTATTGGTTGAATTGCGTATAAATATAAAACAGGATCATTATTATTATCATTATCATTATCATTATCATTATCATTATCATTATCATTATCATTATCATTATCATTATCATTATCATTATCATTATCATTATCATTATCATTATCATTATCATTATCATTATCATTATCATTATCATTATCATTATCATTATCATTATCATTATCATTATCATTATCATTATCATTATCATTATCATTATCATTATCATTATCATTATCATTATCATTATCATTATCATTATCATTATCATTATCATTATCATTATCATTATCATTATCATTATCATTATCATTATCATTATCATTATCATTATCATTATCATTATCATTAACATTATCATTATCATTATCATTATCATTATAATAGGTACTTGGATTACAAAACCCTTTTATTGAACTTACTTTGATTATCAACTGAAAAATTCCTAAAATTCTGTGTCCTAGTAGGCATTGAGAATTTGAGGCTCACCCCAAGTGAAGCTTTCTCAGTCAGTTCACTTTCAGAGCGTAGAGCAAACAGTTCTGAGCTAAGCAACTGAAATAAAAATTTCAATAAAAGTTTCCAAAATATATTTTATATCGGTCTATTATATATATTTTTCAAGTTTTCATTTACAAAAATAAACTAGAAAAGGTTTGTTGGACGTTTTAAAAAGTCTTCGCACAAAAAGAAATCATTTTTAATTAAAATTTTTCTTTGTGAGTCAAAAGTTCTGTTAGAATGCCTAAAAAAGTCTAAAGAGGTCCTGTTCTCCATTACCAAGTCGTGTGAGGCGTTCACAGAGACGCAGGCTGGATTCAGCCGAAATAGAATATTGTCTTCTGTGTGATGCTCCGGTTACTTTTGATGCTGGGCGTTCACAGAGACGCAGGCTGAATTCATTCGTGATGCAGCATTGTGATCGGTGTGGTGCTTCGTTAGCTCATGTTATTGCTGCGGATTCTGCGGCTCCTGATGCTGCTTCCACTGATCCGGCTACTCTGACGGCTCCTGCTGCTCCGGTTGCTGTTGAGACACCGAATGTTCCTGTTAGTATGAATACAAAGACCACTCCAGCAGTTACAGTTACTTCTACAAAAACTTCTCCAACTACCACCACGTCCAACGCCACACAGACTACACCTGTTATTGATAGTAATGCTAATGATTTCGTTATCCAGGATAATCTCAATTGTGAAATGGCAACAGCTCAACAACTCACTCCAATCACGCCAAATATTCCAAACATGGATAATCAAGAGAATCAAGAGCTTCAGGGTGAGGGTGATCCTTTGGACGATTCGATGGATCATTCGATGGATCATTCGATGGATATGTCTATGGATCAGGCTAAAAATAAGACGGGAAAGCAGGCGGGAAATAAAGCGGGCAATCAGGAGGGGAATCAGGAGGGGAATCAGGAGGGAAATCAAGCGGGCAATCAGGACGGAAATCAGGAGATGAATCAGGAGGGAAATCAGGAGGGAAATCAGGAGGGGAATCAAGCTGGCAATCGGGCTGCAAATCAGACCACGGCTCTGCCAGAGGATGATATACCAAGTACTTCTTCAGGCGTTCGAACTATGCAATCACAAGTGGATAACGGAAAAAAGGATGTTTTAATCATTTTAGCGCTTATTTTGGCTTTTGCAATTTGGGTCGCATTTGGTACTTGTCCTCCCCCTTTAGTCTAAATTCACAATTAATTTAAATAGTTTCGTTACAATACATAAATAAACTGGAGTTTGTAAAGTTTCTGAAATTTTCATCTTGGTATAATTTGTGTATACATATAATAAACATATTACATATAGAGATCAGACTTTAACCTTTTTAAGAGGTCTATTAGCTTTGTCGGAAGCGTTATATGCGTAACAGGCAGAAGAAGGCGTGGCAGACCATAAAGTATATACATTCTAGATCAGCATCGAAAGACGAATCGATATAGCCATGTCCGTCTGTCCGTCCGTGCACCTCGATCACACCTCGATCTTTTAAACTACAGAAGCAAGAGCCATCAAATTTGCAATAAAAGTCCGTTGCCACGCCCCCTACCGCCCCCGCAGTAAGCAAAAAACCAGAAGCACCTGAGAAAAATTTATATTTTATGCGAATATCTCGGTAACTGTGGCACTTAGGAGCACCAATTTTGGTATGAAGGTTCCTAGAGCCAGCCTTAATGCAACGCCATTAAAAATTTTGAGCTGTTACGCCCCCCTTTTCTCATATGAACTAAAAAACTTTCAGTCTTCAATGCCGTTTTTAAGGCAATTGTTCATATAGTACGGTGTTTTAATTTACCATTCGTATGGAGACATGTCATATCAAACTATCCTGAAAGTTGCATAAAAATCCTACTATTAACAAGAGAGTTATCACGTAACAAAGTTTATGTTATTTAACCGCAATATCACTATATGCGCGCAAGCGAGACAGCAACATATAAGCATATGTTCGAATGTTTTCGCTGCATGAGTAACGTCAGCGCATAAATATATACATATATATGTGTATGTGTGTGTATGTAAATGCTGATACTCGGAAGAATCCTGAAAGTGGCGCGTGGTGCAACTGGTAGAGTTGCGGCTAGCTAACTCAGCATGCGTTTGCTAATATTTCAAACGAGCTGATTTATTTTCCTCTAAATCGAAGTGTTGTATACAGAAGTGTAATACCATAATACGTTTGAAACTGTCTCTGAAGAAATGGGACCGACAGTGAAACCGCAAGTGGATCTAACGAGCATTCATTAATATACCACCTCAAAAAATATTAGCCATAAAATTAAAAAAAAAACCCTTCAAAAAAAATTTTTTTTTTATTGAACTTACTTTGATTATCAACTGAAAAATTCCTAAAATTCTGTGTCCTAGTAGGCATTGAGAATTTGAGGCTCACCCCAAGTGAAGCTTTCTCAGTCAGTTCACTTTCAGAGCGTAGAGCAAACAGTTCTGAGCTAAGCAACTGAAATAAAAATTTCAATAAAAGTTTCCAAAATATATTTTATATCGGTCTATTATATTTTTTTCAAGTTTTCATTTACAAAAATAAACTAGAAAAGGTTTGTTGGACGTTTTAAAAAGTCTTCGCACAAAAAGAAATCATTTTTAATTAAAATTTTTCTTTGTGAGTCAAAAGTTCTGTTAGAATGCCTAAAAAAAAGTCTAAAGAGGTCCTGTTCTCCATTACCAAGTCGTGTGAGGCGTTCACAGAGACGCAGGCTGGATTCAGCCGAAATAGAATATTGTCTTCTGTGTGATGCTCCGGTTACTTTTGATGCTGGGCGTTCACAGAGACGCAGGCTGAATTCATTCGTGATGCAGCATTGTGATCGGTGTGGTGCTTCGTTAGCTCATGTTATTGCTGCGGATTCTGCGGCTCCTGATGCTGCTTCCACTGATCCGGCTACTCTGACGGCTCCTGCTGCTCCGGTTGCTGTTGAGACACCGAATGTTCCTGTTAGTATGAATACAAAGACCACTCCAGCAGTTACAGTTACTTCTACAAAAACTTCTCCAACTACCACCACGTCCAACGCCACACAGACTACACCTGTTATTGATAGTAATGCTAATGATTTCGTTATCCAGGATAATCTCAATTGTGAAATGGCAACAGCTCAACAACTCACTCCAATCACGCCAAATATTCCAAACATGGATAATCAAGAGAATCAAGAGCTTCAGGGTGAGGGTGATCCTTTGGACGATTCGATGGATCATTCGATGGATCATTCGATGGATATGTCTATGGATCAGGCTAAAAATAAGACGGGAAAGCAGGCGGGAAATAAAGCGGGCAATCAGGAGGGGAATCAGGAGGGGAATCAGGAGGGAAATCAAGCGGGCAATCAGGACGGAAATCAGGAGATGAATCAGGAGGGAAATCAGGAGGGAAATCAGGAGGGGAATCAAGCTGGCAATCGGGCTGCAAATCAGACCACGGCTCTGCCAGAGGATGATATACCAAGTACTTCTTCAGGCGTTCGAACTATGCAATCACAAGTGGATAACGGAAAAAAGGATGTTTTAATCATTTTAGCGCTTATTTTGGCTTTTGCAATTTGGGTCGCATTTGGTACTTGTCCTCCCCCTTTAGTCTAAATTCACAATTAATTTAAATAGTTTCGTTACAATACATAAATAAACTGGAGTTTGTAAAGTTTCTGAAATTTTCATCTTGGTATAATTTGTGTATACATATAATAAACATATTACATATAGAGATCAGACTTTAACCTTTTTAAGAGGTCTATTAGCTTTGTCGGAAGCGTTATATGCGTAACAGGCAGAAGAAGGCGTGGCAGACCATAAAGTATATACATTCTAGATCAGCATCGAAAGACGAATCGATATAGCCATGTCCGTCTGTCCGTCCGTGCACCTCGATCACACCTCGATCTTTTAAACTACAGAAGCAAGAGCCATCAAATTTGCAATAAAAGTCCGTTGCCACGCCCCCTACCGCCCCCGCAGTAAGCAAAAAACCAGAAGCACCTGAGAAAAATTTATATTTTATGCGAATATCTCGGTAACTGTGGCACTTAGGAGCACCAATTTTGGTATGAAGGTTCCTAGAGCCAGCCTTAATGCAACGCCATTAAAAATTTTGAGCTGTTACGCCCCCTTTTCTCATATGAACTAAAAAAACTTTCAGTCTTCAATGCCGTTTTTAAGGCAATTGTTCATATAGTACGGAGTTTTAATTTACCATTCGTATGGAGACATGTCATATCAAACTATCCTGAAAGTTGCATAAAAATCCTACTATTAACAAGAGAGTTATCACGTAACAAAGTTTATGTTATTTAACCGCAATATCACTATATGCGCGCAAGCGAGACAGCAACATATAAGCATATGTTCGAATGTTTTCGCTGCATGAGTAACGTCAGCGCATAAATATATACATATATATGTGTATGTGTGTGTATGTAAATGCTGATACTCGGAAGAATCCTGAAAGTGGCGCGTGGTGCAACTGGTAGAGTTGCGGCTAGCTAACTCAGCATGCGTTTGCTAATATTTCAAACGAGCTGATTTATTTTCCTCTAAATCGAAGTGTTGTATACAGAAGTGTAATACCATAATACGTTTGAAACTGTCTCTAAAGAAATGGGACCGACAGTGAAACCGCAAGTGGATCTAACGAGCATTCATTAATATACCACCTCAAAAAATATTAGCCATAAAATTAAAAAAAAAACCCTTCAAAAAAAATTTTTTTTTTGGTTTCTATTTTGATATACAAATGTTTATAGAGAAATTTCATTACTCAACTGAAATAGTTAGCAGCAGTTCCACTTTTCTACAATAGAGGGCGCCTCACTGTGACCAGGGCGTTGTATTTACAAAGGATTTGAACACCACACACAGAGCAAGCAATTTAAATGTATTAAGGCTCGGCCGCTGTCGAGACGCAGAGCAGCTGCCCAAATCACAAAAGGCCGCAGCAAGGACAGCGTACAACGAGTGGCAACGACTGGAGTCGAGTGAGCACAACTTTCAAGTACCCAGTGCTGAGATGGCGTCATAAGAAAAGAAGGAGTTGTAAGTTCTTAGCACCGTGTACATTTTAGCACTTTTATAGCTAAATAATATTTGCTAAAAATATAAATTTATCACTTTTTAGTACAGACTACTAACATTGGGTAATGGCAGCATTAAAATAAGTTTTAAAAACTAAGCAGCGCATCTTATGCCACATCTCTAAGCAACAACAACAACAACAAGTACAACAACAGCAAAGCCAGAGCTGCCACAACATTTAGAACATAAATTTCGCTGACCATTTGTTTCTCTAGAAATTTTAATCAAAGGCTACTTGGAATAACCAACTTTTGGTAAAATAAAGCAAAAAATGGTGTCGCTAGTAGGCGGTTCATTTTCTATCCCTCAATTCCTGTTGAGCTCTCTCCTCTCTGAACATTCTCAGTTCAGTTACAAATCGTAAAGCAAACCGTTCACAGCTGAGCCACAAACAATTTTTTGTTTCTTATATTTTCTAAAATATTTTATCATCGGTCTTTATCATCAAAAAAGGTTCGTACTCAAGGCGATTAAATGGTTAATAACTAACTAAATCTCACATTTTTGTTTTTATATCACAACGCAGATGAACAAGTTAAAAGATTTTGGCCAACAGCGTTTGAGCCCAATGAGCTCAAGCTCGATGCCTTCACCAGTTCCACGTGATCGTGGTGCCGTCGTCGAGATGTACGTAGGACGACAACTGATCCCTGATGAGGCCATGTTACCAATGCCGCCTCACAAGATGGCCCAAAGCCCCATTAAGCTAATGCAGACAATTCAACGCGTATGGCTGAAACGCTGTCAGCCCGTGTTGCGTCTCTTGAAGCGTCGATTCTAAGCAAGGCCTCAAACCCATACACTGTGCTCACCTCTTATTGTTGCTTTTCATTATGCCACACGATTCCTGATCGGCGTTCACTGCGTATACACACACACACAAACACATACAAAGACATGCAAACACATACAAACACATACAAACACATACAAACACATACAAATCCATACAAACACATACAAATACATAAATAAAGAAAATTTTCCAAAAAAAACTATTGGTTGAATTGCGTATAAATATAAAACAGGATCATTATTATTATCATTATCATTATCATTATCATTATCATTATCATTATCATTATCATTATCATTATCATTATCATTATCATTATCATTATCATTATCATTATCATTATCATTATCATTATCATTATCATTATCATTATCATTATCATTATCATTATCATTATCATTATCATTATCATTATCATTATCATTATCATTATCATTTCATTATCATTATCATTTCATTATCATTATCATTATCATTATCATTATCATTATCATTATCAATATCATTATCATTATCATTATCATTATCATTATCAATATCATTATCATTATCATTATCATTATCATTATCATTATCATTATCATTATCATTATCATTATCATTATCATTTTCATTTTCATTTTCATTATCATTATCATTATCATTATCATTATTATCATTACTAATAATATAATAGATTACTTGGATTTCAATTTTGCTCAGTCAAAACCCTTTACTTTTGAACTTACTTTGATTATCAACTGAAAAATACCTAAAATTCTATGTCCTAGTAGGCATTGAGAATTTGAGGCTCACCCCAAGCGAAGCTCTCTCACAGTCAGTTCACTTTCAGAGCGAACAGTTCTGAGCTAAGCAACTGAAATAAAAATTTCAATAAAAGTTTCCAAAATATATTTTATATCGGTCTATTATATTTTTTTCAAGTTTTCATTTACAAAAATAAACTAGAAAAGGTTTGTTGGACGTTTTAAAAAGTCTTCGCACAAAAAGAAATCATTTTTAATTAAAATTTTTCTTTGTGAGTCAAAAGTTCTTTTTAGAATGCCTAAAAAAAGTCTTAAGAGGTCCTGTTCTCCATTACCAAGTCGTGTGAGGCGTTCACAGAGACGCAGGCTGGATTCAGCCGAAATAGAATATTGTCTTCTGTGTGATGCTCCGGTTACTTTTGATGCTGGGCGTTCACAGAGACGCAGGCTGAATTCATTCGTGATGCAGCATTGTGATCGGTGTGGTGCTTCGTTAGCTCATGTTATTGCTGCGGATTCTGCGGCTCCTGATGCTGCTTCCACTGATCCGGCTACTCTGACGGCTCCTGCTGCTCCGGTTGCTGTTGAGACACCGAATGTTCCTGTTAGTATGAATACAAAGACCACTCCAGCAGTTACAGTTACTTCTACAAAAACTTCTCCAACTACCACCACGTCCAACGCCACACAGACTACACCTGTTATTGATAGTAATGCTAATGATTTCGTTATCCAGGATAATCTCAATTGCGAAATGGCAACAGCTCAACAACTCACTCCAATCACGCCAAATATTCCAAACATGGATAATCAAGAGAATCAAGAGCTTCAGGGTGAGGGTGATCCTTTGGACGATTCGATGGATCATTCGATGGATCATTCGATGGATATGTCTATGGATCAGGCTAAAAATAAGACGGGGAAAGCAGGCGGGAAATAAAGCGGGCAATCAGGAGGGGAATCAGGAGGGGAATCAGGAGGGAAATCAAGCGGGCAATCAGGACGGAAATCAGGAGATGAATCAGGAGGGAAATCAGGAGGGAAATCAGGAGGGGAATCAAGCTGGCAATCGGGCTGCAAATCAGACCACGGCTCTGCCAGAGGATGATATACCAAGTACTTCTTCAGGCGTTCGAACTATGCAATCACAAGTGGATAACGGAAAAAAGGATGTTTTAATCATTTTAGCGCTTATTTTGGCTTTTGCAATTTGGGTCGCATTTGGCACTTGTCCTCCCCCGTTAGTCTAAATTCACAATTAATTTTAATAGTTTCGTTACAATACATAAATAAACTGGAGTTTGAAACGTTTCTGAAATTTGTATCTTGGTATAATTTGTGTATATAATAAATATATTCATATACATACATATATACATACATATATGTATATGTGCAAGCATGTAATTTCAAACGAATGTGTAACTGAATGTATATTCATTACTAAACTGAAATAGTTAGCAGCACTTCCACTTTTCTACAATAGAGGGCACCTCACTGTGACCAGGGCGTTATATTTACAAAGGATTTGAACACCACACACAGAGCAAGCAATTTAAATGTATTAAGGCTCGGCCGCTGTCGAGACGCAGAACAGCTGCCCAAATCACAAAAGGCCGCAGCAAGGACAGCGTACAACGAGTGGCAACGACTGGAGTCGAGTGAGCACAACTTCCAAGTGCCCAGTGCTGAGATGGCGTCATAAGAAAAGAAGGAGTTGTAAGTTCTTAGCACCGTGTACATTTTAGCACTTTTAAAGCTAGATAAAATTTGCTAAAAATATAAATTTGTAACTTTCGCACTTGTTGCCCACAATATAAGAAGACTCTTTGTGCTGGGTCTACTAACATTGGGTAATGGCAGCATTAAAATAAGTTTTAAAAACTAAGCAGCGCAGCTTATGCCACATCTCTAAGCAACAACAACAACAACAAGTACAACAACAGCAAAGCCAGAGCTGCCACAACATTTAGAACATAAATTTCGCTGACCAAATCTCAGGCGCGTCTTCCCTAAGGTACAAAACATGGCAACGGTTTTGGATTCGGTTGCGAATGCGGATACGGCAACGGGTTGGAGGTCAGTTCGTGTGTGCTACCAAGCAGCACTCTAGCATCAGGGTTGCCAACACACATGTAAGTCGCTGAAAATGCTGATCTCAAAGGCCTGAGCATAGGTGATAGGGTTGTGTAGCGTTGCTTGAATCAAAGTGTATTTCACTTTTCCTGTGTCTCCCAATTTAACCCTTTTTTGTCTCTTTCTTTCATTTTATTTCCATCTTATCTTATTTAGTCTTCCGTTACTTTCGTGGTTCTTCCTTCGCTTCTTTCAACTCTTTTCTCCTATAATCTCTCTATATCTGTCTATATCTCTCCATATTTCTTTTCCCATTGCTTTCTTAAACATTTTTCTTTACGTTTAGCTCGCTTTCTGGTTTTTCCTGCCGGACTTTTTCTTTTCTTACCTCACTATTTTACACTCTCGGTCTTTCTTCCACTGTTCCAATTCGTTTTCTACAGTAAACTCTTTCTTGTGTCCTTTTTATCTTATCCACTTCCTCGACCTCTCAACCTCATTATCGTTGTCTTTGCCCTTTCTTCTCTCTCTATCTTAACCTCTGTTTAACCTCTTAACCTCTTTTTGTTTTTATCTCTCCCTTTTTCTCTCTTTTTACTCTACACTCCCGCTTTCTTCCTCTCTTTCTTTCTCTCCACTCCCTCTTTCTTCCTCTCTTCCTTTCTCTCCACCCTCTCTTTCTCGCTTCCACTGTTCCAATTCCTTTTCTCCAGTAATCTCTTCTTTCTGTCCTTTTATCTTATCCACTTCCTCGACCTCTCAACCTCAATCGTTGACTTTTCCCTTTCTTTTCTATTTATCTTAACCTCTTTTTGTTTTTTTCTCTCCCATTTTCTCTCTTTCTTTCTCTTCACTCCCTCTTTCTTCCTCTCTACCTTTCTCTCCACTCTCTCTTTCTCACTTTCTTTCTCTTTTTCCCTCTGTCTTCCCTTATCTGTCTTTCACTCTCTTTTCCTTTCCTCCCTCTTCAATCTTCTACAAAACCCACCACCATACTGTCCCGTAGTCCCCAAAGTGCATTTCTACCATTAAAATGTTCAGCTTAGTTTCTTCTCCTCTCCCAATCCATTTCTTCCGCCTTCTCTCCACCTATTTTTTTGCAGTGTAGGCTATCAAATGTTGCCAACGAATTAAGAGTGCACTCAGATCCATCCACCTCCATATATGTAACCTTCTTTCGCCACTATCTCCAGTAGGGGACTTTCCCCTCTCTTCCTCCTCTCCCTCTCCCTAACCCCTTTCCGCTGGCCTTGCCTCTGACAAGCGTCAAAAAATAATTTTTGCGTGGATTAGCGTCGGCAACAACAATAATAAATGTTGTTAAAACACCAGCAACAAAAACAACAACACTAAAAATGGAAAATGGAAAATAGAAAATAGAATTTTTTCTGTGTGTGTTTTTTTTTTTATTTTATATTTATTTTTCTGTGTAGCACTCTAACAACTGGTGCTTGCTGCTTATCGCAGTGCTGCCAACGAGAGAAGCTGTGAGAGAAGTTGTGTGAGAAGCACATTAATGTGGCCTATGTGACTGGAGGGGATGGGTCTGTGGGGGCTCTGTGGCGGTACTTGCTGGCGTTGCATGTCCTACTGTGAGACATAATTTTTAATAATCTACAACACGACCGGGTTGAAAAGCGACAGCACTGGGAGCCTCAGTTGAGCAACTCCCTCTCTCTCCTGTCTCCCTCTTACATGTCCCGAAAAATACGCGCATGCAAATGGCTTAATTTAATATATAATTATACCCTGTAAATGCCAAATGTCAGATAAGTGAACTGAAACTAAATAATTGTCTATGCATTCTATGCAAATATTGTCCTATTACCTCGACTAAATATATATTATCAAGTACGGGGAAATAGTTAAATCGGCATGACTACCTTAGTACCCTGTAGTGTAAAGCTTGGCAGGAAAATTAGTATAGCTAAAAATATTTAGGAGATTTTTCTGTTTTTAGCGATTTTTAAGAACTTTAAACCTCTAAAAGCTTTAGGTTCAATTTAATTTATCTTGAAAGCTCTTAAAAGCTTCCAGTCTTATAGCGGATAGCAAAGTAATTTTATTCGTTTTTTAGTACATTTTTTATTTTCGATTTTATTTAATAAGTAATTTAAAGCTTTGTGCTTTCTTTATTACAAAATTATTAAGAACAAATATTTCTAAGTCGCAAGCTACTTAAAAAAGCTTCCTGAGAGCTTTAAGCTGGCCATATTACCTTTTCTGCCTTTGCTCGGTATCTGTTAGCATTGCATACCCTGTATTCAACAGCCAGCCCCGCACTTTGGTTTGCCAAGGTGCTAAGCATAATGTACGCATATATGTGTGTATATATAGATATATATGAACTATATATATAGGAATATGCATGCAGATTGTCTTGTCTAAGCCAGAGATTGATGCTACGGCAAAAAGGAACCACCAAAAGATACACCTACACCCCCCTCACACCAAACTCCACCCCACTACACTTTTGGTCACAATCCTAGCGCACTGTGGAACAAAAGTCAAGTTTTTCCTTGGTATTTTTATATCCGTTACTCGTAGAGTAAAAGGGCATCAATAGCCGAGCCCATGTCCATGTCTGTCCGTCTGTATAAACAAAAGGATCTCAGAGACTATAAGAGCTATAAAGATGAAAGGGGTCGGAAAAGAAAGGTACAATACCCAAGCAGTACAAGTTCGTTTTTTTGACACGCCCACTTTAGGGCGTTCTATCTTCATATAAAGGTAAATGTACAGATAAAGCTAGAATGTTTTAGTATAGAAAACTCGTATAGCTGCCATAGGGCTGATCGGCCTCGCGACATCCCCTCTTCTACCATCCACTAGACGTCTGGCTAAAATATTTGGATGGTACCTCAGTCTTGATATGTAGGCATCAGCCTGACGGTTTAAAATGTCTCCTACTTTGTGTACTTCAAGTTGCGTCTCAAGATCTGCAGTGCGCATGTACCAAGGCGCTCCAGAGATGATCCTCAGAAACTTAGCAAGCTTTAGCTTTCTTTAACCTAACCTAACCTAACCTAACCTAACCTAACCTAAAATGTTAATACGATATGATTTAGATACTTAATTGGTTTATTCCTACAAGATAAATTTGTTAACCGTTTTTAAATATATTTTCATTTTTTAACAAATTACCAGTTGTATCAAAATTGATACATTTTTTTGTGGTTTGTAGACTTATCTTGTTCAATAAATTATATTTTACAGTGATAGAATTAATAATATTAATATAATATTAATATTTATGTAGTTTTAAACTAGAAACTATGCCAGTATTTTAAGAGTAATAAACAGTATCATAAAACGATTTTATTGTGCTTAAGAGTGTAAGTAATATGAAATACTAATTTAAATTCACTCATTTTTAGCTTGTGCTTTTTATTATTTAAATAAATCTGCAAAAACACTCCCGCCTTTTTTCAATAAATAAAAGCAATTTAATTAGAATTATTAGTTTAATGAAAGTACAAAAAGTGCCCATAGTGCAGCAGCCGTAATTAAATTATCATGCGAGCAACGTAAAGTTGCCTACTTTTAGGCTGAGACATTGTCGCCTGCATATGTAAAGAAGCTAAGGGACAGAGGCAGCGAGAGTTGGGTGAAGGTAGAAGGAAGAGGGGGGGAGCTGGAAATGGAGACACACAGAAACAGCGACTGCGGTCTGAGCTACAGAATGTTGTAATTCAAACGGCAGCAACGGGTTAACATTAGCGCACTTTTTATGACCCGTGTTGGATAAGTGCTCGTTGTTGTTGTTGTTGCTGCTCCTGTTGTTGTTGTTGTTGTTGTGCTCATGCTGTTGTCGCTTCTCTATGATTAGCGTTAAAATTTATGCCAACCGCAAAGGCATTTGTGGCATCAACAAACAACTGCAATACACACACGCGGCTGAAAATGTCACGCCCACAACAACAGTTACCATTTTCTTGCATAACATTTATAGCCAAACAAATTCTGCGCCGAAATCTCAAGCTAAACCGAGTTTTAAATCTTTTTAGCTTTATTTTGGCAAAAAAAAACAAGAAAAATCGAAGATTAAATACCCTTACAGTCATGAATATTGCGTTTATTTGGTTTATAGACATTTGGTTTATGATATAGAAGTCCGATTTGGATGAAATTTGGTCAACAGTTGGGACCAATTAGAAATTGATTCTCCGTTGAAATCGGTCAATAGACACCGAACATTTTCATACTAAGCATTTCAACCGATTGTTCCTATGGGAGCTATATGATATAGTGGTCCGATATGTCCAATTTTTACAAATGATCTGCGTGCAGATAGAATACACATCTGTACCAAGTTTCATTAAGATAGCTTTAAAACTGAGAGACTATAGAGGCTATATCGACTCGGCTGTTGATGCTGATCAAGAATATATATACTTTATACTTTCTGCCACGCCTCCTTCTGCCTGTTACGTATATATCGCTGCTGACAAACCTAATAGACCCCTCTACTCTTTTCTAGAGTATGGGGTCTAAAGAGTCCCAATGTCTGTACTATTTTGGGGCTGTCAAAGATGTGACGAGAGAGGCGACTGGAACTCAAAAGGGGAAAGAGGAAAAGTGCCACCGATTACCGATTTCTTCGAGAGCGGCAAAGTGTCTGACGCCTCATGGAGATCAGAGAAGCAATGTCCACTTGTTAGGGGTGTTCTTTGAGAGAGGTTTCACTGTAGATCAGTTATTATTATATTTATTTCATTCAACTATTTAAAGTAATTGATTTTTCTAATTCAGCTAAAAATTTGATGCCCTGGTAATAATTTCACTACTACTGTATTAGTGTGTGAGTTAGTATGTGTGCTTGTGTGTGTGTGTGTGTGTGAGTGTGTGCGTGTGCTCTGCTTTTTGTTGTGCTTCCTTTTTGGGGCAGCAGCTGTGTTGACCAAATGTGAACTTAGAACGTGCTTTTAATTTTTAAAAACTGCTTTTAAAACGTGATAAAACACGTTAAAACTGGTACGAAAAAAGTACCAAAAAAAATCTCCCCGGAGCAGATAGACATTTGCATACATCTATCTATGTGCGAGTGTGTGTGTGTGTGTGTGTAATATATATGTATATAAATTTATATTTATATATAGAGCGATATTTTTTTATATAACGCGCGCTAATCCCAAACCACCAAGGAGAGCAGCAGTGGCATCGGGAGTAGAAGGAGAAGAAGAAGAAGAGTAGCAAAAAAAAGGAGAAGAGAAGAGTAAAGAGTGGTCAAAAGAAGAGCATGAAAAAAATGGTCTAAAGCGTGCATTTACATAATGAAAGATGTAGCAATATGTGACTGTATTACTCTCCCTTCCTCTTTATCTCTCTCACTCTCTTTGCCCTGCTCTCGCGCTCTCTCTTTCCCACTCACTGCGTGTGTGTCTGTGAGCGAAAGCAGCTACGGGACATGCATATGCGTGCACTGGAAAGCAACAAAAAATTAAATTATAAAATATTGAGGCGAAAAAGAAATGCGCAAAGGACACACACACACACACACACATGCACACACACACACAAACACACACAAACACACACGCATACACATTCACACACATACACTCACACACACACTTATACACACACACACATAAGCACGCATACACTCACACGTGTACACTTGCCTCATTTGTACCTAAATTCGTACATTTCTTGTGTTGGTACACAAGTTTTGAGTAATTGGAAACATATTTTTTTATTATATTAATTATTATTAATTATTTATTTATTTATTTATTTATTGATTTATTAACGCAGACTAAGAGCAGTCGCGAGTATAAACCAAAAAATTTTTTTTTACGTACAGATAAAATTAATATTAATGACTGTAAAAAAGCGTAAATTATTAAAATTTATTTTAACTGAAAATATTAAAAAAATTAGTTAATTTAATGTATCAATCAATTAATATGTTATCAGGAAATAAAAAAGTAAAGAAAATTGATCCAAAATTTGTTGCGAGGATTGGGAAAACCCCAGAAAACCGCAAAATAATTAATTTATCATTAATAAATTATTTATAAAACTGTCAGTAGCTAAAATTTGCTAGTCACAAATAAAAAATAAAATAAAAAATTTTTTTTCTTGGTACACTTTTAAAATTAGGTACAAAATAATCTAATTATGTATATTAACTTAGACTTAAACGTAAGTCATTGGTATGAATTGAGTACTCTTAAAGTGTACCCATTATAAAATACTGTACCCAAGATAAGTCGAAAATATTTGCTGTTTAAAAAATATATTTAAAGTCTGTAGTCATAAATCTTAAAAAGAAATAGAGCTTGTAGCAAATGTACCGTTTTCCTGGACCAATCTGCTGATCAAAGAAAATGTACCCAAAAGTTGCCACTGTGTGTGTGTGAGATGGTGGTAGGGGGGGTGCTCGGACGCTGCTTGGCAGCTCCGCACTGCTTGCTGCCGTTTGTTGTCTTTGGTTTGAGACCTAGATGGCGCTGTGAACCACACTTACAGGACACACAGAATTAATGTCCTTTTAGATACAAATGCAATTTATAAAGCACTGTGTGTGTGCGTGTGTGTGTGTGTGCGAGACGCCCCAAAAAATGCTTTCACATGGTCGTCCATTTCTTTCTACGCTGCCCAAAACCCCTTAAAACACACACATTTTTTTTGCCAACATAATTTTGAATAACATTAAAATTATTAGCTACACAAAAAAAAATTGGGCGTAGTCCGGGCAACAAATGTGCATAATGAGCTCTGGTCAAATTCACAGACGTCAGGTTGGGTGTCCACTGTGGGGGGAGTGGGTGGTAGAGCGGGGAGCGGGAGCGGTAGGGAGGGGGACCTGCAGAGATTTACGCGCGACAGTTGCAATTTTTTTTGTATTTTTTATTTTTTTTGGTTTTTTTTGGTTTTTCCCCTTCCTGTGATGTCGTGGGACTAAACACTTTTCAGTTGATATCGCAAATCCTTTTTCGCAGCGCTTACATAATGATATGTGGCCAGTGGTTGCATTCTTTTAAGACCCTGTACAAATACAATTTAAGTGGGTAAATTAACTTTGACAAAAATTTAATCAAGTTTGGTTGGGAAGTAAATACACTTTAAGTCGGTGTAGCCAAGTCAGACTGTCCATATATTCTATATATGGGCTTCAAAGCAACTACAGGGTCTTCAGCAGTCGTTCGGCTTCGCTGTAGCCTTAGCTATCAGTTTTTTCCTTCAGTGTAGTGTGCGACAGTTCGGGGATTTACCCAAGGGAATGATAATGATAAGAATCCGCCACTTACTCAGCATAAATAATCCGCTGAGCAAAAGAAACTGCAAATATTCAAGTCGGTTAAAAACTGGAGTTTTCTATGGGGTCTTGAAAGTACTCCAAAATTGTAAACAATAAAAAGTAATATTAATAAAAAAAAAAAATAAAAAATTATAGTAATTAATATACAAGTAAATAAAATTAAAAACATATATATATATTTATATAAATATCAATCAATTTTTAAAAATAAAAAATAATAACAAAAAACAAATTAAACAAATTGTAGAAATAATTAATAATAATAATTAATAAATATTAACAAATATAAAAATAAAATAAAATTCCTTAGTTTGCTAATGCAGAAATATTCCCCTCTTTTCAATAAATAATTACAATTTAAGTAAAATTAGAGTTTAAAAAAATAAATTAAGCAAATTATAGAAATAATTAATAAATAATAAAATATAACAATTACAACAAATAAAAAATAGTACAGAAAAAATAAACAAAAAATGTAACACCTAAAAAAATAAATAATTATTAAAAAACGTTTAAAAAGTATTTGTTAACAAATTAAACTTGAAAAATTGTAACGAATTTAAGTAATAAAACTTTAATAAAAATTAAAAAAAAAAAAAGAAAAATTATAATGAATAAAAATATATAAAATACTTAGAAGAAAGAAATTCGTTTATTAACTCTCAAATTGTTCCCGGCAAAAGGGGGTGTTGATATCTGGGACTAATATATAATAAGAATATAGTATATAGAATATAGATACTATAGATACTATATATAGTATAGTCAAGTTAGTGAAATGCACAACTAGAACCTCTAGTCGTGAAATGTAATTTGGATCTGCATAATTTTAAGAGTTAAGAGAGAGAGTTACAAATTTATGAAAGTCGGTTTGAGGGAAGGGTTTTCTTTAACCCTCGTCACAAATCTTTAGAATATAGTAGAAGTGGGACTGACACACGACACATCTACAAATAGTTAGGAGTCAACATATTTTCTTTGAACCAATTAGGATGAACGCATAGTTCTTTTAATATATAGATATATAGTATATATTGTAATAGTATATATAGTAATACTATATATCTATATACTATGCACATCCAAATTACATTTTAAGACTATAGGTTCTAGTTGTGCATTACAATTTTTTCCTTCACTTCAATTCCGCATTTAAAAAGTAAGTTTTCCTTAGACCCCGTACTCTACAAAAGAATACAGGGGTCTATTAAGTTTGTCAGAAGCGAAATGTGCGTAACAGGCAGAAGGAGGCGTGACCTACAACTCGAAACTGTCAGAGCTATCGTGACCAGTACACTCAGCACATGTATGGTACAATTATAATTGTACTCACCAAATTTGGTCTGGATCGAACAACTATAGCCTATAGCTCTAATAGGACAAATCGGTCGAAAGATAGAACATTTGTATGATGACATGTAGTGTTGGTTGAGCTATCGCAACCAAACTTAAACATTATGTGTATATCATAGTTATAACTGTTCTCACCAAGTACAATTCAGATCAGATAACTATAGTCTATAGCTCCCAGAGGACTAGTCGGTCTAAAATTTGGAAAATTTCGCACTAGAAGGTGTACGGGGTCTTTAACAGTCGGTTCGCTCGACTTTAGCCTATCTTACTTGTTTAAATTGAAAGTAAAATTATTAATTTCTCTAGAACATTATCCAACTATAAGGACACATTTAGACGGTTCATAATTAACAACAAAAAACCAACATTTAATTTTTTCACGCTTTCAATTTTATTCATTTTTTTTGTGTTTTCAGTTTTTCAGCTTTTTGCTTTTCGTTTAATATTTAAATATAATATTATATAAAGTTGTTGTGGTGTAAATCAGTTGGATTACATAATTTTAAGCTTAGAGATAAACGGACGCATTTGAATTGGCTGAAGACACGACAAGTAGTGCTGCCTCTGGTTGAGTTACAACTGTAGTTGGGTTTGTGTTGCACATGTGGCAGTGTTTACTGTGGCAGTGGCTACTGTAGTAGCTGCAGTTGTCACAGTTGTTGCCGTTGCCATTGTCTTCGCTTTACGCTTACGTCGCTTTCTTGCCTTTCGTCGCAATCGATCAAATTCTCTTATGTGATAAACAATAAAATGCTTAAAATCATCGCCTTCATATTGACGACACGACATTGTGAATAATATTAGCGAATTAATATAAAAAAAAAATCTTATATCATAATTATGCATAGTAGAAGAATTTGTGCCATTCTTGCCACGCTGCTCGTGCTGCTGCTGATGATGGTGATGTTGGTGGTGTTGGTATTCCTGCTGTTGTGGGTATGCCTGATGCTGCTGCTTGCTGTTGTTGTTGTTGTTGGGTCTGCGTAGCTTGGGCGTAGGATGCAGCAGCTCCTCATCATCAGAGTCGGAGTAACGACGTTGACGCTTGTTGGCAACTGGATTGAAATGTTGACGTAATAATTCATAAATGCTCATGCTTCTAATGGTGATCAAATTGCTGGTGTTGCTGTTGTTGTTAATAATGTTGCTGATGATGTTGTTGTTGTTAATGTTGTCGATGTTATTGTAATTGTTGTTGCTGTCGATGGTCATTTGCCTTTTTATCGAACCGGATTCATGCGGCGCCACATGCTGTAGATATGGCCAACTAACAAAAGTTCTACCTGTTGTTGGCCGACTTTTATGTGTTAGCTTTTTGGTTTTTGGTAGCATTGGCTTTAAAGTACTTGCATCGCGAACATATTGATCTACAGCAGTGACTGCAACCCGTCAATGATCAGTGATTAGTGGGCCCCAAAACATTTTCGATATTTTCGTATCATCTTCGGTTAAAAAGAATTGTCTGCCCAAATGTACAAACTCCTTTAGCGACAATTGGCCATCGCCATTCTTGTCTATCACAGCAAATGAAACGGCAGCATCCTCTTCGGATAGTCCCAGACAGCGAAAGAAGAGCTTATATTGTTCGAGATCCAAGTGACCGGTATGATCAAAATCAACGGCCTTAAACAAATATGGCAAAAAGCGTCCAATTCTTTTAGCCATTTTCTTATCATTCAGCCGATGATGTAAATCGGTTAAAAACTGCTCAGCAGTTACCAGATTATATGGCGTGATTTCACCAAATTGCTCCTCCCACGTCTGTTTAATCACGTCGTTGAATTCGGCTGCCACCTCAGGCGTCAAATGGCCCAAATCATTGAAGCGTTTGGCCAACAAATTGAAGTCATCGTAGGAGATGACACCATCGTGATTCACGTCCATAATGCGATGCAGTGTGCGCATCTTGCGGCGCCAAAACTCAGAGTCACCCTGGAAGCAAACGGAAGAAAAATAACAATTAATTACATTTTTCAATTTCAAATTTAACTGAATTTTTTTGGTTGGTTACACCGCTTAGAACTCAACGAAATTTAGTCGGTACACAAACAGTACTGCTTGCCAGGAAGCACTCGCTGTTGGCAGACCACAATAAGTGCGGTCAGTTTAGTACGTTTAAAGCTATGCTTTTAAATATTACTAAGCGAGAATAGTAGCCAAAAAGTCTTTAGCTTAAGATAAAAGTTAAAAGAAAGAACCAGTTTCTAGAACTCTGGTTGGGTATGCAAATAAGTTAAGAGTTTAACAAAGCTTGCAGACATAGCCAAGACAAAAACCAACAATATTTTGGCGTCTGCGCCACGAGCTACTCAGATTGACATAAATCATTACAGCTAATAAGCAAACTTCCGCTTTAAAATTATAAGAAAATTAAATAATTTTTAAATACAATTGCAAAGAAAATAAAATGTAAAATTAAAATTATCTCGATTACGGTGAATTAAACAAATGCAGCGACTTTACGAAACGTAGTCAAGACACACCACTACACTGCTTGCTGCTAGCAAAGCAACATATCGAAACATAGTCAACACACAAACCGCGTATCCGCAGCGCATGCGCCACCCGCATTACAAGTTCTTGATTGTTGTTTTTGTTGTTGTTGAGTTCAAAAACCGGCATTGAGCCAAAAATAAAATGTAACAAAACCCGTTTGAAAAATTACATTTTGTTAACTTACCCGCTCGCTACGCTTAACATTCGCATTTTGGCGACGTCGCTCAAATTCATCGTCGGAATCCGAATCGCTGTCGCTCTGCTCGCGTCGCATGGTGGCAGCGGTGGTTTTCTTTGAATAATTTCGCACTGCTTGGATCATTTGATGCCATGGGGACGCGTGTGTTGGACTATTTGGAGTAATGACCACCAAACGCTGCAAAATATAATAAAGAAAGAAGCAACATTTCCAATTAGTTATAGTTTCGCACAGTTTTAAATGCACTGCGAAGGACAAGAGAGCACTGCTTGCTCTCTGGTGCCGCCCACACACTGCTTGACTTGCTTGCTTGTTGGCTCCACTCATGATTTGCTTTTACATTCAACCCAAAACAATAACATAAATCAAGTCTCTAAATATGTTGATGTTATTGTTGTTGTTTACAGTTGCATTACACAATGCTGGAAGCTCTCGCTGCGCCATGCCCTTCATATATGTACATATGTTTGTTTATATATGTATGCGTGTATAAGCAAATAATAACTATAACAACATGCTTCTAATTACATACTTTGCTGTTGTTTTGTATTTTTGTTGATTTTATTGTTAAGGTCAGTTCTCTATTCTTGTTTTCAACCGGTTTCGCTTCTTCCTCTGCTTCTATCTCTATCACACACACTCTTTTCCACAATGGCCCTGAGATCGTTAGAGTTTGAGAGTCACCCAGCAGCTAAATTAACACGTGGCAAGCAGTTGCCAGTGCATCCGCAACCCACGCTTTCGCTATCTTTCACTCTTTCCCCATCTCCTTGACCTTGTGCTTGACAGTGACACGCACACACATACATGTGTACATATGTGTGTACATAAAGCTCATTAAATGCTTTTCTTCATTAAAATCTTTTGTGTTTTCATTTTAATGAGTTTGAGTTTTGAGATTGTGCTTGTTTTGAGATAACTCTTGAATTTTTCCTTTTTTTTTTAATTACACGACACAATAGTTGTCTAATTTGTTATCAATTCGCCTAATGCTGTTGCTCCCAATATGATAATGATGATGATGATATCATTAATGAACAAAAAGATATATAACATAAACCTTTCAAACTAAAACAAGTTTCTGCGTTTTAACCTGCCTAATATGCAAATAAGAAACGATCACGAGTCTCTTTTAAAACAAACTCTTTAAACTTTTAAAACCGCTTGATTTATGTTTATGTTTACAACAAATTCCATAAAAGAAAACGAAAAACGAACCAAAAAGAGAAAGAAAACGAACGAAGGTGCTGGCACTTGCTAGAAAGGAGTAAATGACTTGGGTTTGTGTCATGGTTTCAACGATTAATGGCTGCCAAACTGTGCCAAAGGGTCAGCAGCTGCCACAAGTCGCACTTCCGTTTTCTGTCGTTACTTTTTGTTTTCGTTTTAGTTGTTGTTATTGCTTTTTGGCGCTTTGCGCATGCGAATTTCTTTGTTTTTTGCACATAATACATATATACTTTTTCGGGGGATGGTTTGAAAGTTGTCTTCACTCAGCAGCGCTGGAATTCTTGTTTTTGTTGATTTTTGAATGAAAGATATTCGTTTTTGGCACTATATTAATTGTTGCCACCGGATGAAGAAGAAAAAACTAGTGTGTGATAGGAATTTATAACATGGCAATACGCTTAAAAGTGATCTTTGTACATTGCGTAGATTAAACTAAATACATACACATACATATGCATATTTATTGACTGTCGTTTATCATTTTTGTTACACTGAGTGCCTCCCAAACCCCCTCAGTTCTAGACGCTCTCTCCTTTGCACGCACGCACACACAGCGATTGGCCTCATTTCTTACATTTATAACTGGCCCCCATACTCTGCCCTCCTCCCCTTTCCACTATCAACAGCATTGCATTTTTTATTTTCAAGCTCTTTGTAATTAAATTAACACAATACACGCACACAACGCACGCACACACACACACACCGAGACAGGGACAAAGACAGACACACATACAAACACATGTTTAAACAGACGCTTACATTATTGTTGTAATCGCCCGTTGTTGGCGGCATGGTGGAGAGGGGCAATGCAGGGTGATGCAGTGCACCCACTGTTGCGGCCATATTGCGTTCCAGGATTTCTCTCGAAGTGCGCAAAAGACCGCGGCTCACAATGCTGAATGCCATTTTTGTTTTGTTCTGTTATTGTTGTTGCCAACTTAACGGTTACAAATGTACACACTCCTCTCTTTGTGTCTCTCTTTCTTTGTATCTGTTCGCTTTTATTTTAGCTTTCAATGTTGTTGTTGTTTTTGTTGTCCCTGTATCAGGCAAGCGAAAAACAGTGTGCAAGCTGACGAAGTTGCTTAGCTGCTGCAATTGTTGTTGGTGTTATTTTTGTTGAGTTTGTTGTTGCAGTTGCAGCGTGCATTTAACAACCGGTTTGAAGACGCACACACAAACAAATTAAGTCTTGATAAAACTCAAAAAAAAGTTGCAGTTTTATTTGCTTTTGCGTATTACACTTTGCTGCTCCTCTTTGAACTTCTTCCACTTCTTATGCTTCTGCTTCGTTTTGCTTCTTTGATTTCTTTCCGTTCAACACAACCGTTCACTGGCGCGTTCGAATTCGTTTTGACAGCGTCTGTTGCGGCGAAAAGAAATGAAAACATAGCCGACGAGTGCGGCGACGGCGACGTTGTTACAGAAGCGGCTAAGGCAGCAGCGCCGCTTTCGATATGTGTGCATGTGTGAGTGCTTGTGTGTGCGCGTAAGAGTGAGAAGGGGAGTTCGAGCATGGAAGGGCTGCGGCGACGACGTTGCCAGAAAAATACAATACAAATAAACAGGCACACACAAACACTAATACACGTACATGCTCTGGCAGCCATAAGTATTACAAACAACAACAACAACAACAGATGTTGCATGCCGGCCAATGACTTTCAAACCGTTTCACATCTTATGTGTAGCGCTGCAATTGAATGAAGAGAAATTTAACGTTATTAAATACATGTAAATTTACGGTAGTTTGTATGTTTATTGATAAAGTAAACGTTGAACTTATTTAGGTCGGTGTGACAAACTGATGTCTGACGGAGTGGACGATTTCAATGTAGCAGACAAAATTCACACATACACGCACAAACATATATTTACAAACAAGCACACATACAATTACAACAACAAAATGTAACAAGCGGTCGAACGGTCGAGCGAGTTTTCTGTTTTTGTTCTACTTCTACTTCATTGCTTCAGACACAAACAGGCACACACACACAAACACACTCACACATGCAAGCGTGTTTACCGCGCACGCATACTATAAGTATTTACTTACTTACACACGCTCATACAATATAGACATATGTAATATGTACAAATGTATGTATGCATGTTTAGGTGTGTGTTCTTGTTTGTGTTGTATACTTCTTGTTGTTCCAATAGAGCCGCCCACCCAATTCCCTCTTTACTCAATCAATTTGCCTTAACAGCGATCCTTACAGCAGGTGCGCTTAACAGAAAATGTAATGTTTGCCGTATTAGTAGGTGAAAGGATTGTGAAAACTTAACAGCTGTTATGCATCAGCTGATTGGCTTACGTGCCTGTAGAAATAACATGCATACGTACAGACATGCATACACAGATGCAAACTCATGCACATGCACATACAATGTATCATATAGTTTACTAGGCAACAAGCACAACAAGCAGCAACTTGGCTTAGACTCCAAATGGCCCCCAACAGCGCAAATTTGTTGTTATTCGCTGCATTTAGAGTGCAATGCACTCGGGCTTCATTTGAATGTATTTGTGTGTCTGAGTTGCTCGATTGTATGCGTGTGTCTGTGGGGACGTGTATGAGAACAACGCGCGCATCGGCATCGGCTGACTGCCAAACCGTCACGTAACTTCCAAGCGCCGCTGAATGCAAACAATTAGCATTAAACAAATAAACAAACAAACAACAACAGGTTCAAGAGAATGTGCATTTTGTTACCTTGCAAACTGATTCTATCAATTACATTCCCATAGATTCACACATACACACTCCCAAATTTGAATTCTCAATTTTTCAGCACATGTACATATACATACATACATACAAAGTCACGCTTATCGAATACTCACACCAACTGGACGACACACGACAGAACATCCATTTTGAGCTTGGTACGCACATCATGTGCTTGTCTGCAAAAATGTAATTGTTCATTAATGGTCTTCCTGTTGTGTAATCGATACGTGGTCGCACCCAAAATGACAAGTAGAATAATTTCAATTATATAATATATTGCATGCAGTTTGAAGCATTACGAATTTTCCATTGTTTAATCTATAAAAATTTGAACGGCTTTATCTCACAATTATAGCTTTGTTCAGATTCGTAATCATCGTACTGATCGTTACGTCACAGGCGCACGAACCCTGGCAGAGTTGCCAAAATGAAAACAAGAAAGAATGCTATAGTCGCCTCGCGACTTTAGTTTCAATATGTTATTAACAATGATGATTGATAAGATAGCTTGGCAAACAGAACATTTTCATACAAATTTATGTTTAGAGCATATTTTCGACCGATCGTTCCTATGGGAGCTATAAGATATAGTAGTCCGATTTGGATCAAACTTGGTCAGTATGTACATATATATTGATAGCAAATGTATTCTGTGTGAGTTTGATTAATATAGCTTAGTTATTTTTTACCGATCGGCCCTATGGGAGCTATACGATATGGATGTCCGATTTGTATCAAACTTGTTCAGTACATCTACTTCCTAGACGTGTACTTCCCGTGTAAATTTGGTTCAGATAGCATTGCTAACAAAAAAGTTTTCTATACTAAAACATTCTAGTTTTACCTGTGCATTTACCTTTATATTAAGATAGAACGCCCTAAAGTGGGCGTGTCAAAAAACAAAAACAAACTTGTACTGCTTGGGTATTGTACCTTTCAATTGCGACCCCTATCATCTTTCTAGCTCTTAAAGTGTCTAAGATCCTTTTCTTCATACAGACCGACAGACGGATAGACGGACGGACGGACTCTACGAGTAACGGGTATAAAAAGACTGCGTAATTTAAAACAATTTACATTTACATGCTAATTGTCAATGGTTAAGTGAATGTGGATGAAAATAAATATAAAGAATTTCAAGTGTGTGCGTACTTGTGTACATGTGTACTTATGCATGTCTGTACAGATGTGTGCTTTATTAATCTGCGCCCGGCTTATTAAAATGCGGCACACACACACATACACGCGACAGTTGTAAATGTATGTATGTTCATGTATGTAAGTGTGATTGCTGAAGCAAAACAAGATCCAAAAAAATGCGTACGTACGCACAGTGACTGACAACTTAATTGATCGAATATTATATTAACCATAAGTTTATTTTTTAATTAGGCTTATCATTAATATGAACTTCGTTCAGTCATAATTAAATAACAAATAGCTTTATTTCATTAAAAAAATACTATTTTATTAAATTTCAACAATGTTTTATTGATAAGCAATGAAATCAAAAGTATGGTGGCATAATCAACTGTGTGCCACTGTAACCACATGTCTCTTTATGTTTCAGAAGTTCAGCTCAGTTGTTATTTTCGCCGATTCTCTTTTGATTCCACATCTGCGCTTTTGTTTTTGTTATTTATTTTTGCGTTGCTTTTGTGAGTTTGGCGCTTTTACCAAGGTTTTCCTTGCGGTGTATTCGAGATTTCCGCAACGCCATTTTTTTTTGGCGTACGTGTTGCGCCTCATTGTCGACAATAACAAAAACAACAACAACTTCAACTTCGAGTTTCTGATACTAGTATGTATACGCACACACACAACCACATTTGCATGGCTGGTTTGCCAACGTGTCAATGTGTGTGCGTGTTTTCGATTTCATTGATGCTGCGCTCTTTAGATTAACTCTGTTAATAAACTGTAGATAGCGATAAGCAGAGGCGAGTTTAACTCGATGCAACATGAGGGCGTGTGCGCTGCGGCGGTCGTTGTCGTCTTGAACTCGATTGTTGTAGTTGTTGTTGTTGTTGGAGTGTTTGTATGCGGATTTTGGCACGTCGGCACCGTCATGCCGAGCTGCAGCAGACAGAGTCAGTAGCCTCCTCTGTGCATGGACGGCAATGCCTTTTATTTTTTTACCGTTGCCTTTCGATCTGCTTCTTGCATAAAATTTATTGTGTCACTTTGCTGCGCTTATGTTATGAAGGTGTGTGTGTACTAACCAGTGTTGCCAGAATTTTTTGGTGATGTTTGTGGAAGATAAATTACTGTTTTATTATCTAAATGCACAACGTGCTCTTTAGCATGTTTATCTTATGTTTTCGTTCTGTGCACATTTTGAAATATTTTTATGACATTTACTAAATATAAGAAAAGTTTGCCAATAATGTGCTGTGAACGAAATGTGTTTTTTATTATTGTATTTTATTCAAAACAATCGATCTGCTAAATAATAAAAACCACCAAATGGAATTTTTTTTATTGTGCGACTTTCTGTGTTTTTGTTGTTTTATTGTAAACATGTTTTTATTATTGTTTACATGCTGAGGAAGTCATTACTTTAAGTAGGTTATTATAATATTAAATAAATAAACACGGTTTTGTTTCATAACCTTAAAGTCAAACATGAAAATTGTAAACACTTTCTTTCTCGGCAGCAGATAACGTTTAAAAATACATATATTTCCAGCTAGTGACAAAAATACTTTTCTAGCTTTTGCCATTTAATTGCTAAAACTAGCTAAAAGCTAGCCAAATTGACAGCGCCCCCGTTAGCATGTGTTTATTTACATATACACATGCAAATGTAAGTGTGTTCTTGTGTGTATTTGTGGTTGGTGGCGTGGTTAGCTACATGACATCTGCAACGTCTACGTGCGGCATGCAACGTGTCCTTTCTGTTGTCGTAGGTTCTAGTTGCTGAATTAGAAAGCAATACGAGTGCTTAGCACACACACTTGAGTAAAACATACGCTTACACAGACATCACGTGAGTGTATCTGTATGTGTGTGCATGTTTACAGTTATTCATGGACAACTGCCACTGAGGCCTTATCAGCGACCTGTTTATGCTATTTTCATTTATCTTGCTCTTGATGTTGTTGTTGCAATTGATAAAAACAACAACAGCCGCGGATTCTATGTCCATCATAATTTTTGTAAGTGTTGCGCAGCGGCAGCTTTTGTGTAAAAAGATTAGGCCAAGAAAGAAGTAAACAAAGCGAGGGGCGCTGCCAAACTTGTGCATAAAAAATATAAATAAAATTTATTTCGTTACTGGCAAACCTCGTTAATAACTGATTTGGAAATTGGGTTTAAAGAAGTGAGCAAAAGCAGATAAACAATTTTTAATTTATGCGCTGGTTCTTGTATGTGTGTCGCATGCTTGTGATTGTGTGTGTGTGTGTGCGTGTGTCTCTCTTCCCATCGTTTGCTTTGAACTTCCAAAGTTCAATTTTGTCTCTTGGTGACAAGCAAAATTTATGCAAAACTTCGAGACTAAATTATAGAATTCAAGACTTTTCTATAAACAAAATTAAGCAATTGACCTTGCACCGCAAACAACAACATACAAAAAAGGCAAAAAATGAAACAAAACAATAGAAATCAAATCAAATCAACATGTGAATAAGTCTAAACAAACAAAGTAAAGCAAAAACAAAACACATACATATGCAAACAGAAGTACACAAATTCACACATGTATGTAAATAATTGCGTGTGTGTTGTTGTTGATATGTTACATTTGCCTGTAATCCATACCATAAGTGCCCCACAGTGGCAACCCTGACAGTCTGCGACGATGGAAAGGCTTCTTAGTACAGTGTACACGCGCTAAAAGCGACCAGGAAGCATTATCTTTATAATCTTCTTAACCCACTTTTAAGTCAATAAATCATTAAAACTTTATTTATATTTCTTGTTTTGGTTCAATATTTAGCCGCTTATTTGAAATTTTACCCCCCCTAGTGTTTATTATGAGGAGTTTGCACTGTACTGCCTCAACCCCGCGCTGATCAAGTGCTAAGTGGTAAATGCCAACTCCCCGTTTCGATGGCCATTCGTGGGACCGATTTGTAAATTTATAGTTATTTTTAGCTGCCAAATACGTTTCGCTTTATCTCTTGCAAATAAAAAAAAAGAAGAGTAATTTGTAAAGTCGGCGACGTTGAAGCCGGCACGTTGGCCAAAAAAGTGCGTAAACAAAATTGTAAAAAACAAAAATAAGTAAACAACAACAAGTCGGCGTAAGAACTGTTAAGTACTTATCTTCTTACAATTTGGGGTCACTGAAAATAATCAACTTGATGGATCTGTGTAAGGTGTAAGGCAGAGCGCATGGCGGGGGCTTTTGGCACTTACATGGGACAGGTGACATAAGAAAAAGTTTACATAATGCTTGTGTAAAATGTTCAGCCAAACGGAGTTTTAAAATTTGAATCAAAATCCATTTACAGAGTTGCACACAGAACAGTGTGTGCACACCTGAGGAATGTGTCAGTGTTGCTTAATGGAGGGAATTATAAAAATTATGTTTTGGTTAATTTGCTTGAACACAAATTTAGCAAATATTAATTGTGGCCGACATTCTATAGAATTTGTTTAATATAAAATGAAATAAATATATTAAGTTACTTATATGCCAATATCGAAGTATCGACAGCATTACCATTTGCAATACTGTCAGCTATCGATATCTCCTAACGATTGTCATTATCTATCGGCAGGCTGGCTGCACAGAAAAAGAAGAAAAAGTGCTGCAGCAGTGAGATAGATTTATTGATTTTAATATTGAAGCTTTTCGGAAAACTCACGCACTGAAATTAATTAAAATATAACTATGGAGGCGCTGGTCAACTACAGCAGCGAGGACGACAACGACGAAGATGCTGGCTATGAGATACGGGTAAATACTCCAAACAAGCAAGAAAGGACGTCAGGCAGAAAACTTACAGAATGCCGATTGTCAGCGCATTTTTTTTCATATATAGTTCTTTTTTGTGTATACATTGTGAGTGTGCGCCTGCATGTACATATGTACATGAGAATGCATGTGTGCGAGCTTGTGTTAGTGTGCGTAAATATGCATGTATGTGTGTGTAGGCAAATACAAGTAAATTTGGCATATGCGTATATATAATAAGTATGGCGGGATTATTCGCAATCCAAAATCAAAACAAGTACACACACACACACATATGTCTATGAACCAACCCCCAACCTTACCACACACCGTTACACCCACTCTATTAATGTATGTAGTTGTACCTAGTGCTTTAGTAAAATAATGCGAAATTTGCTGTTTCTGAATAGTTGCAAAATTCCCCTAGGCACCACAACCCCAAGCAGTCGCTGCAGCAGCTACCTCATCAGCAACAACAACAACAACAACAGCTGCGTTCTCATCCTCAAGAAAACGCAGCTCGCCCGCCGCTCTTAAAACATCTGGTGGCCGGCACCGTTCACGCTCCAACACACCAACACATCCGTCATCATCATCGTCTTTGGAGACATCATCATTATCAGCCGTAAAGCGTCAGAGCAAGAACAAAGTCAAGAGTAACAACAACAACAGTGGCAGCAGCAACAATGAACGTCACAATCAACGCCATCGACAACGACGTTCGAGCAGCATCAGCGATGCAAGCAGTGCAGCCAGTGACAGTGGCGCTGACAGTGATGCCAAAGAAAAAGACAAGGCTAAAAAACGTGTGGCAACGCAGTCGCCAACGGCTACATCGACATCTAATGTGTCCAAGGTTGCCATAGAACAACATCAAACACCGCATACGCCTCCAATGCCAGCAACGAGCAGTGGACGACATGGAGGCAGTGGTGGCGGTGTAGGTGTAGGTGGCGGTGGCTCTGGTGGTGGTGGTCATCATCACCACCATCATCATCATCACCACCATCACAAAAGCAGAAGCAGTCGCCATAATAACAACAACAACGACGAGGTAAACTTTTTTTCTACTTGCCATAAATAATCTCAAAAAATGCCGCTTACAAAATATTTCAAATATGCTCTCAAATTATGGACAAAATTGTGGCAAATGAACAGTGATTTGAAAAACCAAATTAATGGTTCGTAACGGCACAGTTGGCTTTCAATTTATCAACTTATGTCGATCCCCTCCCCTCCCTACATATTTAAAGAGGAATTAATAGTCAGTTTTGTTAAAATATCCGTTATAGCTATGTCTGTATGTTTAAACACCTAGACCTCTGAGATTATAATGGCTAGAGTCACCACATTGTATCAGATCGGAAAATATTAGTCTTGGATTTTTAAAACTAAACAGTATTCCAAAGCACCCAATAACTATATCGTAGTTGACCTAAAGAATCGAGTACAAATCTAGTTAAGATATCAAACGTTCACTGGGTCTTTAAAAGTCAATTTAGTTCCCATTAAATTATATTTAAAATCAAATTATTCTAGCTGTTTTTGCTAGTGCTTGAAATACTAATTATAGCAAATTATTATTGAAATGTTTGTAAAATGTTAGAAAATCTTTATTTTAAATTTCCCCACATAAACCAAACTTTATATATTTATAGTTAAGAGCTTATGTTAGTGAGATTTTCAGATAATTTGGTTTGCTAATTGTATAAATTATTGATTGCACTACTGCTGCCTTTCTGGGTGTCCATAGCTAAATTTAAACAATTGTCTTGCACGCATATTGAAATATTTATAAGTGGCATTTAGTTATACTGCATAGTTTTCAATTTGTTTTTGTCACTACACGTGTGTATGAGTGTGTGTGCGTGTTTGTGTGTGCATGCAATACGTCAAACACTGCAGCAGTGATGCCAAAAAGAAAACTAGCCACAAAAACTACGCAGACTACTTAAAAAAGTTTAAAAATTTAAAAAAAAAAAATGGCAAACGAATTGCTTGTTCATATTGTTTATTTGACATCAGGCTTTTAAGTCTTTGTGGCTTTAATTTGGAATCAAATATCTTAAATTTTACGATATAAAAATTAAAAAAAATTTTAAATGTTTTCCTAGAAAACTAAGCTATCTAAAAAACTTAGGCTGAACGCGCACAATTCAATAAAAAAGTTATTTTTAATAAACTATTCCCCAAAATTAGTTTTAAAAACAAATCTAGCCGAAAAAAAGGCTAGATTGGCAACACTGCTGCGTGCTAGTTTATAGATTTGAAATTGCGCGTTTTGTGCCCATTTCAAATATGAGCAATCTATAAATTGATTTTTTTCCCTTTTGTTTTTTGTCCGCTTTCTAGAGCAAAAAGAGACAGAGAGAGTGTGTGAGAGAGAGAGAGAGAGTGAGACTGTGTGTGTTGTCATTTATTGGTTTTATTGGTGTTGGAATCGAGACTAATGTAATTACTATTGTATTATAATTTTTAGTTACTAAAACTATGTTAAGCTTTAACTTTAAAACAAACATTATATTTATATATAACTAAAATATACCATTTTATTATTGTTATTATTATATAAAACATACAAAAACAAAACAAAACCAAAGAAATTTAAACAAAATCTCGAGCTCGACTTAGAAAAGACCGACATAACTGAGACCCTAAAGACCCGAACTGATTACCAAAACAAAAAACTAGTTTTGCTGACGGTTTTTGCAAGTTATTAGAGTTGTTTCAACGCGATCAACAGACAGGGTATTGTGTCCCAATCCTTTAACTCCTTGAAACAAACACACACACAAGAGATCGAGAAAGATGATCGAGATGCATCAATGTGAGTATTCCAACAAATAATAATAACAATAAATAAATACAAAAAATAGTTCAACTTAACTACAAACTAAGCATTTAATCTCAAAGGGAAATTTCCCTCAAGTGTCGGTTTGTCAAAATTTACATATTTTTCAGCATTCCGATGGGCCAAGAAACACAGCCGTGGTCCAGTCCTGGGGGCGGTCCACGCCTACCTTTTTTGTGGACACAACCAGCGTACCAATTTGTGATTTACATCATTATGAGTTAATTTAAAAAATACCAATTTCATTAAATATTCTTATTTTTTAGTTGAGCGTACCAAAGTTTAATGTACATTTTGGTCTTCTCGTTGCAGGACACGCACGGACGCGGTCGACAGCGTGACACAGACCGCCACAGGGATAAGGATCGCGACAAGGACTATGCCAAGGTAGGACTACCACTAATGTTGTAGCTAGAGGCGAGAGTCGAGTGGGTGGAGGTTCAGCCTTGTGTAGGGAATTAGTATAAGTAAAGTAAAACAAAGTAATCTTTTTAGCAGTAGGAATTGATTAGTCAAACTTTTGTTAACTTAACTATATAAAAGTCCTTTAATAATGTATTTAAATATAATATTTAAGTGACGTTTGCTTGGATGTAGCACTTGTTCTATGAAGAAGTACTGATAATTAGTCACTAGAGTGGAAAGCATTTAAGACTAAAAATCAAATATTTAAAACAGCTTATACTTAACTTATTCTAAACTATATACTAAAAGATCTTTCATAATATATTAAAATATAATATTTAATTGAATTTACCTTAAATACATGTAGCACTTGTTCTATATAGGATTGATATATTTGACATTTAAGATTGTAATTATCAAATATTTAAAACAGCTTATAATTAACTACTTACCTAACTGCTTAACTAATTCTAAACTATATAAAATTCCTTTAATAATATATTTAAATGTTATATTGAATATGTAGAACTTGTTCTATAAAGGACTGATATATTTGTCACTAGAGTGGTAGACATTTAAGATTGCAAAAATCAAATATTTTAAACAAAAAGAATCGTATTTACTGATCAAAGACAACGATAGAGTCCATACACATATGCAACATCTAGACCTCATGTAGGACAAATTTAATTTAAATATTAGCGTACTTCGATCAGAAATAACAAAGTTCAAGAATTTATTTATTACTATGCGAGTTTGAAAATGATCTAAAAGTTGCCGACTTTTATTTTTGATCTGTTCTCCCTTTACCTATAGACAAACGTGTTTGATTTACATAAAATTTTGTAAGCATTATTACAATTATGTTAGTTTAATATCCAAAGCTTTATAAATAAGACGGATTTCTATATTAACGCCAAGTTTATATGGCAGTTATATAGGATTTTCCATAAGAGGCCTGCGGTTAAATAAGTTTGGAGCTCAGAAAGAACTAATATAGAACTTTAAGCCATTTTAAGTAACTCATTAGATTGTAATAAACACAGTACTTAGTGTAGGTACTCTCTTTCGCCACGATAACTATGTCCAATGTCTGACATTTTAAAATGTTGAGTTTGGCACACCATTTAGTGCTTGACTCTCGCTCTTAACGGTGTAATTTGCCCCTAAACTAATCTTTCACAAATTTAAATATAATTAATTTGAAATGTTTTTCCATTTTGCTTGCAGAGCGATCGCCATCATCACACCAAAGAGAGCAACAAGGACAGTGACTACAAGCGAGAGCGCGAACGTGATCGCGATGAGCGTCGTCATGGTAGGGACAGAGACAGAGATAGGGATAGAACGGCATCGCGTCATCACAATAACAAGGAGACACGCTATAGCGATGGTAGCGCCGCCCGTTCACACAACTCAACTGTTACATCCTCCATGTCGTACAAATCTCAGTCGCTGTCGCAGTCACAGTCGCAGCAACAGCAGCAGCAGCGTCGCTCCTATGATGACCGCACACGTCGTCGTGGTCGTGACTCACGCTCACGTTCTCACTCACGTTCACGTTCGCATAAATATCGTGAGCGTGAACGTGAATCGCGTGATTCAAGCAGTCGCTCCCGATCACCCACAGAACGTTCACGGCCAAATGATGGAGGAGTTTCAACTTCGTCCAATTTACAGCAGCTCGGCAAGAGTGGAGTAGCCACGACCTTAATGAACGTGGGTGGAAGTAATGCGGGTTTAACGGCGCCAGGTGGCGCTGGCGCTGGCCTGTTGCCCACACCGAATTATGCACCGAAAATACCATCGTTAATGTCCCTGGAGCTGAGCACACCGCCCACAGTTGAGGCACATCAGACGGCAGCAGCTGCAGCAGCAGCAACAGCCGCGGCAGCTGTAGCAGCCGCCACAGCTGGATTAGTTGCAGCAGGAGTCGGTGCCGGTACTGCAGCTGGAGCTGGAGCAACTGTACAGCTGCCAAAATATTATAATCCAGGAATAGTGAATGCCAATCGTTATGCGGAGCAGCAGCAGAAACGTAAATTGTTGTGGGGCTCCAAGAAGAGCGAAGATTCAGCCAATAAATGGGGCAATGCGCATTTCTCCCAGGACTCGGATGGCAAAGTGGCATCCAAATTTATGCGTCTCATGGGCATCAAGAATCCCACGAACAATAACAATAATACAAGCGATAATAACTCAAATTCAAACAGTGGCAGCAACAACAACAACAGTGCTGATAGCAATGCTGATAGCCAGGTCGAAAGCACGACGGAGCCAAATGGCAGCAGCAGTAATGGAAACAGCAACGTTTCTACTCCGCCTGTGCCCAGTGATGTGCAGCTGCGTCAACGCATGTTCTCCAACATGGAGCAGCAATACGAGGTGGCACGTGCCGCCACCCACACGATGAGGGGCGTGGGACTCGGATTTGGCTCACAGCCGCGTAGCTATTGAAGCTAAAAAGGGAGCAGGAGGAGCTGGAGGAAACCAAGAGGAGCAGAGCTGCAAACATCCAAGAGAAGCAGAGATCAGATCAGAGAGCAGTACTTGGGAAATCGTTGTAAATAGCAGAGACGATGCAGACACGACACTCATTTAGTCACACACTCAAACACACAACAACACACACACACACAACACACATACACTACACACACAACTGTTGTTCCACTGTTCTTAAATAGCAATATTTATTTGTTATATATGTTATGTATAACAAAAGATGTAACTACTACCGTTTTTCTCTCTTCTTTTTGTATGATTTCAAAATAAATTTGCAACAAAATGTTCCATACTCAAATTGAGTTTTGCTAAGGGCCTAAAAGGGCGCCTTTCTATAAAGGAATCTATAATCTATAAGGTGTACTTGTGTGCTAATTTGGTAGCCACAAAAATGGAAAAGTTATCAAAAATATATTTATAAAACTACAAAATCAAAGGACCGATAAGGAAACACCATTTCTTCAATACAATCATGAATTTTTCCAAGATATTTTATAGCGATTACTGAATTTTTTGTAAAGTTATACCGATAACCGTCTATATCAATGTGTGGAACTTAAAATGGGTTTATTTGACAATATTTTACTGCAAAATGAGTAACTCTGTGCTATTTTATTTACCATACTCATCACCGGTTTTTGGAGCGATTTCTCCTTTGGGATCGAAGGTTTTTAGTCGTGCGATCCGTACCAAACTTGATGCGTTACCTTTTGGTCGCTATAGCTCAAGCAGTTTTCAAGTTACGGTGATGTGGGGTTTAAAAATTCTGTTATTTTATTTATATTTTTAAAGGGTACAGTAATTTTGGCTATGAAGTAACTTTTTCTCAAAGCAGTCCCAAATCTTTCCGGCTATTTTATTACGATTACTGCCTTTTTGACAAAGGTATGCCGCTGACCCTCTATATAAACGTGTGGAAATTGAAATTGTAAGCCCTTAAATGGCTTACTTATCAATACTTTACTGCAAAATAAGTACTATTAATAAAAGACTCGGGTTTGTCCTGTGGAAGCGATAGGCTATAGTTGTCTGATCGGTACCAAACGTGGTGCGTTACCTTTTGGTCGCTATAGCTCAAGCAGTTTTCAAGTTACGGTGATGTTAAAGCAGTTTTTACGGAGTCTGAAAAATCTGTTTAAATCTTTTTGGATATACAGTGGAATCCGGTTATAACGACACTCAAGGGACCGACGATTTTACGTCGTTATACCCGGTAGACGCTTTAGCCGAAACGAGCAAAGAAAAAAAGCTTGTATGGGGACCAAACTAGTCATCGAATTTTCGTCGCAATGACCGGACGGACGCTTTAAGCGGAGTCCTAATAACCGGAAGTCGTAATAACCGGATTCCACTGTATTTCAAAAGGGTTTAATAATTTTGGCATCTATATCGTTATTTATTTAAACACCTATTTTTTTACATTTTATAATACAATTCCCTTATAAATTCATTAAACAGCTTTATAGTTCTGTTGACAAAAATTAGTCAAAAGCTCATATAAAAAATGAACACATTTTCAGAAACTAAAATATTTTTGTTTATCAACATTTCGCGTGAGTTTGCTAAAAAACGAAGTACCAGAAAATACAGTAGGGCTTATGGGTGTACTCGGTTTGTAAGTAAGATAAGAAAATATATATGTAAAAATTTGTGTTTTCTGTTTAAGTAATCAAGTGAACTCGATGTGCAGAAGTATAGAAATAAGTCTTAAGCACAACGCTGGTTTGATACCCTGTGTAACCGAGTATTTAAATGGGGAGTAGACTATAATTCGGACACTAGAAAATTAATTTAGTATAATACTTGAAAAGAAGTCAAATTTTAATTATAAGACAAACTTTTAATTGTTTAAATAAATTTGAGTTGCAAACTGCTTGACAAAACGATGCCACCCGCTACAAAGGGCATACAGTCGGAAACGTACATATGTACATACGCTAAAAGATTATACAGGCAATAAACCAACAAATATAAAGCGAAACATTTGAAAGGTTTAACTAAATAAAGAAAATATATTATGTTTATTTGTTTTACTTTGTTTAAAATTTATTTGGGAAGCTGTAAAACCGAAGAATTGGCAGATAAACGTCTTGCGTTGGCCAAATGGCGCGTGACACAGCAGCGAGCTTTTTGGCAGGCACCACAACTATCGAAAGCGGGAGCGACTATCGATAACAAGCAACGATGACAATAACAATAATCAGCTGAAAGCAGCTCTTGTGCCACGCAAAATAATAAATTAGTTATTTTTGTAATTTAAATCATTTGCGGCTCACCCAAATACTAAAGCATTGTGGAAGGGATCGGAAAGCAACGGTACGCAGAGAGCAGGCAGCATGTCGTGGCTAAACAATAGCCTAAACACCATCAAAGGACAACTCACGAACCTGGCCCAGGAGGTGTTGGCCGACACAGCCGGACCCGGTGATGAGGAATACCGTGGCGAGAGTGGTGAGCTCAACACCAAAACGGCGCTGGAGCTGCTAACAGAGACGCAGCTGCAAAAGGAACAGTCGGACAAGGCGTGCGAGCAGAAAGATCGTGAGGTAAAGTTTGGAGAGGGAGGGAGTGGTGGAGTGTGAGTGGAGGATTGTACTGGAGAGCAAGCGGGCATGGAAAGAGGAAAGGGCTCACTTTGCACAACTTGAGCTTGCTTCCGTTTTGCTCGCATACTTGCTGCACAGTGGCACAAAGTTAAGCATTTGCTGCTCCAGCTGGCGGCACTTGTGGGACTTCCTGCCTAGCTCCGCTGCCTCTCACAACCCACGCAACTCTTACTCCCCCCAGCCATGAACTTGCAAACATTTGTGTTTACTTACTTAGCTCTTCTTCTTCTTGTTTTGGCCATCACACAACAGATTGTCGCACTACGCAAGCAGATTACAAAATTGAAAGCCCAACAAATTAGCGATGGCAGCAGCCAAGTGGATGCCACAACAACCGCGCCACACGGCAGCAGCGGCGGTGCCAAGTCTTTGGTAAGTTGTTGCTGTTGTTATTGCTTTTATTGTATCCAAAGTGCTGTCAAAACAGTGTTGATTAACATGTGCAGTCGGCACAGTTGGTTAGTCCATTGTTGTGACAACACATCGTTAGCCTAAGCCAATTGGCGACTAGAGACAGCTGTGACGTGTCCCAGGGACAGTGTTGTCATTTGAGCCTTTTAACCGATAGATCTGTTCTGAACATTTTTATATGACGATTCCCTTTGTAAATCTTTTATTGTTTAGTACTCCATTTTAATTACCTTTTAACTGAAGGTTCAAGCTGGATGGTATAGCTTCTATTTACTACCAGCTTGTAAGTCCGATATCAACATAACTATGGTAATGTTTTGGCAAAACCTTTGCTAACTTTAGCTTAATTTAAGCCACTTGTTTAGGTCTTCTAGTGAGACACAGACCACAAACACAGCAGCACAAAGGTTAAGGAAGGGTTCATTAAAAATCAGCTGCATTTTTTTGGGGAATAGGCGTTTTCAATTGAGCCGAATCCCATTTAAAATCGGTTTGGTGGTGTCATTAAGGTGGTAACCACTTCTAAGCCAACTAATGTCGAAACATTTTGGAGGGCCTGTCGAGTTAATGGGGTTGTAACTTTTAAAGCGATGTCATGACTTGATTAAAGCTGGCCAAGTCGTTTCCGAGCCGTTAATGCCGCTAAATATTCAATTTTAGAAATCGTTTAAGGAAAGTCTTAGTTTATATGTAACTTACGTTGAGTCTTACTTTGTTACAAATGGCTCATTTTATATATAATTCGCAGACAAATGGGTGAACGATTTTGTTTTTTGTCTTTTACTGACCTGTGTCACATATTATTAAACAAATCCTTAAAAGGTGTTTGGATAATTCTGTAGTGCTTATATAGTTCTAAATTATTTAAATTTTTCTAAACACTATTAAAAAGTCTATAAACTTATTAAAGTAGATATAAACTTTTGTTAATTATTCATTCTCCTAATAAATACAGTGAATGCTCCCTGGGCCGGACAGCCACGGCTCCAGTATTTTTGTCCGCCCAAGGGATATGTACGCCTAAGAGAACGGATTTGGTATCAAAATCATGCTAAATAACTATAAAATTCGTCCGGCTAAGGGAGCTGTCCGCCTAACGGAGCTGTCCGCGAGTAGAGCTTTCATTGTATGCCAACTATGGATTGAATATTTGTTTATTTGTAACGTCTGTGAAATTTGTGGTTTTGCCACAACTCCTTGCTTCTCCACCAAAAAAATAAAATCCATAACTCCCTAGGCATAAATTCTTTGTGCTTTGGTAAACATATTATATTATCTGTATATCCCTGATCGGACGACTTTATCTTTTACATATGTAGCTCCAATAGAATAAATCCATAAAATGTTTGTGCTTTTTGAGGTATCTATACATTCTTATAGATTCAGATGTAGTATTCTAATCCCCGATCGGACGACTTTATCATATGTTTAGCTCCAATGGAGTAGATTCATAAAATGTTTGTGATTATGTGCTTACTGAGGTGTCTAAAACGCACCTTATGTAATATGTATCAATACATGCAATATTTTATATATTTTGATCAAATTTCGTCCAAGTCGGAGCATTATAAAATATATATAATGTGTAACTGGACTAATTCATGGAAAACTAGTGATTAGTATGGAAAACTGTAGTTTATATTATTTTATCTCAGCCAAATTCACACTGAGAACTATATAAGATTTCATATATCTTTGTAAACTTTGCACAGGATCATATAACTATAACTAAACTAGTTTTGTTACTACTTGTTTCCTGTCGAATAGCCCACTGTACTTTTTCCCAGTCCCGTGTTCATTGCTAGTCAGCGACTGCTGCATTTCCGGTTGCTGCACCATACCTGGTGGTAATACCTAGTATTTGTCGCATATACATATATATATTATGTATCTCTATATTGAGGTATATAAGTTATGTTTATATGGGAAACTTTGCTTTTCACAATATCGCTTCGCTGTTTGTCGGAGCTGTTTGCACGCGGCGATAAGCAAATGGCATCGCCATCAAATGTTCTCTCGTTCTCGTATATCCCTAAATTAATATTTAAATTATGATAAGCTTGCAGGCAGCTCAGGAGCAGGCAGTGCCATGTTGTTGTTGGCTTATCTGTAGGAGGGCTCTCATTGCATCTCCCACTTTCAGTCCCTATGCCTGGTGGTGAGTGTGTGTTGTCTTATCAATGGTTACCTGCTGCCACATTATGTTGCGCACACCGATAAGCAGCAGGCAGCTTGTCTATATCCCCTGCCATCGTTTCCCTTTCCCTGCCCATCCTCCGTACCGCCCCTAGTTGGTCTGTAACCCCATGTCACATATCCGAAACTTTTATTTGCTTCTCTATCGCTCTGCTATGAAATTTTCATACGAAATTTGTTTCTATTTGATTTCAAATTACGTTCTATTTGCTCGCTCTCAGTCATAAATCGGAGTTGTCGTACTTTTTTCGCCCATATGCTGACACTCCTGACACTGCCATATCTATGTAGTCTATACATATAGAACTTTATGCGTGTACACTGTGAGAAAAAGTCAAATCGTAATCGGAAATGAGCATAAATTCAAACTAAAACTACGATTTTAAGCATTTTTTTCATAAATTTAAGGTCAGTTGAGCATCCATTTGAGGTTAGTTTTTACTTCTCCTTTTTTTCTCTGTGTATGCCCTATATGGCCATAACTGAATCCTCATCATCTGCCCTCCGCACTCTGTTTGTTTAATTTACCGAATTATTTCTGATTAGGTCGACTATCAATCCGTACCGCTCATCCCTCATCATACCCCTATGAACCCAAAAACCCGTAACGCTCCCCCACCCCCCCTTTCAAAAAGCGACCTGCGACCTAACTGATATCGTTTTCCGTTTGGTTGGGGCTCTTCTTTCTCTTTCTATTTATTTCTGTGTGTGCACAACTGTACCTAGTTTATACCCATTAGAGTGCCATGAAATGGGTGGCAAATGTAGACATATCAGGTCAATAACGGGCGTTTTTAACATTATACACTTTTTTGATTAATATTATAATAATTATGTGTAATTTGAAATAGTAGTTTAGTAGGTGACGCCCAGAAATTAGAAAAATGCAGATACAGATTTAAAAGTTGGTATAGTTTATGTTCACAGTAGTCTTTGAAAAATGTTAGACCGCTTGGACCACTCCTTCTTTACCGTTCCATATAAGCAAATATTTTTTAAATAAATAATGTTCACATTTTTCAGTTTATACATTCAAATTTATTCGATAAGGCAATCATTAGATACTATTTATTTATTTAATTCATATTTAATAATTGATATTTTTGTAAGCCTTGAAACCATTCTGGACCCATTAAGGAGCCCAAAAAGTTTTTTATTTCCTTCTTTATTGAGTTCTCCATATTTCCACTTAAATTTCTCGATCATTTCTGGAGCTCAAAACTGGAAACGCTTACAGCTAGACGGTCATTTTCAAGCCAAAACTTCAGCATTTCAGCGTTTCTCAAAATTATGTTGTCCAAACAAGTACGATTTATAGAAAGAGGGGCAAAAAAGATCAATACCGTCGAAATATATACATATTAATGATTAGTTACGTTAATCCTCGATAATCAACCATATATTTGTTTCACAAAACACAACAAATTTTTGGGTTATGAAAAAAACAATATATATATATTCGGAAGACTAAATACCCTTGCAGTCATTAATATTTCGTTAATTTGGTTTCAATCACCAATTATTTCTATGGTAGCTATATGATAAAGAAGACCGATTTAGATGAAATTTGGTCAACAGATGGGACACGATAGAAATTAAAAAATTCTCCGTGAATTTCATTGAAATCGGTCAATAAACACCGAGCATTTGTATACTAAGCATTTCAACCGATTGTTCCTATGGGAGCTATATGATATAGTAAATAAGGGTATAACAAAGCTACTTTACACAAACAAGTATTACGTTACAACTTACGTTACAAAATCTACATTCCTCTAACTTTATTTTCCATTTTGGATTTGGTAAAATATTTGCTGTATGTTACAAGAAATAAAGGTTTAAATGTGAAGGTGTTAAATAAAGGTTAAAGGTTAAAAGGTTAACGGAAAGCTGTTTTCAAGGGCTTCGCAAAAATGCAGGAATTCTTATCCCAAAATTTCTATACGATTTTTGTATGCCCCAAATTTTATTTTACTAAAATAAAATGTTCTTATTAGGTAACTATTAAGAAAAATTCGACTTTTTGCCAAAATTCTTGTCATTTGGAGTAGTGTGGTCTGATTAAAAAGTTTATTAGAAATAGGACTTATATATGTATTATAATAATGCAAGTTTTATTATTCAGAGCACACAACGGTAGAATCCTAACTATTGCCATTTGATAAAATATAGAATCTCTAATCTTAATTATAAATATCAAGAAATTAATTCAGTTTTATTAAATCCTTAGGCTAATTATGATTTAGTACGTATGATTAGTATGATTTAAAATATTAATGTTGTGCATAAACTGAAAATAAAAGACAACACATTCTATATAGACAAATATATTTATAATATTTTTCTTTGGCATTTAAAACTTTGGTTAAATTTTGTAACCAAAAATAGTCCAGGTGTCCCGTGGCTTTGTGTAGTGTCTGGTACGTGGCGGGTTTTGTAGACGTGGGTGTTTTATATATATATATTCATTATCTAACTGCTGGATCGATCGATAGCAGCCGCCATATTGTTTTGCATAATTGCGGTTGGCGATAAGGGACGACCCTATTAACTATTTTGTGGTTTGTGGTTTAACTTGGTCGATTGTTATCTTATCCGAGCCTACGGATGCGATGGCCAGGATGCGATGCCAACAACTGTTGCCAGCTTATCAGTGTCGAAAGGTTTTTTCCATATACATATTTTGTGGGGGGATGATTGGGAATGGGGTTGCTAGGGGTTGATTGGCCGCCTATAAAAGGAGAACTCACCTGCTCATTGTCATTCATTTCATTACGTGCGATCATTCAACTGTATTCCCGGTTTCCGTTAAACTCGAGCTGCGTTTCGAATGCTTAAAATTTCAACCCGCATAAAGTGTTAATTTCTTAAACGGTTTTTTTTTAATTTTTATTTTTTTTCATTTTATTTTAATTCTTTGTGCGTTGTTGTTGGCGGCAAAAAGTCAATTTGCATTTGAAAATCGTGTGAAAATTTTTCAAAACAAATTTAAATAAACTCTAAAAAAACGCCAAAAAATACTAAGCAGGTCATCGCGCGGTTTTTGACGGTTTTTTTTGCGGCTAACTGCAACTGCAGTTTTAAGTGCAGGTAAGTTTAAGTACCCCTAAAAATAAACAACAAAAAAAGTTAAAAAAACAGCTAAAAATTGAATACTAAAAATGTATTTGCCATGCGCCAGTAAACTCAGAAAAACCAAATTAGTTTAATTGTTCAATTTAAACGCAGTGATTAGACGAATGGCTCCAAAATCTGCGACTCTGGATCGACGAGCACGCACCCTGGCGTTGATAATAAGTACTAAAATGGGATGGCAAACGGTGGGGAAACTGAAGGGGGAAGAGAATTTAGCTATAGTGTAGTGCAAGCTGGTTGCTGGGCGCTGGGTTGGGAGTAATGAAGCGCAAGGAGTTCAGTGTGGGTTGGGGAAGCGGAAGGTAGTGTTGCCATGCACTGTACCGGAAGCACGCCATGTTGACACCGTCGCGTTCCAACAACAAATATAAACTTTCCGGCATTAGTAACTAATGTCACAGAGGGCGGAGAGTGGAGAGTGGGGCAGCAAGTGGGGGGAAGAGAGAGGCAGAGGTACTTAGTGAAAGTCAGATCAGCCGCAAAAACTTAAAACCTGCTTAAAAATTTGTGGTCTAGATCAAAGAACTATAAGCTATATCTCCCTAAGGTCAAAAGGTTAGCAAATTTGTTAATAGCTTGAAAAATTGGTGTGTTTCTTTAACTAGCTTAAACAAACTCATGAACACTACGAATTTTATGATGTTATATTTTATATATTCATAGAAAATTTGGTCTGATTGGGTTGACTATATCCAATAGCTCCCTTTGTATCCCTTTGTACTTCTTGAGAAATCTCAACCAAACTCACACATTATATGTTTAACATGATCTTATTTATTTTAAACAAGTTTGGTTTGGATCGAGCTATTATATACTATAGCTCCCATAGGTAATCGCGTAGGTAAAATCTCTGAAAAGTACATGATTTGTAGCGAAATGTGTAGTTTTTATTTAGTCATCTGAACCCAAGTCACAGGGTATATGTAAATTAAGAATTTAATTATTTTATATTAGACAATTATATCCTATAGTTCCCATTCTATCGTAATATCGGACAACTATATCCTATAGTTCCTATCCTATAAATATATCGGATAACTATATCCTATAGTTCCTATCCTATAAATAAATCGGATAACTATATCCTATAGTTCCTCTTCTATAGTAATATCAGACAACTACATATGTATATCCTATAGTTCCTATCCTATAAATATATCGGGCAACTATATCCTATAGTTCCTATTCTATAGTAATATCAGACAACTACATATATCCTATAGTTCCTATCCTATACAAATATCGGATAACTATATCCTATAGTTCCTTTTCTCTCGTAATATCGGACAACTATATCCTATAGTTCCTATTCTATAGTAATATCAGACAACTAAATCCTATAGTTCCCATCCTATAAATATCTCGAACAACTATATTCATAGTTCCCATATTCGAAAATAGCTGATTTCTATAGAATAACCTACTCAGTAGTAGGTTGTCTTTTGCAGTCGTCTAGCTCGACTTGTGGCCTAGCTTACTCCCTTTTTTTTGCTAGCTGCTTTTGGGTGGGTGTTGATCAGGTAGCTTGGGTGGCTCTTGCTCTAGCTGCCATTTTGGGGCCACGTCAGAGTTATTTTTTTTTGATTTTTCTAATGCGAATCGTGTTCTATTTGACAAAGATGATTTGTTACGCTCGGTCAAACTGTGTCAAATGGCTTTTAGCTGCACTTGTTGTTGTTGCTGTTAGTTGGAGGTTGTTGTAGTTAGTATTTGTTGTAGTTGTTGTAGTTTGTTAGTGGTTTGTCGGTGGCGTTGATGGTAAAGTTGCCATTGGTTCTGCCTGTTAGCCATGGATCGATCGGAGGAGCCTTGTCCAATTTGCGTGTCAATCGCTGATCATCGCGTTTTCTGTGCTTTTGTTATTCATGTTCATCTCGAAAATATTTTTTATACAATCACTTTTGACAAAAAAAATCACAGTTAAAAGACGCGGAGGGCAAGAGAGAGAGAGAGAGTGAAAGGGAGAGCGCAAAAGTTATGGTTGATGGGATTATTATATTAGAGCTTAACTAAAATGCCGATCTTGCACTCATTTCCGGGTTTCGAGCTCGCATTAAACTATTGTTTATTTTTATATTTTATATGAAATTATTTTTAGTACTTTTAATGCCCACTAATTATTTAAAGCGAGTGGGTCAAGGTTGCCAAAATCTAGAAACTGTAAGTCAATAAAGAAAAAGCGAAAGAAATTTGTAATAACTTGCACTTTTACTTATATAGATATCATATAAATTATTAAAATAAATAAATCAATAAAAAAATTATATAAATAGAATTTTTTTGAAAATTTAAACAGAACAGAAAAGTAAATTAAACATAGGACAAAAATTGGGAAATGAATTGTTTAAATTGTAAAAAACAAGTTTGGTTTATTATTTTATTATTTGTACAGCTCATTTTAATATATGTATTATGTGACATATTTAACTAGTTTCTTAACATTCAGTTCTGATAAAAATCATTTTAACATTCTCTGTTTTTTCCTCACATAATTTTATTTTATTTATGCTGTTTCTAAAGAGTATAAAGATTTAACTGGTGTGGCAAAACTTAGTTCAATTAGACTTACTTCCTCATTCTTTGAAATACATAATACATTTTTAAAAATGTTACTTATTGACTTTTTTATAATAGGGATTTTTTATAAAGGAAATCATGTCAAAAATTAAATTATATTTTTATCATATTTTTATAAAATATATAGTAATAAATATATATATATATATATATATATATATATATATATTTTTTTTTTTATATAATATATTTTTTTAAAAATATTTTATAAAAATTCAAAATTAATGATTTAAAAAAAAGTGATAATAATGGGGATACAAAATTATTAACAAAGTAGTAAAGATTAATGTTTATTATTATATTTTGAAAATTAATTTGATAACAATTTATTAAACGATTTGTTTAGTCATTAATTAAAAAATTATGGAATTGAAAAATTTTTTATAATTAAATTAATGTTCTGCGTAGAAAATTAATTTGATAGCATTTCTTACGATTTTTTTATAGTCATTAATTAAAGCTTATTTCCAACAATATGAATTCCTTAAAAATGCTGAATGAAAAGTTGCTTATATATTTTAGATTAAGCTTTAATGTTCATTAGTATATTTCCAAGAAATATATTTGTTTTATAAAATCATTTGGAATTTATAATAATTTTTTAAAATTGTCAAAATTTGAGTTTTTGATTTTTGCTTTTCTTGCTTGATTTGTGAATTGCTGTGAATGCACTCATCCATTGATAATGACAATGCGGTGGTTGTTGCTGTTGTTGACGATATCATAACGATCGTAAGGTCGTTCCCAATAAGCGATGTGCCTAGTTAGGCGACTCCACAGTGTGCCAGTTGTCATTCAGAGCGAGTACTCAAATGGTCAAGCAAACGAGTACCCAATGAATAAAGCTGTAGTTATGCCAGTTATTAAGCCACAACTCATGCACACCAAAAAAAGAAAAATAAAATCAAAAAAATTAAAAAATCACTAAATATATAAAAACCATACACAAAATGTGGACAAATGAAAATGACAACTGAATTTTCCCCTGACCAACAACGCCCCTGAGCTGTATCGGAGAGATGTCAAAATGTTGCATGTCGCTAAGTGCAGTTGCTGCTGCTGCTGCTACTCTTGTTGTTGTTGTTAGAGTAGACCTGCAATTATTTTATTACAATTTTTTTTTTCAACATTTGATATCTAACATTGTTTGTTGTTGTTGTTGTTGTTGTTGTTGCTGCAGGTTTCTATAAACAATCAACGAAGCGAGCGGCAATTTTCACTAACTGCCCAACTGAGAAGCTAACAATGCCATTGCACAGTGTCCCAATCCGAGTCCAAATCAATTTGGACCTTTAAACACACACAAACGCACATACGTATGCGTGTGTATTGTCATAATTCACACACAGATGGCGCTGCGGTTGCTGCTGCTGCAACAAATGAATTGCTCTCAACTTCCGTTGACGGTTTTTCAAATTGTCATGATGATCATGATCGTGTTCATTATTATCATCATTTTCGTCGCGTGTGTGTAACGAGGCTTAGACCGAGGCCTAAACGACGGTTTAGAGTTGTCGTCATACCCACCCTTCCCCTGCCCCGCTCACCTGCCCCTCTCACCTGCCCCCTCTCACCTCTAAAAACCCCCTCGGGGCCACCCCCGACTCGTATCTTGATGCGGGCAATTGCAGCTGCAATTGAATTTAAACTTGAGTTTCATTCAAATTTGAATTTTGTACTCGATTCTAAAGTTTTGTCGTTTCGTTTTCCGTTTCTCAGTCGGTATTTTTTTGTGTTTTATGCTTTTAGGTTTGTTGTGCTTTAACCTTCATCTTAAATTAGTATATATGGGTGCATTTAGTCGACGACACATGCAACTCATTGTTGCCACATGTGCCACAAACGCTATGCACTGCTAAAAAATAATGTCTTGAGTTAAATAATTTGGGCTTTGAAAAGACAAAAATTTTTACCTTAGGTGCATTTTTTCTTAATATTAAAAATCAGTAATAAATAAGATTTATATAATCTTGGTATCAAATACTGTGAAAGCGGAAAGTTCCTTTAGGCGGACAGCTCCGCCTGCAAAGCATGTAACACGCAGAAGGAGACGTGGCATACCCCATAAAGTATATATATTCTTGATCAGCATCACAAGGCGAGTCGATATAGCCATGTCCGTCTGTCTGTCCGTATGAACACACAGATTTCAGAGATGGTAATTCGAGTGGAGGCTAACTATATAAAACTAAACCGAAAGGCGCATTAAAATCGGACTATAAACAAGATAACTAGAAGCGTTACAATGTTGATAATTGAACGCAATATCAAGGTATGAGTGCAAGCGAGACAGAAACATACAAGCACATATTCGAACGTTTTCGCTGCCTGTGTGTCGGCTGGAACCGTGTCTGTCCGGCCAACGGAGCTTTCACTGTACATACTAATTTAATAGTAATAACCTATTGAATTTTTTAACAAGAAATTATTCCTAGTTAAATTTATTTTAAAGGCGTAATTTGTTTTGTATTGTGAGCTAAACTTTATTTAAGCTAAACCTTTTTTTTATTTTTTTTTTTAAATGAATTTTCTCTGGTTTTTACAAAAAGTATTTTTTTAACACAAGCTTTATTTCTCTATATTTAAGTAACTCTTTTTTTTGTCAGTGTAGTACTTTTAAAAAGTCATTTTAAATTGCATCACTGTCCAAGTGCTGACAATCAATTAGTTGCTAGTCTAACTACTTATCTAGTTAGTTTAATAGTGAGAACACCACATTAAACTATACAATAAGCTTATTCTTAAAAGTAAAACTTGGATTTTCATTTGGAATTCTTTAGATGTGAAATGGTAACAAAATCGTATGTTGATAGCTCAATAACTTTATATATATTAGATAAACTAGCAGATAACAGTTCCCAATTTTATCATATTTTTTAACTGTTTTATATTCCATAACTTTTTATATATAAAATATTAAACTTCACTTAAAAGTTCTTTATTTCTACAAATTTTCGAACCTTTTTATTACATTTTCTTGATTAAATTTACAAATGTTTTACATTTTTCTAAAATTGAAAATTAATTCGTTTCACTTAATTGTGCCGCATGTGCAGCTATTTGGGCTGCAATTTCATGTGGTTTTTCAGCTGTTGTCGCATAAGCTCTCACTTGACTTTGGTAAAGACCAAATGGCAATTGGTTCTTTGTACGCAGTCTGGCCAATTATTGGCCGTTAACGGACACATTTAACTCTCGCTGGCAGTTGCCAAGGGGCAGTACAGACCGTTCGACAGCGCTACAGTCACCGCTCCTCCCTTCTCCTGCCTCCTCCTCCCTCCCCCTCTCTTCCTCTTCAGAGGCTGTGCCAAATGCTAATAAGCATTAAATTATGAAAAGATTTTTCGTTTGCAGGCCAGTCGGGCCATAAATGACGAAATTTAAGCGCCCATATTTATAGCCCAGACTTTTTGCACTGGAAAATCAACGTGCGAAGCTTTTCTCAGGCTAAAAACTGCAGCGTGTGGCGACTGAAAAGTGGGGGGAAAACTGCAGGAAAATGAGGAAAAAAAGCGCAAATACTGCGTTGAAGTTTTTATTGGCAAGTCGCGCAGTTGCATAAACACAGCAAACAAAAAAAGAAAACAAAAAAAAAAAACAAAAAAAAACATATTTTCATTTTTTGTTGCTTAAGTAGTTGGTGTTGTTGTTGCTGTCGCAGTTGTTGGCCCGGCGAGCTAAAATCGAAAATCCCTGAAACTAGAACGCCCAAATAACCCACTGCCCATAAAATCTTTAAACAAATTGTGCAAAGCGTCACGTCGTCCACGTCGACGACGTCATCTTCTCCAGCAACTGACAACAAATAGTTAAATTTGCTAACGCACATTTCTAACGGGTTTTGTCTTCTTACCAATTAGCCAGCGCCAGTCTTTCCGTGTAGGCGAATTGAGGTCAAAATCAAAGCTAAGCGAAAAAGATCAAAGCATAGTTTGCAGCGCCACAAAATTTTGATTGAAAGTGAAAGAAAGCACAAAGTTGGAACAATTTCTTTATTTTAATAGGGTTTGTGGAAATCTATGTTACAGACAGAAGAAGGCGTGGCATACCCCAAAGTATATATATTCTTGATTTACTCCCAGTTTATTTATTTAATTGATCAATTTAATTAGCAAATTCTTTTAATACTTGCAGTTAAAATAAAATTTTATAATTCACTCTTTAATATACTCATTAATATTAATTTGACTTCTACATATAGCTTTTTTATTTTGTTAATACCCGTGACTGCTTTCCGTTTGCGTTAATAAATAAATAAAATCATTCCTTTTGGGCTTTATTTTATGTAATTATTTCTAAATACATACAGGGTTTTCTACAGTCGATAGCCTCAGCTGTAGCGCTAGCTTCTTATCATTTCTCTGATAGTATATGAATAAATCGAAAATTTTCTAGTTTAAATCTGAATTTATATTTATATTGAAAGCTTGTAAGATTTTAGCTATATTTATTTGAACCATTTTTTTAATTGTTTTTATGGAGCACATTAACTGATTAGAAATAAATTGTTTTATCAAAGCTTATTTTATACATATTATTAATTCATTATAGAAATTATTTTTAGTATTGAAAAATTTGTCAATTTTTTTTACCGATTTTTATATTTTTCAACATTTAAAATGATAAAATAGAAACATAATTTAATTGAGAACTAAATAAAATGTATAGTTTACTTGAAAAAACAAATTGTATTTTAAAAGCTTATTTTATACAAATGTTAAATTCATTATAGAAATTATTTTTGGTATTGAAAATTTTATAAAAATTTTTTTTTAGCGACTTGTAAATTTTTAACATTTAACATAATAAAATAAGAAGAGCTCAAAATATAAAGTATATGGTGCTCTAAAGTTTTATATAAAGAAAAGTTGTAGTTTTAAAAGTTTTAATATTGATATTTTGTTGAGAACTTTAAAATGTTTATTTTCGACTTTGATATTTTCAAACCAAGTGATGAAAAGAATGATAAAATTTGTAGTATTTCAAAAGGACGATTGTCCTATCTAGCACCTGCGATGTCTGATTTTCAAACTTTAATGGTTCTCCGATATTTTAAACCATAAGTTGAAGTAAATATTGAAATTTAAAAAATTTTTATTCAAACAACTACGACTTATTATTTTTAAACTTTTATTGTACAAACTTTTTTAAACCATAAGTTGGAAAAAATATTGAAATTTACATTACTTGTTTTCAAACAACTCCGATTTCTGATTTTAAAACTGCTAACTCCGGTCTAATCTAGTGTGAGTTTGAGAGTAAAACTCTTGGAATCGAACTGAACGCAGCTAATTCTTGACGCGACTCAACGCGACTTAACTCGACTTCGTTTTAGAATTGAAGCGCGTTATTTGAATTTGATTTGTTGTCTGAATTTTAACAGCAATGTGTTAAATGGATGCCAATACAAAAGGCGGCTAGTCGGATGCCCATTTGGCTCTACTTCTTTTACTTCTTCTGCGTCTGCTTGACGTGACGTGACGTGACGTGCCACCAGGTACCAAAGATCAGACCAAGTGCTATATACCAAAGTGCACAAACAACACAACATGGTGTGTAATATATATATATATACACTATGTGTATCTAAGTATCTTTGTTGCTGTAGCGCTGTTTGCGCCGCTCTAGATAAACTTTAAACATTTTCAAAGACGTTGATCATTATGCATCCGCATCCGTGTGCACATGTACATAGATGTACATCTATGTCTCTAAGTGACCCCTCCCCCCTCCCGTTCGCTACCGCTTCTACCAGAGTTTAGACAATTTGTGAACGCTTTCTTTAACTTATGCGACTCGTTTTCCACATATTGATCGAACGTGTGCAAATAAAAATACAATTTAAATATTTATTATCTTTTGCAGTTCGTTAGCATCTTGTAGCTGTATCTGTATCTGTTTAAACACAGCTCGACTTGGCCTCAATTTATTTTTATTTTTTTTTTGTTTCACCCTCCCCCCCCCCAACTAGTGTACATAGTATATGTGTATATAGATGTATATATGTACAGTTTTCCTGAAAACATGAAAATTTATACAATTGGGTCGACAATTGGCGCCATTGAGACGCTGCTGCTGCTGCTGCTTCTTCTTACGCTCCCGGAATTGAAGTTGGAAGTATGACATATGTACATGTATATTGGTAACATATATGCTATAACAATTCGATTTGCATTTGTGACAGAACGAAACGCATTAGAAAACAACAGAAACAGCTTGTAATGTTGCTGCTGTAGTTGTTGCTGCTGTTGTTGTTGCTGTTGTTGCTGCTGCTGTTGCTGATAAAAGAAAAGCCCCCAAAACTAATTAACGCCTGCAACGTGTGTGTGTGTGCGGGTCTATGGCAATATGCTTTAACTTTTGGGCTTGGAATGGAGCCGGCAATATGTATTGCTGTTGCTCTTATCGCGCCAGCAACAGTTGTTGTGTGTGCGCAAAAGAGAGCGTAACCATGTGTGCGAAAGGGTTAGCATGATGGCGAGTCAGGTATACTTCATGGGTTGGCTGTATTTTTATCTGCTAATTAAACACAGACGCTCGATCGCAATAACAAAAAAACACAAAACACACAAAAAATGAAAACAGTAACAAAAACAACAACAACAAAAGCCACATTAACAGCCCCGTTTAAAAGTCAACGACGTGGCCTATAGTACTATACATATATATACATATATTTATAGTACATGTGTGAGACATATATACCTTTTTGCATATTTCAACTCGCAGGCATTAGACAAAGTCTCCAATGCTCCACAAAAGTGTTCACAAATTTCTGCTGACACAACATGAAGAGCAGGAATATAACTGCAAAACCACGTTGGAAATGTGCTAAAAGATACAGATACATATATGTTTAGAGACATATTATCCAAGAGGCCGAGCCCGCCATTCTCAAACTGTATCTCAGTGCTACACTGCGCAAAAGAGTTGGCAGTTACCACTTCTTTCGCTTACTCTAAAGCTGACAAAAGCGGATTGTTTTTGTAGATACTTTACAATTTTAATTTAACTTTAAATTGTTGAACATTTGTAATGTCAGTTCTAAGCTTTAATAAGTTTTAGGTATACATTTGAAATAATAATTTCTAACGATGTTTTATCAACTGAAAACTATTGTTTTTAAAATAAAAAATCGTTGTTCGTTTTAGATTTTAAGTAAATGTTTTTGTATAACTCTTTATTTTTTAAGTATAAGGTGTTTTTGGGTAGTACTTGCTTGCTACAAGAATCATAGAACTGAGTACACTGTTAAAAACGATTGAGGTATTTTGAAAATAAATTTTCATTAAGTGATCTTTAAAATTATAACTTAATTAAAAACCTTTATATATGTACCTCAAACAACATTTTTTCTTATGAGGAATAGTTGAAATGTTAGCGAATCATTACATTTATTCCGTATTAAAAATGTTTACAATAATAGAAAATTTTTTTTATAATTTTCAATTTTCATTTAAGCATTCAACTCATAGAAACTAAGCAAAACCTTTTTTTTTTTTTTGTAAACAAAAACTACCAAAAGTTTTTAAATAATTTGTAGTTTTCACAAAAACTGCAGCTCAGTATGTTTATGATACCTTATAATTTCTGTCTGTGAATGCGTAATAATTAAAAATTTTTCACAAAAACTGCAGCTCAGTTTTTTCTTGTTACCCAATAATTTCTGTCAGTGTATGCGTTATAGCTCGTACTATTTGAGCGTATCTGCCCTAGACTCCATGCTACATGGCGCACATCTAAGACTGTCCACCTGAAGAGCCACTCACACATACCATAGCACACTCTCACACACACACACACTCACTCAAGCACACACAGGTGTAGATCATAATACACCTATGTTAATGTTTGTTTGCTCATTTCGTACCAGTTGTTGCTATCTTTAAAACTGAAACTAAATTTTGAGATCATTTGCGGCTATAGATACAATAAGCGCAGCACAGTTCGGCGCACCAAACGTCTCAGTCAGCGGCAACGCAAACGTCAGCGTCGACGCAGACGTCGGCGTCGGTGTTGAGAACAAACAAAATGAGCAAAATAAGCAAATAAAAGCGACGACGTCGTCGCCGTCTCTGTCGTCGTTAACAACAACAAAGGCAGAAATAAGTACACAACAACAACAACAACAACAACAAAGAATTTTCAGTTTTCTTTTTGTGTGTTACCAAAAAGCAACAACAACAACAACAACAGCAGCAGCAACAAACGTCACTTAATTTCAAGTTAAATAGCCGACGCGCATTATTTGACTTTTGAAATGGAGAGCACAAGTCGAAGTTGGAACGCTACTCACACTCACACACACACACACACACACACATGTGTATATAGTGTATATAGTGGCATCCACATGGATATAGGATGGATATAAAGTACTTGTGGACATGGGAAAATGTTTAATGTGTGTATGCACAACTGGACGGTGACGGCGACAGTGACGGTGACTTGACTCAAACTCCATTTGAAAATGATTAGAAGATAGATGTACCTAGGTACATCCGATAGACGCCTAATCCCTCACAGTCGTGCAAGAACGGGGCATTCCTCATCACTGGCAGTGATTAATCGTATCGATTTCATAACTAAAATTGTTCGAACTTTAAACGAAAGTCCATTCCAAAGTTCGTTTCGAAAATATTTGAAAAGACCAAAATGATCACAAATATATACAAGTGTTGAGATTTATTATAGGTAAAGATTTATTATAGGTAAAGATATTAATTGTTTTTGTTTAATATTTTATAAATAAAATAGTTAATCTTAATTGTAAATGCAATTGATTTAATAATTTGAAGGTTAGTTTTTTTCTTAAAATGTGTCGTTTTTTAGTGGAAATCAACTTATTAATAAAAGTGTTTTTTATCACATTACCAAATTTTCTTTAAGTCAAGAGTTATTTTCTATTCTAAATATATTCTATATTTGCACCTTCATAATGTTATAGTCAGTTGATATTGATTGGATTTTGAAAATTATATTCATTATTTTCAATATTTCTAATAAATTCTTCATGTTTTCATAATTTTACTATTCATGGTCGAATTTCCCAGGACCTTAAATACCATAATGGTAAACATTCTATTAGATAATTTTTGAATTTGATTAAAATAATATAAAATTAAAAAACTTTTTCCCAAAACAGATTTCTATTTCATTGTTTTTATAGCAACTTTTTGGAAAAGTTAGTCAATTCTAAAAAATTCAATCAGGATGTAGAAAATATATGTTTTAAGATATTCTTTAGTAAATAAAATAATTTTTCTCAACTTTTATGCGACTAAGGGTCGTCAAATTTCTTAAATAAAATTTTATAATCCTTATTCCGTTACAAAAGGTTTAAATTCTATTTAGTTAATAGAATTTTTATATATTTTTTAAGGAATTGTTAAACTGTTTTCATTGTGTACAGTTCATTCATAAAAATTGTTGATTAGTTTTAATCAAATTTCAAAGTGGATTTTGTTGAACAAAAAAAAGTAAATGCTTGCTTAGCTCTACATCCCATTATTACACACACGTGTGTGTGTGTGCATACGGGCTTAGCACTCTCACACTGACACACGCACACTCACACAAGTCCCTCTCAAAGCTTACGTTACGGTGCAATGTGCTGACGGGGCGGCGCTTGGTCGACAGGAGTCGCCGCTGAGCCGCTGGACGTTCATACTAACACACACACACACACGCAATGCTTGACTGTGTGCGTGTCAGTGTATGTGAGTCAACAGTTGCGCTGCTCTTTGCTGGCGCTGCCAGTGCGCGCTGCAGTGACAACAACAACAACAGCAACAGCGACACCATCGTCGGCTTTGACTCTGTGGACATAGGGGGCCAGGGGTCGGGGTAAATGGTACTGGGTTACTGCGATACCGATCGTGTTCGTGTGTTTTGTGTGATTCGTGTGTTTCGTGTGGTCTGTATGTACGTGTGTTCGTGTTTGCCGGGGTATATGTATGTGTGGCTATCGAGTCTCTGGTCTCTCGCTCAACGCTTTGCTATTTTCACCCATGGCACATTGCACGTTGCGTTCACTCGTCGATCGGTCGCGTTGCGGGAACGACGTGTATCCGGACTTAAAACTTTCAATCCGCCGCAAAGTTGGAAATCTAAAAAAAAGTAAAAAAAAAAACTTCACACAATTTCATTGGCAGTTTGTATTTATTTCTTTGCAACACATACACATAACTAAACATAAATATATATTCATTTTTTTTTTTTGTGTTTTTTAAACGTTCACTTAAACTTCAAAGTTGTACTATAAATTAATAAATAAATAATAGTAAGCTGCAGTTAATGTGTTTGCCGTCGCCGTTGTCGTCGCTGTTGACGTCGCTGTTTTTCCCCCCGTCTTGACAAGTGAAAATTAACCGGGTTTTTTTCCGTTCTAAGTACTTGACTATAATTTAGTTACAGTTTCTTTACTCACCTTTTTTTTGTTATTATCTTTCTAACTTTTTTCTATTTATTTTTTACTTTTTTGTTGTGTGACAGCAAACTGCAACTGCATTCTTGATTAAACAAAAACTTAACAAAGAACAAAACGTAAAAAAAACTAAAACAAAAACAAAGAAAAGAAAAAGAACAAAAAACAACTACAAATTGAAAACTGAAAACTTTGACTCGAAACTGTGTGACAGAGTCATAAATTCTCAGAGCTGCAAAATCGAATATTACAAATTTTTGCTGACAACCGACAAAATGTAAGTTTTTTTTTCGTTGTACTCAGTTTCAGTTTCTTTTTTGTATTATTTTTTTAAGTGTTTTGCCAATTCTCATTATATTTACATATGTGTAAGTACGAGAGTATTTGTACTTATGACTGTTTGACTGCAGTGCCTGGTCAGCAACGAGAGATATAGTCGCCGTCGTCGTCATTATTGTTGCCTTGACTTCTCGACTTTTGTCTTAACTTTTGTCTCAAACTTGACATCTTCTCTTATTAGCGTTTTTTTTTTCTACTCTTTTTTTTTTGCCTTGCACTGCATGCATTAAATTATAATTTTAATACCCTGTAGTCGTAAAAAATATTGAAACTTGTCTAAGTACTCAAAATGCAGCTCTCCAAAGTAGACACCATAAAAAACTTGAGTCTACACACAGTTTGTGGGCCACTCAAATACCCTGCACTATGCATAAACATATATTCTTTGCATAAAGGGTATCTTAAAGGCATGTTCAATTTCTGCTCAAAACTTTTAGTACACGTAACCAATATATTTTATGTTCTCACTTTTACTATATAAATTAGTTTGCCTGACCTCGAATTAAGACACTTCATTTAAGTACAAATTACTCAGAATGAGCATAAAAACAAGCACGAGTGAGCTGAGAGTAAGAATTGCATATTTTAAATCAAGTAAAAACTTGAAAAAATCCCACTTTAAATTCGAAACTCTAAAAATTTGAAATTTGGTTACGAGGGTACGAAATACTAGTGTTATTTGCTCTCAGTGTATTTACACCGACTTTTGTGCTTAGGAACAAGTTTAAGCCAACTGTCAACTCAAAATTTAAGCACAATAATTTAACTTTTAATTGCTTTGAAGGTCTAAGAAATTAATATTTGATGATTCGTACATATAAACGCTGTACTTTGATTTTTTAGAAAGGAATTCGTAATGCTGCATGGCAACAAGAAATTATTTCAGTAAGTGAGAAGCTTTACAACAGTGTGGCAACGCTTGCAGGGGGAAATAAATATATTTAGCCGTAGTAGGACATTTGTTCGTTATGTTTCGTTAAGTGCTTTGCAATGAAATTTACTGGGAAATAAAATTTTCCACTGATTCTCAGTTGAAGTGGACATTTGGGCTGCTCATTAAAAATATTGTACACTTTAGTGGGTCAAAAAAATATGATTTAATATCGACTTTCCTAGCCGGTAAATATAAAAAAAAAGCTTACCAACTAAGCTAAAAAAACTCCACATATTTTAGTTCTTCGTCCAACATTGCTATAAAGAAACACTCCTTATTTTTGACTACTTCGTTAAGTTGCCTGCTTGATGTTTGAGCGTTTCTCATTGACCGACACCACGCTGCCTGCTATGACACGCGAGAACCGTTCCTTTTACCTATTTTCACCTGTTGCACACTCTTGGAAACTGTGAACAGATTGCAACTCTTCCGTTGCTTTTGGGCGTCTAAAGTGCAGTTCTTGGTAACGCTTGCAAGAAAAATGTGCAATTGGATTTCGTTTTCGAGTGAATGCAACTAAACACCAAATGGCCCGGCAATGAGCAACCAGAAACCCAAATCCAAAGCCAAACAGAAACAGAAACATGGAGTATAGTGGCATTTGTATGTTTATGGTTTATGTACACCACTTTATATGGCATGTACATATGGGCATTGTTGATTCCTTGGGGCCTCGTAGTGCTCCAAATCCCTTACTCCACGTCGCTTTTTTGTGATTCAGTGCGCGCAATAAGTGTTTCCAATATTTATTTATAAACAATCAAATTGACAGAGGTTTAATGGGTATGTGGCGAACCAAACGGACCTGTTTGGCCTGCTGTTTTATGGTACTGGGCACGACACAACACCGATAAGATAACACACACACACACACACACACACACACACACACACACACACACACACACACACACACAAACACACACTCACCAGCAACCAATTTCAATGCTTTCTTTGACTAAAATATTTTGGTATCACCCTCTTGAAATATAATTATAAAATGAATTGTTATTACATTTATTAATGATAAATGTACATACTTGAAATATTTCTTAGATTTGCTCATTAATGTTTAGTGACTCACAATTCAATTGAATTTCATGGCTTGTTTCTTTCCCCAACTTGTATCGATATTGATAAGACTTTTAACAATTCCACAAAATTTTTTTTCCAATACTTTTTTTCTGCTTTATTTCCTTTTTTAATGCTTTTGATTTATTTGTTCGCTTTCAAAGCCAATAAAACTTAATGTTGTTTCCATATCTAAATGACGTATACTCGATAAACAGTTATTTACTCGTTAAATAAGTAAATTTCTATGCAAAGTTTCTAAGCACTTTAAGAGCTTTTTATACTCTCTGCAAGAGTATATTGGGTTTGTGCAAAAGTATGTAACAGGCAGAAGGAGGCGTGGCAGACCCCATAAAGTATATATATTCTTGATCAGCATCACAAGCCGAGTCGATATAGCCATGTCCGTCTGTCCGTCCGTCCGTCTGTCCGTCTGTCTGTCCGTCTGTCCGTATGAACAAACAGATTTCAGAGATGGTAAGAGCTACAAGTTCGAGCTTGGTGTCAATCAATCACATATTTAGTCAGTCAATACAAGAATCTTTTTTTTTTCGATGCCACGCCCCATTCGCCCACATTGAGCAAAAAACTAGACACACCTCGGAAAAAATCGTTGTTTTCGGCGAATATCTCAGTAACCATGGCACCTAGGATCAACAATTCTGGTATGGAGGTTCTTAGCGACAGTGTAAATGCATTGCCATTTAAAATTTTGGACTACCACGCCCCTTTTTTCCCAACAATACAAAACAATAATTCTCAACTTTCGTTCCGTTTTTAGACATTTGTTCATATAGTACACCATTGTAATTGTATAATTCGAGTGGAGACTAACTATATCAAACTATTCTAAAAAGACGCATTGAAATCGGACTACAAACAAGAAAACTAGAAGAGTTATAATATTGATAATTGAACGCCATATCAAGGTATGAGTGCAAGCGAGACAGAAACATACAAGCGTGATCGATCGTTTTCTCTGCTTGTGTGCCGGCAGCGCTGCCCGCAGACGCTGGCCGCGCCGAATACACACATACATACATGTATGTGTATTCGCATACAAACCGATGTTTGATTTTGCTTAGATTGTTTTTGTTTCAATGTGTTTTAATGCAAGTACTGCACATTGTAATATCTCGATGCCGATTTTAATAATTTAATCGGGATTAAAATGCAGAGAGTATTATACGGTCGGGCGTGCTCGACTGTACTTTTCTTTCTTGTTTTATCGTGTCTTTATTAAACTTAATTTTGTCGACTGTTGGAATTTCCAAACGGAAACTAAGTTTTATTTGTTGCTACGCTTAGAACACGTTTAAGGAAAAAAGGTTTAACAGAAAAGTTTATGAAGTATATATGTTCCTGATCAATGAGAAAAGAATCTCAGATACTATGATAGCTGGAGTCACCAGGAGTCAAATTTGATGTCTTTCAGATCTAGTCTGTTGGTCTTCTACTGTCTAGACTAAAATTTAAAACTGCATAACTCGACCAAGTCTTAAAATACATATGTTCCTGATCAGATACTGTGAGAGCTGAAGTCTCCATGAGTATAATTTGATATGTATGTCTCTGTCGCTTGTAGTTCAAGTTTGTTGGATGTTTTTAAACGGCCTTTTTACTGTCTAGACTAAAATTTAGAACTGCATAGCTCGACCACGGCTTGAAATATTTCAAGCAAACTTATTTTATATATACATATCAAACAGATATGGTTAAAATCGGCTAGCTATATCATATAGCTGCCTTATGAACTAATGGTTCTAAATCACGTAAACGTTTTTATATTATTATTTGATATATTTGATACGTTCTTGTATTGTTTAGTACAAAAATACATAATATTTTACTTTACACGATATGTTCTTGCCAAAACTGTCAGCTTACAGAACAAATCAGTTATAAAGTTGGCTGTGAAAATTTGTAAATAAAATCTTGTCGAAGTTGTAAACTTATAAGAAAATTTGTAAATAAAATCTGGTGAAAGTTGTATACTTGTAAGAACAAGCAGCGTTGCTGAAATTTGAAATTTTCCTAAAAATTCTGCCCAAAGTTTCTAGAAATATTTTTCATTTTGCGCTTATTTAATGGCTACTTTGGTAAGTTTAGCTTGTTAGTAAATATGTGTTTGGCTCATTTGCTTTAGTTGCCAATACATAATAGGAAACTACACCGATTTACACAACTAAACACAATTGTTTGACATTTTGTATAAAAATTGAGCGAATTTCAATGTCTGCTTTTCAAGGCGTCTGCTGTGGAAGTTACCATAAAGTACTATTAATTTGTGTGCATTGTTTTGATGGGGTAAGAATTGGCTAAGAATTTCCCTAAAATTTCCCTCAACACTTTTCACTACAGTTGACACTAACTAAATTCAAATTTGGTTAAATTTTAATATTTTTGTGTAACTTTGACACGTTTTCACTTTTGTTGTTAAGGTTTAGGTTGTTTACTGTTTACTTCCGGTTATTGCCCACCCTAACCCCTTTGCCAGTGCTTAACAGTAATTGTATCTGTATTTTGTATCTCTTTACCTGTAGCTGTCGCTGTCGCTGTCACTGTATCTGTATCTGTGTCTGTATCTTTTGCTTCTCCCTTTTGGCGTTGGCATTTTCTTTATCTTATCTGAGTCGACTTTGTTGTTGTTGCTCTCGTTTATTGTTGCTATTAGAGGCATTGCCGTGTTTGCATTTCGGTTGTCTATGCTATGTACTCACTGTGTACATAGGGCACTCACACATAGATACAAATGTATATACTTGACTATTTGTCTCTAGTTTTGGATATCGCCGCAACCAAACTGACGCACAACATGATCGATTGTGTGTGTGTGACTGTGTGTGTGCCCTGTGAGCGAGATAGCTACACTGAGCGTCTGCCGTACTCGTCCATATGAATAATTCTACTAATATTTGTTAATGAAACACAAGTGTTTTTCACACCCCCACACACTCCCACACACAAACACACACACACATTTTTGTACGTAGACAATTACATGTCTGTAGATAACCCAGTTTGTACAGGTGCCTATATAATGTATTCTAATGAATTCGACTTATGCGTGTAACATATCTTCCTACATTTCTATATATACTCCCAAGACACACACACACACACTCATATATATTTTTATATGGTGCCTCTTATCGTTTGCCACGCCCACAAGTTTGTTCGGTCTTCTTTGGCACAGAACTTTAACATTTGACTTCAATTTGTTTTTGACCCTGTACTTAAAAGTCGAGAAAGGTTTGAGGTTTGTCACACAAAAAAGTGCTGTAGACATAAAAAAAACCGAAAAAATATTCAAAAATAATTCTTAAACAAATTTAACATGATAACAAAATATGAATACATAATTTAAAATATATAATTTTAAAATAATTACTGATTTTAGACCATTACAAAATAAATTCTTTGGAAATTTCTTAACAAACTTTCCAGCTCATTTAGAATCAGAATCAACCTTACTTTATCATTTTAAAAAGTTTTTAATGATAAGTTTAAACTGGTTTTAAAAACGGTCCTATTGGCTACAGGGTCTACTACAGTCGATACGTGCGACTGTAACCTTTGCAAGCTTTAATTAAATTTACCCAGTTTACAATCAGCCATTTTTAATTTTTTTTTGCCCGGGCGCCCAACAACCGAGCAACCAAATAACCAAATAACCAGTCATCATCGTCATGGGTTTTTATGGCAATTTTTCGTTGTTGTTGTTGTCGTTGCCTTATCGGAGTTTAGCTGTTGAATAGCTTCGTGGCGGCCATCTTTCAACACGAGTCGACACGACTCGACGCGACGCGACACGATGCGAGTCGACTCGGCTCAGTGCGGCTCGACTCGGCACTTTAATAAACTCATTAACGTGATCATGTCTCACGCGGTAAAAACCAGCGATCAGCACCTGACACGCTTACAACGAGATGCTCCAAATATTAGTTATTAGTCATGAACTGAACTGAGCAATGATTTTATTAACATTTGGAGGATTTAACGAGTTGCCGATATGTCCCGGTACAGTTGTGCTCAGCAGAGCTTCAATTGGGTATTGGTGTTTGCCTATTAAATTTATTAACAGAATATGTTGCTATACAGTATCAATGTGGTTTAAAAATATATATATATAATCAGACAAATATATTTGCTTAGAGATCCAATGATTTTTGGAACAAATCCAATATTTATTTTTATGAAAAGATTAATTCGCACACAGTTGAATTGGAATTATTTTGTCCATGACTGTACTGTTGAAAAAACTTCTAAAATATTGAGAATTTTTGATAAAACAATATATAATAATAAGATAATTCAAGGCTTATTTTTGGGGTGGGCTAGTTCAGCTTAATGTTAGTTTAGGTTAAGTTAGGTTACGCCGGACGTCCTCGCGGGTACTGTACATTCAGTTCAGCTTTAGTTTTTGAAATTAATTATAAATCAATATAGAAGTATTTTTTTAATGGTATGAAGATAATATTATACATATAAGGTCTTGGAAACATTCAAGAAAATACGTGGGTTTGAAATGATAGAATGATCGATAGACGATCGTATGTTTAAAACGATAGATTGATCGATAGACGATAGTGAATAATAATGGAAATGAAAAAAATTAGTCAGAAAAGTATTTACTGAAAACTATATTTATATAACATGAAATTTCAATATTTAAGTCTTGATTGATATTTCTAATATGGGAAAAACCTCCAATTCAGAGAGGTTGGGTTAAAAGGTTTTTAAAACCTTCCTCTTGAAAACGATTGAAAGTATACACTTAAATCATATAAGAAAAAATTACAAATGCTTTGAAAAACCTCCTGCCTATAACTAATTTATGTCCACATCTTTCTCTTTCACAGCAGGCAGGAGAAGACCAGAATGTGGAGGACAGTTGGTGCTGGGAGCCAGCGGGCTCCGACAAAGCGACTACAGTGGAACCTGCCATGGTGGACGTGGCACTGGGCAGCGCTGCCGCGGACATAAACAAATTGAATGCAATAATAGCGAATTTGGAAAAAGACAACAGCGAATTGCGAAATTCATTGGATGAACTTGATGCGCAACACGAGCTGGCAATACAGGATGTGCTGGGTCACAAGACACAGCTGCAGACACAGCTGACGGATCTAAAGAATCTACAGGCCGATCACCTGGTGGAGCATGAGTTGGCCATGGCCCGACTGCAGGCGCAGCTGGCGGAGGAGCGTGAACGGCAGCGCAGTGCCGCACAGGCACACTTGGAGCTGGAGCAGCGGGTGGCGGAGCAGGATAACGAACTGCAGCGCAGTGTGTTGGAACTGGCCGAAATGCAGCAATTGCTGGACAAACGGGGTGCGGACAACGGTGAGCTCATTGAGCGTGTGCGACAGGCGGAGGGAGAGCGCGAAAAACTTCAACGAGAACTGAGTGAATTAGCCAAATTGGTGAAGGAGAAAAAAACATCAGAATCATCGAATAGTTCGTCCACGGGCAAGCACAGTGAGGATGAGTTCATTGTGGTGCCAGCTGGTACTAGTTCCGACCCGGATCCAGATGCCGATGCAGATACTGATACCGTTACCATGCCGCCCACGAAGGAAAAGCTACGCGACAAGCTCGTCTCACTGGAGGCACACATTGCCGAGCTGACGTTGGCCAATCAGAAGCTGCAGGATGCCGAACTGGAGCGTCAGCTGGCCAGCAGTGTGTGGAGCGAACAATTGTCGGAGCTGGAGACTCGTCTGAGAATCAGTGAGAGCGAGAAGGAACAATTGCAGCTGGAATTGCAGCGAAAATTGCAACAACTGATGCTGCAGAATCAGGAGCTTAAGCTCAGTGCCGAAGCGGATCAGGAGACGCATGCCAATGATCTGGAGCAGCAGCTGGGTGCATTACGTGGTGAGAATAGTCAATTGAGACAGGAACTGGATGCGAGCATTGCTCAGGCCAAGTTCCGTCAGGCGATTGCCGAGGAGAAACAGGAGATAACAGATCTTGATCTTGATATGGATCTGGATGTGAATCTAAGCGACAATGATCCGCACAAATTGCGTAATTTATTGGAAGCTTTGGTAGCTGACAACTCGGAGCAGGCACTGGAACGCACACATCGGTTGCTGAACGAACGCTGGCAGCGTTTGGATAGCACCGAACAGAGATTGGTTGATCTGCAGGATCAGCAGTTGATAGCAGAGCATGAGAAGAAAACACTGGAGGCAGATATCTCACAGTATATACTGCAGTGTGATGAACTGATGAAGAACAATGAACTGCTGCTCAACGAACTGGACAAGTTTAAGCGCAACAAACTGGAGACGATTGAGGAGCATCACGAGGAGACCATTGCACAGCTGGAGTCACAGTTGGAGGAGGCTCAATGTCATGTGAAACAACTGAGAGATGAGCTCAAAGCCAAGGACTTGGAGGCACCTAAAAAATCAGACGAGCAGCAGCTGCAAACACAAGTGCAGCAACTGCAAGCGCAGCTGCAGCAGAGCATGGAAAGCGATGAGCAGCTCAAATTGCAGTTGGAGCAGTCCAAGGAACGTCAAGCGCAGCTAGAAGTGCAGCAGCAGAGCAAAGAAAAGGAGTTGCAGCAGCTGCAGGCACAAGTGCAGCAACTGCAGCAGCAATCCGTTCAGAGACAGCAACTGCAGCAGGAGGAGCAGCAAACAAAAGAGCAACACGAACAGCAGCAGCTCGTGGAACAGTGGAATCTTAAGCTAGCAGAGCTGCAGCAGCAGTTGGAGCAGAAGGAACAGGAACTGCAGCAGCAACAGGAACAACTAGCAGAGATGCAGGAACAGCAACAGCAAGCTGAGCAGTGGAAAGTGGAGTTAACAGAACTGCAGCAGCAGTTAGAGCAGAAGCAACAGCAGCAGCAGCAGCAAAAGTTACAACTAACAGAGCTGCAGGAACAGCAGCAGCAAGCAGAGCAGCTGAAGTTAGAGCTAGCAGAGCTGCAGCAGTCATTTGAGCAGCAGCAGCAAGAGCTAGCAGAGCACAGAGAGCAACAGCTGCAAGCTGAGCAGTGGAAACTGCAGTTTACAGCGCTGCAACAGTCATTTGAGTGGCAGCAGGAAGAGTTAACAGAGCACAGAGAGCAGCAAGCTAAGCAATGGAAACTGGAGTTAACAGAGCTGCAGCAGCAGTTGGAGCAGAAAGAACAGCAGCAACAGCAACAACAAGCAGAGCTCAGAGAGCAGCAACAGCAAGCTGAGCAGCTGAAGTCAAAGCTAGCAGCGCTGCAGCAGCAACTGCAAGAAAGCTCAGCGTCTGCAGAGCAAAACAGTCAAACAGATCTGCAATTGAAAGAGCAGTTGGAGCAAAAGGAACAGCAGCTGCAACAGCAGCAACAACAACTAACAGAGCTGCAGCAGCAGCTGCAAAAGTCGTCAGAGTCTGCAGAGCAAAATACAGAAGCAGATCAGCGTCTGAAGGAGTTGCTGGAGCAGCAGGCACAGCATTTGGAGACACTGCAGCAGCTACAGCAAACACTCGATACACTGAACAACGAAAAGCTGGAACTAATCAAGGCGCTGCAGCAGAAGCATGCGGAGAATACGCAATATTATGCGGAAATACAGCGTTTGCAGCCGCTTGAACAGCAGTTGACGGATCAGCTCAAGGAGCGTGAAAAACTATGCGATCAGATTAATTTCCTCAAGGAAAAGTCCGACATACTCACCACAAATCTGCTCACAGAGCAAACGAATCAACGGCTACTGCAACAGCAGCAGACCGAATCTCAGGAGCAGCAAGCGAGTGTGCAGCGTGATCTGGAGCGACTGCGTGCTCATCTACTGGAGATCGAGGAGCTGCATACGCAGGAAAGTGTCGAGTTGCAGCGCGAATTGGAGGAGTCGCGTTCCAAGCAGGCGGCACTGCAGCAGGAGGTGTCCAAATCCAGCACCGCCTACACCTCGGCCAGGTGAGTTCATGCATTTTTAGTTATTTACTAAAGTTTTTTAAACTGGAAACGAACTATATAAAGATATATTAAAATAATTGTGAAAAAATATTTTAAAATTCATGATAAATTAAATAACAATTTGGTTTATGTTTCGAATAGGGTTTTCTTAATAACCGATTAACTCACCTTCTAAAAAAAAAGCTGCGAAATCGACTAAAAATTTAAATAGAAAGACTAAGGAACAAGATTTTGCTTGACTATAAATTGCATTAAAAAAAATATTTTTTTTTTGTTATAAATATTTTTTTCTAATTTTAGAGTTTTAGAAATATTAATATTTTATTTAGTTAGTTAGTTAGTTAGTTTCTTTACAACTCGACATAAGCAGCTTAAACTGTTAGTTTCTACTATGCAAATTTACTAATTTTAATCATTTTAAATATTTAAAAAAAACAGGAAAAAAATATCAAATTACTAAAAATATTCAAATACTTAACATACATATATCTTAAACACTCATATTTAAAAGATTTGCACGTAAATGTAGGAAATTGTCCACACTGATGCATGCATAAACTTGCAGCCATGACACTGTTACTGCGACGCCATTTTGTAATGCAATTCGCCGCATGTCACGCTGCCAATAAGCGTTGCGGCGAGACGGCGAGACATTGTGTCGGTGTCTGGAACTGCTGTGATAATTACATTCGATATGGCGAGCTCTGTCCCACGTTAACCTATCGATAATTATCGATAACACCTGTTTTGGCAGCAAAACGCGTGTTAATCTGCATTCTTTGTCCGTTTGGCAAGTAACTAAAGGCGGTAGAGTATTTAAATTCAGTTGCTTCAAGTTGTTAAATGTAAAAAAAAAAATGTTTGCCAAATTGAGAATAAAAATTTTATTGCATAATTGTTTGAAAAACAAGTATATAATAAAGTTTACTTTATGTAGGTAGCTAAAATTAGTTCAAAGATTTTCTTTATTTTAACACCAATTGAATTAAATTTAGAACACAAAGTTTTCAATGTAATTTGCAACTAAAATCTATTGAAAGTTTATTAATAATTTCGATCTTTAACTAATTTTCCTTGCTTTTCCACACAGCATTCGAGCCAATCAACAGGCAGAGACATTGCAGGCTCAGCACGCGTTGCTGCTACAGCAACGCGATGAGCTTTTGGCCAAGTTGGGACAGTACGAGGATCGCGAGCAGAAGCAGCAGGCAGCATTGACCAACTTGCAGTGTGCTTTGGAACAGTTTCAGAATGGTAAATACAAAACTTACCATCACTTAATACCTTATTGTTAATAATTTATTTATACAACTCTTAGATAAGCAGCATGAAATTGAGTTGGGCACACAGCGAATGCGACGTGAGCTGCAGCTGCAGGTGGAGAAGCAAACGTTGCTGCAGTCGGAGATTTTGGGATTGCAACAACAGTTGGCTGATGCCAATCAGGGATTAAGGGCGGCGACACGCCTCTCCGATCAGCTGGAAGCCGGGCAGCAAACCATTGCCGTGCTGCGGGACGAAGGTGAGTGTGCTAATTTTATTTTAATTTTTTTTTAGTTCTAAAATGGTGGAAATTTTTGACTAACCAAAAACTCAATTCGTTCGTGTATCTAAAAAAAAAAAATTAAAAATTAAATGCACCATTTTCAAAACTGTCATTACAAGTTACCGCCTAGCAAACTGCCAAATACATTTTATCACCTCCATAACCAGCCTTTAAAATAATTTTTATAATAAGTAATATTTTTTTACTGTTTTTTTAATCGATCACGCATTTAATCAGCACAAATGTTCAATTTAAATGTTAATTGTTTTGAAGAGAAAGCAAAAGCATGAGTATGAGTGAGAGTGAGAGCGAATGTGAGAGAGAGCGAGTAAGAGTGAGTGTGAGTGTGAGCGAGTGAAAGCAAGATCAAGACGTTAATTCACCCGATTCTTAAAGGTAAATATCAGCTGGTAATTCTGGGAGCAATGCCTAATATGAAACACTCGGAATTTCAGTTGGTATCGACTTTTCTGAATTGCATTTTATCACCAAACAAACGCAAAAACTTCAAAATGTTACAAAAAAAAAGTTGATGTAAAAATCAAAACGTTTAAAAATCGCACCAACGGCATGTGGCAAATATTGGCTGTAAATTCTACCCAAGTTGGTCCTTATTATAGGGCAGGTAAAAACTACTCTACTCACTCGGCGCACATAACCTCAACCAATCGAACCCCTTCCCCAGCCCAATCCCACATCTTTCTATTTCCTGCTCCATTTGGGTCAATCTGGTTGGCTTCTTTGGTGTGCGTGTGTGTGTGTGTATTTCTTGTTATAATGCTGCACTAACTGAACAATTTGAAGCACCTACACTGACAACACTATTTGCCTACACACACACGCACACCCAACCACCCAACACACCCACACACATCTCCTTCTTTACACCCCCAAAATAGTAAGCTTGCCTTAAATGCTTAAAATTTCTATGCAACAATTTTGATTTGTAGCTTAGCAGTGTTTTTTAGTTAATATCTTGAATTTTGTGTGCAAAAAAAATACCAAAAATTGTCAATTGGAAAAATACTAAAAAAAGTTAAAAAAAAAAATTTTAAATATAGTATTTTTTTTTTCAAATACCAAAAATCGTCAATTAGAAAAATACTAAATTAAATTTTGTATAAAAAACTTTTTAACTTAAAACATTAAACACTAATAAATTTAGTATTTTTTTGGTATTTTTGCGAATACCATAAAATACTAAAATACTATATTAAATTTTATATTAAAAACACTGTTTAACTTAAAAAATTAAACACTAATAAATTTAGTATTTTTTTGGTATTTTTGCGAATACCAAAAATTATCAATTAGAAAAATACTAAATTAAATAATGTTTAAAAAAAACTTTTTAACGTAAAAAATTAAACAGTAATAAATTTGTTTTTTTTTTTTGGTATTTTTTAAATACCAACATTTTTTAAGTAGAAAAAATCTATAATTCAAAATGTATGACAAACTTTTTTTAATGACAAAAATTAAACACTCATAAATTTGGTATTTTTTTTTGGTATTTTTGCAAATGCTTGCTTCAAGCGCACCTGATTTTTTATTTATTATTTTTATTTTTTAAAACGCTGTTAATTGTATGTGTTTAGCCTATGATTTATTTACGTAATTTGTTTGTTTCCATATTGCCTGACAATTTTATTTATTTATTATATAATTTATATATTTAAAAATAATTATGATTATTGTAAAAAAAAAAAAAACTGTATGTACTATTGCTAATATTGTTTTAATTTATTTATTTATTTTTTCTATGTATGTTATATTTGAATTTATCAGCGTACGAAAAAATGCTCGTAAAACCGTAAAAGCCGTTAAACAAAAAAAAAAAAAAAAAAACTAAAAAAAAAATATAGATATATACAGTTAAACGATTGCTCTCAATATCTATTGTTGTTGTTAACTTATCTGCAGCATTGAATAATCTCAATTTGTAAATGTGAGCGATTTTTCGGAATTTAACGCACTCACTTTGCAATTGGAGATTGCTCGAGATTGCAGCATATGCCACATTATATATATACTTACATATATACTTTATGCTATCTACTACATACACACATATATATACATGTTTATATATGTTTATAAACATAACTTTACATAGAAAGTATTGTAATTCTTTGCTGTCTGTTGTTGTTTTGCCCGCTAGCTAAATTCTTGTCTTTGTGTTGATTTCTTTCCTATTTTTTTTTTTTTTTTTTTTTTTGTATTTGATTTAATTTATGATTTTGCATAGTCAGTTCCCTGCTACCAAACACACGCTGACTGACTGACCGACCGACAAAACAAACTAAAAAAAGGGTTTCTGCAGCCGCATTTTAGCCACATTCAGCCAGCCGCCGCCAGCAAAATGTTACCAAAAAAATAAAGAAATGCAAAATTTCCGAGAACCTTTTCAGCCACCTTGAGCGTCTGTACGGTTGAGTATTACATCAGGTACTGGTGTGCCATTTAAACCAACAACCAGTACTTATGTCATACTACGCCGTGCAGTGGGCGCACTAACCGCATGCCAGCCACGCCTACAGAAAAACAGTGCACGTGAAAAAAAAAAACTACCCGCGCTACAATAACGTTTAGTAACACTTTTGGGCTAAGAACAAATATTAAACTCTTCAATAACAAAATAATTAATAAATTGTTTTTTTGTAAAATATTTTGCACACAGTGGACAGTCTGAAGGAGGCGAATCTGAAGCTGGAGCAGAACTTGAGCAGCAGCGAATCAAGTCAGACGGACAAAATTGACAAGAGTTTGATTAAGAGTCTGCTGATTGGTTATGTGGTGAGCGGTCATGCCGGTGATAAGCAGCAGGTCTTGCGCATGATATCCTCTGTGCTGGATTTCAATGCCCAGGAGGCCGATAAAGTTGGACTCAACAAGCCACAGGGCAGTTGGCTGGGCAGCATACTCGGTGGCAGTCACAGCGGCTCCGCAGCCCAAAGTTCAGGTAATTAAAGATAAAATTCAAGTGATTGCAAGTGTTTATAATTATTTTGTTTTGTCCCGACAGGCAACGAGAATCTGTTGCAGGCATTTGTGCAATTTTTGGAGCAAGAATCACAGCCACAAGCGTCGACGCAGACGCGACCCACGCTGCTGAGTATGGGCAAACAGCTGGAGGCAGCGCCGTTGGCCACAACAACAGCAACGGCAGCAACGACAACCACAGCAGTGACCACTGTGACACCAGCAGCAGCAGCGGGAACAGCTGCAACTGTGGCACATGTCACAAGCGTCACTCCGCCGCCAATGCAATCACTACTCATGGGCAACAACGAATTTGCGCCGACACGAAACTCTAGTTCGATATTGAAGGACATTCTCAGCGATTCGTGATTGTTGTAGAATGTCGTGAGATTGTGTCTTGTGTGATTGCCTGGTTTATTTTTTTACAACAATTTCATCACTAGCGTGGACTGCTGCCCTCCGCCGTGATTTTCTTCATAACTTTTTCTTTCTTTACATTTTTTTTAACGTCTCCATTAAAACTAATTCATATTAAATTTACTAATTGTGCAATTTAAGATTCCAAAATGTATATCGTTTAATCCAAACCAATTGTATCGTGCTTTAAGTCTAATGATTCCACTCCCTTGACCCCAAACCTTTCTCAAATCATGTAACTCTTGTCTGTATGTGCTGCGCAAGCGCAACTGTAAATATGTAATATGCAATGTAATAATATCATCGTTGGGACACCGAGTGATCGTTTTTTTGTCGGTGTCCCCATCGATGTGTCTGCGATCGATGCGCCTTAATAGCAGCAACTGAAAATAAAAACATAATATATATATTATATAAACAAAATAAAGAAAACTGGTTATTTTTATTGACTTTGTGATATTTATTGTTAGTAGCGTTTGGAAACTTGGTTTTGCTAGTCTTTTTAGTTTATATTTAACAAAGTTATAAAAAATAAAATAGTGTAATTTATATAGATAATAAAATTTCAGAGAGCTCTGCATAAATTTAAATTTTATTTCATTTCGATAAGTTGTAGGAAAAGTTTTCAATCGCCGGAGAAAATTAATGCTGAGCCAAACAAGTTTGGTGTGTGTCTTCACTAGTGTTTTGCTTTCCCATAGGTTTGTGTCCAGACTTTGCAGTTGTCAGTTTGTTATTTCAGGTATTATAAGTTTAGATGTGTGGCCAATCGTCGTCTGCGTTTCTCGATTTTTTCTGTGATAGTTAATATTTATTATTTACTGAATGCACTTAAAAACCCCAAGCTAAAATCAAAATTGTGAATATTAAAAACCATTTTTTATTCTGCCAAAAAACGTGGGCGTGTCAATAGCTCAGAGTACTAAGCTATCGATCTGTCACAATGAGAACTTTCATGCTCTTATGAGTTTGAATCTGGATGTGGACCCTGAAGCATTATCTGTAACCGTAGCACTTATAACTTATAGTTATAACCCGAATTGTAAGTATTATAAATAGGTTAATTCAAGTTATTTAGGAACAAAAAAAATGTAAGAAATTAAATCAATAAACAAAGGTTTGAAAAAAATGAAAAAAAAAAAAAAAAAAAAATGTTAGCTATTTAATATAATTTTTTTTTTTCGTTTTTATCTAGCAACTTTTAAGAACAATTATTTATCAAATTTTTTTGATCCAGGAAATACTTGCAAAACCGTTTGTGCTTTCGTTGCCGTTTTAGGTGTTGATGTAAAAATAGTATAGCATACTTTTAGGACTGTTCAAAAATGTCACGAGGCTTTTAACTTTTTGCTCTATCCTGAAGGAATCCAAATGTCTCAAAAATGTCAATATTTTTTTATAAAATGTAATTGAATCATTTAAACCGGTTTTACTTGCTTATATCCAGGCTTATCCTTTAAAATTATTCATCATTAAAAATGAAATCCTTAAGTTCATTATTGAATTAGCCAGCGTCACAAGGCCTCGGTGGCGCAGTTGGCAGCGCGTAAGTCTCATAATCTTAAGGTCGTGAGTTCGAGCCTCACCCGGGGCAGGTAATTTTTTTTGTTTATAGATAATTTTATCTATAACCTAATTTTTTGCAAATAAATTAAACAGTTAGTAAAAGGCCGACAACTTTAAATTACTTAACCTTTTGATCGTACTTGTGAAATACGCTATCATTTAATAGTATTATTTATTATTTGTCTTTAATTTTATCGCGGTATTATCAGTTTTTTTGCGCATGTTCAGCTGACTCAGGTCGGCATACAATTCCCTGGACTTTGTGTCAGCTGAAAGGCAATCAGACGTAGTTGAGATACCAGTTAACTACCAGAAAGTGACGCGACAAGTGTTAATATGTACATAACACATATAGCGTGACATTCGTTAACAGTTCATTAACATAACAGAGTACTTAACATTCTTAACGCATGGCCGCAATGGGTAAGACGCTTTTGAACAGTTTTGAAAGGTGCGATAAGAGTGTAAACTTATTGGAATGCGAACATTCGACTGACCAAATTTCAATTCATTCTTAAATAACTTATTGTTGATTAATACATTATTAGAAACGTAAGTCCAATGTACAATTGTATATGTATTAATTAATTCTATAAACTTTTTGTTTATCAGCTGTGTTAACACGGGGGTAATTACTTGGTTTTTTTTTGTTTTTTGTTTTTTCTTTTTGGGGGCAGGTCTTAACTGATATAAGGGGTATGGACATTACGTTATATTACTATACGTACCTTTCGATATCGCCGAAATGTACTTTATTAGGCCCCAATTCAGAGGTAAAGACAAAGACACACCCACTTTGCACTTTGTTCCACAGTTGTAGCTTATCGGCAGTACAATTGTAAAATGCTAACGATTTTATGTTCGGTTGTTCAAAGGTTCCAAGTGGTATGATATTATTTTTCATTTTTGGCCAACAACTGAAGAAGCCGCCCAATTACACGATAAGCAAGTAGCAAGGAAATAATTTGAAATAACAAGGACATATTTTGAAAATAAAAATTTATATTCATAAATACAATATATTTTATGAACCGGACACAATCGATTGATGAGAGTAATACGAGTATAAATACATATATAAATAGTGATAATGAATGTGTACTGTTTTAGATTAGAAAAGTGACAGCGGCTAAAGTCCCGCTTTATTTCAGCTGGAGAGACCGTTCATTTTTTCCAAATCACGAAAATTATATTGCCAAAATTAAATTAACCTTCCAAAATTTAAAGACTAAAAATAATTTAAAAAAAGTTCACGCCGTTTTATAAATTAAATTTAGTTGAAATTCTAAAACTCATAATTTTTAGGGTACAATTTCTAAGCAGAACGTAGTTTTCTTAAGGTTACATTTTTTTATATTTATTTATTAAAATAAATATTTTTTTATTGAAGAATTTTCTGCGAAAAGTTTATTAATTACACCTTAATTAATTTGGTGTTTGAATAATTACAGCTGATTAACTTTACAGCTGATAACAACAACACGCGTTCACAGCAATAAAAGTGTTGCTCTTGAAATCGGGTTATTTAATGATTAAGTTATATGAACTTCAAGATCATTATACGATAGACTTGTCTTACTTGTCTCACATTGAACTCTAAAGTTTTCCGGCTGAGATCAGATGGGAAGCACAATTGGTTACTAATGTAATGCAAACGAAAACAGATAGCAAATATCGCCGGGTGTCTGGCGATCAGACATACCTATATATAAACATATGTTTCAACATAAAAATATAATGAGACTAATACGAACATGCACACACACGCTTGTGTGCTCTCATTTGCCTAAAAGCTTTGCCCATGGCAATAGATGAGATAACGTATAGATTTGAGCGCCTACAGAAGACGCACAGTGGCATGTGAGCAATTTGTTTGTAACTATTTTGAAAAACTGGCAATGCTTTTACACTGAAATAAAATAAATATTGCCCCCTTTTTTTCTACTATTTTTTCTTCATAGTGTTATGAAATTTATTATTAAACTCTTTTTATTTGCATGAACAAATTTTACAATTCCAATGACATTAAACTATTTTGAACAATAAACTTATGAAAATGGTGAATTTTTAACGTGAAAATATAACCAAATTTTATTTGATTAGTTAAAATTGCAACTTTATATAGTAGTAATAAAAGCTCGTTAAGTATTATTTAATAAAAATTAAAGCTTTAAGTACTCTTTCTTATATAATTAATTTAAATAAACTATGAGTAGATTTAAAAAACGAATCATTTAACTCTAAGATTCTACTCATAATGAAAGAGAATAAATATAGTATTACTAATTATAATTATGCAATTAAATATTTATATTTATTTATATATTAATTTCAGCTTTAATATAATTATTTATTTATATAAATAGTTAATTATATTAAATCTGAAATTAATCATGTCTGAGGTTAGTTAATCACTCAATATTTTCTTTGTTTTACCAATTTTACTGCTGGAAATATTACAAGGAAAACAAGTGGATTACTGATTATGGTACGGAGATTCTCAACACGAGGTTCACATATTCAGATTGAATCAGGCTTAGGAGATGTTCTTCACTAAAAATGGTTTATTGTCTATTTTAAGGTTATGTAGTTTCGATAAATTTAAGTAAGACTAACACTGTTTACAGTAATCCGTAAAATAAGGTTTTTGGTCAGCGGGTTTTGTTAATACATTTAAAAGTATTCCACTTTTCTAACTCAACTTAAAAGTTACTTAAACTCTTTACCAAAGATTGACACAGTTAGCAAATGAACCTCAGGACACTGTGTCGAATGAGCAAATCAAATTGTAATCGGTGTTGCTATCGTAATGTATTTATGAATATGTATTAAGTATATGTAGCACATATTTATGCGCTGGTGTGAGTGTAGCAGTAAGAGAGCAGCAGCAGAGAGAGATAGAGAGAGAGAGAGAGAGAGGGAGCGCGTGTGTGTGTCACTATATTGATAATCGCATAACGCTTCGATGAGAGCAATAAAAAAACAGCAAAGGCGCAAAAACTCTTATCAGACGAAAATACATATATAATTATATACACACACCAGAGAGGAATTGTTGTTGTTGTTTTTTTTTGGTTTTACTTTTTTTTAGATTTTGTTTTATTTGATATTTTTTTGGTGTGTGAAACAGTCGAGCCCAAAAATCGGCGGTAAAACTGAAGACCAAAATAATACAAATACACGTGTAAAAGCGAAAGTAAATGTTGTCAAATAAATAGCACAACACTCACACACACACACGCGCTTAACACTCATACACACACACACCTGGCTGAAGAGAGCGGTTGTGTGTGCGTGTGTGTGTGTTTTGGTGTTTAATACTATAATTCACAAATTTGTCGAGTTCAGTTCGCGCTGGAGAACGTTACGGAAAAGTCGTCGTCGTTTTTTGTTTTCTATTTCAGTTGTTTTATTTATTTTTATTTTTTTTTTTTTCGAAAAAAAAAACAACAACTCTGCGACGCACTGTAAAACAAACAAAAGCAACAATAGCGAAACTTAAAGCATTCAAAAAACAACAACAACAATAAAACGTATGCCGGCTAAGTGTGTGACGTGAAATAGTTTAACTTATAGTATTTACTAAGAATTTAGCATTAATTAAGTTCAGACACGTGCGTTCTGCGGTATCCTGTTGCGTGTGTGTGTGTGATTCATTCGACAGTTGCTTGGTTACAAGGTTTGGCAATTATTATTGGTATTATCAGTGCAGACCTCAGGTGTCGCCATTATCAGCCATCAATCAAAAGTCGTTAATTCATTAAAACTTTGTCTCAATGCATTCGCGCACGCGCACTTTATCTCGCCAGCTATCAGTCTCACTTACTCCCACCAGGCTCAGCACTCTCGCTCACTCTCTTGCTTCGTGACGCCCTCACTCACTAGTCTCCCACAGTCAAAACTCTCCCCACTCTTCACTCTCCACTTTCCATCACTAACTCCCTCCTCTCTGCACTTACCCCTTCCTCTATACACCAACACTCCACCCACTCTCCACTCCCCACTCCCCACTCTCCATCACTAACTCTCTCCTCTCAGCACCACTTACCCCTTCCCCTACCCAGCCCTTTTACTACCTTACTCTTTATCTCTCTCTCCATCTCTCTCTTCATGTTATTGCCCGTCATTTGGTAATTGCTCGTGTTTGACTTAACAGTGGCTAACATAAAGCAAGCACCGCCAACCACGTGCTGTAAAACACTTTTATTAGCATAATTCGCTAGTAATGCGATTTTTATTGTGCAAACACTTTGTGTATTTGTGTTTGTTTTATGGCCTGTAAATAAGCCCAAGAATGTGTTATAACTGCTTATAGGAAGTTAAATTTGTTAATTTTTTAACCCAACAACAATTGAGTTGGAGTCTTTGAAGACAAGACAAAAACTTCAACATATGTTAGTGTAGAAAGATGATTCACTTTAGTATTTCGAACTCTGAGTAAAACTTTCACCACAGCAATTCTTATTTATTTTTATTTCACAACTTTAGATCCCGTATTCTTTATATTTATTACTCGTTGTCAGCGGTTACAAATTTGACTAATTGCTCTGAGTATTTTTTCTAAATTAGAGCCCATTAACTGAAGGACTTTATTAATTTTATAACAATGCCATATGGGGAGTAGGCAGTATAATAAAACTGAGTAACATATTCCAAATATTTTCTTGTGTAGGTGACTACTGATATTTGCTACCAAATTAGTTGGAGCTATATTAAAATTGAGTTACATAAAAAATTTCACAAATTTTGACTAACGAATTATTGCTAAACAATAGTTGCAAAAAATGATTAAGCTAAATGCTAAAAAATTACCAACATATGATTTCATATGGTTCTATATAGTTTCCGGTTCATGGTTGAATTATTTCTGGATTCTAACCACTTTATTAGTTCTCTATTTTAAAGAAATTATTTTTTCTGGTTACAAACGACTTTAATAGTTCTCTATTTTTAACATTTTTTAAACAAATTATTATTTCTGGACCCAACCCACTTTATTAGTTCTCTATTTTTAACATTTTCTAAACTAAACAGCAAACTACAGGGCATGCCACAGTCTATAACTTCGTCACATCTTTTTGTTTAATCTTCTTTATAGCGCGTTAGTAAAGTGTGTCATATAAATTATATAGTCTGTAGCGCTAATGTTTGTTCTCGGCTCAGTTGTGAGGAAGTTAATCAGTTGAACCGTTTTTCAAGTTCATAAATAAGAAGTTTGGTTTTGGATTTGAGAGTCAACAAATTTACAACTCTTTTGTCAGCATTTTCTTTGAGTAACTGTGATCGCTTTCAGTTACAATTGTTTATGTTTATGTCAATATTACTATTTTACTTAACTATATGTACGTTTGCATGGATTCCCGTGTTCATTCAGCTGAGTTTCCAAAAATTTGCCTATTCACCATGTAAGTTTGCATGAAATTGTATAGCGGAAATGTTTATAACTTTAATGATCCAAATGATTGAATGATAAATTGATGTGTAGATTATGTGAATGCGGTCACCTTGAAGTTATGGATATTGTCACCTCACCACGTGCTTCTTGATTGATTACTTTGACAAGGTTTTCCGTTGCGCCCGAAGTCACTCGCCTTATCACAAGAAAGCCAACAATGTTGTGCTCATTACATTAAGAATATCGCGTATATAATGTTGTGACTGTTCCAAATGGAGCGAAGTGTTCTGTTTTTGTTGTTGTCACTCTACTTACATACAATCCTGTATTATATAAATTCCTGTTCAGCATGGCCCTGACCAATGGACCAACTGATAAAAATGAGGTTTCAAATCCAAACCATAGCCATATTTTAACCTATAAACTTAAAAGTTTTTCTTGATTTATATTCAGTTGAAATATGACTAGAAACATACTTTTACAAATCAGTTTTTTTATGTATAAAATGTCTTTTGTATATATAAAATTATGGTATATAACTGGTTATTAATTACTGATAAGAATTGTTTATTTTATGCAGCTATGATTTTTGATTCAAATTTTGATACTTCTTACAAAAAATATTAAATTTACTTTTGTTTATAGAATATTTCACTTTGTTGAAATGTTTCTAAGATCGTTTACTTTTTGTTAACTGTTTAAATAATATTTTTATATTTATAAACAAATGTGGAATTTATAGAAGTTTTCAAAACATTTTTGCCAGTGACTGTTGCTGCTTGTTTAATTCTCTATAAATAAATGTTATTTGAGTAGTAAAAATAATTGTTATTACGACTGCAGCGACCTTCAGTAACTGACAAAATGCAGCACTATTATTACTATATGTATGTGTGGAGAAACGGCTCCGAAGGGGGATAAAGTGGTAGGTGCCATACGCGAACCGATTTCCGGGGCCGAAGCTCGGCACTTGCCCAAACGACGACGATGACGACGACGACGAAAACTCGGAACTATTATTTTGCTTATCATCGTAGCAAAGCCGTTTCACAGTTGGTACGGTCAGTTTAGCAACCTCTGTGCGACCATCAACAACTGATCTACAATTGGATCATGATGAGATCAAGTCAAAATTCGCGTTAAATTGTCTGTTTTGAAAAGTTTTGGTAAATCATCCGATTGCGATCGCGATATCGTTGGCGCTCTATAAGTACAGTGAAAAAAATATTTGATTAAAAATAGTATAGTAAAAAATATTTGAATTCTTCTAGAATTTTTCCCTAATAGTGATTTCTTTACTTAAGAATTAATTCATTAAAAATAGTTCAGTAAAAAATATTAGATTTCTTCCAGAATTTTTCTCCAGTTGTGATTTCTTTACTTAAGAAATTATTCATTAAAAATAGTTCACCAAAAAATAGTTCAATTCTTCCACAATTTTGATCTATCAGTGATTTCTTTGCTGAAGAAATTATTCATTAATAAATAGTTCACTTAAAAATTATTGAACCCTTCCAGAATTTTTCTCTAGTAGTGATTTCTATACTTAAGAAATTATTCATTAAAAATAGTTCCCTAAAAAATAGTTCAATTCTTACAGAATTTTTCTTCGGTAGTGATTTCTTTACTTAAGAAATTATTCATTAAAAATAGTTCAGTGAAAAATATTTCAATTCTTCCAGAATTTTTACCTAGTAGTGATTTCCTTAAATAGTGAAAAATATTTGAATTCTTTCCGAATTTTTTTCTTTCTTTACTTCTTTACTTAAGAAATTAATAGAAAATCAAACTACGATATTTGATTTAGGTAAACATTATCTATGGTAATCACGATCAAGCCGTACTCAAGTGTCTTAGGTAAATCAAATAGTTAGTGCTGTGCTCTTGACACCGCTTCGTAATGATTTTGATCTGTAATCCCGTTTATTTCTCTGTGTACCTTACGAAGTGTCAATTTCTGGCTTATCAGTGCGCGCCAATTTCGGTTTCGATGTACGTTTGTCAAGTTTAAGTCTGTATGCACGACCATACTTCGATTTCGGTTGTTGGGTTTTTTTTTATGACGAAGATATCTTTGAGTTGATATCTCGCCCCTTTGCACCCACATTTTAGTGTCGGCACTGGTGTTTATGAGTTCAGAGCATTTGGTCAGCGCCGTTGTGGGGTCTCAAAGTCTCAAGACCAAAGCATGACCAGCTCGGTGTTGGTGGATCACCAAACTTGATACAAATTCCAACTAAAACCAAAAAAATCGCAAAACTGTCGTCTACACTGCGATGATAAGAGCACAAAATAACAGCAATCATTGACCGTTTTATATACATAGTATAATATATTTTTTATTATGGAATTTTTTGGTGTTTTTTTTATATAATGGGTGTTACTTTTTTGGCCCACACGTTTCCAGCCCAAAGAAAAAAAAAAAAAAAAAAAAACAGGAATTCAATTAAGTACAAAAAAAGAGCGCTTGAAATATCGTTCGTGGTCAGTGCGATCAGTGACAACGCGGTGATCGGACGTTCCGTAGGTTCTGTTTAAAACTGTCTGGTTTGTTATTGTTTTTTTGTAATTTTTTTTTGTTTAGATAGCCGAGTGTTGTGAAATAATATTTTATAAACTATAAAACAGTGTAATCAAATTAAAAATTTAAGTAAAAAATCAACATTGATTTGTGTGATAGCAAACACATTTGTACCTATAACTATAACTATACCTATATTTATATATACTTTTGTGCACAGTTGGGAATTAATCTTATCTTTGCTTATGTGAGAAGTTAACAAACATTTGGCAGACAAACAAACGAATAAACTCAAAGTTAATTATAAGTTTGTACATTGATTGTGTTTGGGATCGTATCTGTGCAAAATGAAGTGTTGTCGTGCCTTGGAATAACGTCAATGGGAATCTGAAAGTTTTACAAGTTGAGAATTATGTGATTATGTGATATAACAAATAGTGAAAATCACTCGATTTGGAGCTGTGCTGATCACAGCTGATTTTTGTTAACGAAAAATAGCTAGTTTCAGTTTATTCAAATTGATTTTTAGCCACAAATAAGCTAAGCTGGCAACACTTGTTGCATGCTAGTAAATCGCATATTTTCACCTCAGGTTTGTTGACTATATAATTAATTTTAATTTCGGTATTGCAACAGGTCTCGATTCTCATTTCTCGATCATTAAAAGCCGCTTAATGTTCTTTATATCGAAAATTGTATCGACTGTTACATCAGCGATCGGTGCTCAGAGCTAATACAATCCAGCTTATTTGTATAATTTGTATATTGAAGCGAGTGTGTGCATCGAAACAGTCACAATGACAGGCATAAATTGTGAATGAATGATTTTGGGTGTGTATTAAGGCTCGACCTCGACCTATGGCTGATCTTGATGATCTGCTCGAGACACTGGAGTAATTAAGTTCCGACGAAATGGCGCCAAAAGTGCCAGACACGCTTAGACTAAAAATATATACTTAGATTTAGTGAGAGCTACTAGTTCATTCGCCTGGACGTAATCAATTGTGAGACTCATGCTATTCATCTTTGCAGACTTGACGGAGAACTGCCAAAAGCCAAAGATCAAGAGATCGAAGATCAGTGACCACCCAGTGATGCAAGAATAAAGCTTAAAGCCCTGTTAAGATGACTGATTACAAAAATGGCAACAGCAGCAGCTTGGCCAGCAATAACAACAATATTAACAACAATAATAACAGCACTGGACTAAGACTGAATCTGCCCAAGGAGCAAACCGAGGAGCAACAACAACAGCAACAACAGCTACCAAAGTATGAAGAACAACAACTACCACCCAAGCAGTTAACAACAACACCAACAACGTTAACAACAACAACAACAGAACATTCTCATCCCAAAAAGAAGACACATCGGGATAAAAGCGATCTAGGAGAAAACTTTGTAGCCCCCGATGGTGGTTGGGGCTGGCTGGTGGCCATCGCCAGTGGCGTTAATATCGTAAGATCAAACAAATATAAATATATATATAAATATAGGTATATTAAAGTATTCCCTTCTTTAGCTGGTGACGTTCGCAGTGGCCCAGCAGTTTGGCATTATTTTTCAGGCATATATGGCCGATCTGGGCATTAGTAAATCCGAATTGACGACCATTATAAACACACAGATTGCGGTCTCAGCTTTTACAGGTGAGTAAATAATAGTGAAATTTAAATTAAAAATGTACTTAATAAAAATTTTCTGCTAAATTTAAATGAATTATAATTTTAAAGCTAGTAAAATTTTAAGGAATACCAACATAGCTTGAGAAATACTTGATTTGATTGACTAGTGACGTAGTAATTCCGATTCCAGGTTTCAAAATATTTAAAAATTTTTACTTGCCAAGCAATTTTAATCCTAAACCGATTTCAAATAGTATTATAATGATTTTCAAAGGCATAATTTAATGAAACTATTTATTTTATTTATTCATTGTCTTTGGGGAAACTTTTACTTAAAATGATGTGCTAATAATTGTATCTGTTTTTAAATATTTCAATCGAAAATATTTCCTATAGTTTTTCTGCTTTAATCGAATGAAAAATAAGTGAAGACCAATTTAAGAAAATCTTAATCTAAGGTTACAAGTTTTTTAGTCAATAAAAATACGTACAGTAAAGTCCGCTCTAGTCGCGGACAGCTATCTCAGGCGGACAGCTCTCTCAGCCAGACGAATTTTATAGTTTTTTAGCATGATTGTCATAGAAAATCCGTTCTCTAAGGCGGACATTTCCCTTGGGCGGACAAAAATACTGGAACCGTGGCTGTCCGGCCAAGAGAGCTTTCACTGTATTACATATCTAAATAACTTAAAAGCCCGAATTGTATTTTAAGGGTGACTTCCTCCCCCTCTCTCTCTCTTTCTCTCTCTGTCTCTCTCTCTCTGTACGTATTATTGTTAGGATGGGTAAACTCTCACATTGTGAGAATAACCTGTGCTATTTTAATGATTTTTTAGGACTTTATTTTATATGATTATTCTTAATTAAAATTTATACATATTAAAGTACATAAAATTTAGTTTATAGAGAACTATTTTCAGAATAATTGCATTCCTCCCAGTGTACCTTCGAACTAAACTTTGATTTTCTCATTCCTCGACAGGTCTGCTCAATGGACCACTCTTCAGACGCTACACGTACCGCGTTGTGGCGCTGGTTGGATCGGTGCTGACCTTTGTGGGCCTGCTGGGTCTGGTGTTTGCCAACACTTTTGCCTCCTACATGATAACCTTCTCGATCATCTATGGCTTTGGACGAGGTCTGACCACCTCGGCCTCCTCGCTGGCTGTGAACACTTACTTCAAGGTCAAGCGACGTACGGCAACTGCTTACCAATTCGGTGTTGCCGGCATGGGACCCATTGTGTGTCCTTATTTGGCCACCTATTTCCTGCAATCCTTTGGAGTGATGGGCACAACACTGTTGTTTGCCGGCGGATCATTGCATACGATTGCCTGTTCGTTGATCTATCAGCCGGTTAAATGGCATGTGATCAAGCGGGATAAGGAGGCGGAGGCACTGCAGCCACCAAAGACACAGGCTCTTGTCGAGGATGAGGATGAGGATATAATCAAGCATGTGGTCGAACCAGATACACCAGTGCTGCCACGTGCCAACGATGGTTGGTATGGCTCACGGTCGTCACTGAATAGCAGCGGTACCAGAAATCGCATCAACACCTGGGATAAACAACAGAATCGTCGCTCATCTGGGGAGAATGGTCACTTCGAGCTGAAGCGTTTGAATAGCCGCGACTCGACGGGTCGGCAACAGCGCAGCATCTCCGTCAGTCACAGCATCAAAGAGGAACCACATGAGCATGAGGAATTCGATTATGAGTTCGAAAAGGATTTGGAGCAACAGGAACCGCTCAAGGCACAACAGACTCAGCTGACCAGCAAGGAGCTGCAGGATCTGGAGGATGAACAGGAACGACAACGTCGCAAGAAATTGCCTTTCTACAAAAAAATTGCCATCTTCTTTGATTTGGATCTGCTGAAGGACATAACCTACGTGAATCTTGCCGTTGGCATAACACTGATCAATTTTGTGGAAATCAATTTCGCCGTCTTGACACCGTTTATCCTGAAGGGCTTGGGCTTCAATTCAGATCAATATGCATTCCCCATGTCACTGCTGGGATTCTTTGATCTGGTCATTCGCTTCCTCATTCCGTTCATCACGGCCAAGTTCAATTGCAGTAATCGCACGTTCTTTGTCTTTGGCATTTTTGGCATGTGCATTGGCCGTGTTTTGCTATCTATGACCTCCACTTACAATCAACTGATTGCTATCTTCGTCTGGCTGGGCTTGAACAAGGCTTTCCGCACTGTCTTTTGGTCTCTGATCATACCCAGCTATGTGCCATTGAAGCGTTTGCCTGCCGCCGCGGGACTTCAGCTGCTGATGTCGGGCACCTTCTCGATGGTCATTGGTCCGCTGATTGGTAAGTTGGATTCGGCATGTTTGTGCGTGTCCTGCTAACCGAGCGTTTTATGGCATCAAATATCGATAATTTGCCTTAAAGTAAATTAGGTATAATTTTTTAAGGCCTTTGCTACTGATTATTCCTTTGAGCGTTAAAGGAGTTAGTTGATTCTATTCTAGGTAGATATATTTAGAGGTTACAGAATATAATATAGGTTGATATAAATAATTATTAATTGAAACTGAATCAATCAATATGTTTTCAATTTTGAAGAAGTCATTCGAGTCGGACTTCTATATCATATAGCTACCATAGAAATAATTGGTGATTGAAACCAAATTAACGGATTATTCATGACTTCAAGGGTATTATATCTTTAGCGAGACGAAGATAACCGTTTTTTCTTGTTTTATTTACAAATTTTTGTATAAAAAAATATTTTTTTTATTATTTTATGACTCTGTAAATTTCCAAGATAAACTTTAAAAATTTTTTTTGCCTGAAGTTTGATTTTTTTAGTGAAAAATTATATATTTAAAAACAAAAGTTTTTGAAAAAAATCGGTAGATTATCTTAGTCCGTTTAATGTACCCTTGCAAGGGTACCCTACAAGGCCTTGTAGAAGTTCTCTTAGTTAGACAAGTATACAAGCCAACTTAATCAAACATTTTTACCCATTATACTGCCATTCCCAAAAACTAATCTGTCAAATCCCAAATACCTCCCGCAGGTGTGATAACCGATGCCACCAGCTATGCATTCACCCTCAACGTTCTCAATGCGCTGTGTCTGATCGCCATTGGGCTCTGGTATCTGGAGGATTGCATTCGTGCACGTCGTCGCAAGTCGTCGCCAGTTACCGATTTGGACTCGAAGTAAGAGCCTTCAAGTACTGATACTGATACTGAGATGTCTTCACGTTACGCCCAACTTTCCGCTCACCTGCACGGCCGCCTGCCTGCCAACTATTTACTTTACCTCAACTTTAGCACAACTCCTGGTCCTACTACTCCTGCTCCTACTCCTGCTCCTACTCCTGCTACTCGTGTGTAGTTTAGCCAAGCTTTTTGTTTGTTGTTATTGATTTATTATTACTATTATTACTTTTTATTAGTACATTATTTTTTTTTTTTCTTCGTGAAGCACGTTTAGCATCCGTGTATATTTTGTATATATTTAAATTGAATGTAGACAATTATTTTTATTAATTATATTAACTGATAATAATACGCATAAGTTGTCCAACTTAAAAAAAAAAAAAAAAAATCAAAAACAAAAACACGATAAAAAAAAACAAACACAATCAAGTATTTTGTTCTTAATTAACTGTTGACTCGTGCCTCAATCAATTCGCATTTGATTTGTAGACGGTCGCATTTCAATTTATAGAGCACCCTACAATGCGTAGGGTCGTGGTCACCTCATCAAACGGTTTGTTACTCGGAACTTACAATCAATACTTTGTAAGCTATGTGTTGTACTTTTTTTGGGGGATTATAGGATTATAGGTTGAAGAAGTTACCCTGGTATCCTTGGTATTAATAATGATACACTTTGAGAGATTGAGGTTTACTGCTTAACTGAGTGATTTGAGTTCAGAGTTTTAACAAATACTTCCAACTTGGTATTAAATAATTAATTATTAAATGATTATTAATAGTTGTGGAATATGTTTGTAAAAAAAGTTATATTTTAATGTTGTGATGATCTAGTAACACTTTTTCTTTTAAATTTAAATAATACAAAATGATCACCTTGTCTCAATGTGACAACACAGATAGTTGTAATTAGGTTAGGCCAGATGTCCTCCATGAGGGGCCAAAGCGCTGGCTAGTTATTCCACTTAGTCGTCCGGTCGCAGAGGATTGTTACAGCCTTAAGTCCTGTAGGATCTGTGAGCGCTTCGCGAACGCTCGACGGTCCTTCACCGGTTTCTTAGAGACATATTTTATTGATGGTATGCCTAAACACCTTAGCCTTGTGCATTGTTGTATTTACTTAGTTATATTAATTTTCTGTACGCTTTTAAAAAATCTATGACAAATACCAAAACTCAATGAATCTCAGAAACAGTGATACCATAAAAATACTATGTCGTTATAACTTTGGAATATTATTTACATGAAGTCAAGCTTTAGCAAAAAAAAAATACTAAAATGGAATATGATTAAAGACTTAAAAAAGTTTCATATATTTCATATTGAAGTTGTTTATTATTAAAAATCAATCTGAGACAACAAACTTAAAAAATACCAAGTTGTGATACCTTAAAGGTTGATAATAGCATTGTTCAAATTTGATTTTAAAATATTTAAAATGTTTTTAAACATTGAACAGAACTTAAATACGCAAAAGATACTAGTTTAAAAAATTACTTTTTTAACTGGTTAGTAACTTATGTAGCAAGCTCATAATGCTTTGCGAGCTGAACTAGAACTTGGGCCAACTGTTGATTAGACGGGAAGTAGTATATCTAGTGTTCGACTTGAGTATTTATTGCCCCTATATTGGCTAAGAAATGTCCAGTCATGCCGGCAGATGTGTCATGCAATTGCCGGTAATTGGATAGCGTGTCAGACAGCGCCGCAACTGACTGACAAACTTGTGAAATACGTGATGGGGGAGGAAGAGAGGAAGGAAGAGAGACAAAGAGAGAGAGAGAGAGAGACAGAAAGAGAGAGACAGAGAGAGAGAGAGACAGAGAGGAAGAGCAAATCATATGTACGCTGGCCCTTTTGCTTGTCTCAATTTTTGAGTGATTAATGAAAAGCTCTGCTCCCTCTCATCTTGGTCAACTGATCTTGTCTTGGCTCATACGCAAAAACCAGTTATTGGTTAGTTGCCACTCGTTTCCAGTGGTGCCCAGTTGTTAGTTACCGCCTGAACTCGGTCAATAAACTAACTGGTGAAATGCGCATCCTCCGCTGTGTTAACAACGCTCTGAGAGTCTTCAGTAACTGGCAGTTAAATTAAGAATTTGCATAAAATCACCAAGGAATTTAAAATATAAACTGAGCATTGCACTGCCAAACTATAATCCCAGACGATAGCAGATATAGGTTCAGAAAATGCTCAGCTTTAAAATGGATATTAATGACCTTGCCAAGTGGCACTATTTGATTAATAATTACAGCTTTTAACTTAAAAATAAAAATTATGCCGACCTTCAAAAGTTCTCTGGAAGCCAAGTCAAGTAATTGTAGCTTGTATTTTATTTTTTACAGTAACTACATATTCTACTTAATTATTACTTAAATAAATATTTATTTGATTTATTTTCGTTTAAGCTTAAACATGATTTATTATGGTTAATTTCATATAATTTCTTGAAATATTTACAATTTATACTATTGAGTTCAAGTATTTAGTGATAAAGTTAAGTTAAGTTGAGTTAAGTTAATGGTATAGAAATTCAATTTTTGCTGTAAAAAATAACACAGCTTTTGTTTAGTTCAAGTATTTAAGGTTTAAATTGATTTTATTTAATATTCACTTTATTTGCTTTAAATTATACCATTTAAAAAAATTTGTAAAATATGTTTTCCTTATAAGCGTTAATTAAATTATTTTTTATATATTTTAAGAATTCATTTTTGGCTTTAAGTTATGCATTTTTTTTTTTTTTTTTTGTTAAGCCAAGTAATTTATATTATTTACTTATCAACTTCTGGCCAGCAATAAAAGTTTAAACTAAATGTGTTTTTACTACTACATTTAAAACAAATGGTAATTAAATATTATTTATACGTTATCTAAAATGGGTTTCTTCCAAATGTTGGATAGATTTCTGAAATTTTGTTCCCCAGATTGACAATTAATTAATTGATCAATTTAATTAACTAATTTTTTTTAATATTTTCAGTCAAAATTTATTTTTTAATTCACTATTTATTATAGTTATTAATGTTAATTTTACTTATACATATTTATTAATCAAAGCAAACTAAGAGCAGCCGCTGGTATTAACAAAGATAAAGTTGTCAATACTCGCTCTTAGTTTGCGTTAATTAATAAATAAAGAAACGCAAGTTAAGTATTTATTCATAAATTTTGGTTATTTAGTACCTGAGTGAAAGAAGTATATGTGCATTGATATTATTTAAAATATAAACTATAAGATATATAAGTAACATTTTAATTTTTTTATATTTACATATATACATATATAATTAAATTTAGATTTTTAAGTTGTATATAATTTTATTTATTATGCTCTCAGCAAGAGTTGGCTTTATGCAAAGAATGTAACATTTCTTTCTTGATTACTTTATTAATTTCTGTTTCGTACTACATATATTTAATGTTATATGCACCTTATTATGGAGGACACTTTGGTATGGTATTTTATGAATATTTGCATATCGCTTCTAGTGTGACACTAGTGGTGTCTTAAGGGTGTAATCTCTTGAGTCTTCGTCCACTTGTGTAGGTAGCTAGGTTTGTTGCAAGTGGGTTTGGGTGAGCTGAAAGTCTGTTCGTGTATCTGAAACTGTGTCCCTATATAAGCTACGCTCTGGTAGGGATGCTTTGGTGCTTATGCAGCACTTCGTTTGGGCTGCAGTCCGCTTTCCCAAGATCATAGCTTATATTCTATCCATTTAAGTTTTCTAAGCACTTACCCAAATTGAATTCCACTAGTTTATTTATTTTTGTCCTAACAGTAACAATACAAATATTTTAAGTAATACGAAATTGATACATTTCACCATAAGTTATAATTAATTGAATATTTTAAACACTCACAATTACAGTCAAGTTTATTAAAATGTATTATATGCTTTATGTAGATTAGTAGATTTGATATGTTTGTCCTATTCAATGAAGTCAAGTCATTCATGTTTACTCTTATCATTGTGCTAAAAATTTCAACAAGCTGGCAATTCTAATCTAAAGGTAAATGTATTTCATCAAGTTGAGCAATTCAAGCTCTTGGCAATACATTTTAGGCATTTTCAAGTCATTGTTCATCTTGGCGGTCACTTGTGCACTTTAACGGTTGACAAATCTTAAACCATTCCATGTTGTGTTCCTATAGGAAATAAGCTTAATTTGGGGTTGCAACAGTGTGCAGTGCAGATAAAATTTTCAATCAATTCGGGAACAATGCAGTGCAGCAAAACACCCAATCAGTAGGTTCGGACATCTGACATGTTCACAATAGACAAAGGTAACATATTGTCCTTGTCGTAAACTAGTCGACTTTTGTTTAAATCTGTACATGTTACTAAAGCTACGAATTTGCTTTAACTGCTTGTACACAGAAAGAAACAGAACACTACTTGGCACTAAATGGAAAAGTAAATTATAAATATTTCTGTGCTTGTATAATTTATTTTAAAATACATACATCTTTTGTGTACTCGACTACAGTATATACTAATATAACTTAAATTAAGCGACTGATTGAGTTGTTCTATATAGTTCTTGTTTTTTGAAAACAAGGTAGAAAAGACTAAAATAAATTTTATAAAGAACAAAATTACTTTTACAGCATTAAAATTTATAAATAGATTATTAATGCTATGTAGATTTTTGTACCAATTTTTGCCATTTGCTGATCAAAGATAAATAAACATTTGACACCGGGAATTAAAATTTCATGTTTTATTGCACCTACTTATCGATTTTTGGAAAATAATGGGAATATTTTGTATTCATATATATGTATATATATATATATATATTTTTTTTTTTATGGTGGGACAATGACCTTGACATGTGACCTTGCGCATTTGATTATATTATTCGTCAACAATTGAATATATTAAGAAATTTTTTTACAACAAAAAAACATGTCGGCTCCCGGTTCTAGGTTAAGAATGGCAAATTTATTACTTTTGATTCTTGTGTATATATTCCAAAAATTATCTTATTAGAACTATTATTTTATTTTATCTTACAACTCAGGTCTAAAAATTATAATCTGTATTACTTAGTCCTTTTTTAATGCTTTTGATTTCCTTAAATCGTTTGAGTTTTTTGCAGTGCATTGAAACTGTTAACTGCTCAAAATAGTTGGCTTTTTTGAAGCACGCATAAATCTGATTTAATGATTTTCCGAGCCAAACTGAAATTCAATAATGGCAACCAAAGAAATTCTAGACTCTCTCCCCCTCTTCTGCTGCTTCGCCACTCTATTGGATCACAATACGGTGAAATGCTGTGGTCGTCCTAATGAGACATTCCGTAGCCTTGAACAATGCGACCCTTTACCTGTTGGATTACAATTACCTTCATGCATTAAGCAGTTAAAATAGTAAAGGGGAGAAAATTAATAATATGGTTTTCAATCAATATTAATTTTAATCACTTTAATTTATTAGACTTGAGTATGTTTATTTTTTTAAATTTTATATTATTTAACATTTAAAGCAGCAATCATTAATGTTTAAATAAATTAATAAATATTTCATTGTGCGCTATTGTGTGTGTGTGGAAAATGGAGGCATCAAATTTCTCCGAAGCAGAACAATAGAGCTGATAGACAACCAACGTCAGGTTGTCAGAAGTGAACGCCAAAAAAACGAGAGTCGCTTGAAAAGAACTAATAGAATTGTATCACTCGTTGATCAACGTGTAGTCCAAGTGGTAAAGGGTACCAAGCTTAAATTTCTGTACAGTTGTATAACCTAAATATATGTAGGTAATATGTAATAATGTGTAAAAAAAAATTATTTTAGAGTTAATTACGGTTTTTTGCAATATTGAAATAGGATGTGAATTAATTTCATAAGAAAAATCATCTTATAACATTTCAAGGATATTTATATCTGTACAATTTATGAAATAGTAATTTAAATTTCTAAATATACTTTATATGGTCCATATTTCGCTTATAATTATACATAGATAAATCTAGTTCGATTTAGAAAAGTGACACATAGACCGCAATAGTTCATCGATAAGAAAAATCATCTTATAATATTTCAAGGATATTTAAATCCGTAAAATTTATGCAATGAAATAAATTTCTATAATTACTTCATATGTTCCATATTTCGCTTATAATTAGACCTAGATAAGTCCAGTCCGATCTAGAAAAGTGACACATAGACCGCAATAGTTAATCGGAATCACGATAACAAAAATAGCCCAAATAAGCTTTATAATTATAGCGTTTAAATAATAAATGATACTACAGGTTTTCTTTTATAGCAATGGGTTCCTAGCAATTGTGTGTACTCGTCACTTTCTGACTTGGTATGCAATAGTCTGATTCATAGCCAAAAATAAAAGAGTTTTGTTTTGCAGCTTGTCAAAATGATAGGGATGGTAAATGATATAGAAACTAAGATATCTACCCTCGATCGAGTCTCACTGTGAGTACGTTAATTTTGATTTTAATTTTAACGCAAATTTTGTATTCTCATGGTGAATTATAATAAGCTTAGATTCACACACACTCAAACTCACGCCCAACTTTGTATCTCTGTGTGCATGTTTGAACTTGTTTGCATATGTATGTACGTATTAGTATATTTTGCGATAATTGCACACAATTTCCGCATTTGGACAAGCACACTACAGCTATACCCATACATATGTTTGTATATAAAAAAGTTTTGTATTCCGCTGTAAACAGACACATTATTTTAATAGACTTATAATTATCTTATTTTATTTGCACTGTAATTAACTTGGTGACGGGATCAAACCACCTGTTGCCGCAGCAAAGGGCGCCAGCGTAGTTGAAACGGCAAAGGGGCAAATCTGACAGCGGTCGCAGAGTAAAAGACAGAGAGAGGGAGAGAGAGAGACAGTGGTAGACTGGTAGAGAGGCAGAGACTGAAGAGAGCGCGTTTAGTGCACGCTAATGACGCGACGTCATCAATCAATGTGTTCTCTGAGCGCGTCTATCAATCTACTAATTGAGCATGAAAACCAGTTAAACTTTGATTAAATACTATTTATATATTTTTTGTATTGTCATATAAGGTGCGTCACTTTTTCTTCAGTACAATTACACTTATCAATTGATAAGAGTGCAAATTGGTACAAAAATTCAACTACGAAACGAAACTATGTCTAGGTGCATATGTAGGTCTGTGTGTGAATCGTTAGTTAGAGTTAATTATCCATCAATCTGTGATTTATCTACCTGATTTAATCTATGATTTGTGTTGTGTGTGTGTGGCCGCCGTTGGCCGAGCTGTTGGTCAAAGTAATAACTCAAAGATGTGGACAGACGGTCGTCAGGTCGTCAGTATTAATATCAAAGTGTCTGCCGCTTTCCGCCCGACGCCCGTCGATCGGCCAATCAGCAGCCACCAATCGGTTTTAACATTGATAATTTCAACGTCAGAATGATAATGAATGTTGTTGGTGCTGCAGCTGCTGATTTAGTTGCCTTTGCTACAGTGCAAATCATGGCAGTTCAATGCGGAGAGTAAGCAAGCATTGAGAGAGTAAGAGCGACAGAGAGAGGTCTAATGTAAGAGCACGAGAGCAAAAGCGTGTGAGAGTGCAAGAGCATGTTATGTGGTCAAGTGCATGGTCTGATCTTTTTATAGTGCCGGCTTGTTCGCTCTTGAAGCCCGTTTTCTCGGTATTCCCAGCCCACGCATTCCGTTTACAGTTAGTGTTAAACCATTGCTCTGCCGCTTGCTCTGCTCTCTTTGCTCTGCTGAGCAGCGTTGCGATGGCAATGCGTGCCTGTAAGTGCGTATGTGTGTGTGCTTGTGTGTGTGTGTTCGTATGCCTGCCTACGTAGCTGTTGATAGCTAGAAAATTATAAAGACACGACGCGTGCAATACTCTGTAAGGCATGTTAAGTAACGAATGGGATGCTGAGTAAAGCGAACTTGAAATATATTTTAATATTTTCAACTGTTAACATTTAATGAGAATAAATACTTATGTTTCTTTTTACTGTTAAAAAAATTTAATTTTATGTATAACATCTAAATCAATAAACACAAAAGGAGTTCAAGAAATAGTTGATTTACGTAGTGAATAACTGTTATACAGAACTGTGTACACTGCATAGCGATCTTACGCACACTGTCGCAAACTGAGTAAGCAGCTATAACGCCCGCCTAACAGCCGCACCGAAGAGTGCAGGGTATACAGCTATAAAGCTGACAGCACTGCCTGTTGCCAAACAAGTCGAGTGCTGGACGCGTAGCAGTTAACAACTACAACAGCGGCGTTTACTTAGGCCAGCAGTAGCAGTAGCAACAGCAGCAGCAATTTGCTGCCAGCAAACCAGTGCAAGTTCTTAACATTGAATTACATTTGTGTGTTAGCAGTAACATTAACATTGTACAATAACATAGCAACACGATTAACAGTGCATAAGTCGTAACGTTCTGAGCACATGGCACTTATTTGTATTGTTCAGTTGTGTTTGTGCGAATTTTAATAACAATTGTGCTTAAATTATTTGTTGCTATTTTTTTTTATTTTCGTTTTTTTGTTTGTGTTTGTGCATGTTATAATCAGTGAAAGATTTGAAGTCAAAGTCGATTTTAAGTACATCGAGTGCAAGTTAAATTTCTTCAGTGTGAGTGTGAATATCGCAGCAGCTACAGCGGCAGCAATTTGTCGCATAGGCGACAACAGCAACAACAACAACTACCACCGTAAGAGCAGCCTCAACAAGTGTTTAAAAAATATATATATATATGCATGTAAAAAAAAAAAGGAAAACAAAAACAAATAGCTATATGTCCGGGACATGCGCCGTGCTTATCCGATTTGACGGGGTTCCCGCGGGGCCCTAACAAAATTGAGTTTGTCAAAGGATTGCCGAACCGCTAAAATTGTTTACCAAATCAAATTACTAATATTGTGTGGTTTTTTGTTTGGTTTTAGCATGTTTCGACATAACTCAATATCTCCTAATTGGGGATGTCAATTTTTCCGCACGGCATTGAAATGTGTGCGGTTTCGAGGCATATTTACATAGAATAAATTCAATGGAAAATCACAAAAGTTTGTAAACTGATTAATTAAACCTTAATTAAAGTTAATTTGCAGTAACTCAATAATTAGTTTGTGTTGGTAATAAAGTGCCAGCTTTAACAGAACTTAAAGTCTGAAGCTTTAAACGGCTTGTGTTGCTGCAAAAAACTTTGTTGTAATTTGCAATACTTGGCAGTTTATAGATGCGTTTTACCTGCTACATACAAACACCGACACAAGCTCAACGTTAGACAACCTGTCAGCATGCTCACTCGCTTACATACGTACATAACTTTTTATTAAAGGTCATATCTGTGCATATTACCACAGATATTTCATTTTATGCATATCCTGTAAATACACTCCCACCCCAACTGGGTATATAAGCTCAGCTAGTGCAGCAGTCTGAGTTCTGACTCAACTGTTAGAGTTTAGAAATTTATAACGCACTTTCAAGCACTGCATGGTTAAATTCTTATACAGGGTATGGTCTAGCTTAAAAGTCAGTTTAATTACATTTTTCTTTGATTTTGTATTTACTTTTTATCTAATAAATCAGCAGCAGGAAATTCGAATAAGCTCCTTTATTGACAGCAGTCAAAGCAGGAAGGAAACAAGAAATAGAAAAAATATGTTGAAATATGTATAATAATTTTGCTTGAGATACAGTACAGTCGATTGGCTGCTACACTCAAAGAAACTAAATGTGTCGTTCATAAATTTCTCAAAGTGTCGATAATCAAACAAATAATTTAGCTTTACCAAATCGACTTAAATGTGAGAATGCTAATGCGGATTATCAATGATTCTCGTTGATAAATGTACTTGACATTCCAGCGACACAAGTTGCAGTATATCACAAGCCCTGTACTAACTATTATCACGCTGGGTTATCGCATAGATTGGCAGTCCATTGTGCACCGAAAAAAAACATGTCACTGAATCAAAGTCACTTAATTAGGGATTTTTATTTAAGTTTTATTTTATTTGTTGCGCTAATTCTCTACTTGATTTCCTTGCTTCAAAATGTTCATGATTTTTAAATCGTTTTGGTCTGTTTGTCTGTGTGTGTTCTTAAAAGAATTTCGTTTGTTTTGGGGATCCATTTGTCCATTTGGGGACACTCGAGTGGAATTAGCATTGGCCAAGTGGGGCTAACATTTTTGGGTTAGATGTGCCTCAAGTGGCTTTTGGCTGCAATTCGTATTGAATTTCAGTCGCATTCCCTTCACTGAAACACTTAGCGGACACACTTTACCGGAGTCAAATTGAAGTACGTGAGTTTATTTGCCTGAGCATAATGAAAAGGAAAACCAGAAGTGGGAAAAAAAAAATGAAAATTAAAAATAAAATAAGAGTGTCTTGAAAATGACTTGAAATGCGCATTAAATGCATAAATAAGCAACTTGGCATTGACATCGGTGGGGGCCCAAAACTCAAACTCAAACCCGAATCGAAAACCCAAGCCAAACCAAAGCAAACCGAAAACCTAAAACCGTAAACCTCAAACCATGGAACGGGGACAGAGGCGTGACACATGTGAGAATGCGCCTGATGTTGGGATTATTCTGCTCGAGGCAAGAGGAAGAGGCAGAGAAGACACAAGCGGCAATTTTTTTTGTACGCAGCTTTACTGCAACTGCACAGACCGAACACGCAGGGCATTAACAATAATCGAAAGACGGCTAAATATAACCTACAACAAAAACAATAACAACAACAACAACAACCATAATCAATGACACGAAATGTAAAATTTAAAATGCACTTCACTCACACTCAAACTGTTGGAATAGCTAATCTATAGGCCAAAACAGCTAGAACCGTTAGGCAATCGGGAGTGCAGAGCTCTATGAGCTATGTTAGGGTAAGAATAGCGTAGGGAACACCTTTAAGATACGCATTTAAAAGACTAGTTCAAAAGACTTCAATGCCTAGAGTTCAAATCTCTGTAGATTAGCTGTACATGTTCTTGTTGGTATAATTTGCTTGTACACTGAGAAAAAAACATAAGCATTTCGTGCTGAAGTCAGTTCTAAACGATGATATAGTTTGATTTACTTGATTTGTGTAAAATTGGTTTCAAAAAGTGTTTTAACTAACTAGATTATTAAATCTAAAAAAATATATGAAAAAAATAATATTTCAGATTTATTGTTCTAGTTATTTCTTTTAGTTTAGAAGAAATTACCTTCTGAATAAATAAGCAGAGAGTTGGAATGATATAAAATAAGTAGGACTCAACACATAGAAAATTTGTAAAAGTTACTAGTTTCGATCCAATTCTTAAAAAAACCGAGCAACTTGAAAAACTCATGAGTGTTTGTTTACCTGCTGACCAAGTTAAGTTCAAATCAGGCGTAAACTTTATAATAATCTTTAGTGGAATGTTTGATATATTTGGTTTGACATATTACAGGGTGTTTGGCAGCCGACTAGCTCAACAGCTTAAAGTGATTATGGAAGATCAAATCTACTTTATTTTTGGAATATTTAAATACAGTGAAGTCCGCTCTAGTCGCGGACAGCTCCCTCAGGCGGACAGCTACCTTAGCCAGACGAATTTTATAGTTTATTATCATGATTTTAATATACAATCCGTTCACTTAGGCGTGCATCTCCCTTGGGTGTACAAAAATACTGGAACCGTGGCTGTCCGGCCAAGGGAGCTTTCAGTGTATATACAATTTTATAACCGTACTTCACCTTTGTTTACTGCAAAATTTACTATCATAAGCAATTAATACTTTTATAACAGTTCAGTCTAGCTAAGGTAATTAGTGTAGTGCAATTTTCTAGTTAAAAGCAGCTGAGATCAGCTGATTTATATGGAAATGAAAACTCAATTATAAGCTTTGATTTAACAATTAGTGATTAAATCATTTGTGAGCTCTATTTAACAGAACATCTAGTCAGACAAGTGTTATATTATATAAATATATATTTGTTTAAACGAAAGCTTAACACTTTACTGTTAGATCTGTGATCAATGGATTAATTTATTTAGCTGATTGACTCAGTCACTTACCAGCGTCAACGGTGTCAAGTTGTTACCATTTTTGGCTGATATCGAGATTGTGTACGGTTCATATATGGTAGAATTCCCACGTATAATTCTCATAGCTTTGGGGAGAATGATTTGAAAACCTATTAGAGCACTATCAATAATGAACTGTGACTGTGTGTGAGTGTGTGTGTATATGGCAGTGTATCTATGGGCTTTAATCAACACTCATTGACACAATTTAATTGTACGACGATCGGAATTGTCGATCCAATTCTCAATGCACTGAGCAAAAGTATTGAGCTATACTATATATATTTGAATAAATCTCAAACGGTCGTTATAATCCTATTGTGTCTGAGATACTTTAGTTCAGACGGCCTTAGCTATATTGGTTTAGGTATGGATACGGATCAAGAATATATATGTATGTATTATAAACGGGTCTTGACGCCTTCTGCTTGTGCTGAGTAGAAGTTAATCCAAATTAATTGCAGTTTATGTGAAGACTACATTTCAATCAAAACTGCGTTACATTTCTCTCAGTGTACAGCCGTTTATGTACATGCAAGCGCGTATAATTGAAAAATTGCGCCGTTCGATTAATCTCAATTAAATGGCGAACAAGCTGCCAATTGACTGGCGAAATAAATAAGAAAATGTACAAAAAAAATAAAGGGAAGACCAATCGGAGTCCCAACTTCCAACTTCCGCCTCAAACCCAGGCGATACGTGTCAGATAAAAGATACAAATGTATCTGCAGACACGCTCTCTCTCACATCTTCAACATTAGCTACACCTGTCGACATGTGCCGTGTTCTGCTAAGTGTACAAATATGTGAACTTCAGACACAAGTGTTTTTACTATTTGTCATCTGTCTTTTCCACTGATAACAAGCTAGAGCGAGACAGATACGGAGTGAGAGAGAGAGGCAGTGCGTGAAAGGGTAAAAGTTGCAGACAAAAACCTAATCAATAGCGCCGACGCCGCTCTCGTTTTACGAATATATATAACTATATCTAATTTATGTTTATGTTTTATCTATCAATGAGTCAGACCAATTACCTACTGGGCAGTGCTTGATAAACTCTTTGGGATACTTTCTGTATAACGGTATCTTAGGTATGTTTCCCCTAAGCACTGAATGGATTTAATTATTTCAAACTTATCGCAAACGTTTCTTGACCATGTCATAACAGTCTATTTGTATTAATTTTAATTGTGTTTTTGATACCCTGTAAAATATTTAAACGCATTTTAAAATCAGTATTTATTTGGTATTTATTTCCGCTAAACTTAGTTTTGAAATTAGCTTTGTACTTTGAAACTTGCCATAACAATTAAAGTGTTAACTCTTTAATTGTTTTTCATAAAAGATATATAAAAAGTTTATTACATTTACAGAGTTTATTTCTGTAGAAATTTTACTACTCTAAGCTAAGCTTATACTTACGTGGTAACTACTAGTCTTATAATCAAGCGAAGTGGACTTGGCGCCACTTTTGAAGTAGAAAATATTTCTGTTATCACACAATTAATATTTATCAGTTTCATTGCGGCCATAGATCATACATGGATCCACCCAATCGTAAACTTTGACTAAAAATAACAAAAACAACCGTTAGCTAATGTGTAATATTTAAATAAATGACAATGACAAATTATATAATTATTAACAATGCAAAAGTCATCAGCCGGTTACGAAATCGATACTCAATGAGGCTTTTGTTATAGAATTCTATACAGTCTGTCTTAAAAGTACTTACACGGCGTGTAGAAATTTTATTTTTTTGCGTTGTAAAAAAATGGGAAAAACTTAATTGGTCTTTTATAACATTTTAGGCAAACATTTAATTATATTTTCTTTATGTATCTATATGTATATTAAAAAAATGTGTTTCTCTTTAACTAAAATACATAAATAAATAAAAAAATTTACTTTTCGCCATGAATTAAAAAATCATAAGCTTTATATTTTTTTGATAAATTTACAATCTTAAAAAAAAAAACAAATTTATTTTGCAGTTTTTTGTTTTTATTTATTACTAAGCTTATGTAGATTTTTTATGAGGTTTCTTTTTGTTGTTTTTTGTTTAAGTATTTTAATCTGATTATGAAACTGGACTTTACTGAACTTTAATCGATAAGCCAAAAACATAAACGGTTCGATTCTTCTAGACAGACTGTAATCGTAGGCTTCGCGTATTGCGCGTATTTGTGAAATTTATTAATGAATTCTCCCCTTGGCGCCTTGCCACGCCCCTCTCTCAATTTATCGCCCGATCATTTGTTTCAGATCTACCCATAGCTACTTAATTGTACACTGTCGATGATGATAGTACGAACGATGACAGTGTATGTTTTGTGAGTAACTGTGCGTGTGTGTGCGTGTGTTTGTGAGTGTTTGTGATTTTTTTTGTTAATATTACTAGTTGTTTGCCCAATCGGCATGAATCGGCAAAATGGAAATCAACGCGGTGACTGACAAATAAATCACAACAATTTTGCAAACCGGTAATGATGATTTTAAACTATTTTTTTTTTTTTTTTGTTTTTCGTATTCATACACACGAGTATATTTTTTTGCCGTTTGTTGGTTGAGGATCGCTTGGTTGATTCAGTTTAAGTTTGTGGGTATGTTAATAGAGCTGTGAATAATATTGATAGATTGGAATTTTGAAAAAAAAAATAGACGCCAGATAGCAATGTTTAACTGTCAATCTCTCTCTTCTGAATTTAAAAAAGCAAAGCACCGAAAAAATTCAAATCACAAAATGGGAGGAAGATTTTTTTATATTCGCGATAAAAAATCATTCAAATCGATTCAGACTTGATCTAGTTGGTAACTTACTTACTACTTGAAAATATCTTTGATTTAATAGCTTACAAGTTTACATATATCAGGAGTATCTGTTTAGGATTATGTGATATTATTGCCACAATTCCTACAATAACAAAAACTTTTGGAAGCTACAAGACTAGATAGCTTTTTGAGGAACATATGTATATGATATGTGAACCAGTTTAATACATATTTTATAAAGAAAGATTTGTTATATTCCCACCAATTTAGATTAGGCTCGAATAAATATATCTTAAAAGATATATTTAAACCAATCGTTGAACAGTTTGATATTTATATGAACCATTTTTTTGTTAATTGAGATATTTTAACCAAGTTCACACATTTATTTACCTCTTAACTACCATGGAAGCAATTGGTTTAAGTGAGTGAAAAACTTTGAAACTATCTCGTAAGCTCCCATACTATTTATTTATTATTTTATATTATAATGACTGTTTACTTCAGATTGAGTACAAGGTCTTTTCAAGTTGGTTCGCTCAACTGTAGCCTTTTGTTCATGTTTACATTTAAAACATCGCCCAAGTCTAGTAGCCAAGCGAAAGTTTTGTCATGTGCCCACAATCTACACGCACTTGATCGATGTTGGTGTTGTGTGTGAGACTCTTAAGTGCTTCTCATCTCTGCTCCTCTGCTCCTCTACTCTTGTCTCTTCTCCTCTCCTTTACTATGTCTTTTACACACAGAGAGAAATAGTTGGATAGAGTAAATCCTCAACGATGTTGGCAGTTGTTATACCATGTGTTCTTCAGCCGAGTATTAAATACTCGTAGTTGCTTCAAGTACGGTTGTGTGTAACAAATATTTGTTTTATCGAGATAACAAAATCAAATATTATTAAGATTCTTTTTATTTACGTGTTGCGTTTCTTTATGAAAGAATTGTATGTTAAATGCGTACTCAAGGACTGAAAAGAATGCTAGCATATCTGAGAGTGAGTTTTGATATATAATATAATAATAGTATAATAATAATAATAATAATTAATAAGTTTTAATAAAGAATGGCAAAATTATTAGAGCATATTTTTGACCGATTGTTCCTATGGGAGTTATAGCATATATTAGTCCAATTTGTACGAAAATATGAAGCTTCGGAAATGTGATCTTTTTGAGCTTCATTAAAATAGCCTAATAAAAGCATAACATGTTCATACTAGTTGATAATCAGGCTTAATTTTTGACTGATTCTGGCTAAAAATTAGGATACAGAGATAGTCCAATTTCAATAAAAATTTGTAATATGACAGTTTTTTAAATTATCTTAAAATCTGATTGGACGTAAGTGACACGTCTTTTAATTTTGCAATTAGAAAATCACAGACATGTTTAAAAATTTAAATAAAAAATCTATGAGTTAATGCTTAATGCTTTACTAGGTTAGTCAGTACATATTCTGCCATTAAATTTATTTCCTCATTTAATTCAAATATCATAGTTAACAAAAAAGTTGTCTAGGTTAAAACATGTATTTTTTAACATACAAGTAACGAATATAAACAAGCTAAACATAAGATAAAATCGGAGATAAATTTTCACACTATTTTTTTGCTGTGTATTCTCCTTTCTTTGGTCATGGTCTTGATCTCTGTCTGCATTTCGTTCAGTCTGCTCTCCTGTATCTGACACAGTCTGCCGAGATCTTTGACAGCGCGCGTCAATTTATGGCACGCTTCGACGGAGTTCAATGGCAAACAAGACTGACAACAACAACAACAACAACGGCAAGAGCAGCAGCAGCAGCAGCAACAACAAGAAAACACCATAAAGACAACATTCACTATCTCAATCTGAATGAAGACATCCAAGTGCCAGTTGCCCCCTTTCCCCCACAGTTCCCTACGTTCCAAGTGACAGAGCCAAACCATGGCCAGCATCCAGACACCGGCTGCAACGTCTCGAATGAGTTTGTCTCCGAATTATCACTGCATAAATAGAAGCCCTGAGACAGATACCCAAGCAATCTTCCCCCTTTAAGTATTATGGTCTCTCCATTATTTTTACAACTACAGCGTGGCTCTTGTATGCCCTGTGCGAGGGTATAACACATAGCAGAAAATCAAAAAACTTACTAAAATGTATGCTTAACATACTTGATCTTGGTTTGACTTATTTATGTATAAATTTGGCATACAAATAACTTTGAAAATTTTCTTAAAAGGACTTGAAACTTGAAATCAGAACTTTTGGTAGTTCAATAGCTTGTCTAAAAATCAGGTATTCCATAGAATTTTCCTATTTCTGACAGCATTTTAGATTGATTTTAGTATTGATTTAAGTCTGGAGCTTCTTATTTTTCCATTTGTGTGTGTGTTTATTCAATCTTCGCGCTACACAAAGGATTTAGAATACGTTAAAACCATGTGAAACGTTTACAAACTGAGCTTAGACTCCTTTAAGTTAGCAGTTGTCTAAAAAGTGTTGAAGCGAAACGTTTCTGCAAGTTTCATAAAAAACGGACTTAAGACAAAAAAGTTATGCTTAAATGAAGAATTCTCACTCCCTTTGCAATGGAGACAGAGCAGACGATATGCAAACACACAACGCCGCTGTCAATCAAACCACACAAAGGCTGAGTACTTTGCGGTTGGGTGTGCTCGACTGCAAGTAACTTTCATTTAATTTTTGTTGTATGAATTTATGAAGGAGTCTCGTTCCCTGCGGTTGATTCTGGTTTCGTTGAAACCTTTGCATCGATTCAATTTGATTCCATCCTGTTTTGGATGGCATTGCATTGATCTCAACGAACTGGGCACACCCGCTAAGTGATTTCTTGTCGTCTCCATGTTCCTCTGGCCACTCCACGCTTTGCATACAAAATCGCTAGAAAAATCGCACCCATGTAAGCAAAAAAAAAAAAAATAGCTAAAATTGGATAAATAAAAAAAAAAATGAAACTACAACTAGCATAATAGTCCCGCCCCTAATAATGGGAAAGTCACTGCGATAGCGTTGTCATGTCGTCAATACAAATGAAAATACCTATGCCTATAGGTTGACGTCTACGTATGCCTATTAGCAATTAGAGCATTATCTGGTATTTGCCAATAATGACAAGGTGTGCCCTCATGTGCTTGACGGATACAAAACATCAAGCACTTTTAATAGTGCAATTAACTTTGAAATACCGACAATTTGCTAGCTGATATCGGCAAAGACTGAAAGCCGCAGAATTACGTGCATTCAAATCAATTCAGCAATCAGGTTTAGTGTGGGGATTTCTTCAAAATTCTTGGGCTGCATAAACACTTGAGAAATTTATTTAAAATATTTAAAAAATGAGTTTTTTAATGTGACAGTTTTTAAAATTGTCTCAATAGCTATCTGTCTATCAATCTATAGTTTTATCTATCTATCTAACTATCTATCTATCAATAAACAGACAAGCCTAAAAATTAAAAAAATATAAATTTATGAGTTCTGCAATTTATTGTTCCGAAATTTCTTACTCAATTGCTGCTCTATTCTTTACTTACCTGATTTTTATACCCTTGCAGAGGGTATATTGTTTTGTTACGAATTTTGTAACGCATTGAAGGAGGCGTTTCCGACCACATAAAGTATAAATGTATATTCTTGATCAGCATCAACAGCCGAGTCGATATAGCCATGTCCGTCTGTCCGTCTGTTTCTATGCGAACTAGTCTCTCAGTTTAAAAGCTATCTTAATGTAACTAAGCACAAATGTGTATTCTCTTTGCACGCAGATCATTTGTATCGGACAGATCGGACCACTATAACATATAGCTCCCCTAAGAACAATCGGTCGAAATGCATGCAAATGTATGAACATTTTCGGTGTCTACTGACCGACTTGCCAAAATATACCAAAGGTGCTTTGAAAAATAATTCAAGCTCGTAACACATCTATCAAACTAAAAAAAATTATTACATATATTTTGTAATTCACCGATTTATTAAGTTTTCTTTAATAATCTGCTGGGTTTTCACATTTCTATCAAAACTTGATTTTGGTAACAATTAACTTTACCTTTTCCGTTTGAAAATACTTTCCTAGCTCGTCATATTTGAGTCATTTTACAGCTCATTAACATACGGATAAGTTACTCAGCTGGAGGTCAATGCCAACTCACACACACACACACACACTCACACAGACGCACCCCCACAACTTTTATATCTCAGATTTATCTTATCTTTGTACTTCCATAAATACATGCATTTGAGATAAAAACTATTTATTTATGCCGAAAGATGTCTAAACTACTTTTTGAGACTTGTTGGCTTATCTTTATGGTGGATTCCTAATTAAAAAATCAATTGAAATAGTAAACTAATTGTTCTCACTCCCTCTTCCACTTGCAGTGTGACTGTGACATAATCTAGCAACATGGAGAAGTCTAGTCTAACCCAGAAGAATTACGCAAGTGTCTACAATGAGACGACAAAGCCAAAGAAACCCAAACGTCGCGACAAGAGCGATTTGGGACCAGATTTCGTGGCACCCGATGGAGGTTGGGGTTGGGTTATATGCATTGCCGCGGGACTCAACAATGTAAGCACTTAAGTCAGCTGATCTAACTAAGTTTAGTATTACTAATTATGTCCATTGCAGTTCTTTATGTTTCCGGCACTGCAGCAGTACGGTCTGATCTACAGAGAGCGCATGAATTCACTGGGCTTCGATCCCAAGGATACGACCATTATTGTGAATGTGGTGATGACCCTGTCCTCCCTAGTGGGTAAGTGCGAAGTGTTTATCGGTGTGAGGACTTTTAATAAACCTTTAATTTTCAGGCATTGTAAATGGCGCGATGTTCCGTAGATTCACCTTCCGTCAGGTGGCTTTGACGGGTAGTACACTCGGCTTTATTGGACTGCTTGGATCGGCATTCTGCACCACCGTCTGGCAGTACATAATCTGTCTGTCGCTGATCTATGGCGTCGGTCTGGGCATGGCAATGGCAGCCGTATCCTTGGCCGTCAACACATACTTCAAGCAGAATCGACGTCGTGCAACGGGTTTTGCTTGGACTATAACAGGCTTAGGACCCATACTATTTCCACATGTTTCCACCTTTCTGCTGGCCTACTACGGTGCCATGGGAACTATACTGGTCTATGCAGCCATCGCTTTGAATGCCGTGCTCTGCGCTCTGACGCTGCAGCCGGTGATGCGACACGTACGCAAGCCGGAGAAGCCCAAACTGGAGGCAGCCGATGAGAAAGAGCAACCGGAGCTGCTCGAGGCCAATGGGAATCTACTGACGCCGCCAAATGATCCGTGGTGTGATTACGAGTGCAAATATTGCCAGTATCAGAAGCGCAATAAACGTGGCATTTTCTCATCGCAATACCTCTTTAATGACGATGATCCGGAGCATCCGGGCTATGAGATCACAGATCCGGGTACACCAATGTTGGCGCGTGCGAATGACGGTTGGTTTGGCTCCAAACTCTCGTTGGCCTCGGAGCGACGTCAGGTGCTGCTGCGTCAAGCTTCGGTCAGCATTTCAGCCTCGGCAACGAAGGGAAGTCGCGACAATTTGGACAAACTGGAGGAGGCAGGTGAAGCTTTAACCCCCGAACTCCCAGCGGCACTCAACAAACCCAACTACTTCAATCGGGAACGCGGGGATATCGGTCGTTATGCCAGCAAAACGAGTGTTTACTCGAAGCCCGGCGGAGAGGAATTGCTGCGTTGCACCTGTGCCGAGGATAAGGCTCTGCTGCAGAAATCCGCCGTGGCCTTGAAGCTCGAGAAGTTGGCCTTGGAGGCCGCCGAGGAGGCCGATGAGGAGGCCAAGCGTAAAATGTCATTTCGACAGAAAGTTGCGAAATTCTTTGATCTGGATCTGATGCGAAATTTGACTTTTGTCAATCTTGTGGTCGGCATGAGCATTATGATGTTTGGCGAAATGAATTTCTCGGTGCTCACACCATTCATCCTCCATCAATATGGCTATACTGATGATCAGTGCTCGATGGTCATGTCCCTCTTGGCCTGCATGGACATCTCTGTTCGCTTTCTGGCTCCCATCTTTCTCGAGAAGGTCAAACTTGATAATCGTGTGCTGTTTGCCTTTGGCATCGTTTGCATTGCCATCGGTCGTATTATTGTCACCATGACGTCATCGTATCATGTGGTCATTGGCGTCTTTCTGCTGATTGGCTTCGGCAAAGGTTTCCGCACCATTTTCTCACCTCTGATCATACCCTCCTATGTACCGTTGCGTCGTCTGCCGGCTGCTTCTGGACTTCAGCTGATTTTCAATACGGTCTTCTCTCTGATCATGGGACCACTGCTAGGTAAATATACCAGACAAATTATTTGAAAATTAGGGAGACTATCAAAGACACTTTGATCATATAGCTAATGGGACGAAAAATACTACATACTAATTATTGAATTAAGATAGAATTTTGCTATAATATAGTTAACCGATTCATACCAAACTTGGACTGTGTACACCCAAAGATGCCAAGTGATATTTGATTTTCAAACGATTAGGTTTATAGAATCTGTACAATCCAGTTGTCCGATTCGAACCAAATTTGATTTTTTAATTAAAATGAAGGGACTGAACACGGTCTTAAATGCAAGATAACAATTCACGATCTTAACTCGAACTATTGGACATATTTTATAGGAATATTTAAATATTTATTACAAAAATCAAGTGTTCCATACATAATTTAGAACAATTATTTAGGAATTATTACATAGATTGTTTAGCTATTAACTTTATTTTCTCTATTACAGGCATCGTCACTAATTCCTTTGGTTATAGCGGCACCATACATCTAATCAATGTATTGACAGCCGTTGCTCTGATCATGTGGATCGCCGAGTCAGTGATTCGACGGGTGCTGGGCAAGCCATATAATCCCCCCGAGGAATAGTCCGCAATTCTGCTTAGACGGATTTTTAATCTGAAATTAGCCTAAGTATCCAGCTGTTGGGACATCTATTAACGAGCTTAATTCATTAATTCACTGTATAGTTCAGTCCTACTTTAAGACACTCGTGAGACTCTAGATTAAGCTATGTATAACTAAGGCACTAAGTATATGTATTTATTTAAGTATGTTTTACATTTAAGCTTAGAATGTCCAGCTAGTTTTTTTTTTCATTCATTAAGATATATGTATATTTTGCTAATGATTAAAATACTGGTAAACTATAATACACATCGTAAACTGTATTTTGTGCTCATACAATGAATGTTTATGCGACTGAACTGAATATTTTTGGAAGTATGTATAATGCCGCAGACAATTTTGGGTGATCATTTAATCATATTAAACGTTTATTCATTGACTACTAAATGGTTTTATTATTTATTTTAAAAAGGAGCCTAATGAAAACTAATTTACATTGAGCAGAAGCACTTGGCTTTCGGATCTACTATAACAAGTATAACACCCGCTGCTTGAGTATAACACTTTTAGTTAGCAGAACATATTTACATACACAACACTGTGCAAATCGCCTAACAGGTTGTAGCTAACAGCAAGCGTTGCTGTTAATTAAGTGAGCGCCAACAGCGCTGTTAACTGAGCCCTGAGACCTGCAATTGGCAGGCACTTACGGTTCTCTCAATTGATTTGCCGTTACGTTGATTCGCCAACAGCATCGACGCTGACGCTCAAGTGGACGTCAGCACTGATGTCGCCGTTGGCGTCGCCGTCGACGTCGACAGTGGCGTTGACAGTCGGTCATTGGGCATTGGGCATCGGTTATTAGTTTGTTTGAGCAGCTAAAAGCGGCAAGTCGCTTACAAATTCCCGATTTCGAAACGGGAAAACTTATAACGGCTGTAAATATCGAAAGTGTAATCGAAATCGGGAAATATATAAAAAAAAATATATATATATATTTATTTTTTTTTACTGTCTATGTTAAGTGAGTGATTTTCCGCCCTATTTGGCAGCACACCCACGTGCGTGGCGACCTTGAACTTCATTGAATGCCACTAAAAGTGCAATCTAAAAATGTTAAATGTAAATTAAGTGTGCGTGTGTGTGTGTGTGTGTGTTTAGTTGTAAAAATAAATTTGTGTAACGGCGGAGAAGTGTCGTCTTTTTATTAGCCAGCAAAGTGCAGATCAGTTGAGATCAGTTGCCAAGTTTTGCATGTGCCAACAACAAGAAGCACCAATTAAAGTATATTATAGATAAAATAACACATATCTAGGTATGTATCAGTCCACTTCCAATACAAGTGTCATCATACCCCCGATTTACTAAAATCTATATACTTAATAGTAGTCGTGACTTATTCACTTTCTTATCACGTACAACGCTCATGCGGTCGTCTAACGGCAATCTAAAGCAGATCAGCAGCTCACCTGGCGATATCAGAGCGTCATTTATTAAACGCTGAGCGAACAGACAGATGTCCATAAATACAAACATGTGAACTGCGATAGTAAAACACAATAATGTGAAACACCTTTTAACTTACAGTAAAAAATATAAAATATATATTAATATATAGAATGTATACATATATAGAAAGCTGACACCATTTAGTTTTAAATTATTTTTTCATTTAAAAGCTGATTTTCAGATATAATATTTTTTCTAATTTCTACCAATCTCTCTTTAAAAAAAAAATGATAACTAAAATTTTAATATAAAACTTAATTTTTGGTTAATAATACACAAAAAATATTATTAAAAATCCATATTTTTGCACCCATCTGACGTTATGTCGGACAATTTTTAATTAGCTCATTTTACAGAGAACAATTTTTTTTTTTTTTTTCAAAGTATTTCTCACAAAGTATCAAAAACTTATATGTGGCCCCCAAAAAATTAGTTTTATGTAACTAATTTTTAAACAAGATTTATAATAGTTGGATTTGAACTTCAGTATTAAAATTTTATTATTTACAGATTATTTTTAATATAACTAGAAATTTAAAACCTTTTGTAAAATAATTTGGAACTAAAATAAAATAGCTAACTTTAAATAAATTCAGTACTTACCACAATTTATAATTCTTTAATTTTATATAAAAAATAATTTTAGAATTTCTATTTTTTCTATTAGAAACTTTTTTTTTTTTTTTTTTTATTAAGCATATATGTATGTTTATTTAGTTTCATTCTTCCAAACTTCAATACTTCTGTTAGAATCACACTAAGCCATGAAGAACCAATGGAATCTTGTATGATATTGTCATTACTTACTCCTCTTAGGCAATTGGTCCAAAAACACTCTTTTAAGACACTTTCTAGAGGTTTTACTGTACTGCTTTCGAATAGCTCTAAATTAATGATCAAGATTTGTGAAATTGTCAAAAAGGACCAACCACGTTGTCGACCGGTCTAAAGCTTTACACAGCACAATCTTATCAATCTTATCAGTTGCTGATCAATAGTTTTCCCCCTTAAACGCAGACACACTAATACAGACACATAGAGTACTTTGCGTTATCTAACTTTTAGTAACAATTGTTTGCCTTCGATGTCAAGTGTGTGTGTTTAGAGACACACACACACACACACACAACATTATTGATATTCCATAATAAATAAAAAGTTCTAGGCGAAAGAGATATAAGATGAAATCAATAAATAAAGAGTTGGGAATTTGTGATTTTAGACTAATTGGATTACGAGTATTGTGAGAAAACTAGTAGGACAGAAAACCCAGTGGGGCGACTTAAAAATACCCTGTTTTAACTTAGAGAAAGATTTGTTTGAAAAAGAATTTTTACACTCGAAAAGATTTGCTTTATTTCAAATATCTTCAATATAATCATGAGACTTTAAATCAAAGGTCGTATATATATTTGAAAGTCACATGTCTTATACAGAGATAACTGACTGAGATAGATCGCATTAAGCATTACGCTATAGACAAACGAATCATTGAACAGATCTGAACATTATAGACACAATAGAATTCTTGTTGTGATCAGTGGTGACAGTTTGTTAGCCAAGTCTGTCGATACCTTACATTCCTATAGTCTATTAACTTATATACATAGGTCTTATGTATCAGCTGCACCTATAATGATTCACTCTTAATAAAACGCAAAAAAAATTCGGCAAAAATTTGGATTGGAGTCTGGAAATTTCATAGTCATATGACGCGCTGATAAGCTGCGATCAAAGATGTCTGATACGGTTACTAAACGGCACTGCCTTGAATCCGGCTTAACAATTGGAGCAAGAACATAGTGCTTGAGCACCTCAGACATCGTCGTCATCTGGCGTCATGTCGCACAGTGGTGAATTTGTACATTTTACCGAGAAAAATTACTATTTTATCTCTTTTGAAAACAATAAGTCTGACATCAAATAGCAACACAGTGAGACGACTTCAAAATACCCTGTATTGCTTAAAAGTTATCACCTTTTTTAAAACCAATAAGTTTCGAGTTTTTGATACATGATAAAAATATTTCAATAAGTATTTTCAGAAAGTTATTTAAAAAATTTCCAAAAATGTGGGCTATAGTACCCCTCATAGTGCATAGTGCCTCACGTGCCACAGATTGCGTCCCAGTATTGCTTCTAGTATATTTGACAAGTGATCGGTTAATTGTAGGCTCTCACAATTGCAAATGACGGTTGTAAATCATTTACTTACTGACATCGCGTTACTTTAACAAAACAATTGAATTCCCATTTTCCAACCCATTCGCGTTGTCCCTGCCCACAACAGATTTTAGTTCCGCGTTCTTGACTGTTGTGAGCTCTATATCAATTGGATATATTTTTCAGTGGATTATGTAAAAGACAAAGGGGAACAATTAAGAAAGGCTTTAGTCGAGCGACTGTAAAAGACCTCGTACTCCTTCTAGTGCAAATTTTCCATACATATGAGCAATTTTCAACCAATTTGGCCAGTGAGAGCTATAGAATATAGTCGTCCGATCCGGATAAGGTAAGGAAAGTTATATTGGTACTATAAACGTAAAATGTAAATTTGGTCACGAAAGCTCTGATAGTTTGGAAGTTGTAGTGGGCGTGGCAAACATTTCAAATAGAAGTCCTGCCTGACATATAGACGCATTTGTATTTCAAATTTGAACGCTCTAGCTCTTGTAGTTTAAAAGATTCAGGTGTTTATACGGACGGACGGACAGACAGACCGACAGACGGACATCGCTATTTAGACTCGGCTGTTGGTGCTGATCAAGAATATATTAACTTTATGGGGTCTGCCACGCCTCCTTCTGCCTGTTACGCACATTTCGCTTCTGAAAAACTTAATAGACCCCTCTACTCTTTTTTAGAGTACGGGGTCTGAAAATCTACATTTTCTTGAAGAGTATAAAGAAAAGATCGATATGCTCTTATTTCATAAACAATTTTTGGGTGTTCACTTTTGAGGAATGTACACTGAATAGAAGGTTATATCACACAAACATCCCTTTCAATCTTAACTTAGTTAGTTTTTAGGTACACATAATGTGTACACAAATAACACAAATGTACCCATAGGTTAAACTTCAATGGTAAATTTGTTCCCATCAAAGTAAAGTTTTAAACCAAGTTCGACTTGTGATCTTTTTAGAGTCATCACAATGGTGCCCGAGGAAAAGAAGGTGTACGAGGATACCACACAGCCACTACCAAAGCAAGGACGCAACAGAGGATATTACAATCGAAAGGACAAAAGCGACTTGGGGGCGGACTTTGTGGCACCCGATGGCGGATGGGCGTGGCTCGTGTGCGTAGCCGCTGGTGCTTCCAATGTAGGTGAATAGTGTCCATAAAATTAATCTTCCTTACAAATTGTTTGCTCATATGACCTTTTTGTAGCTCTCCATATATCCTTGCCTGCAACAGTTTGGCTTCATGTTCCGGGAGCGTTTAATTGATCTGGGCATGACGAGCTCACAGGTGACGGCCATTATCAACACGAATCCGGCAGTGTCTGCCTGTACGGGTTTACTCAATGGTCCCATGTTCCGGCGTTTCACCTTTCGGCAGGTGGCCATGGTTGGATCCTTGCTCTGCTTCAGCGGCATTCTTCTCACCGCCTTCTGCGAGTCATTCGCCGGCTACATATTCGCCTATTCGGTGCTCTATGGTATGTAATAGTTAACAAAGAAGAAAGAATGATATAGTCCCTACGCGACTTTAGTATACTCGTTACTCAAGGAGTTAGCTAGGTAAACACAGAAAACTTTCATACAATTTAATATTTAGAGCATATTTTTGAGCGGTTGTTCCTATGAGAGCTATTCGATATAGTCGTCCTAGTGAAACTCGGTCAGTATTTTTATCTAATTCATGAATGTATGTATTCAGTCTCAGTTTCATTAAGATAGCTTGATGTAAGTAAGATGTAAGTTGTGAATGAAATGTATGTATTTACATTTTAATGCATTTACATTTAACTTACTAGTTCATATTTAGGTGTCGTTTTTAGCCGATTCTGGTAAAAAATCCTATAGATATTGTTGTCCGTTTCGGATCAGACATGGTCACCTGGTTTCTACCTTGATCAAAAAGTTCCCGAATTGATGTATAAAAGAAACAATACTGGTTAACATTATTATTGTTCCCTTTAAATTATTCTCTGTTGACTGCAATTTACTTACACCAGCGCTTGATCGAATCCTTAAAACACTTTTTAAAGTCGATGAGGGATATGTTCATTATGACCATTTTCGATATTGGGGGTGTCAAAAACAAAAACAATCAAACTTGTACTGCTTGGGCGTTTTATCTTTCATTTACGACCTCTCGGGCCTTTCTAGCTCTTGTAGTCTCTGAGGTACTTTTGTTCATACAGACGGGTAAACAGACGGGCAGACAGACACGGCTATATCGACTCGGCTATTGATGCTGAATAGGAATATGTATACTTTATGATATCTGCAATATTTCTGAAATTCTTATTTATTTTCTCTTACGTGTTAATTGTATGACTCCTCCAAAACAGCTAAGAGATCCTTTTTAGTAGACTCAATTGAGGGTTTTCTTTCGAACTAGCTTTTATTACAGTGTAAGATCTTTGTTAAGAGACCTTTTTTAGCCGATCCGATTCTTCCGTACTGGCTTTTATTACAGTGTATGATCTTTGCTTACAGGATTCGGCATGGGCATCTGCGTGTCGGCCTCGTCGTTGGCCATCAACACATACTTCCAGCAGAAGCGCAGACGAGCTGCGGGCTTTTCGTGGACCATCACAGGATTGGGTCCCATCTTTCTGCCGTACCTGGTCACCTTTCTGTTGAGTGTGTACGGTGTGCAGGGAACAGTTTTGCTCTTTGCCGCCATATCCCTGCATGCTTTTGTGAGCGGTCTGATCTTTCAGCCCGTGCGTTATCATACGGGAGCGGCAGCGCCGACTGATGCAGATAAAACGCAGATGCTGGAACAACAGCCGGAGCAGCTGTGTGCCCACTGTACACTGCAACGGAAACGGGAACCCGGTGGTATATTCTCCAGTCAGTATCTGTGTCAGGACGATGATGCCCAGCGACCGGGTTATGAGATCATTGAACCGGGTACGCCCATGTTGTCACGAGCCAATGACGGTTGGTACGGCTCCAAATTGTCGCTGAGTTCTGGTCGTCTGCGGTTTCGTACCATCTCGAGTTCCAAAGACTTGGAGCAAACACAGCGACTGCATTCACCGATCAGTGAGGATCAACAGACGGCCGAAGAGGACTTTCTGCGGCCAAATAACTTTCGACGTGAACGTGTGGAATCCAATTTGGAATCGAAGCTCTGCTGTACTTGTGCCGAACAGCGAGCACTCTACGCACGTCTGCCAGCTGAAACGGAAACGGAGCAGGAACCACAGACTGAATCCAACAATAATAATGAAGCCCAAAACTCGAATGCTTCTAACTTGAGTTTCCTACAGAAAGTGATCGTGTTCTTTGACCTGGATCTGTTGCGGGACATAACTTTTGTGAATCTGGTTGCCGGTTTGACGGTCATCAATTTTGGCGAACTGAATTTCTCAATTTTAACACCATTTATACTCACGGACTTTGGTTTCGACACGCCAAAGATAACGGTGGCCATGTCCTTGATGGCCGGCATGGACATCACAATGCGTTTCCTTGTGCCATTCCTAACCGAGAAAATATCGTGGGATAATCGTGTCTTCTTTTTAATTGGCGTGGTGGGCATCGCCATTGGACGAAGTGTTGTGGCCAGCACGAGATCATATGGCGTCATACTCAGTTGCTTTGTGTGGATTGGACTCTGTAAAGGAGTACGCACCATTTTCTGGCCACTTATCATACCCGGCTATGTGCCTTTGAATCGTCTGCCTGGCGCCTCAGGCCTTCAGCTACTCATCTCAGGGCTGTTTACTCTCTTCTGCGGTCCCTTTGTAGGTACGTATCGGTTGTGTTGAGATTAACATTTGCTTAATTTAAAATTAATCTTTTTCTAACCCCACTGTTCAGGTCTTGTGCGAGATCGTTATAACTACTCGGTGGCGCTTCACTGCCTTGACGCACTGTCCTTTCTAGCAGCTGGTTCCTGGGCTCTCGAAGCGCTCATACGTCGCCACAGACGCAAGACGGCCAGCTGATCACTGTGATCCCTAGGATTTGAGCAGAACGTCTTACTTTTTTTTTTATTAATTTTAAGCTTTAACTTTAAAACTTTAAAAACTTTATATTGAACTAAAAAATGCATAAGCTTATATATAAAGCCAAGAAGTACAAGTATCAAATATCAAATGTTTTGTTTCTTTGTGTTGTTTCAGTGTTTTTTTAAGCTTTTTCAAGTTAAAGCTAGCTTTGGACACACTACGCAGAGCATTACAGATGAATAATTAATCATTTCAAATTCACACTTTTTGATTACTTACCTTTAAGCATTTAAATAACAAAATATGCAGTCATTCATAAAATGTTTTATTTGACTCAATGTTTGGCTTTCAGAGTTTTCATAGCATACTTTTATGCGCAGCTTTTAATATTAAACATTTACTATATTGCATACTTTTGAGCGTTGCCCAAAACATCACATACAATTTCTGCTGCATGCTTTTAGGCGGCACAATATAAAACAATTATTCAGCTTTTCAAGTACAAATATTAATTTATTCATAAATTTAGCATACCATACATATATATATAAATATATATAAATGGAAAAAATTGTAATCGATTTATGCGCTCTTACAAATTACATTAAATACATAAAAGTGACTTTGATTGGTATTGTAGTTCTTAACATTGGATTTCTTTCTTTACCTTTTGTTTTGCTTGCTTAATTAATTCGTTCTAAACATACAGCTACACACAACTGACGCCCACACAACTGATGCCATAAGAGGCGTGACCCAGCTAGAATGCATAAATAATTTTAGATACAACAAAAATTTAGCACTAGCAACAAATTGGCGTCCATAAAAAAAAAAATCAAATACAAAACAAAAAAAAAACAATTACCAATACGTGTATAACTAAGTGTACGTGTAAAGCTACCAAATGCAAGAATACTCTAAAATTGGTTTAGGCTTACAATATAAACTCGAGAGAGGATTATAAATCGTATCGTTCAGATCGTTTTTGGCCTGGGGAAATATATATTACAATAGATGTTGCATGTTTGCTGTGGCAGGCTTTTAGGCGCGTTATCATCCTTCTCCTTCTCCTACTCCATCTCCTTCTGCTACTCGCTATTAGCTTCTGATCTCTTCGGACTCCATTTAGTTTATCTAGGCGAGGGCGATATCGTTGACTTCGCTGTCGGTCGCTGCAGCGCAGCCGCAGTTGGCGCTGACGTTACAATGGTGATAACCTGCGTGTGTTCGTGAGTGTTGTTGTGTGTGTAAGCGGATGCGGATGTGGTTTCAGTTTGTGCATATTATGTGGTTTCAAATGAGTGGTAAGAGTGCATGTGTTTAAGTGTGTGTAAATTTGTGTTTGAGACAAAACAAAAGTTACAGATTAGATGTCAAAGCGAAAATTAGCTGCATTTCGATTTACTTTGGAATTGCCATCAATAATCTCTACGGGCTCCGCTGGCACGTACGCCGAGAGACCCATGAGTCCGAATATATCCGGCGTATAGTTGCGCAGCTGCTCCGTCGCAGGTGTGGGAGTGGCAGCCATTAACTCAACAGCTGCAAGAATTTAAAAAGATTTTAGTTAGTAGAGCTGAAAAATTATTTCAATAATAATTACAATTGGTAGAAAGTCTTGGGGCGACCTGATTGTAAAAGACCCCTCATCTCAATTCACTATAGTAAGATAATTAATATAACACTATTGTTCATAATAAACACTGATTTTCTACCAACGGTTTTTTAAGGGGGTAATAAGGTATTTTTTTAGGGTTCGTTTTATTTTTTTAAATTTTTTCTATAACATCTTAAGATTATTGTATGAAATCGTGGTTTTTATGTCACTGTCCCGCGCTATCTTGTGCGAGGCTAAAGTGCCTAAGAGCTCCAATACTACGCTTACTCAAGCATGCCTCCAGAAGAGAGCCTAGGAATCTGCTGCCAAGCCATCTTGTTTCCTGCAGGACTATGAATAAAGAGTTCATCCACGACCGGATCAGTACGGGCGTTCAAGTGACCTATGCACTGCCCACTGAGGGCGTCCGGCTTAACCTAACCTAACCTATTTTTAAATTTTTAAAGATTTTCCTGTGTCGCTTAAAAATCCAATAATATGCTTATTTAACACCGAATTAGCCGTACTACCCTCTTAAATATGACAAATTATTATACCCGTTACTCGTTAATATCATTGTAAGACTAGCATTCCTTGCATCTCTACATTTTGTAGGACCCCGTTGTCAGAATTTCCTGGCATTACACCTTTTGGATAAATTAACTATTGCTATAACTTCTGCAATTATAATTCCAATATTTTTTTCCCCCCAGATATCTAAAGTTTATATGGGAAAAATCCATAATCAGTATGGAATACTTAGTCTTATTTTAAGATGTGGGTTAAGTCCACATATTGATTTTTTGATATTGTATAAGTAGGATTTGCTTCGGGATAAGCACAGGGTATTTTAAAGAGTATATTTCCCCGTGGGACTCAATTACCTGCTGCCGCTGCTGGTGTAGGCCTAACACGTGGAAATCTGGGCGCAGGGGTTTGGAAAACCGGCGAGTGCTGGGATGCGGAGGCGGCAGGTTCGGTATGGTGGGAGTGATGCCGTGGCTGTGGAGTGACCACATACACCTTTTCATTGGTCTGCGGCAGTATGGCCACCTTAGCCTGTTTCCACAGCTCCATGGGCGCTGCTGTAGTGCGCACATAAAGGGGCGTGATTGCATCCCTGGTAGGGGGCGCTGTGGGCGCGGCTGTGGTAGTACTAGTACTAGTACTTGTAGGCGTGGTCATGGGCAGCGGTGTAGTGCCACGATTGCCAAAACTCTGGCGCTGCTGGGGATCATAGTAGTCGAATAATCGATTGTCATCGATGGCGGGAAAGCGCTTCAGATGCAGTTGCTCCAAGTTGTTAATGGACGTGGACAAGTCCCCGGCATGGGTATGACCGACAGCAGAGCTGCCGCCCAGCTCAAAGCCACCGCGTGTGATCTTCGACTGTCGCTGAGATGCAGCCGAAGCGGATGTGGCCGTTGGCGTTGCTGGTGTCGTTGTGGTCAGATACTCTGAGGGAATGTGCTTGGAGCGACCGCGTATGGTCGGTGTGCTGGGACGATGCGAGAGCGAGTTATACTCCTGCTCCGTCCAGCCATCAATGTTGTGCTGCAGCCTCGAAATGTCAACAAATCCATGGGACGGACGACGCTTTGTCTCCCGCTCCCGCTTGAGCAGCTCACGCAGATTGGTGGCCAGTATTTTGGTCAAATATTTGGTGGTACGTCGAGTGTTTACTGCACCGTCGTGTGGTGCTCCTGCTGCTCCCTGTGGTGGTGCTGCTGTCTGCGTGCTCACCAGCTTCGATTCCTGATGCTCCACATCGTTGTCCTGCTGTCTGGGACGCCAGCTGGGTGTCCAGTTGGCTGGCTCAAAGGGACGTGGCTTCTGCTTGGTGGTATAGGGTATAATCACCTGCTGTGGTCCTGGTGGTGACATGCCCGCAAACTGTCCGCTCGCATCGATGGCGCCATACGTCGATGTGGGCGTCGGTGCTCGTGTGGTCTGTCCCAGCCGGTAGTTCAGCTCGGCGGGATCACGCGTAAAGGGGCGTGGCGGCGGTGACACTACGCCCGCATGCGGTGCTACATGATTGATGGGAGCATCCAGCAGGCGCTGCGGTGTCTCCCTTTGTCGTGAGGCCAAGTGATTGTTGAGCTCCATGGCAGCCGGAGGCGGTGGCTCCGTCGTGTACAGCTGTGGCTCATATTGAGCACTTACTGTACTCGTCTCGGGTAGTTCCTGATACTGTGGCGAGTAGTATAGGTTGCCCTGTTCCTGCTCCTGCTCCAGCTCTAGTTCCTGCTGCTGTTCCTGCTCCTGTTCCTGCTGCTGTTGCTGCTGCGAGGATGCAGCTGGATAGTTATCCGCTGCTGGCGCCAGCGTTGTCTGCGCAAAGTGTCCCAGCTCCGTCAGTAGCTGCGAGGCAGGCAAATGTTGATGCACTGCACCGCTGCTCAAATCCTCCAGCTGATAACGCACAGTGCTTATGTCTGGTGTGGGCTGCAGCGCATCCTGCTCCTCCTGCTGCTGCTCCTGCTGCTGCTTGTGATTGGCGGGCAATGCTTGGCCCAGATCTATCGAATGAGACTGCACAAAGGTAGCTGGATACTCCACGGAGGTCACAAAGTCCGTCAACTGATGACTCTGCACAATTTCAAAGTTGCTGCTCGTCTGCGCTGCAGTGGGCGGTGCAGTGCCCGCTGTGGGCGGTGTAGCTGTGGGCAGAAACGGCACCGGACGCAGCTCTGAGTGTGCACCTACATTCTCCAGTGGGAGCTGCTGCTGCAGTAGCCGCTGTTGTTGCTGTTGCTGGGGCAGCGGTCGAAACTGCTGCGCCTTGTAGAGCGGTGGCAGTGGCATTGAGATGGGCAGAAAGACGTTTTGAGGTGACGCTGGAAACTGCACTGCACGCGGACGCTGCTGCGATGCCTGCGCCAGCGGCTGCGGCTGCCAGGCAGCAATCAGTTGCTGCTGCGGCAGCTGCTGATGCTGCGGAAACTGCAGCAGCAACTGTTGCTGCTGTGGGTGAGGCTGCTGCTGGGGGTGTTGCTGCTGCTGCTGATGAGGCTGCTGTTGCTGCTGTCCCATCATTGGCACCCAGGGATACTTGTTGCACAGCCCACATGGCTTGCCAGCGGCATCAAAGTGCTGCACCGGCTTGGGATACGCATAGCTGCTTAACGCGCTCTCACTCAGCTGCTGATCCCGCGCTGATGTTGGCGCTGCAGCACCCAAGCCGAACCAGCGGGCGACGCGTGTCATGAAGCCACTCTCCGGCGGGGGCTCCGAGTAGCCCGAATGGCTTAACCTCTGTGGCACGGGCAGCGCAGGTGGCACCAGGTGATCTGCTGGCTGGGGTGGCGCCGCTAGCGCTGCCGCTGTCATCAGCAGTGTGGCCAAAACGAGGGCAAGTGCTGCCATTTTGCTGGGAGTTGCCTGAAACGATACAGAATGCAAAGCAGTGAAAGTGATTGTACACAGAGAGAAAAACATTGAGTTTTTGATAATATGGATTATAGTTGGATTTAAGAATATTATTCACTTTAAGTGGGGGTTTTTTTTTTTTAAGTATTAAAACAAAATTAAAGCTATTTTAAGACTAACATAAATTTGTTTGGCATATTTTAATCAGTAACTGATCATGGTAGAAGAGAATCTGTAAAAGAGTTCAATCCGTAAATTTTATATCCCATATAAATAGTTATAAATTTTTTTTTTAATCACTTTGGAAACATGTAAATTATTAATATCGACTATAATGTCTACTATAAGGTTGGTATAAAAAATCACACAATTGTTTAATTTGACCAGTCTGAACGACAACTACCTACTTTATTTATTTATGAACTTTTGTTAGCTCAGTGTAAGTTTAGCAAGCGTTTAGAGTAGATTCCAACTTTTTGTTTCAACAACAATAAAAAGTCATGCATACCTGCTCAAAACTGGATTAAGCACCATATGCAGTTTAAGAGGTTTCATCTAGTTAGAAATTTAAAAAAAACTGTTTTTGTTTCATAGGCATAAAAAATTCTTAGAACCCTCTAGAATAAAATACAATAGGTGTTCTACTGGGATTCATAGTTTTTTGTTGAAATTTTCACCATTTACCGATGCGCTCTGCAATGTGTTCTTATGAGACGGCGAAACTTTAAATGTGATTTTCTCAAAACTATGTTTGAAAGTCGGTGACCACGATTATTCCAATTTTTACACAGTATATAGAACTATGTGTATATTATATAGAGTTTAATCGAAGCTTTTATAATTTTTAATGTATACTTTTTCTTATGACACTTTAAATAGGCAAAACTATGGTCTAAACTTCATTTTTTGGTTTAAATGGCTAAAGTTTTGTCAAAAAAAAATTGGATTTATTTTTTATTATAGAAATCATTATCATAATCCGTTTGGCTTGTTCATTTTGGATGATCCAATTGGGCAGTGGAGTAATCACCGCAAAACCTTTTGAACAATTGGCCTCCCGGAGGTTAGCTGTAGCAGATGCAGGCACAGTTATATTAACAAACCAAAAATTTCTAAAAACTCATTATATCATCATCATATAATATGCTTAAAGAATAAATTTGGAAGTTTTTCTATGAAAATTGTTTGAAAAACATAATTTTTTAGGGCTTTTAACTAGATGAACCCACTTAACTACTCCAAAGGTACCTTTTCTAGAAAAACTCAGAATACCTAAAGTTTTTATTAAGAGTAATTTAAAATATATTTAATTAACTTTAAAAAAAAGAACAATTTCCTACTACAAATAAGTACATAAAACACGGCACTTTTTTGGCTCAGTGTAGGAGTTTAGTAGTTCAGCAGGCGGAGGGTAACCGGTCGCTTGTACGAAAGTGATTGAGCAAAACAAATTTCACATTTCACTTTTCGGCTCATAAATCGGCGACCGCAGACACATTTGAGCCATTAATTTAGACCAAATTGGAGCAGTCCATAAATGATTGGCATTATTGATCCGGTTATGAGACAGCAGACGGCAGACTGAAGACTGAAGACCCAATCAAACGTAACGCCGTTAAGCCGGTTATGCGGCTTCAATATTCACGGCCAAGGTCTGACCATCAATCGAGTCGGAGGCGCCACTTAATGTGGCTCTCGACTTGACTCGACACAACTCGACTTTAATTGGGGCTGTTAAACAGGTTATATCAACTGAAAATCTGAAAATAGCCACGCGCCCAGTGTATAATTACTAAATGCAACTCACTCCCCACTCCCCACTGTCCAACTCGAACATAACAGAAAAGCCCACTGAAATGATGACTTTTGTTGATTGAATTGATTTAAAAAGAGATTTATTAACTGGCCACCTCAAGCAAGGTGTTAATGGGCCTTAATAATTTGTTAATACAGTTCGATTTTGGAAAGCGCAGAGTAATTGAAATAATTAACACATTTATTGGATTACCACTGGAAAACTTAATTTCAGCTACGCGACAGAAAGCTTCACTTAAGCTATTAAGTAAATTTTAAAAAATGCTAGACTTTTTTAACTAAAATATATATTTTAATTAAAAACAAAATTATTAAATTTTTTCATTTTATATTTGAAGAACAAACTGAATAAATAATTTATTTTATAAAATATAAAAAATAAATAAATGTTTAGACTAGACTTTTTTATCTAATAAATATTGCAAAAAAAAATAAACATTTTTAATATATTTATTACATGGTTTATTTAAAGAATGAACTGAATAAATATTTTTTTTTATAAAATATAACAAACAAAAAAAATAAATTTTTTAGAAATGCTAGACTTTTTTTATATAATAAATATTTCAATTAAAAAAAAAAAATACTACATTTTTTAATTTTATATATGAAGAACGAACTGAATAAATAATTTCTTTTATAAAATATGAAAAAAAAAAAATTTAGACTAGACTTTTTATCTAATAAATATTGCAATAAAAAATATAAATTATTATATTTTTTATTTATGTTTTATTTAAAGAATGAACTGAACAAATTTTTTTTTTATAAAAATTAAAAAATAAAAAATTTTAGACTAGACTTTTTATCTTATAAATATTGCAATAAAAAATATAAATTATTATATTTTTTATTTATGTTTTATTTAATGAACTGAACAAATATTTGTTTTTATAAAATAAATTTTTAGACTAGACTTTTTATCTAATAAATATTGCTATAGAAAATAAAAAATATTATTTTTTTATTATATGTTTTATTTGAAGAATGAACTGCATTAATAATTTTTTTTTTTTTTAAATATATTTTTTTATTAAAAAAAGGCAAGGAAAACTTTCTAAAAACATCAAATGGTTCGTCAAAATTTTCCAAACTTTACTTTTGACTTTTTTCCCATTATACGCAGTTTATTTAATCAAAGTTTCATTCATTTTAGAATATTTTCAAGATTTCTATTTAATGGAGTATTTACGCATAACACATTGATAAAGACTTTCAATGATAATGATAAAAATAAAAAAAATAGACATAGCACATAACAAAACAAAATATCGGACTAGTAATTATATTGACTATCAGATTGGTTGCATATTTCGTTGCTTCAATATGATAATGGGTAATTTTTTTTTATTATTTCAAATTCACCCAAAACAACTGATTACACACAGAGAACAGACAAAAAAATATGACTAACTGACGTAGACAACGGATGGAAACACAATTTCCAAGAATGTTTAACTCAACAAAAGATAATGATAAGCGCCTACAATAAAGAAGAACAAAAAAAATATAAATTCTAAGTAATTTTTTATATTTTTGTAAACAAAATATTAAAATAAATCAGTGGAAGAGGCTTAAAATTCCATAGACTTTACGATGCAGATAAATATAAACATTTTTTGTATTTAAGCTTTTATTAAGACATTAATTTAAGCAAAAGACTTTTACTTTAAGTTTTTTATTTATTGGAAGTCAAGCACGAAGCTATGGAATCTATTTTAGATATATATAATATATATTTTTATAGAATTGTTAAATTGGAAAATATATTCTAATGGCTTTGAATTATACATAAAAATATCAATGAAATATTTTAATAGGAACTAAATAACAGTCTAAAAGTATTAGAAAAGACTGTTGAATTTTTCCATAGCGTGACACGCACGAACCTATGGAATCAGTTTACTGAATTGAATATATAATATATTTGTATAGCCTTTCTTTATTGAAAACTGTACTTAAAATCAAAATGTCTATGAAACCTTTTAATTGGAACTTAAAAAAAATATAAAATTATTGGAAAAAGACTGTGAGCTCTTTACAGAGCGTGTCACGCACGAACCTATGGAAACATGTTACTGATTTTGATATATGTACATATATAATATAATTTTAAAGCCTTGTTTAATTGAAAACTTATTCATAATGACTTTGAGTTAAATATTTAAGGAAATTGAAGAAAAGTTGTCCAAGTTGCTCTCGTGTCACGTTACCATCTCTAGCTTGTACACGCCATTCATTTTCAATACTTGAGCCTTGGGTAATCTTCCCTGACTGTTGTTCAAATTGAATATGGACTTTAAAGTGGTTTCGCAAGATTAAAAGTCAATTAACGTCAATGTCCCCCCAAACCAAAGAGGGAAAGAGACAACGATAGAGTTAAACTGAGATAACAGACTTGACCACAGTCATACTAAGTACAAACATATCTTTAGTGAGTACTTTCATGTCTATGAGTCTGTGTCTGTCTATTGAATTTTTTCTTTTGTTTTTGTTGCTTTCACTGCATTTTCGGGGCGGGGTCATGCCCCAAATTGTAAATTGAGCCAAACCAATGAACGGCTACTGGCCGCCAGGTGGCGTCAACATTAACATCGCTGCAATAAACATTTTTTTGTGCATCTTTTTATGTTTTATGCATTTGCAGTTTTTGCTGCTTTTGCACTGAGGCGACCACAAAAACTAAACTACAAGAGGTAGAGGTAGGTAGAGGTAAAAAAAATTAGATGCAACACTCGACGAACCCACAAAAATGTTGGACTTCCTTCCATGTGCGTCTTAATGTCAATTTACCATTATTTATGGCTGCTTTTGGCATTTTCCTCGCTCGCTCACATGCAGTTTTCCCCCCTTTTTCCTCTGCCTATTCCCAACTTTATCTTCCTATGTTTATGACTCTTTCCATCGCTGCGCTTTGTGGTCAACACATGTGTGTGCATAATATTGTATTTTAATATTTATTTATTCACTTTTAAAAACTTTTTCATTTACTGGCTTCACGCGGGTTTGAAGACACGTCAACTTGGTTGTCAACTAGGTTGTCAACTTAGTCAATCCTAGTATAAACAAAGGTCAACTGTGGTTAACTTTTAGTTTAGTTTTTGGAGATTGTTAATTAAAATATGTTGACTTAATCGGTCTTAAAGCAAAAATAATTTGCATTACTAAACTGGACAACTTTTAAAAATGCTACTTAAACTGCATTGTTTCCTGAAAACTTATAGGTTTGTGAAAAAGGGTTTATAAACATCTGCGGAAATTTAAGCTTAATGTTTTTAGAGGTTTGCTCCTATATAGAGCGTACTTTTGGTACTTTTTAGTAAAAAATCACTTGTTCAGACTTAACTCCTAATATTTAATAATTATCTTGATCAAAACCTTCGATATAAAGCTTAAAGCTTAATTCGATTTAATCGGTACTTACTACAGCATTTAAAAGCAGTGAGTTGCTTCCAAATGTAGTAATAATTTTTAGTAAAGTATAGGTTAGGTTAGATTAAGCAGTTCATAGGCCAATGATGGCCCTTAGTAATCCGGTCCCGGAGGATGCTATGTCTTGCAATCAGTTAGGATGCAGGAGCGCTTCACAAAGGAGTTCCGGATTATTAAGTGCCATTATTGGCCTATAGGTTAACCTAACTATAGGTTAGGTTAGGTTAGGTTAAGCCGGACGCCCTCTCAGGGGAAGTTCATAGGCTAATGATGGCCTTTAGTAATCCGGTCCCCGAGGATGTTATGGCTTGAAATAAGTTAGGACGCAGGAGCGCTTCGAAAAGGAGTTCCCGTAGTGCCATTTTTGAGGCATCTTCCATCGAGGTGAACTGTGGCAACTTAATCTTGTGCGTTCTAGGGCTGTGAGCAACATAGAAGGTGCTCTAGGGTTTCGGCAGTGCCAGAGTTTTTGCATTTCCTGCAGCTAAAGTCGTTCGTTATTTGTACTAATTTTTGTAGGTTCTATCGATTTTTCAGCCACATAATAATAAGCCTCCTCATTTACTATAAGCTTCAATTATATTTAAAAAACAAAATCCCAGCTAAATCAGCTAAAAACTTGCAATCAAATAAACGGGGGAACTAAAGTAGGGAACAATAAGAAAATACCCATGACTTTTACACGTGGTGTCACAACAAGTTGCAAACTCATGATGCCAACGCAGTCATGCTACCTATTAGCCTAATTATTTATTTATATAAAGTAAGTATATACATGTACCTATTTTTGACAGACACTTTGGATCAACTTTGACCCAGAGTTTGTTTTCTGAGCTGCCAACTGCGCTAATTATGTGAAAATGAGCTTCACATTAAGCTCAATATCAATGGCAATGGGAACAGCTAAAGTGGCAAAATGTTGTGGGCAGAGCGGGCCAAGAAGAGACGTTTGTGACAGTCGAACAAAAAAAAAATGAAATAAAACAGAAAAGACAGTAAGACAGTAAAGTTAACACAACAATGGGCGTTGACTTTCTCATAATTATTTTGGGGGAATCAAACGCAACGTAATTCAATTAGAGGCGCTGCGATGAGATCAAATTAAATGAGATGAGAGATGAGATGAATCAAAACAAAAGCAGCGGCCAAAATCTGCGGGGGCTGTAAGGCTTATAGCCAACTTTATAATGTTTTTTTTTTTTTGTTTATGTTTTTGTTGCTGTCATTGGTAATAAATTGGGGTCACCGCAATTTCGAAAGAAAGTGAAATTCTGCAACTGTTTGCCCGACTCCAGCTGATGGATGGATTCAGCCAAAGACTCAGCGACGCTCTCTCTCTTTCTCTCTCTCTATTTCTATCTCTCTGTCTCTTTCTCTGTCTATGTCTGTCTGTCTATAACCCGTTTCGTGTCGATAATAGAGGCAACTACAGCCAAATGCAACTGCAACTGCAACTGCAACTCCTTCGCATGCAACCTTGGCTTTGCACTTGAAAACACCATAAGGTTTGACAAACGACCCCAAAGGGGCCCAGACAACATCCAAGTAGGGGATCCGAAACTTGCATGCGATTCAACAATGCGCCTGGGAATCTTTTTAGCCAGCGATTCGTGTGGCACAGTGGCACAACATACATTGGGCAAGGCACGTAAATCGTTATGCTAATGAAGCTTGCAATAAAACTATTTTATATGATTGCAAACCAAACAGAGACAATAGCTGAAAGTTACTATCGAAGTGTTTTAGGAAACAATAATGTTAATAGAGCAAATAAGTAAGGTAAGATATTTTTTAATCAAAACTATAAATCAAATATTGTAAATGTAAATATTATATATATTTTTCATTTAAAAAATCCTTTATAAAATACAACAATCAAATGTTAAGTAGTCTAAAATAACAATGTAATACGAGATTCAATTGGTTCTTCATGTCTGAGTGTGATTCTTGCAGAAGTTTTTAAGATCGGAAGAATTAAATTTTAAATAAATTTATAAATTAATAAATATCTAAATAAAAAATTTAAAAAAGTTATAAACAAAAAAAAATAACTTTGTGCAGTGGGCTAAAAATTGCAGCTTCAATTAAATGAAAGAAGTAAGAAAGATAGCGGGCGTGGCAACAATTTGAAATAAACAGTAACCGCCCACGAAAGAGACAGACTTACATTTAAAATTTTGTGGCTCTAGCTCTTATAGTCTCTGGGATCTGAGCGACAGACGGACGGACGGATAAAAAAAATGGGTATACTTTATAGGGTCAGAGAAGCTTCCTTCTGCCTGTTATGCACATTTTGCTTCTATTAAACCTATTGACTACAAGATATAATAACTCAATACGAAATGTAAAAAACATTATTTTAGAACCTAAAACTAAGTTAATAAATTTTCAAAAATCAATTTATAAAATATTGAGTTAAGAAAGAAGATGAACTTGCAAACAAATTTATATATATTATATATTATTTAAAAAATTCCCTTAACAGTATCTGCCTGCTTACAGTAATAAATACCACTGTGCCTCGTTGCTGTTGTTTTAGCTGCATCAACCGCAATTGTTGTCGACCTCATATGCATGTTTATGTGGCATCTATTATGCATGTACATAACTACATGAATATGTGAGTGCATTAGTGTGTGTAGATGTGAGTGTGTGTTAAAGTATAACTAAGTATAACTTTATAAGTATGAGCTGTGATGTCTTCCTCGAGTCTCAAGTCACCACATCGCCGTAAAAGTGAAATTGTCGATCAAAAATGTGAAAAGAGGCGACGGCAAATGAAAAATGCAAAAACAAAAACTGTCACAAGCATGAAAATCACAAAACATGTACGTATGTATGTGTCTCTGTGTGTGTTTATAGAGTATACATATACTTTGGGTTTTCCAGCCAACAGCAACAACAACATTCGCAATAATTCACATTATACGCTCTTCACATTTCTTTTCCAGCAACTGAAAGAAATTAATTATGAAAATACTCATCGCATGGCTGTAAATATTGTTGAAAAAAAATACTGACAGACTCCAAAGATTCAACTTGCAACTGCAACAATCTAACAACAGCAGCAAAAACAACAGCAATGCCTTTTTTTATTGTTATATGGAAGTCGAAGTGATGATTAAGTTGGAAAACATGACCCATAAAGCGAAGTAGCATTCAAATTTTATTAGGTTTCTGAACCAAAGTTTGAAAACAGTAAGACAATTGATTTAACGGAAGTACATCAGCTGACAATACCAGTTAGCTGCATTAGTTTAGTTTTAGTTTTAAATACAGCACTATAGCCACAAAAGTAAGCTATATAAATTTAAAAAAAGTTATTATAAGGCACAACTATTTTTCTATTTTTTATTTATTTATCTTATTGTCAGACTATGACCAGTCGACACAAATGCAAAATTAAAAAATTAACTTCAATATTAATTAAAATCACAAAATATTTTAAAAATAATATTAAAATTAAATTTTAAAAAAATGTAATGTCAATTTAAATTTAATTAATTAACTAACTAACTGGGAAAGTATTGCAAAAATTAAAAATATTAAAAACGTTGGTCGACTATTCGTTACAAGCGTTAGGAAAACCTCATGAAAGCACTAACCAGACAAAAAAAAAAAAATTAAATATTAGTCAGAATAAGTCTATAGACAAAAAGAAAAAGTAAAACAAATTTATATTATAACATTTAAGTCTAAGCATTCAACTTAATAAAAATATTTTTAAATTGCTCATTAAACATAAAATTGAATTAAAATATTTTTCAAGCATCAATCGATTTTATTTCCTTATTTTTTAGTTCTCTAGCAAACCAATATGTATATATTTTTAAATCATCATTCGATTTTATTTCCTCTATTTTTTTTAATTTTCTAGCAAACCACCAAAAATTGTGTAATTGAATTTTCTTTTTTTATTTATTTTTTTTTTAATATCTTTTTGGTAGCTTCAAGCGCGACAATCATGAGAATCGCCAGAGCTTTCATTTGATTTCGCAATTTTTGTGATATTCGTATTTGATTTTTTTTTTTTTTGTTTTTCACTTAAAAATTGTTTGTTAAGTCGTACAGAAACTTTTCCGTATTCACGGGAAGCCTTTTGGTCGGAAACTTCTGTTGTTTCAATGCTGCATTTGAATTTGCCAGCTGCCATTGGACAACTTTTCCAAATGACTTTGCACAAAATGGTGCACAAAGCGACAGAAAGCACAAGTTGAAAGGGCTACAGTTGAGCGAGCAGACTGTAGAAGACCCTGTACTTAAAATACAGCCAAAACGATAGAAATTTTTTAACTAAACAGTTACTCATGATACTCAAACTTTATATTAATATAATTACTTCTTTTTTCTGTCGTATTTTGACTACAGGGTCTAAAAATGCCAAATGACAAGTTCGTAACTATGCATCAATATCTGGGCCATAAACAATTGATCACGTGATACAAGAATTCCAATGAATTCCCAATAAATATTTACTAATATCTGATAGCACCTACTAACAGTTAGCTAATACAAATAACTGGGCATGTGTTATCAGGTTGAATATTTCAGATACTATACGCGATAGGCCCTGTATAAATATTTGTGGATACACATGTGTGTGAAGATGGACAACTGCCAATCAATTGCCAAATTGTTGACGCATAATTAAACTCAAACTCGGCCTATTGAAAGGCGTCTATGGGCAATAGAAAGATAGCAAACAGTCGTCTATGGGCCAGCGTGAGATAGCAAAACGAATACTGTATCAGTGTAATTTCCACAAAATTATTAAATAGTCTCTATTTTTAGCACAGGGTTAGAACTCCCGTACTCTAAAAAGAGTAGAGAGGGGTCTATAAAGTTTGTCGGAAGCGAAATGTGCGTAACAGGCGGAAGGAATCGTTTCCGACCCCATAAAGCTTATATATTCTTGATCAGCATTAACAACCGAGTCGATTTAGCATTGTGCGTCTGTCTGTCCGTCCGTCCGTTTGAATACCTGAATCTTTTAAACTACAATAGCCAGAGTCACCTAATTTGGAATGAAAGTCAGTCTATATGTCAGGTTAAGTATATTTAACATTTTTGCCACGCCCCCGCAAATTGTAAAAAACTTTTGCCATTGCAACTTCGAACCTATCATATCACCATACAGTACATGTATGTTACCATTATAACCATCCTCACCAAGTTTGATCCGGATCGGATCACTTATTATGCAGTAGCTCACATATGGCAAATCGGTCTAAAATTAAAGAAAAGGACTCGCACTAGAAGTACGGAGTCTTTTACAGCCGGCTCGCTCGACATTACCTTTCTTACTTGTCTTATTTTGACTAGTTCATGTGTAACACAACTTTTTTCTAAATTTCATAAAATTATTTGAAATAAAATGATTTATTTAACCTTTAGTTTTTTAATACAGTTTTATAATTACAAATCGTTGTATAGTTATCAATAAGACAAGAAAAACTTGATATAAATTTCAGATCCCTTTCATAGTTAAAAAACAATAAAAAAAAAAATTTTTAAATAAATAATATAACAAATTAAAAATAATATTTATAAAAAATTATATAACATTTATAACTTTGGATAAATTTGAAATGTTGGGAGTTGAAACTGATTTTATTTTTCTTAAACAACGCAAATTAAGTAAGCCCAGATAGTTATGAAATTCGTATATAATTCAACTAACAATCTCTTAAGTACGTTTGATGAATCTGTAATCATTATCTGCTACATGATATGATACCTCCTATGCATTTTAAGTCTGCAAATATTTATTTTATATCTTTTTTAAATTTGCTTGAAAGTGTGTTGTTGAAAACACAAAACTGTTGACTGATGAAAGAAAAAATGTTCCAAAGTTCTGAACCAAAGTCAGTCAAAGTCCCATCAGTATAGCAATTCCAGATCTTGATGCACTTAAATAACGTCTAATAAAATCTGGGATGATCATCTGAATTTTTCTACAAATATTTTAATAGTAAATTTGAACTTGAATAAAATATGTTACATTTTTAAATACATCCAGTAATATTAATTTAGCTTTTAATTGCTTAATTTAAATGAAGAATTTAAATTGTTCACAACTCCACTTATTTACTATGTAGGGAGTACTTGTGTTAGATTTTTGTCATTGGGCTCTAACCCCATTAACACGCTGTGGTTGGCACCTCCTAAGACTTAATGACTTTATTAAGCGTCAAGGAGTTTTAGGGAGTTATTACACCAAATTAAATAAACATTGTAGCCTCGAAACTGGCCTTGCCGCAAAAAAACCGACAAAGTAGGCACTCAAATGTGGCAAATAACTATAAAGCCATTTAATTTGATTAGTTGCGCTATATGTGTTGTTGTTGTTGTTGTTGGTGTGGAGTGTCTATGGTTTTTGGTGGTAACAAATACAGAAAACATAGAGACATTTGCGCAATTTCTTTGAGGCAGACACACAACAATGTAATTTGTGAGCTATGCGGAATCGTATGGAGAAGTTGGAACAGAAGCACAAATTGTAAAGTCAACAATTGTGACAGCACGCAAGTAATTAACTAGTTTTTTTTTTTTTATTTGTTTTTAGTTTGTTTGTTATGATTTTTGCGTCGCGTAATCGCATTATAAACAAATTAAAGCCTTGCATGGACAATTCGAGTTAATGGCTCAGCGCCGCATTCCCCAATCGATCAGTTAGCGAATCATCAAAAAGGTGGCGCCATCGACACATTTACCTCCCTCCATCCACACTCCCATTCCCCCCATCGATATGTCTATAGCGATGTAACACTGTCTTTGCATAATCGCATCAATCGAAACTTTTGTCATTCCAGCACTCCCGGAAGACCACAGCATTTATCACAGTGTTGCTGTTGTTGTGGCAATTGTGTGAGACTATCAATTACAAATCCATACTTATTAGCACGTATATCCCACGGTTATAGGATTGATTGGTTCGCCAAAAGACAAGGAAGATAAAATGTCGCAGTTTACCAGAAAGGTCCTAGTGCATTTTACAGGAAGTGTGTTTCTAGAATTAACTGATTTGACAAGTGTTACAGGCTTAGTTGCTTAGAAAAAAAATTATATAAAATTTATGGTTTTATCATTGCTATCCTAATACTTTGGCCCATCGACCCGAAACTGAGAGTTAATCACAAATTAAGATGTTTTTTGGAACAACTATCTTATAGAGAGCACGCTTTGTTAACATAAACATGAATATTAAAAGCGTTCTTAAGTTCAATGAATGAAGCGCTACAAAAAAAAAAAAAAAAAAAAAAAAAAAAAATATATATATATATATTTAAATTAAATATTTTTAAAACATTTTTAAAAAAAATTTAAGGTACTTTTAATTATTTCAAAAATTTCTTTACAAATTCATGAATTCCGTTCTTGGTTCCCAAAGCTCACACTGTTATTTATCAATATTTAACTTCTGTCCTTTCGGAGGTTCAAAAATACATTTTAGTTTCAAAACCTCATGCGGTTTAAGAACACAAATGGCAGAGGAAGAGATTAAGATGGATAGAGAGAGAGGGAGAGAGAGGGATAGAGAGAGAGAGGGAGAGAGAGAGAGCGAGAGAGAGAGAAAAAAAATTGGGCAGCTGGCAGCTAGCGAAAATGATGTGGCCACGACCTCTAGACACACACAAAGCGTAGGGGGAAGAGACTGATAAAGTACAGTGAAGCTCCCACAAGATTTCAATAGAAGCAAAACGAAATGTTAAAGATGCAACAAAAACAGAGTAAGCAAGACAGAGCGGAATAAAGAGAGAAAGAGCGAATGAATAAAAACAGATAATGATAATAATAATAACAACAACAACAAACGAAACAACTACTGCCAAGATTGGTAACATAATCGGCGCATTGTGGATTTTTATTGTTATTTCCATTGTCGCATGGCGCTCCAGTCACCCACAGCTCACAGCCCACAATCCAGAGCCCACAAGCTGAGCGATCAGCCTCATCACCAGCTGTGACTACAACCACAATCACAGCCACCTCCATAACTCCGAATTGCAACTCCCACCTTCAACTTCATCTTCAGGCAAAATAAAAAAAAAAGGTTAAAAAAAACAGAAACAAAAACAAAAAACAACAACAAAAATTAAAATAACTACAACCGGCACGTCAAGCCGAGCCGGCAAAGGCAACGCTCAGGAAAAAAGCAAAAAAAAAAAACTACAACAGAAAAAAGTGAAAATTTGTCCGTGTCCAAAAATTATGCGCTTTTCACACGCGCAGCTTTACTTGAGGGAACCGGTGGAAAATGGGGAGGTACTGCTATTTTTTTTCTATTTTTTCCAAGACGTGTGACAACGTGCGCGTTGACTTCGTTTGAAAAACTTTTTACATAGAACCGGTCGTCGGTTGCGACTCTTGGAGTACAGTGAAGATCGCGCAGACTTTGCATTAGTTTCAAGCGCTGCGCATGCGCAAAAATTCACGTACAATCAACTAGTCGGTGGGTGAGTGAGAGCGGTGGATAGAGCGGTGTAGTGGTTTAGGGTTAAGGGAGCCGGTGGACTGAAAACTGCGCGTCTGCTGGCTGGGAGTGGCACAGTGGGGCAAGCCTTAAACTTAAATAATTCTTTATTCAAGCAGTTTATTTTATTAATCTTAAAACTAGTTGTTAGCTAAGATTTTGTTACAAAAAAGATAAAACAAGGTAAAGTTACAAAGTTATTTATGACTTGCACAAGTTACTTTTATTTAAGGTTGATTAAAAAACTGAACTCGAGGAGAATCAATAAATAAGTAAATAATTCTCTTTTTTACGACGTCATAACTGCAGCGCTTCCAGATTCTCACATCAGGGATGGAATCTATATGTCGGAATCCCGTTGGAAAAAATGTATTGACATTCAGGGAGACTATACTAAATGATAAAATATTTTTTAAGCCATATATGTAAATATGTTTTTCCTACCAAGCCGCAATAGTTTTTTAACAACCTAGTATATAAAGATTTTACCTGCATAAGTTGCCTCAAAAAAATCAAGTTATATATTGGAAAAAACTTAATGTAGAAAGCAAAACCATGGATAAAAAAATACAAAATTATACAAATTATACAAAAAGTGGATAATATTTTGCATAAAATTGGTTTAGTTATTTTAACAAAAAATTACTTTTGTTACAATCAAATTTTGATATATTTTTTTATATAAAATATAAATTATAAATATATAATTTTGGTAACAGTTAAACACTTGGAATTCTATAAAATTTCCACACTCCAACTAGAAGACCCCCTTAAGCTAAGCGATTGCTGTACTACACTGTGTTGACACCTTTAGCCCACTGTGCAGCAGACGACGGCGTCGACGCAACGACGACGACGACGACGACGACGCTGAACTTGAGTGTTGAAAATGTAAATTAAAACAAAAGTAAAAGTTGTTGTTGTTACTCGCTGTTTCTAGCCATTTTCTATTGTTGTTGAACTTTTTTGGTTTTCTTTTGTGACCATTTCTTTTAGGGTCAAATGCGAGCACCGGCGTCTGTTCAAAACGGTGTGCGTAAGTGTGTGTGAGTGTGTGTAGATACATGCCTGTGTGTGTGTTTGTTAGGCCATGCACCCTACCTCCCTATTTTTTTGGGTAATTAAGATCTTTGCTAGCCGGCTTAACTGATGCCAATTAAGCCACATTTTATGGACTGCTGAGCCGATGGGCCACTAATACAAAGCTGGCTAACATCGTCGATTGGTAAGAGGTTTTTTAGCCGTTTGTTTACCATTCATATTAATTATTGGGCAGAGCATTTCCCAGCGCAATGCAGCCAAAAATTATGCAAGTTCTGCAGCTGAACTACAGCAAATGGTAGAGGGTGCTGCAAAGCAAAGCAACTGTAAAAGACCCTGTACTTGCTTAGTATAAAGATATCACATATATGGTTATTTGAGATGAAAGAACTTTAAAATCGGTTTAAATATAGTATAGTATAAATAAATGCTGATTAGAAATATTTACACTTTTATAGACCTCCTGCTCTTTTCCAGCACTGGGTTTCAAAATCGTTTCTTGTTGGTTTTTCTGCTCTTTTCCTTAGATCTGTGGGAAAACTGGGGATTTGGACAGGCCTCAATTATGAAACCGGACGACGAGTCAAGTCAAGAGCTGCGAGTCACATAAATAACTGACACTCTGTGTAAGTTGTTAAAATTGTAGTGAAATTGCAACTGATTATTTGAATTGTATATTTTCTCGAGAGAGCCATTAAAAATAGGGGGCATATAATGAGAAAAGTCAAAGAGCTGCAAAGCCGCATAATATTTTATTTTAGCCATAATTAAATGACGCGACGCAAGAGCGCTTATAAATACATATAGTAGATATATAAATAAACCATTGTTTTTTTTCTTACCCCTTTATATATTTTTTTTATTGTTTCCATTCACATTTTATACGCGTTAGCGTCTCTGTCATTAATTTTGAGATATTTACTTGGACATCATCTTAATTGGCTGACGCTTAAAACGAGAGCGACTGACAAAACATAAATAAACCAAATCAGATAATGATTCAAATGAAAAGGTAAATGTAACACACACTGCGTATACATAATGTTCATAAGTATATTCATAACTTTATTTACAGCTTTACATGAAATACCGCAATTGCTTGATTACATAAATAAATCATATCTAGTAACTTTAATCTACAATCGGCAATTTGTCAGCCAATTAATGAGTGCAACTATTTGATTAATTATCGGAATATGTTAGCGACTTTCTCAATTCATTTTCAACTTAGAAGCTATTGATTTATGTGACTTTTTATACCCTGTATTGCAAGTGGGTTCATATTGTGTGTAGACTTGTAACAGTAGTTGAAAAGCAAAGTGGCAAAAGGAAGCAAAGTGACGGCGGGAGACTTGAGAGCCAACTGCTTAGTAACTGAGCTCTAAGTCGTGGAATATTTCTTGTCATTTAATTATTAAATTAAGAACAATAATCGTGTTTAAAATTCTAAATAAGTAAGAAACTATAAAACAAATATATAGTTATCATAAAAATTACAAATTAAAATTTTTTGCTACATTTAAAAAAGAGTAGGACATGAAATTAATAAAGAATTCATAACAATGTTGTTAAGTATTTAAGCATATACTTTTTTAAAAAAATATATAAATAAATTTTTATAGTAAATATATTGTTTGTTTATTATTTAACATATTTTATTATTTTTTTTTTTTAATTATTTTTATTATTTTTTTATTTTATTTTTTATTGTTTTATAGCTAAAAAAATATTTTAAATATTTGTACAAATTATTTATTTTAAATTTCCTTTAACTTGTGTCTCAACTACAGAGTATCTGTATTCTTAATATAGAATTCATAACAATGTTGCTAAGTATTTTATCATATACTTTTTTTTTTTTTAAATATATAATTAAATTTTTATAATAAATATATTGTTTGTTTATTATTTAACATATTTCATTATTTTTTAAAATTATTTTTATTATTTTTTTATTTTATTTGTTATTATTTAATTATTAATTTTTAAAAATTTTTACTAATATTTTTATTTCAAATTTCCTGCCACTTTTGTCTCAACTACAGAGTATCTGCTTGTCGCGCTTGCTACTCGTCTGCCATGGAAATTAGTTGGCCATTTAAAACGGAAATCTACTGCCAAAAAAAGGGAAATGCCGTTGTTGTACTAATTATGATATATGCAACTAATTCAACAAGTCACTAAAAATTTCACTCCCATGAAAGTTGTGAAAATATTTCAAAAAACGAAAACCTTCAAGATAATCTTCTTTCAATTAATTAATCAATTCAGCAATGACAACTTGATGTCTGCTCTGACTGTTTGTGTTGCGTATAAAAAGCTAATGGATTAAATCATTTTGATGGATCAAAGCCAATTAGATCGCTAATAGCCATTCCCAGGGTACTCAGTGTGTTTTGGTCTTATCAATAAGTGATCTGCCAATTAAACATTATAACTTTGGCTATTACCTGTTGGGCAACATCGATACGGGGGTTTTTGGCATGCGAAAAGCGCAGCGAACGGAGGTTACATAAAAAAAATGTAGCCGAAAAAATCCAAAAAAAAAAAACCGAAACCAAAAAATAAAATTATTTTTAAATATATTACATTACTATTTGCCATTGTTAAAGTTAATGTTATTGTTTTTTTTGTCTTTTTTTTAAAGGTTTTTTTTTATTACTGGCGGTTGCGGTTCGATGAGGTTCAGTTTCGGGTGTGAGTTTGTAGCAGGGAAATTTGTAGCCGGTATTGTCTCAATTGGGTTCGCATGCGTAACAGGTGCTCGCTTAGTTGGACATTGCATTTCAATTTGGAAAAAGTGAAGCAAATGGGAAGACAGCACCGAAAATAAAGTCGTACCTGCTAACAAGGTGGGGCGGTACGTTGTGAGAGCAGGGCGGTCAGGCGGGAGTTAGGGCGGCGGTACCTACACATGTAGTACGGTATTATTTGTGAATACAACGCGACACGCATAGCATATTTGCCATTTGGCATATCACATATATGATGGATAATGGTTAATACCAGACACGTAATTGTAGCACCTGTAGCAAACGGTGGGCGGAGTGTGGCTCAGTGTGCTGGGAAGGGAGCGAGTCTTTATGTGATCGGATTAGTGAAAATGCGTTGAAATTTTGTATTGTATTGTGTAATTTCTGAAGTGCATTTCATTAAACCAAATTCAGTCAACGGCAACATTGTGTATGAGTATGTGTGTGTGGTGTTGGTAGTGTCATTGACTGTTTAATGCGTCCAAAGATGCGCACGGGCCACAATTATATAATCGCTTGATGATGGCACTTTAATTGACTGACATTCGCCAGCTGTCAACAACGTCATTGCCATTTGCTTTTTATTTGGCTTAAAGCACAGGAATATGCAACAAGCAGTCAGAGAGAGAGACAGAGAGAGACAGCGAGACCATATTAGAGAGAGCGAGCGAGAGGGAAGACTTGTCACAGCCGACGCATGAACGTGTTGATGTGATAATTCACTTAATTACAAAATTCATGGCTAATGCATTGGGAAGTGGAAAAGTGCAGTTGCCAGTTTGTTATTTACCTCTTGCCGTTTTAAGCCAAAACTGCTCCTACCCTTTTATTAACTCAACACTGCATTGTCATCACCAAACCAAAAACCAGCAAAAATAATAGACAAATTAACGCTGCAGAATTGCAAATTACAGTGGCCAACAAAGTGTTAAGCCAGCAGAAAAGGTGGCCCATATAAGCAGCTAACTAGATTTGGTTTACAACTGCGCTTCTTTAAGAATCCTCAAAAATAGTTTATACTACAATATAATCAATATTGTTTGTTTTTAAATAAACATAAATTTAAAAAAGTTAAAAAGTATGTAGAAATTTAACTAAAGAATGAAAGAGAAATTTATGTTCGAGCTGCTCGCCTGTAAAACTCCTAATTTGCGCAACATCACAGGCGTTTCTAGCATTCACCAGTGAATTCAGGATGTCATTAAAAAACAAAATGATCAAATAACGACAAAAAGTTTGACTTTACTAAAGATATTATAATAGTAGATAAAAATGCTGGACAAAAAGTCCATTGATGCCCCAACAAACCGAATGCAATGCTGGGCAAAAGTATTAGCAACTTGTCTCTCAGTTTTTAAAATATCATAATGAAACTTGGCACAGATCTGATCATTTGTAAAATTCGGCCAAAGTGGACCACAATATCATATACATAACTCCCATAGGAACAATCGATTGAAATGCGTGGTATGAACATTTTCGGTGTCTATTGACCGATTTCAACGAAATTTAGGCAGAATGAATTTCTAATCGTGTCTCTATTGACCAAATTTTATCCAAATCGGACCACTAAATCATATAGCTACTATAGAAATAATTAGTGATTGAAACCAAATTAACGCAATATGCATAACTGCTAGCTGAAGATAAAGAAAAATGTTTTTAAATTTATTTTACACAATGTAAACACTTTTTGTGATTTTTCTAACATTTTTTTATCCATATCAAACATTTTTCTATTAATATATATAACACTAGAGCTTTAAAAAGTAAACTATAAATAAATACAAGCAAATTATTTCTAAACTGATATTATCTACAAAATTGAAGACCAAACTTTTCCAAAAGCAATTATTATAATACCTTCAAGTCCATTAACCTATTGTATTCTATTGTATTATCAAGAGAATAATTTGTTTTAAAGTTCTCAAAACCCTTTTCAAAATATGATTGCTATCAATTGTTTGGCATTTCTTGAAACTTCCACAAAATGCGACTACTTAGGAACAGGGAAAAGAGGAAAGAGACTGAAACCCCATTCCAAAGTGCCATTTTCAGGCCCTTAACATTTTGCAGCGTGCGGAAAATCTGAACTCGCCCTTGGACCAAAAACTCATAAACTCAGAAGAAGAGCAAGAGGGAGACAGGGGAAGAGAAAAATGAGTTTGCGATGTGAAAATTCTTGGTAAATAGGCGTAGCACTACATCAATGGATAGTGTGTTTTTATTTGGCTTGAATAACAATTTTCACACTTACCATTTTTCACAGTCTTGTGCAGCGTACGAGCATACACAAAATTTCCCAGGAAAAGTCTGAAGTGCCAACTATTTGCCTTTCTTGCTCAAATTTTTGCCTTTCCGTTTAACAAAATGAAAAAATAAATAAAAACAAATACACACACAGTCCGATCTGGTTCGGGACTAAAACCGACTGAGTCTGGGACTGTCAGTTTGTCAGTTGATTTGATGGATCCTGCGTCGGATGACAGGTAAATAAATTTGATGGAAATTCGTGTGAAATTTTATCTCTTCACAAATATCTCGCACTTGAAAGTAATTAAATTGCACTTGGTAGAATTAAAAAAAAAAATATTTAAAAAAATAGTAAACTTTACAATATTTTGAACTCAAAATTCGCGCACTTGAATTTTAGATTTTCACTTTTTTGTTGTATGTTTTATTTTCCGCACAGGCGACAACACAACGACGCTTTTTTCGCGTATCTTTGCTGCAAATCTCGTACAAGTATCTCGAATGTAACTCGCTTGTATCTCGTTAATCAAGCCGCTAGCGAAGCTATCGAAGCCAAAGACAAAAACAAACTGCACATGCGCGCAGGCGCCCACAAACTGAGAGGCGCACATGGAAAATGCGGCAGGTAAAGCGGCAGCAGGTAAAGCAGCGGCAGCGGCAGCGGCAACGGCAACGGCGGCGACGCGTCGCACCGTGTGACCGAGTGAAAGAGAGAGTGCTGCAGAGAGACAGAGAGAGAGAGAGCGAGTGAGAGTCGCGGCAGAAGGGAGTTGTTGTCTTACTTTGTTGCTTGTGCGCAGTGCTGTCATTTCGTTTGTGCAAAAAAAGCTATTGGTGAAAAAACTAAAATCTTTATCAATAAAGTTTAAAGAAGCTGAAGATTTTTTTTTTATTTTTAAGCTTATTGAAATTACTGGCAGTTTCGATCCTCCTCCAAATGTAACAATAGGTGGAAAAATCGTATCTCTCTGCATATGATTAATGTAATGTAATATAATATATAATAATATAAATAATATAATAATAATATTAGTATTATTAATGTAATAGAAAAATCTTTTAGATTATAACTTGTTTTTAAAATTAATAAAGAGGAAAAAAAGGCTGAAATTTAATTAATTTAGAAATTTATTCCCTTATAGGCCAATGCTGGCGGAAAAACAGCCAATATGGCAGCACTGCTTGTCTAGCTAAATAAATACGTGAGCGCTCGCGGGCGGCATTTGCTCAAAGGCAACATGCAAAATGTTGCAAATATCTGTGACAACAACCGAACGAAGAGTCTCAAAACTGAAACGCAGCCTCACATTCAGATTGAAATGAACCTACAGATGGGCTTAGAGATTGAAGCGACCCAGTGACATCCTTGCAATTTCAGTAAAAACTAAAAACTTTCCATAAATTAGAGTATTTTAAATTAAGCAGTTTAATAAAAATATATGCAAAACAAATTATATATACATACATATACATATAAGAACAACGGAACGAAGAGTTTTTAAACTGAAACACAGCCTCACATTCAGATTCAAATGAAGCTGCAGATGGGCTTAGAGATTGTGGCGACTCAGTGACATCCGTGCACTATTCTAAGTCTATTCAACAAGATTAAAAACTAAAAACTTTCTATAAATTAGCGCATTTAAAATTTGAATATTTTAATATTTAAATATATACAACAAAATAACTGAAATATAAAATAGTTTATAGAAGTTTTGATACATTTTTTTAAAAAATAAGTATTTAAAATTATATTTGATGTTTATGAATTGAATGCATTTAATATTGACCAAGATGTGGAAAATAAGGCGAGCTGTTTATAAAATATTTCGTATTTCTTTGGACTTAATTATAAATTACATATGATTAATTAATTAATTATAAATTATAATATATTATATATTATAATAATTTAGCTAATAATTATTGGCTACAAAAATGTTTATTAAGAATTTCTTAGCAAAGAAAAAATTTGATCATGATTAACTAAATTTTTAAAAGTCTTGAAATAATAGAGTTTCTTCAGTTAAAATTAAGAAATTAATGCGTTTTTTTCTACGCAGCTATGAAATTTCAAAACTTTCTAACTGTTTGTCAACAGGCTTGATCTGCTGGCGGTATAATTTAAAGTTGGCAGCTCTAAAAATTCAATCTATATTTCAACTCAAACTGCCTAAATAGAGTAGAATTTAAAAAAGTGATATAAGTAAATTTAATATGAATTCAATAAAATAAATATGATCTAGCATGATCTGTTAACACTCAATATTTATTTTATATAATAAAATCTTACGGCAAGTCCCCTTAAAATGTTCTCTAAGATGCCATCTATAATACACAAATGATCTATATATTATGTGCTCATAATTAAATGATTTCAACGTGTTTACACTGATATAATACTTTTGTAATGTATTTAGTTCAATGGGCATTGCGTCTGTCCGCCTTTTGTACTAATTAGAGATTACCAAGTTGAAGCTTAAGTAATGAAGCTGGTTTCTTTTTTTTTTTTTTTTTTTTTAGTTTAGTTTTGTTGTTTTTGCTTTTTGGACTTCATCTGAACAATGCAACGCAATTGTTGTACCATTTGGCTTAAAAAGGTCGTATAATTGTACAACATTTAAATGGTGATCTTGGCTGGCATATTTCTCTCAAATTATTTGATGTTTCAGCAACAAGATGAAAGCGACGTGTAAATGCGCAAATTACATAACAATACCGACAGCGAATGCGAGTATTCCAAACTAAAGATACAATTGTATCTGAACATTTATCTCAGCTGGGGCCTTTTGGGTTGCCGATGGGCGCAGTTTTCTTGCTGATGTCTCCAAAAAACAAAATGTTCGCACGAATTGTTTGTAATTTCTGTTTACCCATTTTGTTTGCTAGGTCAAGACACACCTGCCCCAAAGACAGACAGACAGACAGGCCGGCAGACAGACGGAGTGTCAGAAAGAAAGTGAGGAACACAAACTCATCACTGTTAGATGCAGATACTCATAGCCTAAAACTGCAGATACTTATGTGAGTAGATACTCTTAACTGTAATGGCCACGTATATGATCGTTTAGGGCCAAAATGGCACAGTCTCTTAATCTCCACCAACTACGTGCAGTTTGTTTTCAGCTGCCTCTAACGCTTATCACATCATCATCAGCTTGCAAATGAACAGAGGGAGGGGTAAAAAGAGAGGAATTGGAGTGAGTGGAGGACGGTGGCATCAGCTACGTGCTTGGACTGGAGATTTTGCATTTGAAGCAAACACTCGGACTGCTTTAATTGTCGCCAGCGTTGAAATAATTTTAACGAGTTACGCGCATGCGCAATTGTCCAACCAAGCGACGGTTTGCCATCAGCAGTACACCCCCCTCCTCTTCCCCCCTCGTACCAAACCCCCTTGGTTTCCAGCACCGTCACCTGCTGCACAGTTTGCCCCACTGCCGCCACTTATGCAACCTGTCGCACTGTGGCACTTTCACTCATTTGAGAATTTATCGAGTTGTGGCCGCCGTGCGATTTATCGCACTTATTGCAAATTTCTATGCATTTCAAAATTAAATTTAGCATTTTTAGCACTACTTATATTTTAGCTACTTTTTAGCATTTATAGTCAGTTTTAGGTGCTTTTAGTTATAAAATGATTAAGCTATTTTTAGCACGTATTTAAAGTTTTAAATCTTCATTTTGTGCATCGTGTATTACCAAGGGATCTATTTAAAAATAGTATCAGAATGTAACAGAAGTGTTCTAGCATTTTCTAGCTATCTTAAGCACCGATCAGCCATACCTCAGTGAGTCACTGAGCAGACAAAGCGAACCTTAAACACCAGAAGTAGTTGAGACCAGAGCACAAAGCCAGAGCAGCTCTCAATACACTACACTACTATGTGACTTTTCTTAGGTTTATATACTAAAGTATTCAAAAATGTTTTAAAAAAAAGTTTAGTGAGTAACACAAATATTGACCATACAATTTTGGAAGTAAAAGACTTTTTTTTTAATAAGAGAATAAGAAATTTCCAAAACATTTCCGGTAAATTTTTGCAAAAACTTTTTTTTTTACCTTTTTTTAACCAGTGACTCAACGCAGCTTTTTGTGGCTCTTTATGGTTGAGATAAGCAGCTTTTGGCGTAAACCGTCTAAAATTTAGTAGTGCTATTATGGGCCATAAAACGATGTTTCTACACTTACCATGTTACCCATGATCTAAACTGAAACGCAGCTAGCGTTTCTCATTTACTAAAAAAAAAAAAAAAAAACACCACGTGTTATTGGTCTGTAATTTAGATCGTAATATCTGCAAAATTTCGCCATTTTATTTTTAATTAAATAGCTCACTTCGAAATGATTTGAAGTGGCGCCGATTGGATGGGATAGACAGCACTTAAGTTGAAATCGGAAATGAAATCGGCTTCTTATCAAACGGTTAAATATTTCTCATTTTTAGTTGACACTTGAAAAGTTCAGACTGTTTAGACTTAATTAAACTAATATTTATTTATTTAAAAAAAAAAAAATTAAAAAAAAAAAAAGAAAAACATTTTCATGATTTCATAAAATGTTCAAATTATGTATTGCTTGCTCTACGTCCTTCCCCTTCTCTATGTCCCTCTCATAACCAAATCGGTTGTCCATTTACTGTTCTGTGGTACAATCGAAATTGGCCTTGCAGTACTTCTTCCGTGGACTAAACTCCATACCAGCGGGACAATACATAACCACTGGTAGCACCTTGTCATCTTTCGTCTCATAGCACAAAATGTATTGGTCACAGACTCCAGATATTGGTCGGGATCCTTTTGTCGTGCATTCGTATACGGGTGCTTTGGTTGTTTCAGTGGATCCACCCGGAGCATTGGTCGTAGATTCACCTGTAGGAGGCTCGGTGGTGGGAGAACCTGCTGGAGGTTCAGTAGCGGTTGAACCTGATGGAGGCTCGGTGGTAGGTGAACCTGCTGGGGGTTCAGTGGTGGGCGAACCTGCTGGAGGCTCAGTGGTGGGTGAACCTGCTGGGGGTTCAGTGGTGGGCGAACCTGCTGGAGGCTCAGTGGTGGGTGAACCTGCTGGGGGTTCAGTGGTGGGCGAACCTGCTGGAGGCTCAGTGGTGGGTGAACCTGCTGGAGGCTCAGTGGTGGGTAAACCTGCTGGGGGTTCAGTGGTGGGCGAACCTGCTGGAGGCTCAGTGGTGGGTGAACCTGCTGGGGGTTCAGTGGTGGGTGAACCTGCTGGAGGCTCAGTGGTGGGTGAACCTGCCGGAGGTTCAGTGGTGGGCGAACCTGCTGGAGGCTCAGTGGTGGGTGAACCTGCTGGGGGTTCAGTGGTGGGTGAACCTGCTGGAGGCTCAGTGGTGGGTGAACCTGCTGGGGGTTCAGTGAATGGCGCGTCAGACGGATCAACAGTATCAGGTTCAGCTTCTGTAGTAGTCTTAGCCGTGGTTACCGGAGGCTTTGTAGTTTTAGGCAGTGCTTGGGTTGAGCTCGAATCCAGATTGTCCGGTATGGTTGGGTTCTCAATGTCGCCACCATCCGCTGGCATAATGAAGCGCAACGATGGCAGACAACGTCCTATCCGAGCATCGAAGACCATGTTGTCTTGACACCTCAGAGGTCTCAGCGAGTAGCCACCATCGGCAGCTGGATCACATGCATAATAATCCTGTTGGCTATCCGCTTTGGCAATAAAGTCAGCCCCACTGCACGGATGTGTGTGTCCGGCATGGGCAGCTCCGCAGAGCAGAAGGAACGCGGCACCGAGGGCCAACTGTGCTTGGAACATTTTCAACACTTCCAATTGTATTTCAGTAATAATTGATATCGGTTACAGCTCGAAACTCGTTTGGACAGACTAACTGGATGGGCACTTGGCTGCGTTCTTTTATAGCCCACTGAAAATACAATGATTATTTTTGGTTTTTTTGTTTTTGGGTAATCAATAAGATTGTGACTCGTCTTCGATTAGCTGATAATTAAGTACTCAACGTGATTTTAAAGAACTCTTGTCTTTATTGATGCAAATCGAAAAAAAAAATAAGTATTAACAAACATAACTAAATGAGACTAGGCAATGGCAACCAGCATAGATTACAGGAGAATGGATGGGGGGTTGAGCAGGGGAAGTATCAGTTTTCGATTAGAATCCAAAGCCTTACTGTTCGACAGACTCAGCGCTTTCAACGGACAGAGGTTTGTTTTCCTTGGCTGCCTTTTTTGCCGCCTCCTTTGCCGCTTTCTTGGCCGCCTTCTCAGCTTGCTTTTGTTGCTTGAGCGCCTCCTTCTCCTTGTTCTTTTGTGCCTTCTTGATCTGTTTATCAGCTGTCTTCAGCTCCTTCTGCTCACGCTTGATGGCAGCCAAATCTCCATACTCCAGTGGAAGCTGGCCAGGCACAAACTGTGTCCAATCGTAACGCCAGCAACGACCCAGCAATGGCTCAAAACGTGTTCCAGCCGAGCAGCGTACAATATATTTGTGGTAACCACCTTGCGTGCTGGCCACACAGTTGTAGTAGAAGGTATCATCGGTAGCGGGAAAACGTCCAGGAGCCACACAGGTGAATGCATCATCAGTACAGCTGGACACATCATGCAAGCAACGTTGATAAGCTGGTGAGAATGCGGTCGTTGGTGGGCAGATCATCTCGAATCCCAATAGCTGACCACTGATGGGATCTAGCAGACAGTTGTGGAAACGCTGGCAATCACCGCTGACATGGGGATAGAAACCGGCCGCTTGGCACTCAAATGCGGGTGGAGCTGGAGGAGTGGGGGCAATAGTGGGAATCACTTCTGTGGTTGTTATGGGTTGGTTATCCTCGTTGGGCACAGTTGTGGGCTGCTCGGGTGTGGGCTCTGTTGTGGGTTGTTCGGGGGCGGGCACAGTTGTGGGCTGCTCGGGTGTGGGCACTGTTGTGGGTTGTTCGGGGGCGGGCACAGTTGTGGGCTTATCCTGACTGGGCACAGTGGTTGGCTGCTCCTGGCTGGCTGCGGTAGTGGGCTGTTCCTCCTTAGTTACTTCACTTGGCTTGTCCTCCGCGCTGGGCACAGTAGTCTCTACAATTGGCTGGCTGGTGCTAGATGAAGATTCCTCCACAACTGGCTCAGCAGTAGTCTCCGGCTCTGGTTCATTGGGACTAGCGGTAGTTTCAACTACCTCTGGCTCAGCAGCGTCTGAAGTCGTTTCAGTCTCCTCATTGGAAGGCGTTGTCAATTCCTCTTGATCCTTGGCTTGATCTGTGGTCACTTCCCAGCCGCTGCCTTCGCTAACCGTTGTTGTCTCACTCCAGGCGTCCGCTTGTCCAGGCAACTGAATGGAATTACCATCGCCGCTTAGGGCCAGAATGCCCAAGGACTTTGTCAGCAGCTGCAAGTTATTGTAGTGTTAGTTATCCACATCCCTATCATATCCGTGTCCATGTCACACTCACCAATATTGTGCAGAGTAGCAGCACCGAGGATGCTGTGGAGAATTTGCCACGTCTTGATGTTGTCATCATTGATGTTCTTGTTGTAGTTGTTGTCATCGTCATCGTGTTGCCTAAGGCTAACTTCGGTCGATCGTTGTATGAGCTTCTGGCACTGTCCACGCCCTATTTTATACCAGATTCTGAACGGCGGATGCTGAAGCTTATCAACCACAAAACATTACGAATCTCTAGCCCTATCTCGATCTGCAGGCTATCATCGTATATAGTGCAAATAAAACACGTCGCTGCTTTGACATCGTCATCATCATCCAAAACAAAATACAGTTGTAAAGCCATAAAATCAACCGTGCAAATGTGCACCTGCCACGCCCAGTCCGCCATGTCCGCGGATGTGAAACGGAAGTGTGTAAAGATACCGAAATACACTGCAAGATAAGTAAGCGGCGATAGGAGGTCAAGCGTCTGTGGTGACGGGTGTAGATGGTACGCGATCGGACATATAGGTCGTGTGTGTATTTTATATATCTCCTTCTTGAGAGCCCAAAGTAAGGTGAATCATTAACACATTCTTATTAATCGTTTCATTTCCTATTTTTTCGAAATTTGTTGCATTTTTCGACGGTGAGGGTCGAACACAGTGCGTATGCGTGTTGTACATATCCTGTTTTCGAAAGCCAAAGGAACTCGGCGAGTTCTTTTCTTTATTTTCCAAAAAATATTAATAGTTCAATCATTAATCATCGAGTCTTAAGTATTAATATTATTAAGAATTTTGTTTTCTTTCGATTTAGCTAGCAACTAACTAATTATTTTAAGTTTTAATTTATTTTAAATGCATTATAGAAATTCATAAATGAGACTAAACTTCATTTCTAATAAAACTGTTTCAATTTTTGGATTTACAATAAAGTCCCATTTTTTCATTAGAAAATATATATTAACTTAAGTCCTACTTTAGATAAGTTAAAATCTCTTAAGATTTTGAGTTTTTTTTTTAAAAGTTTAAAATAAAATCAACTTATTTGTATAATACTTATACACAAATTGTAGTTCCACTTTCTTTTAATAGTTAATCTATATTTTTCATATTTATATCTACTAAAACTAGAATCATTTTTACTATCTCATAGCTACAGTTATACAATAGAGAAAAGCACACAAAAAGATTATGTTTTTTGCATTTAGTTTCCTAAATAACTTTCAGTTGAATTCAGGTTGAAATCTTGTTGTTTTAGTGCTCGTTTTAGATCCCATTTTATTTAATAAAATATGAGCATAAGAGCAGTATGTAAATAGAGTAGTTCTAGGGAAGTCACATCTTATCGTCTACACGGGAATTCACAATTTGCAACACGCTTTGGCCGAGTCACCCTGTTTATGAATAGATAAACATTCCAATTTTGTAACAACAATTTTTGTGAAATGACTTAGATTAAACAGATTCAAATGGTTAACTTGGTTTGCCAATTTATGGATGTTAGGTGCTTGACGTTATCAGTGCAAGAGAGAGAGAGAAAGATAGAGAGAGCGAGATAGAGAGGTAGGAAAATTGTCAGATCAGCTGGCTCGAGTGGAGGTCATAAACATAATCCACCGTTGGCGTTGATGGCCAGAGTTGCAGGAACGCCAACAGCGTCAGAGAAGACAATCTTTTTTTTTTTTTTTTTTTACATATGTATCTGACGTTAATCTCTCCCATACACACACACACACACATACACGCACAGAGACACTTTGTGCAACCGTCTGTCTGTGCGTGTTTGTATGTAGATATCTTCACTGTGATAAGCGCGATTATTATCACAGTATATTTTTTTCTTCTTTTTTTATTCATTTTTTTTTGCGCCATTATCTAAACGGGTTTTTGGTTTGGTAAATGATGAATGCTAACGGCCAGACAACGCGCCTCGCCTCGCACACACAAAAAAAAAAGCCCAGAGAACAGAAATTCCAAAACGATAAGCAAAACGGATCGGATTCGGATCATCCGCACAGAGGACGCATTACAGCAGCAAACGGAATACGGCGGGTATGACGACAATGCCAATGGCAACAGTGACCACCACCGTGCCGGTAACGGTAACTGGAAATCCCGTTCGTCGCACCGCTGCCCGTGCCACAGCTGGCGTGCAGCGACGTCGTGTGGTCAAGAAGCATATACAACAGAAGTACATGCTCTGCGGCTTTGCCATACACGTAAATAGTTTACACTCTTTGTGTGCCATATTCCGTCCGCTCTCCCACTCGCTCTCGCTCTCTCTCTCTCTCTTTCATTCGCTCTTTACGTTTTCCAAAACACTCTCTTAAAGTACACTCAGTTGTCACTTTTGTTTTTTTTTTATTTTTGTTTTGTGCCGCATCCTGTTGATTTTTACCGTTGTTCCTTAGGCTTTTCTGGCAACGCCGGCGTATCTGTATGGCAACGTTGTCGAGTCGGACAAAGATCTAGTACTGCGTATTTGGCCGGCAATCGTTTATCAGGCCACGGGCGAACTATGTCGCTCCATAATGGAGCATCTGGACACAGAGTACAGTGGACGGGCAAGGGAAACGAATCAATATAGACGTACCTTTCTGTTGGCCACATTAATCACCTGCCTCTGCCTGATGATCAGCGGCATATTGTTCTCATCCGCTTGGATAGTTGTTTCCACCACCACACAAACGGTGGCCATTATTTTCTACGGTTTCTTTGCTGGTAAAACACTAGTCAAACCAGACCAAAATGTCGGCTTAATACACATGAATTCTCTGCAGGCATTGGCTCCAGTCTGTATCTGTGGAAAACCCATGTCATACTGGAGGCAGTGCGTCCGCGCGAGGACAAATACGTCCGCAAGACGATACATCTGTGCGGCGAGGCTTTCTGTCAACTCTTTCTGTCCTTTGTCTTCACCAGTCTACGCACACTGTATGGAACTGCCCAGTCGATTGTATTGATGTCGGCACTGTTGGTGAATTTGATACCGTTGAGCCTGATCATCACCAAGCATCGCGAGGATGCGTTTACCACCAAGCGCATATCGGTAATCAAGGCGGAGACAGGTTTTGGTGCATTACCCTTGCGTGGTGCTCTGGCTGCCAGCTTTGTGGCCGATCAATTGGACGGCCTGGACACACTGGCCATGTCCTGGCGTAATCCGGCTACCGAATTGACCAGCACATCGAACACGGCACCAGCGTCGGCGGTAGCTGCCGCTGTTGTGGATACGCATAGCAATTATATGCTCGCCACGGACGAGGCATATGTCACCTATGTGAATCCCAATGGTGTGGAAATAATGGAGATTATACCCGAGGAGGATGAAACAGTGTCCATGATGCGTTCCAGCAATGCAACCATTGACAATTATGGCATCTCACAGTCTCAGATGCTGCAGAAATCCCATTCAAATGGTCGACTCTTCACACCAAATCCAGTGAATCCCACGGTAACAGGCACGGGTACAGGTAGCTCCTCGCCCTTGCCAGAGCCCCAAGTGAATCTGGTAAGTTATGGAGCAGTTAAAACTGGTAAAAAGCAGTTATTTACTTTAATTTGCATTTGATAGCAACGCATACGACGCATGTCACGAGCGGTGACTTCACATTTGTGGTGGAATCTGTTGGACAAGATTGCGATGCCGCTGCAGCATGCGCTGTTCGTGCCACAGCTGTATGCCACCACTCTACTGATCTCGGCGGACATCTTTGGCTATGTGATGTGTCTGACTGTGCTGCCCGGACTGGCGGTAAGTCATCATGCGCTCAAGAATGCCGAAATACCGTTCCTCTTCTCGCTGCTTGCCTTTCCCTGGATGTGCTTTTCACTGATGACGCCACGATTTGGCTCCAGTCTCTATAAGCGTAAACTACAGTGGTACACCTTGGGCAGCATCTGCAAGTGCTTGGCACTCATTTGTAAGCCATATCTGTGATCTTATTCGAATTGCTCACTCAACTTTTCCCTCCTCTTGCAGTTATTAGCTTCTCCACATCCAAGCTGCTGCTGAGCGTTTCTGCTGTCCTTTTGGGCTTTGGCCAGGTTGTCACCGCCTTCCTACAGGAGATGGTCTTTCAGCTGGGCATGACGCGCGCCAATTGGACAGCAATCCGTCGACCCGTTCACTTTACCAATGGCCTGCTGATACTCATCTGGGGCGCCCTCGCACACTGGGTCGTTGTCCACTATTCGTTTCAGGCCTCTGTGGGTTTGGCGGGCGCTTTGTATGGCGCCACAACATTGCTGTGGAATTTCTTGTTCTTTTGTTGTCAGAGCAAGGACTAAATGTGGTGCACCCTTTTGTTCACTTTTAAGCTATTGGCATTAATAATAAACAACAACGTAATTAATTTTGCCACTTTTAATTTTCCGCGCCACTTGTATGCTAAAGCAGTGTTGATTGTCGATAAGTTTTTCGATAGAAAATTGGTATATTTCAATAAATACTTCACGGCTCTAAATATTACAATAAATTCGTTTTTAGCATTTTTATAACTATAACGAATGTATGCTGTCACTTAAAATGTTTTATATTAAATATGTATATAGACGGATATTTATCGGAAGGTACAAACCATCAAAGTTACCACTCTCTTTCAGATTCCAAGTGTTGTAAAATACATATTTTTCACAAAGACAATATTATCTGGTATTTTATATTCGATATATCGATAAAAATGAAATGGCAAACAAATTGACAAATGCTTTATAATAAGAACTGAGTAAAAACGTTGTAGTAATTATTCGGAATCTAAGAAAATGAATCAGAAAAAAATTTAATTTATATTTGTGCCAGTGAAACGTAATTCTTCTATTGTTTAATGCGTATTGCGGAAAATTAGTCTTGTATCGATAACTTGCCCTTGCCATCTGCACGCTAATTCTTAGCGAGCAAGTTTTTATTGCGAAATTTGTACGGTTTTAATTATTGTGTTCAATCATTGATTTTAATTAAACGGTAAGAGCACGCATCTGCAACATCTGTAACAATGCGTTAATATGCATTTAAAACAATTTGTGCGCCGATGTGCAGGCATCAGAAAAAATGTCGGCGTTTAGTTAGCGTCAGCCGGCATAAAATTTACTAAGGACTAACAACATATTTTTTTTTTTTACATAAATAATGTGTGTGCGTGGCAATTAACTAAATGATCAACCTATTAACAATTGCGTTGCATAGTATTGCTATTTAACATGCATTTTGAGTGCGTGTTGTCGCAAATTGCCGCAGCAGCAAAAGCGGCGCGCAAATGGCGGCCGCCATGTTAAAAGCAAAATAATTGAACTAACAAAATGTTTTCTTTATTTCTGATTGTCTTTTACGCAGTTTATGCACACTGTTGACAGTGTGCCTACTTACAGTCAATATACTACCCAGTCGAGCCACTGTGGCGTCCGTAGGAGCCAATTGTCATCCCCCTGTCGTTGTCGCCGCCGGAACCAACGGCATTGGACTGCCGCCGTATAATTATGGCGCAACTCATGCTCCACTAGTGAACCATCGTGATGACTATTATTCGACAAAATATCAACAATGCCCGAATGACAATATAAACATACATAGCACTGCAGATGCAAACCACAATAAGCCGTGTCTTCCCAAGCAACGCAGGGAGTATAATCACAAACCATTGACGGATTGGCAAGATTGTAAGCCATTTCATCTAGATTATCCAATTTCGGAAGCTGTTGTTCCAAATCCAGATCGTCGTCTGGTCATTGTGCAGCGGGCCTTCGATTTGATTAATGAACTCTGCGATAATCCGCAGCCGAACAAGATCTATGATATTTTACTGCTGCAGCGTAAACTGAAAGATGTGCGAGAATATTTATTAGCCGAAAGTCAAGAGATTTCACCATCGTCAGCATCAGAAGCTACACTTAGAGAACTCGATCAGTGTTTAACTCGTTTGTCCACGAAAATCGGAAACGCAATCTCAAATTACGACTATCCGATGGGATTTGATGTGTTAAGCAAGATTCGTCACTGGTTATTGCCGGCCGGTCGGAGTAACGCCAAGGATCCGCCTAATATTGAAATCCAGAACAACGAAACAAGTCGCAAACGCTGGTAATTACTTTTAATAATAACTTTTTATTACTGTTATTAATTGAACATGGTTTTCTTGTAGCTACCAAGCAGTCGGCAACGAAAACACAGCTGACAATCTGATTAAATATCGTCGGGTGGACAACACATTTCCCAAGTTTATGCCGAATGATCGTGAGTATTGTTAAGATGCTTAAGTTATCCCGTTTCCAGTCACTGTCAACTTTACTGTTCCAAATCAACTCATCACTTGTCTAACTTTTATTTGAGCTGCTTGCGAATTAGTTTGAACTGAATAAATCAGTCGAGAGTATGTTATTCACGGCTACTAAGGACCAAGCTGAGCTTTATAGGTGGTCCTATACGTCCGATTGGCTTATACTGACTTTTGGAGTGATTTTGCGGCCAAGCAGATAGATTGTGTCTCTGCTTTAACTTCCTACTAAAAAGTGGTCTATTTTTAGACCTAACAGCGCAACGATTATGTCTAACTCTTTACAAATAATTAAAGGCAGCACTTCCAAGTGGTTGTGGTTCCAAAAGGTTGTCAAGATCATCTTTGAGCTTATGTAAAATTTATGGAAGCTTCAGTTGAGTTGAAGCTCTATTGTAGTAGAATTCTGTCTTCCAGTTTCGTGTTGCTTCCCAAAAGTCTTTCAAAAGGTGAAAGCCGTAGGTGATTCTCTTGTACAACAAAAATTAAGGGCATTATTATTCCTTTGAGTAGTCGTGGAGCTCTGAAAGAGGAAAAGCTTTTTTTGCAATTTCCCTATATTTTAGGCTAGTAGAAAAGCAGTTACTGCAGCCTATTGTAGACACTTTGTCAGGATAAAGCACAATGTTCCATAGAAGTTTAGTTAGCAAGTTGATTGATAAACAAAACATTTAAGGAATGTGTCTTTTCTTCTCAAACTCTACTCTGCTTGCACACAACTAATTGAATCTTACAAACTTTTTGCAGTTGACGACTACAATCACATGGCGGATTCGAAACAGCGCAAGGAGTCGGAGAACAATAGCAGTACAGCAAATGCCACAAGCCAGACGAACCAGAAGCGTCTGTCCATGTTCAATGCACCGCAGACACGATTAGCACGCGTACGCAATACGCATGTAACGCCAATCGATCTATCTGATACGGAGGAGCAGCAAAATAATGAGAGCAATATGTATCAAGCCTTTTCCGACCGCTTGGTCGTCGATGTGCCAACAATGTCACGAGATTTTGGACGCGTACATGCGACTACGAATCGACCACTGTACTCGGATGCAGTGCGTTATAATATAAGCAGTTATAACAGTGATCTAAACTATCCACGTCCATCCACCAGTCCGTCGTCATCGGAGGCGCGTTTAAACGGTCATGTCAGTCACACATTTGATCACTCGTCAGCTGGAAAAGACAATAACATTTTGTCGCTGGAGGATTTGCGCAATGAACGCAATCAATATATTAATCTAATCAATAATCTAACACTGCGTGAACATGAGCCCGTTCCACGTCGTGTCTTTAATGCGTCTGCTGCCTTTGAGAAGCCAGTAACACCACCACGTCTGCAGCAGATGAGCAATAATGCCGACGACTGGCTGCGTAGTCTCGTCAAGAACAAAGAACCAGAATCACAGTCGCAGCTTAGAACGCAAACCGCTGCAGAGCTTGAACCACGGTCAAGCATGGGCTTCAATAGGTCCCAGTATTCCAAGCTGCTGGAAAGCAAATCCAAGCATCAAATCGATCGTCAACCATTGACATCGATCGGCATAAAACCTCCGCCAGCTCTCGTCAAATGTTATACTATCGATGACAGCACATCCAGCGTAAATCAGAGTCGTAACAATCTGAAACCGGTGATTACAATATCCGATGATGATGACTATCCATTTGATAACACTGTCAATAGGTAAATTTTGTTTTATTTAGATTCCAATACAACACACAGTTTTCCTAGTATTAATTGACTTACAACTCAGAAAACAACTCAAAATCAAACTATTTTTGTTAAATACATGAAGTCAAACAATTTAACTCTAAGACGATCCTATAGAGAAGTATCGCGTTAACATATCCTTCTCTTGTTCCTCTTTAAGATAACTTTTAACTCATAACTTTACATCCTTTAGATCGCAGAGTGAGCCATCAACATCAGCGGCAATATCCCGTCCTTTGACAAGCGCATTAAAGCAGCGCCAGAGCTCCTGCATCTATTATTCAGATGATTACACCAAACAATTCCACGAGAAGTGTGCACGAATGCATGAACAAGCAAATAACGCCAAGCAACTTGTAATCGACGAGTAAGTACCAAAACGATCATGACCTTACCAAACAAACAGTATAATTTTCTATATTTAGAGCCAAGAAATCGACGGAGGAGCGTCAAGCGTATGAGCAGCTTTTACGCGAGTCCTTATCAATGAAGCGATTCCAATGGCAGTCAATTTTTGTATTGGATAATTTTAAAGCAAAGACGGAGACTGAGCCTGAAATAATACCCTTTACTAATGAACATCAGCATCGCTACCAAGAGCTGGTCCATGGGCCCAGTCATGTGGTAAGTGAAACCGCTCATACCTTCCTTCTCTTTCTCGCTGTCTCACTCTAATGTGGCTATCTCTTTCTAATTGGTTTAGGTTCTCGTATCGAAGTTCAGCCTGAACATAACACGCAATGATATTTGCACTTTACTTGGCAGCTGCTGGCTAAACGATGAGATTATCAATTTCTATATGAATTTAATCACCGATCGCTCACAGATTAACAAATCTGGCAAATTACCCAGTGTATATGCGATGAATACGTTCTTCATACCGCGTCTATTGCAGAACGGTCATGGTGCCGTTAAGCGCTGGACACGTAAAGTTGATCTGTTTAGCAAAGACATTATACCCGTACCCGTACATGTCGGCGGTGTCCATTGGTGTATGGCCATCATCCATATGAAGAATAAGACCATTCGATACTATGATTCGATGGGTAAACCCAATCAGATGGTCTTGAATGCACTGGAAATGTATTTGCGTCAGGAATCGCTCGATAAGCGTAAAATACCCTTCGATACGAGTGACTTTAAGATTGAGAATGTGCAAAATGTCCCACAACAGACAAATGGCAGCGATTGCGGTGTCTTCAGTTGCATGTTTGCCGAGTATATAACACGCAACAAACCGCTCACCTTCTCTCAAGAAAACATGGAATATTTCCGCAAGAAAATGGTGCTTGAAATATGCGGCGGTGAGCTTTGGATGTAAAAATGTTTCCTAAACATAAAAAAAAAGAACAAAAAAAAAAAAAAACATAATAAGCTAAGGCACCGTATCACTAATTAAATTATTAAGACCGTTGAAGTTCTTAAATATAATTTATTTATTATGGCGAGGATGCTACTGAAACGGCCAACTTCGTCTATAATCATAAACTTAATCGTAGCAAATAATCACACATTTTCTTCTTTTTTTTTAATATTTTTTGTTTGTATTTACAAAAATAGTTTTCGATTTAACGGGTTATTCTAAAATAACAATACACACTGTACTTCGCACAGACACACACACATACATAGTACATACAACTTACACTCGCAAAACGCACAAAATGTCAGCAATGGAAGAAAAATAACACTACTCAGTTATTTTTACCTTTTCTGTCTGTGTTTCAAAGTGCAGTGTGCTAAATAAAGATTAGATTTTAAGCCAGTAAATTAGTTCAGAGATACAACTCAATAAACTACTATTGTAATAACATCAACCCGTGTAATAAAATAAAGAAACCACTCAAATCGGTTATCATTTCAAATAATGCCTCCATGTAGTTATCGAACTTTCAAGTCGATAACAGCGCAATCGGAACGCTTAGAATTGTGAAACGCTTGAACGCTCGTTCCATTTTGAACTCGATTAAATGAACGCTCTTCTTGTGGATGGAGATTTCCTGTTGCTGGAAGTCTAGAGCGGGAAAATTTAAATTTTAACCTTAGCGTTTTAAATGCTTACCTTAAGTACTTACTTTCTTCAAATTTATATATTTTTTTTTAAGTTTCACCTTTTATGTAAGTTAAACGTGTATGAAACTTAGGTTTTTTTCAAAATTTCAAATTAAAGCATAGATTTAATTTAAACTTATAGCTTTGTAAAAAAAAGTGGAAATGAAACTTACACTCGATTTAACGAGTAAAACTATTTTAAGGATTTTAAAAATAAAAACAATTTAAAATCGTTACTTAAAGTATTTTTTATTAAATGAGAGTTTGTTTTAAAATCAAAATCGATGATAATCGTGGAGCTCAAAAAATTAAAACAATTACAGATCGAGCGACAATGTCCTTAAATAAGCGCCACTTAGACACTTGCAGGAAAAAGGATGTACTGTCAGCACTACCGGATCACACAACTTGTTCCGTTATTTCTTCAAATTTCACTTCGCCTAAGAGATATTAAAACAGTCTCCTCGACATTTAACAGTTAATAAAAATCGCCTTCGATATCATATACCTTTTTTGCCAATTTCAAGTCAAATTTTACTTCAGGCGCCTTTGACTTTCTTTTCAAAAACTTGGACAAATTAGTCGCTAGGTCTGAAAGAATTCTCTGAAATATCCGCATAATCCGAAATCTTGCAATATTGTTGCCTTGAAAAGCGTACGTCTAGCTAAATTGTATTTATTTCAACTATTTTTACAAGATTGTGTAAATTAATAAAAAAAAAAAAAAAATTTTAATAAAAAAAAATGTTTTCCTTAGTAGCTACCATAGTATTGCTTATGTAATTCACACATACATATGCACAATATGTAATCCAAGAACTCGTCCTCCTACTTTTTTAATAAATTTTATGATTTTGAAAGTTTTCAGATTTGTTAAAAGCTTCCACTAAAAAAAAGATATTGGACTTTTCGAACGCACACGTATTTGAAAGATAATTTTCGCATACACTGAAAACAAATGATCACTTTTCTAAAAGTTTATTTTGTAGTATTAGGTTTACTTTCTTATAACAACAAGCACAGGGGAACTGGAATTTGTTCATGTTCATCATTAGTTAATGGATGTTTAAGGAGTTTACTGTATGTATGTATTATTAGAAAACTAAAAATATATATATTTATATATAAGTATGTATGTTTTAATCTACAGTTCTATGAATATCATCTCGGTGGCGAGTTGTTCTCTGGCGCAAAAAAAAAAAATTATAGAATTATGAAAATAATATCTGTACATACATTTTTGAGGTATATACCCGTGACCAATATCATCAGGTGTACGTACTGTACTATAATATATATATTTGATGTTTTATTTTGTTTATAAAGCAGCATTTAAGATGTTATACTCTCTTTCTCGCTTCCCGTCTCTTTCTGCCACCAATATTGCGACCTCTGTCTAACGTTCGATTTGTGTGTCACGCCATATTCTAACTAATATGTAGTACCCACTAGTTTTTACATACGTATAATGTGTATATGGTATTTAGGAAGTCTCTTGTTATACATATATATAATCCAGATCTTGCTTGATTTAGAACTATATATATATTTGTATATATATTATCCAAGAGGTTTGATTTCTGGCACAAATCCTTAAATTTGTGCAATCTTCTAATTATCTCAAAAAAAGCATGATTTACTCTAATCGTATATACATATATATACATACATATGGGTGTGTGTGTATGTGTGTGCGTGAGTGTATATGTGTGTGTGTGTTACCAAGTTAATTGGCCCTGCTGAAAAGGATCAGCCCGCATCCTTTCAAGCAATCCGGCAATACTTTCCCTAGCATTACGTATACCTACATTAGTGTGTCTGTGTTTTTTACTGAAGTTTTTTTTTCCATTCTTTGCTTTTTCATTAGTTGTCTTACTGCTTTCCAAAATCTTTTACGATTTTTAGCTTAATATTAATAAGTTAATGCTTGTAATAATACTTCAATATGTGTATATGTATATATGTACATGGCCAAAGACAACAGGCGCGTGTTGTGTGTGTGTGTTACTTTCTCTTTAACAATTAATAGTACTACTGCATCTGTTGTCCATCGAAACGATCGGAATTGGAACGAAATCTAACCTTCAATTTGGATTGCATTGGGTTTATGCATATTTACACAGTGTGGAACGAAACACAAAGCCAACTGAGGAATACCCCTACCAAAACAAAATCGTATAGAATTATTAGAGGGAAGTACCAAAGGGGAATGCAAATAATTGTCTCCGATACGTTATAATTTTTATATTTCATTTACTTTCCAAGATATTGATAAAAAAAAAATGTTTTTTCTTTTAAATGCTGACAGTGTTGCGAAATTATATATATATGTATGTGTGTGTGTGTAGGTGTATGTGTGTTGCATGTATTTATATATATACATAATTATGTGTAGAGAGAGATATCACCCGCCACTGAGTTAAGTATTTGAAATTATCACGTTTCAATTGAGTTTTTTTGTTGTTTTGTTTTTTTTTTGTTGTTTTTTAGTTTTAACTCAACTCAAAAATGAGTAAACGCATCTTTTTAGTTAGTTAGGTATTTTTTGTTTTCATTATTTGATTGATTTGGTGAGAAAATCATCTAACTTTAATAAATGGGCAAACATATATATATAGATATATATGTACCGATATACGTTATATGTATATTTGTATGCATGTATGTATGTATGTAATATATATACACATATGTGGTTGTTTTCGCTTTTCATTTTTTAGTGGCAAACGCTTTTTTTATGCTGAGAATGATGTGACATGATGTGAGAAATTTTCTTTCAAATTTTTTGTTTTTCTTTTGTTTTATAAAATAATTCGTTTCTTAGTGTGTGTGTGTGTGTGTTTGTGTTTGTGTTTTGTTTGTTTGTTTTTTTCAGGAGAAACTTATTATGATTGAAGCACAAAATATATATAAGATTTGACGACAGATTAATGTCATTTTAATCTAACCATATTTACTTATTAAATATTATATTCTTAAAATAAAACTTATAAAAGGTTTCTTTGTGATTTTTTTTTTTTTTCTCCTTCAGTAATTCATGGAAATTTGATTACTTATTATTATTAAAAAAAAAAAAAAATTAATTTTATATTTAATTATACATATATAAATATATATATATATGTGGGTCTACATATATGTATACATATTATATACACATGTAGTTGCTTTCATGATTTTCCATTTCGTTTTTACCAATATATATATATATATACTTGGGTGTGTATATATATATATAAATATATATGTATATTCAACACTCGCAAGTTAACCTGATAATAGATTAACATAACGATATTATTATAATTATTATTATTAATATTATTATTATTATTATTTATGATTCCTTGTGTTCGTGATGACCAACGATTGGGTTATAAATAGTGAAGAGTATTTTGTGTTTTACTGCTAAACCTATTGATTCTCGTCATCATCACCATCACCATCATCATCGTCATGTTGTTCATCGAGCTGCTGCTGATGCTGTTGCTGTTGTGCAGCGGCCGCTAATAACGCCGCCTTCTGCACCGCTTGTGCCTGCGCCTGCAGCGACGCTTGCATTGAGGGCGCTGACATGGCAATTTTCCCGCTTGTCTTGTACTCGGTCATTTCCTAATATATAACAATGTAAACATTTTTTGATTAGCATACAAGTTTATGATATAATTACAGCGATCAGAAAAGGGAGTGAAAGTGGGCAGTGGGAAGTAGTTGGGCAGCGTGTATTAAATCATACTATGATCATGATTTATTGGCATTTAAGCAGTGATTTTCTATGCCAACCCTAATCGTTATTAATCAGATCTGATCTCTTTGGAGTAGGTCGAGTATTTTTTTGAACTTTAGTTGTGAAATCCAGTGAGTTGTTAAATAAATGGACTCTATGAGCCTCGTTTACATTCAAGCAATTACAAATAATTAACAATTTATTACAGCCATTTGATAACGAGACTCCCAGCCGGAAGTTGGTCAGTTGATTGAATACGTGGGAATCGTGGGTTCGAATACTGATAGGTTCCCAAGCGATTTTATTGAAATACAATTCAAAAAGTCACTAGGGAAGAGTCAAACTGAAAATGTCGAAGTCTATGAGAAGTATTTAGGGTTTGAGTTCTCGTATCAAACCCTAAATACCATTCATAGACACCAAATAGGTTCTGGTAAGCCCTTTAATCACTTTGGGGCAAGTGTTGTAAGCCAATTTTTTTTAACATTTGTCTAATTGGATTAACTAAATTATAATTTAAATAGTGCCGTAGCAATCCAAACAAAGGATTTCATTATATACAAGACAAAAGTCCTCTTTTTGAACCAAATTGTTCACAATGGTAACAAATTGAATGCCAATTTTGACGCCACTAAAATGAACTCTCACTCTCCTTTCTCTCTTTCTCTTTGTCTGTCCTTCTCTTACCCTTTCATATCGTGCCTTATCCCGCTCGGCCATCGATTCGTACTTTTGCTTAACTTCGGGATCGACATCAGACCATTTGCGGCCCAGCTCTTTGGCAATATCACCAACACCGAATTCGGGATTAAGAGCCTTCACTTTATTTCTTTCATCATTGCAGAACCAGAAGAACGCAGACCTAAAAGAAGACAAACGAGCAAGCAAACAGAGCACACAAATTAATCAAAATGTTTTTAAATTGAGAAGGAAGATTGATAAAGAAATTATAGTTGGTTAAATGATACAGGTAATGGTAATGTTAGTAGATGGATTTGCGCTACGAACTCACAATGAACGTTTTGGCGCATTTGGGTCCTTGATTTGTTTTCTTTTCTTGCCACGCCCAACGACAGCACCTTTGGGTGGTACATAGTTCTGCATTTCCTGCTCGTATCGCTGCTTGTCTTTTTCGGCCATTTCATGGAAGCGTTTCTTCTCCTTGTCGACCATTGTCTAAAGGAATTTCAATAAGAAAATTTGGAATTATTATCGGCTTGGTGTCTCAATTAATTTGTTTACTTTACCTTCCATCGTTCAGCACATTTTCGGGAGAATTCCGCAAATATCACCGTCTCATCGGGATGCTTCTTTTTGTGCTCCTCTCTGCATGTTTGTACAAAGTATGCATAGGCGGTCATTCGGCCTCTGGGTTTCGCATCAGCTTTACCTCTAACCATGGGACTCTGTGTGAATTAAAAAGAATTTATGTCAATCAGAGTTACCTAAACATTTCTTTAGAGGATTAGATGGGTAGAGTTACTTACACCGGCTGAGTTGATGACATTTTGTTGCTGTTGCTGTTGTTGCATTTGTTGTTGCTGTTGTTGTTGCTGCTGTTGTTGTTGCTGCTGCTGTTGTTGCTGCTGCTGCTGTTGCTGCTGTTGTTGCTGCTGCTGCTGTTGCTGCAATTGTGCAGCTGTGTTGGCATCCACCTGTCCCTGATTGGCAGCCGAATACCACCATTGAGAGCCAGGAACTGCAGCGGCTGCGGCGGCCTGTGCCATATTTAGACGATAATCATAGCCGGTTGTTGCCGCATTTGAGGTGGCAACAACTTGTGCCATTGTCGTTGCTGGATTGGGGAAACTGCTGGCCATTTTATATGTAAATAGCTGTTGTGTACCAACACCGGCTGTGGTATTCGAGCTATTTTGATGCGCCTGTTGTTGATTCTGTTGGACAACAACTTGATGTTGTTGCAATTGCTGTTGTTGTACGGCAGCCGCTTGTTGTTGTTGCTGCGCAGCCAGTTGCTGCTGATAGTGTTGAATTGTTTGCTAATCAATCAATAGTTTCGTTGTTGTGGTTGTTGTTGTTGTTGTTATGATTGTGTATATATGTATCATGTTTATGTTTATTTATATATATATTTATGTGATTTGTGTGCATGAGTAAGTTAACAATGACTGGATGCGAGGCAAAACTAAGTGAGTTCCTTGATTTTTATATAATTATTAATTTTACCAACAACCTCTTAGAATGGCATCGCATACCAATCATCTCGCAAAATTCAAAAACATTCATCAAACTAACTGTTGAACTGGGTTCGATTAATTTTTGAAAATAATCGACAAAAAATCAAATAAACATAAATCGCAATCGAAATAGTCTAACAAAAGTTGTCGCTCTTAAATTCAATCGATCCCTAAAAACTATATATCGATATCCAATCCAATCGAAATTCCAATATCACCAATCTGAATTAAATTGCTAAACAAATAAATGCTAAATGTATTCAAATGCAGCAACAAAACTGACCTAGCTTGTGTTATAATTATATGTACTATATTGTATACGCATTAGATGTGGCTAATTAATTAACGAATAATCTCATTTTAAATTGTCGACGTAACGTGTGCGAAGAAATTAAAGAGAGCGTGAGCGAGTGAGAGGTAGAGTGAAAGAGAAGTCGCAAGATCATGCAAAGTTATCATTGGCGTTTGGCGCCAAAAACGATCAGCTCTTGCTCACTAATGCATACAAATAAAAATACACACATACGCAAACGCACAGCCATATGGATGTACAATGTACATACATATATTAGTGAATTGACGCATGGGCAAAAGCTCAAAATGGTTGGAGCAGCCAACATCTGCGGCACATGTTTCATTTCTCAATGGTTCCATTCAGATTCAGCAATACTCCAACCACGTTATGTTTTTCTTATTAGCAATTCTTGCCAGCGATATATAAACAAGCTGTTATGCATATGCATATACGTGTGTATGCAATGCATGTATATGTATGTGTGTGTATGAATGAACAATAGCAAAAGAAGTATAAACAAAAACAATACATTGTTTTGCTAACGCTAGTCAGCTGTTTGCGATTTGATTGTACCCTTAGCATTTTCACTGAAACGCAACAACTGGGAATGGGTTTCATAAAGTCACGTTTAATATAAAGAGCAGGTTCATTCAGTTCATGAACCAGTTTATCGACTCCTCCTTTAGTTTCTTTATACCAGGGGTGTCTTAACTATTCATGCAAAAAAAAAAAAAAAAAAAAAACAAGAGCAACACTGACAATATATACAAACAAATGCTCATGGGAATATATTTGTTACCCAATTTGTAAACTTTTTTGTAAAGCACGTAATAAAATAAAATATTTATTTATAATATAATTATATCTGATTGTATGTTCTTCGAGCGTATACTTGTGAAAATTAAATGTATATACATAACTCAAAACAAAATGGTTGTACAATGAGAGAAGAGAACTGACAAAGCATTTCGAGTTTATGCACACATACACACTCATGCTCATATGTATGTTCATGTATGTATCTGCACGTACATACATAGTAGTAGTAGTTTCAGTTGTCTTCTCAGCGAGAGTCGCACAAAAGTAAAGAGAATTCGCATGGGGCACATGTACATACATATAGATATATGTACGTACATTAATATACTATACAGCCAATTTGAGATTACGCAAGCTGCGATGTTGTGTACATATTTTAGTTTTCATAGGTACATACTTTCATATGTTTATAGAAGATATTCATCGCTTCATAAGAAACGAGTTATGTACGAATAACATGTACACACAAACACATCTCTACATTTGTATATGTGTATGGTTCATGCACACTCACACACACAAGTTTATAGTTTGTTTGTGTCTGTGTAGCATTTTAAATATCGAGGCACATGTCATTTCCAATTTTATATTGTTAAATATACATTTGTATGTATGAAAATACACATGTAGAATGGCTTGTATGCAATTTCGAATGTGTTCTAAATTGACAACACCATAAACTAAACATGTGTGCGTAAGGAGTACATGTACATACATTCAATACATAGGTAAACATAGAAGAAACAAAATAAAATAAAAAATGGCGACCATAGATGCGCACGCAAAATAAAATTTTGCCTGTTAGTATTTATGTTTGTATGTACTTGTGTCTGTGTATTCATGGCGTCGCTGTTCATACGTACATACTTTCTGATGAAACTGTCTTCAGTTTATTTCTTGGAATGTGTTTATTCCTCAAAACTTCGCAAAATGTACAACGCACGCACTCACACACACACACACGCAGGGACACACATACTATGTATGTATGCAGTGAGGTTCCAGCTTGGCCATTGTAAAATTTCCATACTCTCTCATGCGTCGCATATGTATAAAAATACACACTAAAAACACTAACACACATGCAATGTGTATATACAGTTTAATGTAATGCGTGTTTGCCAATTTTAATTTGTTGTTGGCGGGAAAAATCTTTAAATGCCTTGCAACTAAAACTAACAAATCCATTAAAATCCAGAATAAAGTTGGTGCGAAGATATGTTTGTATGTACATGTTTTTGTGTGTATGTTTGTCCTGTAGGTATATTGTATGTATGTTTGTGTGCTTAAGCTTACCTGTATTTGATGAAAATGTTCCATGGTTTTAGCCGATTTTTCCGAGAATGGATTATAGTATCTCGATAGAGAAGTTTGGATTTCCGAACAGTTTCCAAAATTTAATTTATTTGATGGTATATGCACTAATCCTTGTGGCACTTCAGGCAAACACACATAGCACAAAACTTCAATGGATAAAAAAAGTTGTAAGCAATTTCCAACTAACATTCGTCTATTCTATATGTATGTAGTATGTTCGTAATATTGATTATTATACATACATATGCATGTATGTATGGACGACGGAGGAACAGACGCCACACGATTATTTAAAAATGTTACCGATTCTTACGGCGGAATCGGCGTAACAGCGAACGTAACGCAACGCGAGTTTGATAAAGTTTGTGCTTCTGTTTGTTGTTTTTGTTCTTGCTTTTGTTGTTGTTTGTTTTTAGTTAGTAAAAAATAAACAAACGACGCCACTTGCAAACGCAGCTTGCTTTATTGCAGTAAATGTGTGTTTTTGTTGGTATCAATGCGGAAAAGATGAGGTTCGCGCGCCGCTCGCTTGATTGAAAACACACACAGAGAGAGTACCAACAACGAATGCAAAGGCTATTGAATTGAATAGCCGTCTCTGCCTTACTGTGCTTCATAGCCCAGCCTGGGCTAGCGCCAGACTTCTGTATGCGTTGACTGCGCAAGTGTGTGTTGTATGTGTGCGTGTTCGTGTGAGAGAGTGTGAGAGCCAGAGAGCGCAATAAGCAAAACGTGAGCGGCGGGCGGCACGCTCTTGCTCAGAGTACAGTTTACTGAGCACACTTTCTCTCCTGCTGCCCAATGAGTGTTCAGTGTTGAGAGTGTGTGTGTGTATACACGTGGTGGAGGGAAACAGGCCTTATAACATTTTTGGCTTGTTACTTTTTATACAAAGGCTCATACAAACATATGAAAATATGTACATACGTACATTGGTTCTAACTTAACTAAATGTACATACACACATGTATTATTTTTGGGAATAACTTGTAGAAACATACATATGTATTCTATGTACACATGCAAGTACATAAATATCACTTCATCGTCTCTTGTGATCTTCAAATCATTGGTACAAAATTCAGTTGTACATCTGCACAGAATTATGTACCCATAAACTTTCCATACAACATTTAAGCAACAACAAATAAATACCGTCAAAACGCACAAGCAAATAAGCCCAAAGGGTACGGACATACAAACATCTGTACGTACTAAAAAACTATTTTATGTACATACAATATACACGCATATGTATATGTAAGTTAATATAAAAAAAATATGTACATGTGTATAGATGTACATGTACGTTTAAATGTACATACACAAGTTTGTATGTATGTATGCATCCCCCATTCCATTCCAACAACACACTCTCTTAATTTTTGTGAATGTATGCGTTTGTTTTCGCCTCAACACAAATACAAAAAAATGCATGTATTGTATATGATACACACACAATGATATACTCGCTACATACACATGTTTCATTTTGCGTTCCTCGTCTGACTGTACTTCCCAACTCTCTCAATTTTTAAAGAGAGGAACATTGTTGGAATAATGCAGCTGTGTGTAAACGTGTGTTAGTGAGGTCAGAAATACCCAACACACAAATTTCCTTCGATTTTATTTGATCATCACAAGGGTGTTTTTCAAAAACTAAACATGTATACATAAATATATATTTAAATTAGTGCAATTTTATATTTCAAAGTTACAAAAATTTACAAACGATTTCAGTATTTTATATATATGTATTAATATTTAAATAAAAAATGAATTTAAAGAAGCATTCAAATGTTATTTCAGTTTATTTTCAGTTTTGTTCAAATACATTAACGACTAAGCCCATTCGATTGTCGAGAAACTTATCGAAGTGAATAAGAAAAATACAACCAGGCTGAGATTGCTAGGGATGCAATGTTATATTTTGAACAAAACTTTTCAGTTCATTAATGTTAGTACAAATTTTGCTAGCTTTTTACAATTTTATTAAAAAATGTATATATGAAGCAATAGTTATAAAAGCTATTTTGCAATTTAAGAAGGAAATTGAATCGGTTTTTACTTGATTGTTATCGTTGCAGCCCTGTTCCGTTCTAAGCGTTCCACACACTTAGCAGCCGTCATCTGTTCGCATGAATGTATTGACATGTTTTGTGTGCATGTGTGTATACAATGTGTTAATATAAACTGTCGGCATTAGAAGTGACCAATTGTTTTTGTTTTTCTTTCTTTTAATTTTGTTTAATAAAGCAAAACTAATCGGAATTAGAAATGGCAAACAAAGCTGAAATTCCACTACCTTCGGAGGATCTTGACTGGGTACAATTGCGCCAGGACTTGGGACCCGTGGTCGAGGTGGAAACAACAAAGGAGAAACTATTGCGCAAAATAAACGAGAACCCTTTGGTGCCAATTGGTATGTGCGCGCGAATACTAGAATGTTATGAATGTGTTATGTAAACAGAAAACACAAAACATGTAAAAATTATTACTTTTTTCATCACACCACAGGCTGCCTGGCGACAACAGCGGCATTAACAGCTGGCCTCTACAACTTTCGCACCGGCAACCGCAAAATGTCACAAGTCATGATGCGCACTCGGATTGCGGCCCAGGGATTCACAGTCCTCGCGCTGATTGTGGGCGTGGTCATGACATATGGGGACAAAAAATAAACAATAACAAAAGCAAACTTTTATCAGTTATACTTGTAAATGTAGCGTAAATTAAACGATACTTCTCGGAGCTTCTACTTTAGCTTGTACTAAATGTGACATTTGTTTTCTTTTTTTAAACCCTGTACTTGGTAGTTTTGTTGGCTATTCAATAATATGTAGTTTTATGCTTTTAAACAAATTCAGTGGCTTTTTCTTGCTAACATTTAAGAAACTACTTGTAAAAGTGAAATAATAGTTATGTCTTACATAATTTGAGACATAATCTGTCTTAATACTTTGTACCGTCTGAGCGTTGCTCTTTCACAAAGGTCTGTGAGTTTCGGGTATACAGTTTAAAATGATAACCGAACTTTTTAATAAACTTTTAAAATGTTTTCTATCACAAGCTACTGAGGAAAGATATAGCTCATATAAAGTTCTGTATTCTGTGCTAACAATTAATTCTAGTAGTTTTAAATTGGTGGCATATTCACATTTGGTACATTTTGAGCATGGGTACACTTATACTCTTGTACCTTTGGATCACCTGGGACGTGGGTACAATTGTACTGGTTTTACGCATGAGCCGTTGGTACGTTTAAACCGTTGGTACATGTCTTCTTTAGGTACTTTTTTACCTTAGTTGTAATTTTTGCGTGCAAGGGTCACTTAGAACGTGAGTACACTTATACTCTTGTACCGTAGGATCAGCTGGGACGTGGGTACGCTTGTTAGTACATATCAGCCGTTGGTACGTTTCAACCGTGGGTACATTTCTACCTTATTTACATTTGTACGTTGGTTGTAATTTTAGCATAGGTACACTTACACACTTGTTTTGTTAGTACGTACGTATGAGCCGATGGTTCGCATAAACCGTGGGTACATATCTACCTTAGGTACATTTGTACCTTAGTTGTGTTTTTGTTATGTTTATGAATAAATAATAAACTTTGTCGAAAAATTACAAACCTTTTCTTTATTTTGTTTATTAAAAATGAAAATTGATCGTCAGAAAGACTTGTTGCCAATCAAATCGAGTAGGTATAGGGTAAGTTTGGTGACTTTAAGGTGGATCGAAAAATATACAAGTTTTTACATGAATTTACATGTTTAATTATTATATATTTCGAATTTGGTACATTATATTTTTAACTTGAAGTATGATACGGTCCGAAGTACTCATATTAGGACATTTCTAAGACCGTTTGATAACTAAGTCGATGTGAAAATTGAGAACGCCTTTCTTCAAAAGAGTAAAAAAAGTACCCAATTTTCTTTTATTTTAATAGGAAATTGAAAATGTTTTTTTATAAAAAAGGTACCAGCAAAGTAAGTTAAGCATAAAGGTGTGTGTATGTGGTACGCGTATGTGTATTGAATGGGTGTGGCTAAAAGTTAATGGGGGTGCTACTTTCCACCCACATTCATGGGGAAGTTGGATGTAGTTGAATGCGCGCGCAGACTTCTCGGGAATTGTGCATATGGACTCTGTGTGGAGTACTCAGTTCAAGGTAGTGTTTCATCGGTATAGGACGCTATTGAATTAAGGTTTGACAATGTTTTGACAAAAGTTTATGACTATAAAAAAACGTATAGACAGCGAACGTATAGGCAAACAATTAAATACAAAGCAGCGCAGTTTAAATATCGAAATTAAAATAAAAATTAACTTTAAGTGTGGAAAATTAAAAGTTTGGGGTTAAAGAAACAATAAACAATAAACTTTATATATAAAGTACTATATAGACATGCTGATTTACAAGTGCAGTTAAGGAATTGACCTGATTTTGGTGTTTTAATTGGAATTTTATTGAAATATTTTTTGTTTTGTTGAATTCTTTGTGGAAAAATCAACCCCCAAATAACGGTTTGTTGTGGAAATCTGCGGCAAGGAGTTGGGGCAATTTTGTATATATGCACTAGTGCTGGCATTTTGGCCAATTTGTAGTGGAACATATGTTTTTGTACTCCTTTTTAGAGAATTTTGCGTAGTTTCAATACAGACAATTATTGCGGCATTTGTTCCTTTTAGACTGGAATGCATGAGTGCAGTGGTTTTATAGCTTATTTAGCGGTTTTAGTAAATAACTTCAAGCTAAAAATGATTTCAAGTTAGCCGCTTTTATTATTTTACTGTATACAGTGAAAGCTCTACTCGCGGACAGCTCCCTTAGCCGCACGAGTTTTATAGTTTTTATACCCTTCCAAAGGTTATTTTGATTTTGTCACGAGATTTGCAACGCATTGTTGGAGGCGTTTCCGACTCCATAAAGTATATATATTCTTGATCAGCATCAACAGCCGAGTCGATATAGCCATGTCCGTCTGTATGTCCGTCTGTTTCTATGCGAACTAGTCTCTCAGTTTTAAAGCTTAAATCTTAATGAAACTTGGTACAGATGTGTATTCTCTCTGCACGCAGATCATTTGTAAAAATCGGACAGATCGGACCACTATATCATATAGCTCCCATAGGAACAATCGGTCGAAATGCATGCAAATGTACACTTTCAGTGTCTATTGACCGATTTAAACCAAATTCACGCCGTATAAATTTCTAATCGTTTTCCGACTGTTGATCCAAATCGGACTACTATATCATATAGCTGTCATAGAAATAATTGATGTTAGTGAGCCGAAGATAGCCGTTTTTCTTGTTTAGCATGATTTTCATACAAAATCCGTTCTCTTAGGCGGACATCTCCCTTGGCCGGACAAAAATACTGAAACCGTTTCTGTCGGGGCAAGGGAGCTTTCACTGTAATGAAATTCAGCTTGTTTAGCTAGTTTTTGCTTTACTTTAGCTTTACTTTAAAGCTATTTGGCTCTTTTTGGCTGCTTTAGCCCTCCTTTTACAACCCTTTACAGCCTTTCTAACCAATTTTAGCCGTTTTCAGACCTTGAAATGAATATGATACTGGGCAACTGTGTGGGAAGCTGCGATCAGCTGGCTGGTCCGCCACCAGACTTCATACTATCGATGCCACCGCCACCGCTGCCCTCGTTTCTGATCTCGAAGCCGCGGAACATTGATGTGCTGCTGCCCTCGAACGAATCGCAGCCGTGTTTTGCGGCCTTCATGTGTGTCCAGGGCCAGAATGGCCATAACGAGAGCGGGAACGAGCTAATGGAGTTGGTGCGCAGCGATACAAAGAGTTTGGAGAACGTTTGGTTCTTTGTCTCCTCGTGCATTGGCATCTTTGTGCTCGGCTGCTTCCTCGCTCTCATTGTCATACGCTGCAGAGAGTAAGTTCAAGTCTAGCTTTTTTTTTAGCGGGTTTTTCATGAAGTTTATCTCATTTTACAGCACCTTCTTCTCCTATCACGATGCAAACATAAAGCAGACTGCCATTAATGCCTTGGGCGAGGCAACCAAATCAAATGCGTTTACCTCCGGCGGAATTTTGTATCCGTGCGCCACGGCCAATAGTCGTGATCTGTTGCAGAGCCAGTTGGTTAACGACAGCCGGCTGCTTTGGGCCACGTTAACACCGCACGGCACACGACATTTCATAATCGAGAACTCCCAGGATGGGCACTACGAGTCGGTCGACTATCGCAGCAAGGCACACAATCAAGTATTCCGCGGCTACGCCAAGCAATCCCAGTCCTTTGTGAAGGTAAGCCAGACTGTAGAAGACCCAGTACTTGATTTCCAAAGGGGCTCAAGAAACAGTCGTTTTAAATAGCTTTTATAGTTAAGCGGCCTTAAGGATGTTCAAGGCAGTAAGCAGAGGAGTCGGATATACCTATATGCCAAATTTAGTGGCTCTAGCTTCAACCGTCTCTGAATTATAGAATTTTATAGCTACAGACTCCAAAGTCACACTGTACGTTAATGTTTCAATTATAACTATACTTAACAAGTTTGATCCGGAATCGGACCACTATAGCCTATAGCTCACATAGGACATGTCGGAAAAAATTAAAAATTTGTATGAAGACATGTAGTGTTATTTGAGTTATCGCAACCAAACTCGTACATTATGTGTATAGAACCATTATAACTATCCTCACCCAGTTTGAGCCGAATCGGACAACTATAGCCTATAGCTCCCATAGGACACATCGTTCAACAATTGCATAATTCTATGGCTAAGTTTAAACTAGTAGTACAGGGTCGTATACAGTCGACTCGCTCGACTGTAGCCTTTCATACTTGTTAGATTTGCTACACAGCTCAAAGTCCCACAAAAACATATACTCCCGCTTAACTATAAATACAGGGCTCAACGCAGAACGGCTTTAATCTATTCCTCTACCTTTTGCAGTCTTTTGATAACAACGGCTTTGTTGACTACGACTACGAGGATCCCACACCATTGATGGACTCCTATCACGATGACATGGACTCGGGCTACCAGGAGCCACATGAGGTGACCGGTACACTGAGACGCTCACCACTACGCACACTGGGCACATCGACGCCATCGTCATCGGCCATGGGCCCAGAAATGCCAACCACTTACAATCCGAATGTGGGTAGTTCCAGTCAGGCCAACAATGTGGCTGGAAACTCGCTATCAATTAGCCGTAAGACGACACTATCGCGACGCATTAGCGATGCATCATCCCATAATGGTACATCGATGTAAGCAAGTTATGTAAATTAAGCCATGGATTAATTGACACAACACAAAACTGGAAACTATGGAGTGAAAGATAAACGAGAGAAAGTCAAGAGCTGTTGGTCGTCCATAAATCAAAAGATAAACTACTCCTATAATTATGCAGTATTTATAAACAATTTATGTAGCTTATAAGGAAACTACAAATAGAGTTTGCATGTTTAGCATAAGTTAAGCGTAGAGTTGGCAAGCTATCGATAGATTTAGCAACGGAATTATCAATGCTATCGTTGAGCAATAATCGCTTTGCTTCGATATTATCGACAGTCTGAAAGAAATAATCGAATCAATCGGTTGCATCGCTAGCAAACCGCTTCGATATTTTCGATTATTCTCAATCAAATTTAGAAAACACTCTTAAAGCCGATTTTAGTCATTTATTTTAAGTTAATCATAAAAATCGCTCAGTACATTAATTTAACAAAAAAAAAAAAAAAACAACTTAAATAAACAATTAAACTGTTTTAAAGGGCTTAAGTAATAATTTGTAAAAAAAATTTAAACTTTTCTAAGTTAAAGGCAATTTGATTCTTTTAAACTAAACTATCGGTAGTGGAGCATAAAATCGATACCTCGATAGCTTGCTAGCTCTAGCATAGAGAGCAGCGATGGCTCACACAGCTCATACCGTTATTTTCCCCCGATATTTAGTTGACTGAACCGTAACGCTTTCAAATCTCCGATCCATCGCTGGCTATAGAGTTGTGCTAGTTTTGAAATAACTGAACGAATTCTACTAAATAGTATTCAATCGCTATAATTAATACGTACTTAAATACATACTACACACTATATAATAACGGTATTTCTCAATCTGAACCAGATTAACTGTTGTACACAACTTTGTAGCACAATATCGATATCCATATGCTAAGTTTGTTTAACTGTAAACAAAAATCTACAAAAATTATTGAATAAAATCGTAACGTTTTTTTTTTTTTGTGTTTTTCCAAATGTCGACTTGCAGTTATTATTAATTTTATTTTACAATGCAATTTTAACAACTTATGCATAAGTTAATATTTAATTTAATAATTAAAATTGTTTTTTTTTTTTTTGTGTTTTTTTCATTTCGCTCTTTTATGTTAAACATGTCCCATAAAAAAAAAATAATTATAACGAACGTCACATAAATTAAATTTTGGATACTTTTTGTGAAAAGCAAAAAAAAAAAAAAAATTGCAGTCAAGTGTGCTCGACGCGTAGATGCCCTGTACGCAGCTGAAGTTAGACATGTTTATGTACAAAAGATTTGGCAGGAAGGGAGAGAGAGGAAGGCGCAGTTATGGACAGTTAGACGGACAGAGGCGCAATTTACATGCAGTTGGGCAAAAGAGACTGGTACAGGGCAACAGAATGAACTAAACGTTAAGGGGACGCCTTACGCGGACTAAGATTTACTACGTACAGTGAACAGCTTAGGTTTGTTCATCAGCCCCAAATCCTTGTCCATTGGCAACCCCTTAGTGCCTTCTAGCAACTTAATATACTCTTGATCCAGTCATGCAGATGCACCTCAATGACATTCACCTGATTGTAGTTCTTCAAATGGAACTGATTGAATGCCGTGGTCAGATGCATGACAGCGGACACAAAGTCGCTAAGCCGCAGTGTGCCGTCCTTGCGTATATATCGCTGGATCAGACAGTTCATAATATCAGTACTCAACTGGAATCCAATGTCGTACAGAGCATCCCGTAAACGCTCAGCACGCAGAATGCCCGCCTTCTCCTTGGTGTACATTTTGAAGACACCTTGCCATGACTTCAGATTGACCATAAACGTTTTGAACTGCTGGAAAGTGATGCGACCATTGCCAGTTTTGTCCTGCAAAGCAATGACCTGACGGCATATATCAATGTTGGCACAACCCTTGATATAATCGTTGGGCAGACACGCCTCCAGCAGTTCGTGCAGCTCAAAGCAATTGATCGTCTTGTTCTCATCCGCCAATTGCATGTAGACCGGCTCGTACTGGCAAACACTTTTGATTTTCTGCACATTATCATCGCTTTTGAGCGCCGGAAACGGATCGAGTAGTATCATTGTTTGTGTCTCCAGACAGGACAATCGAAATGCCGATGTGCCCAGTATTCGTATGGTAAATTGTGCCTCCTCAGCGGGTTCATATGTCGTCGGCATGAGCACATACAGACCCACATCCAACTGGGTATGGTAGCTAACATGTCGTGTATTTCCATAGTCCGAGTTCAAGTAGCTCACGTGATTCTTGAAGAAATCCTTTTGCAGGCACTCGTTCAGACTGTACTCACGGTTCCACATGTACATCGTGAAACCGATCACCTTCGGTTCGACAGCTGTATGTTGATTTAATGCTATTACTATATCCTGTTTCTCCTGTATCGATATCATTAGCTGTGGATTTATGTGAAACGATTCGTGATTGCGACAACCGCCTGCAGTTACGCCCCTTTTCCACTGACCCTGGTACATTTTCATCTTCCAATGTAAGGGTCGTCCCTTTAGCATTTCCTCGCCACTCGCCGTATCCGAGTCCAAGTACACAATCTCCAGTGTTGTGAATGTTTGCACAAAATCATAGAAGGATATCCAGAATTCTCCCAACTCCAGTTGAGCCAAGAGACGACCACGTTCCGCTGACGATACGCGTTCCCAGCTCTTGGACATTGGCGACCAATCGCCAGTGAAATTTGTCTTATCGCCGAAGGGTTTCGATGAAAACGTGTCCTTGATGCGTACCAACTGCACTGAGTCTCCCATCACCGTCTCCACTTTGTCCAGGCAGGAGAGTCTGTAAGTAGGAAAGCCGTTAATAGATGTACATTTTGAAGGTATGGCAGTTGTGCGGATTATAAGGTTTTGTTTAAGTTTATATTAGAGGCTAACGACTGCAAAGTTCCCCTTAAACTATAAAGTTTTCTATATTTTTCGCTGATTAATGAACTATTGTTTATAAATATAGTTAGAGTACCATGAGTTGAATGTAATATATAAGATTTGTTTGATATTTTAGCCGATTTTTCCGATTTTTCCTATGGCACCTGCGAGTATCTGACACCTACGTAATCAATACGTACCTATATCTATGCACATATCAATAATCAATCAATTTTTTACACAAATCACTAAAGTACGAAAGGTTAAAGTGACCATACTCGATCTAGCTTACATTTTCTCATAAATGAGCATGACCTATGGACCTATATATCATATAGTTTTTCAATCCAGCTAAAATACACCTACTTAAATAATAAAAAACTGGATCTAGATGACATGTAAGCGAACTATCATTCCATATGTAATGGTTCTATCAATAATCAATCAATTCACTAAACTAGTACGAAAGGCTACAGTGACCATACTCAATCTAGTATACATTTTTACGTAAAAGTAACCAATTTGATCTATGGACCGTACCTATATATCATATAGTTTTTCGATTCAGCTAGAATACACCGACTTCAAAACAAACTGTAGCTGCCTGACTTGTAAGCGGACTTTCAATCAAAATTTAGTTGTTCTAGCTCGTATAATTTCTGAGATCCAGGTGTTCTAATCGACGGGCAGACATATGGACTGACGTATATGGCCTGCCGCCTGTAATCCGTTGTTTTTGCCAAAAAGCTTATCAGATTCCCATACGCTTTCAAAGTACCCAGGAATTGGCACACTTTTCTTGAATTTGGTATCATATTGGGTGATACTCTTTCAGCAAATAAATGTTAAAAGCCCTTAAACACAGAACAGGTGTTGAGTAGCCACACTCACCTGTAGTTGACATTCAGTAGAATGCCATTTGGCAGTCTTTCCGTAGTGTTTTTCTTCTGCACCGTTGCATTCTTCACGCCAATGCAGGTGACAATACACGTTGTGGCCAGGTGATCCTTCAATGTCTGTGGCCTAATGCTGTCGGCCACAATGGGCATGCACTTGACCACACCGCCAAGCAGATCGGTTAGACCATCCGAACGTGTGCCATATTTGAGTGCCTCATACGAGCCATGCAATTTGGCGATTGCTTTCTCCAGCAGTGCGGCCCAAAAGCAATTCGATGTCTGTGGCTGCATGAAGGCCAAACGTCCATTGATTGTGGGCAGACGATCGTCGACAAGGACCTCAACCCATTCGCCGCACCACCACAGGCGAAAGCGATAGATACCCAGTGATTTGTCCAGTCCCTGATCGGCGGGCACAACGCGATAGAAAAGATTGCGCAGTGAGTATAAAACGCCCAGGCATGAGACCAGCCAGCGATCACCCATTTTCCCTGGTATCACATCGAATTCAGCGTTCTCATTTAGGAACGAGGCCTGTGGATTGTTGAGCTCGGCGATGCGTTTCCATTGGAAGGTGAATGGTGGGGTTTGATAATAAAACACAGACGATTGAATGGCTGGAAAGTCAACATCTTCCCACTGTTGATTTCGTGTTCTGCATTCACTTATAATTCGCTCGTATTTCGATGCCATTATGCGTTGAGATTTGTTTTGTTGTTGTTTTTTTAATTACGTCTCTTTTTACATCACTTCAAATTTATTTAATATTTAACGCGTTTTGTTTTTGTCAACTTGGCTAATTTTAAGTTTTAAGCTTTGCTTTTTTTTTGAAGTGAAAGTTAATTTGTTGCTGTCTGCCAACAAATCTAAGCCATTTCTTTCGCCCAGTGTGACCAGCTGCGCCAAACACACAAAATCCACACTCAGCGCTTACATTGCTCAAAGTCGCGCTTGCGCCGCTGCCACTGCCACTGCCGTCGCCGTCGTTGCCGTTGCGCTGCCGAAAGTGCGCAAAGTGAATTAATGAATGGGAATTTTAAGTGGGTCGTTAAACAAGTTGTAAAAATTCATTCATGTAAATATGCGCCACCCGAAAAAGATGAGCCAAACTTGTACAAAAGGATTTGGCTCAGATTTTGATTAAGGCTGACTAATTTAGCCTGTCTAAAACTAGTTGCACCGCAAAAAACGAGCAAGCCAACTGTCAGATACCCTGTAGTTATTGTGGGAGCAAGTTATACATGGTTACGATACTAAATAACATAATGAGTATAAAGAAAGTTTAATAAAATATACAAAATGTTTTTCAGAGTTACAAAGTTTTCACAATATATTTTAAGACAGCTGTACAGTAAAAAAATGCTATAGTGTGCACCTCTAAAAGTTAATCTAAAAGGTTTGCTTATACAAACCTAGTCGACCCTTGCACACTGCCTAACTACAGGGTCTAAGCCCATTCAACTGTCAAGCACTCTTAGTTAAGTGCACTAATCTAAGCCCTTAGCTTGGCGATGACAGTAATTCTTAATAGTTCGTTAAAAATCTTGCCATAAATATTCATTGATTTCGAGTTGTAAATTTATTTTTATTCACTCTCAGTTTCTAATGCCAGATTACTCAATCGAATAATGCTAGCTGTCCATTAAGCGTTCCACTTATTATTAGTTAGTGGGCACTATTTCAATTAAATAAAGTGCTGGTACGTAAATTAAACAAATCACGACAGTTTTTAGTAGACAAAATAAATTATATTTTTATATTTTCTGGCTTAAACAAGCAATACAGGTTTCCATCTGCAGTTTATTGGTCATAAAATGCAGTGCCAGAAAAAATAGAAAGTTTTTTTTTCAAAATGTTAATATTTATATGCATAAATATGCGTATATTGGCTACTACAGAAGCATACAAATTTTGTTTAATTCACAATCTTGGCGACAATTATCGGATACTTTTGCCAACAATTCAACACATGTTATAAACATAACTACAAATCATGTACAACTGATAGAACTAGAGAACTAGAGACGTGAGAACGCTTTATTAGCACTTCTGAAAATCCATCACAAAAGATTTGTTTTGAATTCCAATGGTGACGTTTGTACATCAAGCATAATTGTTGTTTATATTGTGAATATATAATGTTATAATGTTGTTGTTTATCTGTAAATATAAAGTTATTATTATTATTGATATGTGATTGGATTTAATTAAGTGCAACATACTACGCTGATGGACTTTTAATGACCATTTAATTATTCTGCATAAATCACCCACAGTCGTTTAAGTTAATACATCTGAGAACACAAGATGTACTTAAAAAGTAATGGAGATTTACATTTGATTACAAAAAAGTTGTTTATACTTAATTTAGCTGATTGCTCCTGTGGTAGCTATCGGATATAGTTATCCAACTAAGACATTTCAAGTATTTATCTGACACTGCCATCCTGATGATGTTATAGGTAGACCTACCAATCTTTACAGATATTAACAATCTTTTTAAAATGTGCAAAAATGCAAATAGCTGTCAGCTTTCAAAGGCATGAGTTTTGTGCCACTTTTGGTACATTCTGTTGACTGGGTGCGGAACAGTGTTCTCATGGATACATGTATCCACGACTACAAACCACAAGCACGATGATATCGCACAGCCTCTGAGCGACCTTGTCCCCGGATAATTTAGCTATATTACACTTCAATGTCCAGTTCAGTTCAGAGTACGATTGTTTCGGAAAACAAGTTTCCGGTAGCGATAGATTACGGGTATTTTACCCGGCAGTCACAACAATCTAAGTCTATAAACGATCAATTACAATTAATAACATATGAAATCTTAACTTGCGTAAAAATATATGCAGCTGCTTACATGTACGAGTAGTTCAATGATGTCACAATCACATCCAATTATATTCATAGCAATAAGTATATGATTCAGTTATCCAGTAATCATATGTCAGGCCCCAGTTCAAAAAAAAATGTTAAACGCATTAGTGCTAAAAAAAACTATACAATCATTACCGTATGGCGTGTAGAGAAATATGATCCGTCAGCTGTGTGAAGCCAGTCCATGGAGTCCACTTCGAAAATTGATATCGCAAATAAGTTTAATGATTTCCATTCCAGCTGCTCTTGGTTAGCAAATGTTTCATATAAACAACTAAACTAATATTAGAGATGTGCAAGATGAGCACTAAATGTATCGACACATGACCTGCAATTAGGATGCTCTAATTCCTGCTTAGTAGGGGGATGCCAGAAACGAGATAAGATTTGTTTTCGATTATCAAAATGAAACAGCTAAAACACTTGGTTTTTTTTTACATTTCTCTGATTTATATTTTCACACTTTTAGTTACAAATAAAATACATAATAATAATTATAAGCCTATACCATGTTGGGAAAAAGGTTACAACTGTTGCAGCTTTCTACTTTCATCATTTTGTTTTTAATGTGCGAGAATACAAGTTTTGACTTTATCCAACAATTCTGCCGCGATTATAATAAAAGGAACATAACAATTTACGCTCAAAAGCATATAATACAAAATATTTTCTTACTTACACCAATAAGTGATTAAAAATCGATACATAATTTGGCTCAAATTGGCAGAAATTGTAGATGAATTCAAGGAAGGTATTTTACCATCTTATAGAGGGACACAATTGATTGTTTCTATTACCTTGCACATTATACTATCTTTGTATATGAGATTTCATAGTTGGATTTTGTAGAGATATGCTTTACATTCATTGTAATTTAAGAGAGAGATTGGAATTAAATGATATTCATAATTGAGAAAAATAAGTGTACAGAATTTAATTTTCTTACATACTGTTATACTATTGTATCTAGCTCATTTCTACTTTATAATGGTATGTTGCCTATAGAAATAACTTTGATCAGGCAACGAATTCAGGAAAAAAGGGAAAAATACAGAATAACGAACACGACTCGTGTTTGAAAATTAAATAAGATTCATATTGACTTAAAGTAAATAGCTCTTAAATAGCAAAAACAGCAATTGAGCATAGAAAAGTATGGCAAATATGGGATTATTCGATATCGGCGTATTGGCGCCACCAGTTAGCGGTAATGTGTGATAATTTCGGCAAACAGTTTCGTTTCTAATAAATGTAAACATCGATTCAATCAGATTAGCCGGTGTAATTTTCGTGCAGTGTTCCAAGTGCCGGACAATGCACAATTCCAAAATTCGAATATCACTACACTGGGTCTCGCCTACAACTAATTTGGGTAGAGCTTTGATTTCACTTGGTTTCTGGATATCTGAACTATTTAAAAATTGCGAAAATGTGCTGTTGAAGCAGTCCTGAATATTATCTCGCTGCGATTGCAAGCATTCGGGTCCCTCCTCGGAGATGAACAAGGCAATTTGGTCACCATCCTTGTGACACACAAAATTCAACAAACTTTCGATAATATGTTTAATCACATCCAGACTCTCCTGTTCGTCCTTGTGTAGGCAGGGTAGTAGTTTGGCATTGAATACATCAAAGCATTCGACTGCCTGCGATCGCTTCTTGCAGTATTTATTAAATACCACATCAAGTTCCCCACGCGGACTTGCTTCCTGAATTTCCTGCTGCATCTTTGTGTAATCAATAATGCCGCTTATGCATTCCGTCAGCGTTATGAAACCAGATTCAATGTCATTGTAGGCCTGAGTGCCAGCCTCATCACCGGATACCTCAATGCATTTGTTGCGGAACAGATCCTTAAATTCGTTTAAACTAAAGTTGGACTTAACAATTCCATCGGGCAGTTGTCCTTGCAAATCGATGTTATCCAGATTTAATTGCGCTTGCGTTCCGTACAATCCGCAAATGATTATGATTATTGACCAGGTCCAAGCACAGTCCGGAAATTTCATTTTGTTATATTTTGTTTGGTCTTACTTATCAAACTTAAATACACCGGAAGAGAATAAAACGTTATTTTATTTTAAGTATTACGCTCCGTTCTGCATGGCTGCCAGTATTGCAATAAAAAAAAAAACGTACGTTGTGTTTTTTTCGTTTTTGGTGTAAGTTGCAAATTAAATTTAATTAAATATGCATTAGTCGTGCTTGTACTTTGAGATCCGACCCGAGTATGTGTGGATTCTTACAATTCTTCTTCTTAATTAGTCATTGTGTTTATGTTAACCCAGCCCGAGAACGTTTGCTACAAGATATCGTTTATCGCGGACTGTGCAATCGATAAATTTTTTAAGGGTATCTAATAAGAGTTGCCATGTCGTAAAAGTTTTTGCACACAAAGAAACAATTTTGTATTAATCTTAAAGTTACTGTAAAATATTTCATAACTTTGGAAAACAATAAAGTTAATAATAATAAAGTTAGAACGATATTAAGGCATTAATTTTTTTTTATTAATTTTAAGCACCTCTAAGTCGATAATATATTTTGACATTTTTTTTAAATAAAATTAAATGAAATAGAAACTCAACATTTCTTTGCCTCAAGTTATTTGTTGAAATGCAAATTTAAAAACAAAAGTATTTTATGTCAATTTAAATTCGATTACTTTTGAGCAGTTCCAATAGTTCGATACCAACACTGGACGATATTCGATAAAGTATCATCGCTAAATTGACTTGAAGCGGGAAACTATTTTGCATTACTTTTAACACTCACTTCTCGTCAATTTAATATTAGTTTATTTTTGTTTTAAAATGTGTGATACTGGAAATTTAATTGACCTAACTGGTTGGGATGAGCCTGTTAAAGATGAAACAACTGTGGTGGAGACACAATGTGAATCAATTATAATTGAATCGACTAGTTTTAAGGGACCATATGATCCTTTTGATTCAATGGAGAAAGAAGCCTGCATTAAGGTTAGTTGCACACACTGTAACATACATCCATACAAATGCAACGAACATGTGTGTATACTCGTTCATATGCATGAAAAAAAAAAAACATTTCGAATACATTTAATTTAAAATTAATGGCCAATATGCCTATGTATACCATGGGCAGAGGGTGTAATAGGCATTTAATATATATTTTTTCCAATTTTCTATTTTTTTGCAGGGCTTGAATTCCAAAGATCAAGCCAAGGAAACAAATAATGCCACAGACTCTCCATTTGAGTATGCAGATCAAGATCTAAACAATGAAACTCCACCCATTGCCATGGACTATGCGGATGCGGGTGTAAAAATGTCCCCCGTCGGCGGTGATTCGCAGCCACAGCAGACATCACTGCAGAAGCAAGTGGTGCAGCTGAATGCTATGAGGATGACCAGCATAGGAACACCACCGTCTCGTTTTTCGGCAAATTTCTCTCGCAATGCCAAACTAACCGAGAATCTACAAATGATAGCAGCTGAATCACCCATTAAACTAATAGAAGACGATCACAATGCTCCAGAGAGTCCAGCAACAGTCACGACTCCTCCAAATGCATCCAATTTAAGTGACGAGACTTGCTCCAATTCCGAATTTCAGGAACGCTTAAAGCTGCTGCGTATAGCCATGTTGGATACACATACCAAGAAACAAGAAGCCCATGAATCCAACACAGCTAATGAGAGTCCAACAGCAACAACAACGACAAAGGCAACAAATGTCGCTGAACTTGGCAAGCTTTTGCAGAATATGCAATCCTTAATCTGCGAGCATGTTGAAGAATCAAAGAGGAAACAATTCGATAATCTTATAAATTCCATCAGTGCCGCCGTCCAAAACATTGCAGTTAGTCCGGATGCGCAGTATACGCCACCACATGCCAACTACAAGCGACAGGGCACATTCGACCTGGATCTGGAGCAGCAAGTAGGTGGTCACTATCTTTTAAAACTGTTTAAGTATCTAACAGATTTCCCTCCTCTTTTAGAAACAGAAATCTGTGGAATCGCCGGAGGATGTGATTGGTAAGCCCATGCAAGAGTTTCCCGATGCCATGACTTGTTCATCGGCCACATTTGATGGTGAATCTTTAGCCACCGACAAGGCAGCACTGCCCATACCTATCATTGAATCACCTACGGCAGCAGCTCCGGACGCGTATGTTACCGAGTTAGTTAACGACAATTTGGCACTGCAAATAAACGAACTTCTGGAACGGCACAATCTGACAAAGTTGCAGCAGCATAATGATCAAATGCAGCACGAAACTGACCATAATGAGACAAAATCTGTAGGCGGCGCTACAGTTATATTAGTTGTTAACTCCAATGCTGGCAATCAATTGCCTAGCTGCGTTGTGCATCCAACTGCGACGAGGACAACTCAAGCGAGTGCCAGCAGTAGAGCAAGCACAGTTCGACGACGTTCCTCATCGTTGTCCATACACGACAAGTCAAAAGTTGAGCAGAACAGAACGTTAGTTAAACAATCGTCGGGTGATAACAGCAGCACAACGAACACAAGCCAGTGTGTGCCTCTAAAGGAGCTATCCGTTGTGGGTGATAAGTTCAATGCCATGTCATCGTATCGACAACGTCGCAATTCCTTTTCCGTTGGCCTAACAGCCAACAAACAGGCCGTGGGATCAACACGTGGTCTCCTGTGTGGTCGCAACAAAACCGCTACAATAAATGAAACAAATATTGTGTATAAACCAAAAGATGTGATACCAGTTAAACGTGTGGCTCCAATGGTTAAGCCCTCCATGGACTCCAGGCACTTGAACTCAACCGTGTCCCGCTGCTCAGTGGGACCAGAGACACCGATGCCCGCCAGATCAAAGGCGGCCACAAAACTCTTTTGTACCAGCACGCCAATGCCCCAGATGCGCAGATCGCTTAAACCGATGAGCAGCTTTGCCGGCTCAACACCCAATGTGCGCTCCACGGGGTACGGCAAGAAGGCAGCCCAATAATTCCCTCCATTTTGATACCTTTTTATTTTTACTGAATTTCTGTATTCCGTCAACAAAATGATACTTAATATCGGCCAATTGGCCATAAACATATCAAGCTATAACTGTTTATAAATAGCAAACATGTTCCATTAGTTTATAATTTTATGCTAACTGCTTTTGAAAGTATTGAATTGAATTGAAATATATAGTATGTATTCCGAAATTGCATTGAATTTTGTTTGCTTTCTTTACTATATACAATTGATGAATAAAAAAATTTGTTTTAAAAGAGAAAAGGTTCGAGGCCCAAGGCAGCTGCTAGTTAAGGATGAGAACAGATAGAGACAGTTTAGCACCTATAAACTATATATACTTTTGATTATATATACTGTAGCTGTAATGTAAAGTTTATATTAAATCAGACTATAGTATAGAAAACTCTTGTTTATTGCTTCATGTTAACCAACTATACTTAAAACTTAAAATTTTAAATTTTTGATATACTGACCTCCAAATCGGACAACTAAAATCTACAGCTGCTACGGATACAATCGGTTTAAAACCTATCTAAAGCATAGATAACTTATATAAAGTCAATAGCAACAGCAATTTATACACAGAATTTTTATATATTCATATTTTTATATATTAAAATCGGAAAATATATTGACCAACTGATTTCTCTCTTAAATTATTATATAAGTTTGAGAAATGGTTTATACAGTGCTATATCATAAGTTTTATTCTTTAAATTTATTAATCCAAGAACTTCAAACTTTAAGACTTTCACACTCATCCAAAAAAGTGAATTCTTCAATAAAACAAAAAGAGATTTTACATTTTAAAAACTTCTTTTTAATAAAACTTAACAAAAATAATCAAAAAATTGTGTGCGAAAAAAAAAAAACAATTATTCATAAATTATTTTTTGTCACTGTTGATTTTGTTCTTCAAAATGCTCAAATGAGTAAGACAATTGTCCCGATAATTACGACGCTCCACGAGCTTATCCAGCGGCACCATATCCTTCAGTTGTTCGGCAATTTGCTCAGCGGTGGGTCCCTCCATCTTGGGTGTAGGTCCCATAGTCTCGCTGACGGCATAAATTGTTTTCGAATAGCGCTCGAAATAGTTGGCCATTCCCTCGGCATTCAGATGGGCCGTCTCCAGTGGTCCCAGGAAGGCATAACGCATGCCCAATCCATCGCTCATTACGCTATCAATGTCCTTGACATTCAGAATGCCTGCCTCCACCAGACGCCAGGTCTCATTGAGTATCGCATACTGTATACGATTTAGCGCAAATCCTTCAATCTCACGAGATAACGTCACCGGCTTCTGACCGATCTCATCCATAAGGGCACGAGTTTGTTTCACCACCTCCGGTTTTGTCCATGGCGCTGGCACTATTTCCACCAAGGGCACGTAGTACGGCGGATTCACGGGATGCGAGACGACCGTCTGGAATTTCAGAAATGTTTATCAGCATTTTAGCATTATGACGTTTAGAAGTCAATGCAAGGACAGATGGAAATGGTATGGGGAATGACGGCCAGATAACAAGACGGGAAATTTTTGATTAAGCGAGCACGACAGTGTGACACCCAGTACCACTCATAACTTGATACTGCTTGAAATTGTCTTATCTCCTGAGATATCAAAGTAATTGCCTGTGCAGTGTTGCCAAACTTCACGGGGCCAAAATAGGCAGATAACTACATTACTAATTATTATTTTATTTTTCTAAAAATTAATCAGAACTCTACACAAAATATTATCTAGCCTATTTTATTTGGGTTTTAAATATAATTAATACCAAAAATTAGTTAAATTCAGTAGATTTTTTATAGCTTACTTAAAAATAAATATTTTTATTTAACCTTTAACAAATTTTCCAAATCAAGCTTTAAACTAGCTAAAAGGTCAAGTATGCAAAGATTTATATACCCCCCTTGAATTTTATACACAGGGTCTATGAATGACACTCTGATATCTCGACAATAATTTTCCACTCTTAAGCAAACAGAGATAGAGATAGCAGGGAGGGAGAAAGAAAGAGAGAGATACTCACGTTGTGTTTGTGCTTCAAATTCGCGGTGAACAGAGAGGGAAGGAATGTGCTGGTTGAACTGGAGAGAATGGTATTGCTACCAACGACATCGTCGAGTTTCTTGAACAGATCCTTCTTCCAGTCCAAGTTCTCGGGTATGCATTCCTGTATGAAAATGGCATTCTTGGCCAGTTCCTTAATATCATTGGTGCCCGAAAGGCAGCTATATTGCTGATCTGCGTTCAGTTTGCCACGTAGCAGACCCTTCGACTCCAAGTCTTTCAATTCCTTCTGGGTGGCCTTCAGTGCGCCCTGGACCTGTTCCGGCAGAATGTCGTAGAGCATTACCTGGTAACCCACCGAGGCGAAGAGCATAGACCAAGAGCGGCCAATGAGTCCACTAAAATAAGTACAGAAACCAATAAAATTATTCTAACGTAAACAGATTTTTAGCCTTTTTAAAGCTAAAACTGAATTTATCACTATTTTTTATAAAATTTCAATAGTTTCCACAAAATTATGATATTCAAGCAATGCAGTCCAAATTTAGCTTGAAAATAGTGAGCAAAAGGGGCGCGGTCACAAAAAATTCAACTAAACTAGTTTTGTGTGATCAAGTCAAGCATATCAAATACAATATTTATTTATTTTCGAAGGCATTATAATGAATTTGTCTGAATTTATAAAGTTTATGGTTTAGAAGATGTCTATTTCTGCTCCTCACACACTTTCAACAAACTACTGCTACCCTCAGCACAGGGTATACAAAAAAAACTTAGTCCTGTCTGGGATGCCATTTTGTTTTATTCTAGTAAAACAGCAATTTTTATTACTCACCTGCCAACGATTCCGATTTTAGAATTCTTCTTAAGCTCAGACATTGTTTGTTTTTATTATTATTTGGTTTATTTTGAACGAATTTTGGAATATTGAAACACAGACAGACTACCACTTTTGCCGGAGTTCCCAAAGCGTTTGAACACCAAATTGTGGAGCGCAACCGGTTTAATACTTGTATTCGCGATAACAGCTAAAGGTGAACGCGACCTACATACACACCATTCTTGTACATGTGTGTGCGTGAAACGGAACACAAAGTGTGATGTGTCGTGTTGTGTTTTGAGTGTTGGTGATTTGAAGCAGAGATAATTCAACTAGTTTTATTGCTGCGACACTTACATGCATACATACAAGTATGTACATATGTACACACTGGCAGGAGCAGCAGCAAACAGTAGAAACAGCCGCCGTCGCAGTAGCAGAGAGCAACACAAAACAATGCACCCACTAGCGAATCTACTGCTGCAATTTAAATTGCCTTTTTATTAAAACTTAAGCACTACGAACACTATGCAAATCTGTTAAAAAACACTGCATTCACAGAGCTGGCCATAAAATTATTCACAAAAGCTTTAAATAACTGCATTTAGTATGTTTAAAGATCTGCTCATTTGCAACTGGGCTACCACCAACGAAGAGTAAAAGCAGCCGGCAAAGAGCATTTTTAAAACACTGCACCCGCTAGTGAATGTGCAACAATATTATATTTTAATTCAAACAAATTAAAAAGATCTGTGCTATATGACAAACAATTAAAATTTATTCAGCTGGCATTAATACAGCGAATAGATATAAAAAAGACATAATTCGAAATTAGCCAAGTCGTACTGCATTTATTAATGTCTAGTTCAGCTCGTTTCCCATTGGGGTCGAATTTTTTAATAAATCGAAAAAAATGCCCTTAATTTGACATTTCATATTTTTAATTCACTTTTACTATATTTGCCAGCCAAAGGAGTATCTATGTGATTTGTTATATGCGCAAACAATAACAACTACAAAAAATTTATAACTTTCCGTCCGAGATAAACATGAGTGTTTGAATCGTTAAAAAAACAATAGCAACAAATGTCTTGTACACACAGTGTGTTTTAAAAGTATGTGCACGCATATGTTCACAGTAATTTATGCTGTACACATAGTTACACACATATAAATGTATATTAAGTAGAACAATAGAATTACTAGTGACCTTTTGTAACCTTTAAAGTGAATACTTTTTTACAGACTGTATAAAAGTTACACCGTTCCAAAAAGATACAAATTTATATGTATGCACCCACTTACCTGAGATCTTATAGTATTATTTTGAGATCTGTTAGTTTGCTTTTCAATTCAGCTCGCTTATCTCAGTTTGAATAATAACAATCAAACGATTTCTCAATAATTTACTGATAAAGAACACGAGAGCTCGAATTTCTCACTTATGTATATTTATTTACTCGTATTTTAAACAGTTTAATTCACATAAAGCACGAGTGTCATTTTGCTGTAATGCTAAAAATATTATTTGCAAAACTTTAGTTTTTTTTTTTTTGTTCTTTACTGTCCTGATGATTATATTACGCTGCTTGGGATTCCGTGGGGATTATTTATAGAGTGATATTTATATACAGATTATACGCATGTGATATTGAAAAAAGCTTATCACAGGATATTGGCGACTTAAGTAACTTTTGTGAGAGATATTTCCCCAAATTTATAAAGAGGAACTCATTAATTATTTTAATTAGGCCCAAAGGCCCAAATATTATTTTTTCGTAATTTCTTTAATTTGCAGCTGTAAAGTTGACTTTGTTTGGATAATTTTTCAATACAAATCCGCAAGGTTTTAAATTGAATGTAGTATTTCAAAATACAAGTCGTTTTGTTCAGTTGGGATGCATAAAAAATTAATAGGGGAAGCGGAAAATAACTAAATTTATCGTCTGATAATCCCTTAAAGAGCCATTTTGCGACCCTCAATAGATATTTCAACGGCTCGACGACTTTCCTTCGAGCGTTTCGAGTCCAAAAATCTCTTCATATGCTTCTCATAACGATTCGGTTTGCGTTTAGTCGCCTAGAAAAAAAAAATTTAATTAAAAATTCGTTCAGCAATATTAAAGTAATCTACGTCATACCGTTACAACTTCGCCTTCTACTGTTGACTTTGGGCGAATAACATAATCCTTATTTGAGGGCATTGGTACACGGGCACGAGCAACCCAACCGGGATCACCAGGACGCAGTAACTTGTCTTCATTGGCAAAAGTTTGGTTCAACGACTGTGGATTGCTGGTGCTGGCGGGTTCTGGCTCTGGTGTCTTTGGACGGGGGCGCGACATTTGTGCAAGATCACGCTCCTGACGCTCCTCCTTGCTCATCGCTGAGAAATCACAGCTTAAATTAAATATGGGACGTGCCCACTCCGATATCAAACGACCAGCACGATCGCGATTTGTCTTTGTCTCCTGTGGATGCTTGTACAAATACATTACAGCCTTACCAATGCCCGACTGCTTCAAATAGCTTTTGTCTATAGTTGGAAACTGATCAAGAAAGAGATGGAATATAAGTTATTTGGACTAACTGCTCGTTTCAATGTTCAAGTTTACTCACATCGGATAGCAGTTTCAGAATGCTCTCGCGGATTTGAAGACATGGAAGGCTTTTGTTTGGCAACGGTGCCAACCAATCTGTGAGCACATTCAGTATGTTGTGCTCTAGGAACGCCAACTGCAGATCCTTCTTGATCAGTTGCGACATCACTTGTTTGAGCATTGATATTTTCTTTGTTGCCGGCTTGCCGGTCAAATTCAGCTGCCTATCATCATCCGAAGCGTTCTTCATATTGATTATCAACTGATCAATTAGATCGTCGTTGTCATTGATCAAATCAATATCGCGTTTGCGACGTCGCACGCGTTTCTCCTCCTTTTTGCGCATTAGCATTGCATCAAAGTCGGAAACGAAATTGCTGCTTCTGAAAAAAGAGATTTCGAATTGTTTTTAGAGTTTTTGCATTTGGGGTTAAGTTCTTAATACAGTTAAGAACGAGCTTAAGTTCAGCTCAGGGTCCTAAGCTTAAATTGATATTTTCATGTACCAAAAATTTTAATGTAAATTAAGAGTTTATCTTCTTTTAAATACAAAATTAAAACTTTTATCTCGTTAAATAATGGTATTTGGTGAAACTTGTACAAATATTTATATACTATTATTATATTTATATACTATATATCTATATACGATAACCTTTTAGGCAATAATCGTAGCTTTCAAAACAAAACAAGTTAGATAGACTAGTGTTCATTCTATTACACATTTGTCTATAAAATATGAGCAAATTTTGACCGATTTTTTCTATGGGAGCTGTAGGATATTGTTGTCCGAGTCGGATCAAACTTGGTGAGATTAGTTATAGTTGTACCATACACATATTTGATAGATAGCCAAGACACAGACGGACTTTTATTCCAAATTTGGTTACCCTAGCTCTTATAATCTCTGAGATCCAGGTGTTCATAGGGAGTTTCCCATATTGACTTTATTGCGTCGGAAACACCTCCTTCTGCCTGTTATTTTCAAAGGAGTAAAGGCTTTGCATATTTTAAACATATTTTCGAGTAAATGTTATTTAAAACCATTAAAGGCAACAGTATGAGTTTCAAGCTGCTATAGTTACTGAGTCATAGCTTTTTTGGGTAAGGTTCCCAATCAAAAACAAGCCAACTTGGAGATCTTTTTTTAACTTACTCTGCATCATTTGAGAGCGGTGTATTTTCATCGTCGGAGCTTTCGACCATTTTGTCCTGTGGTTTCTCTGCATTCTTGGCATCCGCGGCCGACTTCTCCGCATCCTCGTCGTCCTCATTATCTGTATCCGTTATTTTAGCCCGCTTTCGTTGTAGCTTTGGTCCGTCATCTAACCAAGTGGGAATAGTACCATCAAAATAAAGCTTTTGTAGTTTAAAATCAAAAAATGCTTACCTTCGGATTCACTGTTTATTGCGAGACGTTTCCGATTGCCTGCATCATGGGAACCAACTGAATCCGCTACGCTCTTGGAACGGGATCTGCTGGTGTGGGAGCCATTTCTTTTGGCTTTGGTTGCGCTGCCGCTGCGACCGGAGGCAACGCTGTGGGATTGACTGCGAGATCGTGCTGAGCCACTGCGCGAGCGCTTGGAGCCACTGCGAGAACGTCGTGATCCGCTGCGTGAACGTTGTGAGCCGCTGCGTGAACGGCGTGAACCACTACGTGAACGACGTGAGCCACTGCGAGAGCGTCTCGAGCCGGAACCGCTGCGGGAGCGCCTCGAGCCAGACCCACTGCGAGAGCGTCTTGAACCGCTGCGTGAGCGTCTAGAGCCACTGCGCGAACGTCCTCCTGAGCCGCTGCGTGAACGCCTAGAGCCAGAGCCACTGCGCGAACGTCTTGAACCAGATCCGCTCCGTGAACGTCTGGAGCCGCTACGGGAACGCCTTGAACCACTGCGGGAACGCCTTGACCCCGAACCACTACGAGAGCGTCTGGAACCGCTGCGAGAACGTCCGCCGGATCCACTGCGAGAACGACGGGATCCACTGCGCGAACGTCTAGACCCGGAACCGCTGCGAGAGCGTCTTGATCCGCTGCGTGAGCGTTTGGAGCCACTGCGAGAACGTGAGCGTCCAGCAGATCCGCTGCGTGATCGCCGTGAGCCGCTGCGTGAGCGTGTGCCGCTCCGCGATTTTTTAGATCCACTGCGCGAACGTCTAGAGCCAGATCCACTTCGCGAACGTCGGGAACCACTGCGGGAAGGCGCCGGTGAACCGTTTTGAGACGCTTTCGAGCCAGATTTGCTGCGCGAGCGTCGGGAACTGTCAACTGCACTAGGACTATGGCTATGGCTGCGGCTACGACTACGCGACTTGCGTGTTACGCTAGCTGACTGTGGGGAACAGGGCGCTTCCTGGGATGAATCATTGATAGGCACGTCTGCTGCTGTTCCCTCTGCCGTGGACGTTGAATCAATTTCATTCTCTTGCAGATTTTGGGATGCCGTTTCCAAAACTGGTGCTTCGGCCTCTATGGTTTTTTCATCTTCCGCATTCTTGCACAACGCTTCCACTTCATCCACTGTAAGACACAATGTGAGCACATAATAAAGCACGCTGTCAAAATAAACGCTTTGGTATTTTTTCTCTTGCCTTTTTGTGTAATACCTTGCTCGGCCTCAACTTCCATATTTTGAGCAGCTAAAAAGTTCTGCTCACCGCGATTGGTTTAACTACTACCTAGTTTAAATATGTTACTTTTTGTGATGTGCAAAAAAAATATTATTTCAAAGAACGCTTAAAAATTACTAAGTTAAATACGAGCAAAACACACACAAGCGTACGTATGTACGTAGAATACAATTGACTCGGCACATCAGACGTGCAAACGGAACGAACGAAAATGAAACATCAATTTCCGATATGTTAAATATACACATGTGATTGTAATGCTTGCTTTGTGTTGGAAAACTTCTGTTCGATTACTTTCCGACAGCCAATTCGATCTTATCGATACTAAAAAATACTAAAGTAAAAACAACTCGTCGCGCGCATTTGAAATTAAGTTTCAAAATGTTTTTATTTGCGCAATGTTCAGCATATAATAATTATACGAATTGTATTGTAATCTCGGTATTTTAATGTTGGTAATTAAAACAAACTTCTTTTTGTTTTCGCTAAAAAAGACCACCTAGATCGTGTAAACAAACATATCGATATCGATAGCAACGACGATAGATTTTCAGCTGCTTAATTTAAATTTAAATATAAACAAATATACTTTTGTTTAAACATTTTATTTAAGGTATCTATTTATTTTTAAATTTACGTGACCTTCAAGACATTTATCATTCATTTTCACCAAAATTTATTGTATTGTTCCATACTAAATTGTATTCAATTTCGAACCGAAAGATTAAGTAATTTGTATTGCGCAGTTAATGTTAAATCATATAATGAGATGTTGCAATATGTATGTATAATATAAGATATTTCGAATAATTTGATTTATTATTGCGGTTAAATAAACAAAACTTAAATCTACAATCGAGCTATGAATTTAAATTGAAAAAAATTAAATTTTGTTTTTTACCCAAACTTCACATAGAATTTGTTCGGCAACATCCCACTCAAAATTAGAGTTTGTGGATGATACGTCATATGCGCAAAGAAACTTGCGAGATTTCTAATAACAAAGTCGAGGATTTATACCGTCCAGCGGCGACCAAGCTTATAATCAAGCTTATCTTAAGGTCGCCGCTACTATCCTCATCCGCCGCCCATGGAACAGGATGAGGCATCCACTGAATTCTGTATGCGTCCAATTCGCCGATTTGGCCTTAGGCCTCCTCCGCCTCCACCTGATCCTCCTCCGCCACCGCCGCCGTAGCCACCACCACCACCACCGCCACCTCCTCCACCGCCTCCCCAGCCGCTACTGCGACCGCCGCGGTTACTCCGGTTGCTGTTATTACCCCCATTAAAGGGTGCTATTAATGTCTGAAAGCTGTGATAAACATTTCGAATCAAACACTTATTTCCATACACTTAATTGCGTTGTACATACAATTGTAATATTAGGTACCAGAGTCCAACGAATATTTCGACAACACGCTGCCAATCCCAAGGACGCTTCTCCCATACACGACCATCTGTTTAGAAAAACATTATCAATGCTGACTTAAAATAACCACTGAATATCAATACTACTTACTGCGGTCTATGTAAACCATGTTTCTATCGTGTTTACATGTATGGGTGCTTATTTATTATTGAAACAATTGTATATTTATTCTGTCCACCATGACGTGTCTAAACTCGATAAATAAGTATCAATAGCAGCATTTATATTTTCTAATCGATATGTTTGTTATGCTTATCTCATTAGAGCTGAACGCTTTAACGATATTGCTGTGACTTCATGGTAACAGTGACTACATATTGCAATTGAATTTTATATAATGGTATTGAAATATAACGTAGTTGATAATAAATGTATTTAAAGAAAATGTAATTCCTGTTTATTTATTGTCAAACAATTACAATTACAATAATATTTAAAAGTGGTTTGAGTGTTTCTTTTTATTATAGTTATTCATAACTATGACTTTAAAATACTTGTGATATACAACAGCCGCCACACAAATAATCGTGCAACTTTACCAGCACCAACGCGATTAGTCGATGTAGTTGCTATCGATAGTTCGATGGTTTCATAGTTTCAGTCAAGTGCAAAAAAAAAAAAACAAATTGCAATTTAGCCATAACAAAACGGCAACGACGCTAACGCTGGCGTCTGTTGCTGCATGCTTAACTGCAACGAGTCAACGCATTGTAAATAATAGTCTAAACGAAACATATAGAAGTACAAACAAGAAAAAATCGCATCGTGGAGCTGACCCAGGCCACAACGACTACAACTACACGGTCAGCTGCTACCTGAAAGAGGCTGAGGTAAGTTTGAGTCCAGCGCAGATAGTATGCTAAAACCAACAACAGCAACAATAATAACAACTAATGCGTGTCTCTAACCAAAGTTTACAGCCAGCGCATTCCTCTGACTACTAAACTAACAACGACGTCAGCTACGTTTATTCATTTTGTCAAGAAACTAAACCAAAGTTATCTGATTTGTGGTATAATGTATTGCATTGCATTACTCACATATGTTTCATTTTATACATTTTTAAATTTTTGGGAAGCTTGGAGCTTTCATTTTGGCTGCCAGATTATTCAGGCCAGCGCCAAAAATTCCCCTGATTTTGGTTTCAACTTTTGTTCGTGCGACCAAATTTTGCCGGCATTAAATTAACCAACATATGCGTGTATGTGTGCGTGCTTTCGTGCAAGAACATTATAAATTTACATACATATGTATGTATATGTTTGTATGTGCATGATAATTAAACAGGTTAGCAATCGGGAAGCTTTTGGTTTTGCACTCCGCGTTTGTCAACAAATGATTTACACTTCAACTTGACCTTTGCGGCCAAACAAAATTTATACAAACATCCATGAGTGCGTGTGTGTGTTTGTATGCGAGTATGCTTGCATATACAGTCACGACCAAAAATTATGGGCTACTTATTAATTTCTTGATTTATTGTGGATGAATAATAGTATATATAATTTTTCTTTTGTATTTTTTGGGTATATATTTGCTAGAAAAGTTCGTGCAGCGACACCTATCGTTGGATACTAGACTCAACTTGCTAACGGTACTAAATACATCAATGCTTTATTTATTTGTTAGGATTAATCTTTCCATTCTTTGATCAATAAAAAGATTTCAGGGAACGATAAGGAAAATATATTTGTAACTGCAATAAAATTTAAAATCTTTAAAATTGTTTCAGGCGACCAAGTATCCTTGATGTTAATGAAATGATTATGATTAATGTCTATTATAGACGATTGAGCCGGTTTCTTATTCTGCGAAGGAAATTAGGTCTAAAAAATGTCAAGCACGTTTAGCTTGCTTTCGATCACTTAAGTAGCATATTCTTTAAACAATTTATTTCGTTGTCAAAAGCACCAAACTGGTTTTATGGACAAACTTGTAGTTTTAAATGAAACTTGGTTTGACCAGAAACGTTCTAAGCCATGGACTTGGCGATGTTAGTATTTTGGAATGCTAGCGAAATATTGTTGTTAAAAGTATTAAAAGATTATTTGCACAAATTGTGTGGGAAGCTCTCAGTTTAAAAGTAATCTCTATTCGAATGTTATAAACGATTAAGCTATTCATCATATTTGTCACCATACAGTTTTTTCGGATCCCAAGCCGTAGGCGAGTTATTCGCAAGCCTTGTAAAAATATCTATTTTAATTCAATTGCTAAATATAATTTGGAGAATGGAAAAATATTTTAAATATTTATATCACACATATCAACTTTATATCTAAACAATAAATTTTTTTATTTTAAATATATTAAATGTTTAATTTTCAACAATAGACCTGCTCTACAAATGATATAAATAAATTAAACAGCACAAAAATAAAACTAATTTAAATAGAATTTGTTATAAGCTTTTTGTTTGAGAGGTGTATAATTTTGTCGATGACTGTATGCGTGAACATATTCCGTATCTGTATCGGTCACAGCTCGTTGCACGCTGGCCGTCGCTACGTTTTTGGCAATCTTGGTGCTCTGCGTGCCGCATTTGCCTGAATTTGGTCAGTAATCGGCAAACATCGCGCGCGTACGCATTTTTCTAGCTCGATTCGTCTATAAAATTTTTTTATATTGTTTCGTTTTCTTTTCTTTTGTTGCTTTTGTTTTGATTAGCTGACATCATTTGGCCGGCCACTGGTCAGTTTACTAGGTGTGTGTCGGTGCCAGTGTGTGTGTGTGTGGTTGTGTGCATAAAATTTGTTTATCACGGCCACTGCTAACAAAAACGGTTCTCTGTTCTTCTGCTCTCTTTTTGCCGTCAGTCAGTCTACCGTTATGCCTGCTGTTGTCATTGTTGCACCACCAACGATCGCGCGCATAGCGTGAATTGGAATCGAGTACGTGTAACGAGTTCCAAGTACTACTGCGAATACTCGTGACTTTAAGCTGTCTGCCTGGCTGAGCTCTCTTCTACTTCTTCAACTTCCACTTCTTGCCGCTCTCTTTCACTGTCTTGCGCTCTCTCGCTCTCTGTCTTACTTTCTCACACACACACGCACTGTCTCTCTCTGTGTGCCTCAACAATGTATTCGGCGGGTAAATAAACAACAATATACATGTGTCTGTGTGTGCGTGTGCGTGTGCATTTTCAATAACAGAAAATAACATTGATTAATCAGTCAATTCGCCAATTTTCTATTTCCATTTAGCCAATCATCATTCACGTTTTACATGCAAATTCCAAGCAATAGCTTTTTCTATTATTTTTATTTTAAGTATTGTGTTCTTGTGTGTGTGTGTGTGTATGAGTAATTATTTGACGATTCAAGAGCAAACGTTTAAGTAATTGTATGGGTGTGAGTGTGTGTATGTGCTTGCACATCTGTTCATTAGCTTTACTGTGTATTTTGTTAGTGTTCTATAATTTGTTTATTAAACGCACTCAACACTTGCGTCAAAAAGTCAAATACATTGATGAACTATTTGTCCATACAGTCAATCAAGTAAATATTCTAACAAGAGGAAGAGCAAATTACATGTAAAATGTTGAAAAAAAAAATATGTTAGTGTCACCAAATTTATCTCCCCTCTTAACCCATTATTATTCAATATTAAAAAAAAAATATATGTATTTAAAATTATTTTTTGATTTTTTAATGATCATGGTGCTATTTTGAGAAAATGTGCTCCTATTGTAAAAACAATTCTTTCATATTCGTGCCACTTTTTAGAGCTGACAGATAAATGATTTCAGCTGTTAAATCTTTGTACAGTATCACAAAAATATACACTCTTTACAGTCTATTGACACTGGGCTTAGGAAAAAGTTTTTCTCATTTCTTGATAATAAAATATGTTAATTCTATTCCATTCTGGCATAAAAAAATTAGGTTTACTTTGGCAACTGGGCCAAAAAGAAAAGTTTGACACTCTTTAGCTGAATGTAAACTATGTTAAAAAACTGTTAGACGAACACTTTAATAGGAACATTAAAGCTTCACATTTGTATGAAGTCATCAGTAATACTTTAATGTGTGTATATATACCGTACATATTTTGGATGACAGCACGTTCATTCGCTCACACACTTTGCACCCATTTAAAACCGGAAACGGATCATCATCCATTTTGAACGCACGGAGGGTAACTCGGTGTTACTAATGTTTTACGCACATTTTGTCGTAGTATTTCGTCTTCTGTTCCCATTACATAATTGACCGCATTCCAATGACCTCCCTCCCACTTCACCTCCAGCACCCCCTTCATTAAAACACTTCACAACTCACATAAATAAGTGTCAATATCAGCGACTGTTGCCGTCTCTGATAACTGTATATATTTATTTTTTTTTGTTGTTTCCAATTGGGCAGCGTACAGTGGTACAATTGCTTCGATCTGCAGGCAGATCAATTATCAGCTTTCAAGATTTGTTTAAAATAAGTTAAAATAAATATTAGTTAGGAAAGTGGAGCCCCTATCGTTTTGTCAGGAATGTTGTTTATACTGCATTTGGAATTCTTAAAATAGCATTATAAGGAATATTTTAAATATATGCAGAGCTTATCAGAAAAATAATAGTTAATTTTTGCAAACAGTATAAGTCATCTGAAAATATATTTGAACAAGCAATAGCAGTTTTTGGTAGGACTCAAATGCAGAAAAGACTTCTATGCATAATAGCAAACCAAATTTGAAGCTTGAAATATACAACTTAGATTGCATAACATAGTATAAATGTAATATAATTATTTTAAACCTTTTAGAAGTTTTAAAAATAATTATAAAATACTTTCTAGTCTTCTAAATGATTTTATTTTAAATTTATAATAATTAGTTTATTTTTTATATTAAAATTATCATTTTGTAGTTCTCAAAGTTTTTTACAAAATCGTTAAAGTGAATCGTCTTTTTTTGACTTTAGAAACAAAATAAAGTGTCCTTTAACAACTATTTTCAAGAAATTGGATTTGAATTAATAAATATAAATATAAATAAATATTTAAATAATGATATTTTAGAATATTTTAGCATTTGAAATATTTTTTCTTTATATATATAATTGCCTAAATAAAAAATTTATAACTACCAAGAAATACCAAGAATATTTTCAAATATATATAAAAAACTTTAGGGATTCAAATATTCGTCAATGCTAAAATGCTAAAAATTGTATTTTTAATGTTAAACTATAAAAAGAAGGAATTAAACATATTCGACCAATTCCTTTAATTAAATAAAAAAAATTATTTGAAGCACAGATGCTATTTTTATTTTAATAAAAAAAAAAGAATTTAAAAAGAGTGTAGATTGACCAATTTCATCCACTGTATGCTATTTTACTGTATTTTATTTTAATTAGAATACGTTTTAGTTTTTATCATGCCAAAGGGTTTTTTTTATCAGCCATTTAGGTGAGCATGCCCGCACCATTAACCACAACATATCATTCAAAATATTATGATTTATCGATCGATGTATGTAAATTGTATGTGTGTGTGTGTGTGTGAAACTTTGTCTATTTGGGATTTTGTGAAAACAGTTTGATTAAACACATTAAATACAACTATTTACAGTGCGCACACACGACTACGATTATCCCGAATCGGAAATGGACGAACGTGAGAGTCTATATTTTGATACGATATCGCTGGCCGATTCGGAGGCTGCAGCGCAAGCCGCACATCGTAAATCGATCTCACAATCACGTAATACCATTTATCATTCCGCTGTGGATTTAGCTGGCGATGATACGTCACGTAACAGTTTACGTCACGGCGTTGGCTCTGACCAAATGCATTTGGCCTGGCAGCCGGGCTATCGTCAATCGACTGCGTTGGAGCATTTAAATGGTGTCGATCATGCGGATGCCGCAATAGCGGCACAGGTGCTAGCATTACAAAATCAACGGACACATTTACCCACCGGCATTGGTGTACACAAGGGCATGGGAGGAATGGGCATGGGCTCTGGCGGAGGCGGAGGCTACGGTCACAGCGCCACTGTTGGTGGCAACGGCGGCGATGATGAGGTCTCTAGACGTCTTTTAAGACAAAGTAGCACAGTTTCGAATAAAGATAAGAAATTGCCAATTACATACTCCCAGTGGAAATTGAGGGTAAACAACAATAACAAACAACAAAAAATACATTTAAAAAAAAAACCAACTACAAAATACCAACATACCAGCACAGCACAAAACCACTGCTTCAAAAATGCAACAGAATTTATCGAAATATTTATCGAATCCTTTCATCATCATCGACAGTTACCCTCTCACTTGTGCTTGTCTATTTGGCGCACTCTCTTTTATTTAACGCTGCATCTCTCTCTGTCTCTTTCTCACACACCATATTCTGTCTTTGTGCGCAAGAAGCTCAACATCTTGTTCCATTTCACAGTGTTCCGAGCACTTCACGACTCCCCCCACACGCACACACACACACACACACACACACACACACACACACACACACATATTTTTGTTTAGGCTGCACTCTTCAATCTGTTTAGCTTTTAAACTGCATCTACTATGAAAAAATGTTTTGCATATTTAGTTACGAATTTGTTTCAAGAACAAACAAACACGTACACACGCACACGCACTCATTTTCACACTTAATACGCCCCCACGCATTTTTCTTGATTTCATGCCGTCTACGTTTCTCACCGTTTTCTTTCTCTTTTTTCTCTCTTTTTTCAATAGTTTGCTTGCGGGAATGGGTAATGGCAATTTTTTAGCAAAATATTATTAATTAGCTTTAAGTACAGGATTTCACTGATTTCCAAGTATTCCATCTTACTCCCAGCTTTCTTACTTATGATATCAAAAGAGTTTTTTTTAGAGCTAAGCGGAAATTGCTTTTGTTGTTTAGATTTTTAATGTAAAGATTCCCAGTTTATCATTTTAAACCAAGTCAGACCAGTGATCCATTGTAAAATGCATGCAGTTTGTGCTTAACTAAAAATTGAGATTCTGCATTTATTTTTCCACAGAATTTGAAACCTGATAATGGCAGTGATTCTATTTTTAGACCCTGTAGTTGTAAACAAGTACAAGGGTCTGTAGAGTTTTGTGGAATAATGTAATCCCAAAAATTAAATCAGAACATATAAGTTCTACAAACTTCATTAGGAAGTTCTTTAATCATTTTATAAAAAAAAGATCAAGTTTTTAAATTTTTTTAACATTAATTTGGACCTGTGCTTCTGTTTTTCCTTTTATATAAACCCCTCGATTTTAGAGACTATAAGATGTATGATCAGAATAAGGCTTTTAAGCAGATCCAGTTCGTTTACGATTTTTAAAAAAAACTCACATGTTATAGAATTTAAATTTTATTTGAATCGAAGAACTATATAAAATAGTATTTTATTTTATTGTTCAAATATCTCATTGTCTCATCAATATTGTGTGCTTTAAAGTACAGGGTCTATTAGCGTCGGCTCTCATACGACTCTCTAGACTCTCCCCGTAGTATCATGAGTGTTTGTCTGCATATAGTGTGTATATTTTGTATATTTGTATTATTCGCTATTGTGTTGTGTGTGGCAGGAGGACTTCTGCCCAGATCGGTTGGGCAGCTTGCCAACAGTTTGTTTCAAGACGGTAGATCGTAATGTTCAGTGATTCTCCCATTTCGAAGGCGTTCCACTCGGTTCTGATCGCTGAGAGGGATGTTGATGGCAAAGATATAGTGAGGCGGGAAGTTTGAGGGGAACTATGGGGATTGTTAGCCAAATTAAATATATTTTTGTTATTGCTAAAAACAAATAAATGTACACTGCAAAAAATAACTGTGTGCGCTTTGTGAGCCGAGGCACCCAGTGTTAGCACCCACACGCGCTTCGTCACCATACAGGCTTTGGAATTATAGCTTTCAATATATTTTTTATATACCCATTTGTATATACGTAGATCATACGATTTGCTAGCTGCTTTTTCAATTATTTCTATATATATTAATAATGTTTAATTTTTTTCTTGGTCTAGACGTATCGGCGCTTCAATGATGGCAAACGCAGCGTGGACTTTGTGTTGGCCTACAACGGCGAGGACTTGGACGAGGAGGCCGCCAATAAGCGTAAAATCTTTGAGGACAATCTGGTGCGAGAGGGCATACAATTGGAGTACTATAAGGAGCAGTGGGTGCACTTTATCAAACTTCACGCACCACCCGATGTACTGTATCGTTATGCGGAAATCTTGAAAATCAAAATGCCATTGAAGCCCATACCGGGTCAGGAGCAAATCATTGCCGATTCCTCGCATGAATTTAGCACATGGATTAGCCGCAGGTGTCGCAGCTTCTTCAGTTCGGTGCAATTGAATACGGAATTGTTTCCGGAACGGGAACAACGTATTCACATGGAATTCGCCTATAAATATCTACAGTTGTATGATAAGGAGCATCCGAATTTCTTTGATCCCAGCACAAGATATTCCATCATTAATTTTGTCATGCAGCGACAGCATTTCGAGCAGGGCGAGGAGAAGGCCGACAATTTGGGTATCGAGAAGCTTGTCGAGGATGGCGTCTATCTGTGCGCCTACACGCTACACGATGTGAGTTCTTAATTCACAAATTTTATATAAATTCTTCCACTAATTTGTTTTTGTATTTTACAGAAAGATCGACGTGGTGAACTGCTTAAGGAATGGGCCAGCATTCGCAAGTGGAAGAAGTGAGTAGAGACTGGGGCTATTGCCAGTAGCGTGGAGTTCCCTTGTTTCATATCTTATATGTACAAAATTTCTAGTTTGAATACCCAGTATCGAACTAAATACCCATTTTGAAACTACCGTGAAGTTCTTTTGTTTTGTTCTTAAACCGTTTGTGAGCGTATCTTATGTCCTATATTTTATATGTACACAATTTCCAGTTTGAATAGCCAGTAATACCCTAAATTCCCCCTTTGAAACAATAAGATGTGTTTTATATCTTCAATAATCAAAGTTGTACCGTAGATATCTGACTGAATACTCTCTGACCCCCTTTTATATCAGTCAATATTCAGGTGTGACTGATACTTGATTTTCTTTTCTAAAATTTTTTATTAGTTTCTTTAAAAATCCATAAAGTTAGCTAGTTAATTGTTTTTATGACAACATTGTTAAAGTTTATGTTACTACTCTATAAATTGCTTAGTAGAAAGTACATTTAAATTTACGATATTTAGGGACTCTGTCTTATCTTTGATTGACCTTGCTAGAATCAAGACTATTGACAATCATCAATATGTTGGATAACTATGTTTAATAACGTTTTGATAACAACAATTACACAAAACTTAGAAAAAGGGGTTCGATTTTGTTTTAACTCGAGTCTAAGAAGACATAACTTATCAGGATATAGCAACATTAGTGTGATTTAGGATGATTTTATGTTGAAAATAAGAAAATTCCGTTTTCCTACCCTAGACAAATTTTATTTAATTATGGTTTAAGCTAAACATATTTAATTTTATACATATTTTAACGTTTTATTACGTTTAATTTTGATTATATTTATTAATAATGATTTCTATTTGACAGCCTGCAGCCGCTGGACTGTGTGAAGGACTACTTTGGACCCAAAGTAGCCATGTACTTTGCCTGGTTGGGTTTCTACACGCAAATGCTGATACCTGTTAGTGTGCTGGGCATACTGTTCTTTTTGTACGGCTTTGTTACGTGGTCCAGTGATCCAATCAGTCAGGATATTTGCAATGACACCGAAACGATCATGTGTCCGCAATGCGATCGTGGCTGTAACTTTTGGCGCCTCAACGAGACGTGTACATCGTCGAGATTTAATTATTTGATCGATAACAAACTGACGGTTGTCTTTGCCTTTGTAATGGCCATTTGGGCAGTTGTCTATTTGGAGCTATGGAAACGCTATTCAGCGGGTCTGGTGCATCGTTGGGGTCTCACTGGTTTCACCCATCATGTGGAGCATCCGCGTCCCCAATATTTGGCCAAAGTATCGCAGTCGAAGCGTCTCAGTGCCAAGCTGCAGGAGGCAAGAAGCACCTTTGATCCGGATGTACCATTTTGGAGTATCAAGTTTTGGCCCAACTTTACCAGCTACAGCATCATGGTGCTATTTGTAAGTATGGGCTCTAAAATATGCTGATATTAAGGTTTAGTGGGCGGTGCTAAGTCTAACTCACAGGGTATTCCAAATGGTTTAGTTTGGTTCCATTGGATTTTTATGATGTTTTTATTGCTAAACAAACTGAGGTAAAAAGAAATTAGCAATTGTTTATTGCAATTAATTTAAATTTAATGTCAAATATGAAAATTTGTTGAAATTTCATAACCACTTTTATCAAGATCTTTGCGGTTATTACACAAATAATAATGAAACTATAATTTCCAAATTTTTCATCCACTAAATGACCCACCCTGTATATATAAAATAAATAAAAAATAAATAATTATAAAATAACTCATGGAATGACTGTAGTTATCAGTCTCTCATAAAGTCCACATCTTTAGTGTCATGCACTAAATGGCACACCCTGTATATATAAAATAAACAAAAAATAAACAATTATAAAATAAATCATGGAATGTCTGTAGTTATCAGTCTCTCATAAAGTCCAAACCTTCAGTATCAGACACTAAATGGCCCACCCTGTATATATAAAATAAATAAAAAATAAATAATTATAAAATAACTCATAAAATGACTGTAGTTATCAGTCTCTCAAAAGTCCAAACCTTCAATATCAGACACTAAATGACCACCCTATATATAAAATAAATAAAAAATAAATATTTATTAAATAAAACATGGAATGACTGTAGTTATCAGTCTCTCATAAAGTCCAAACCTTCAGTATCATACACTAAATGACCCACCCTGTATATATAAAATAAACAAAAATAATTATAAGATAAATAAAATAAATCATGGAATGACTGTAGTTGTCAGTCTCTCATAAAGTCCAAACCTTCAGTATCATACACTTAATGACCCACCCTGTATATATAAAATAAACAAAAAGAAATGATTATAGAATATGTAAAATAAATCATGGAAATCCTGAAATTATCAGTCTGTCTTAAAGTCCACATCTTTAGTATCATGCACTAAATGGCCCACCCTGTACGTGATTTTGACTAACAATATATTTTTTCCTTCCGCAGATCTGCATATCAATGATTGCCATTTCGGCAATCATCATTTACCGCATGGCCCAACGCGCGTCTCACAGCATTTTGGCCAACGAGAATTCGATGACATATAAAATTATGGTATTACCCATAACAGCCGGTTTCCTCGATCTGATTGTTATCTCCATATTGGATATTGTTTATAGCAGTCTGGCCGTTAAGCTGACCAATCACGAATATTGCCGCACTCAGACCGAATACGATGAGAGTCTGACGATCAAGAATTATGTCTTTCAGTTTGTCAACTATTATTCATCGCTCTTCTATATTGCATTCCTCAAGGGCAAATTCGTTGGCTATCCGTCCAAATATAATCGTATCTTTAGCTTCCGCCAGGAGGAATGCAATCCCGGTGGTTGCCTGATGGAGCTCTGTGTCCAATTGGTCATCATTATGGTGGGCAAGCAGGCAGTAAATGCTATAGTAGAGATGCTGATACCCTACCTAATGCGTACCGCCAAGGAGTTGAATCAGAACTATGGCTGGTACAAGCGGCATAGCGAACAGAAGCTGGTGCCATCCACAAATCAATTTACTGAGGACTTTAATCTGCTGCCCGCCGAGAATAATTCACTGTACGCTGAATACCTAGAAATGGGTGAGTTGTAGTGCAATTACTTTGGGCACAATTTATATTTAATTCGTTTTCCCTGCTGCCTTTTTTAGTGGTACAATATGGCTTCATAACGCTCTTCAGCTTGGCATTTCCGCTGGCGCCTTTGCTGGCGCTAATCAACAATGTGATCGAAGTGCGTCTCGATGCCATTAAGATGCTGAGATTCGTACGACGTCCCGTGGGCATGCGCACCCGAGACATTGGCGTCTGGCACAACATTATGACGGTCGTCACACACATTTCAGTCGCTTCCAGCGTGAGTACAAGTCACTGAACAGCAACAAATTGCTGGAATTCCTTTTGCTTGCTTTCAATAACTTGTACTTCCTTTTGTTTCCACACTCTTAGGCCATGATAATTGCATTTAGCACCAACTTTATACCGAAACTAGTTTATAAAGCGACGCACGATGATCCCGAGCTAACTGGTTACTTGAACTTTACGATGGCTGGCTTTTATACCAAGGATTATATGACAAGTACGCTGCTAAATGTTAGCCAAGCTGCCAACGTGTCCGAGTGCTTCTACACTGAGTTCCGGAACAATGCCTGGGAGGAACATCCCTATAAGCGACCCATGGTATATTGGAAGATATTGACGGCACGACTGGCCTTCATTGTGGTCTATCAGGTGAGCAGAAAGTTAAAAGTTTGTTAAATTTAAATGAAAACTAATTTGTCTAAATTTTATTTTAGAATATCATCACCATGCTGCAGGGTATATTGCGTTGGGCCGTGCCCGACGTGTCGGCTCGTCTGCTGAAGCGGATTAAGCGCGAGAATTTCCTGCTGCGCGAGCACATCATTGAGTATGAGAAGCGGCAGGCACTGGAATTGACACAGACACAATTGCTGGCACAGCAAACAGCTGGTGGCAGCAATGGAGTTGGAGTGAACACCACGAAGGCAGAGCCTGAGGATGCACTGTTGCGTCAGCGTTTGAATGGCAACAATATTATAAGTAGCGATAATGCCACCACCTACGTCTGAGACAACTCAACTCGCAATACTCGCTCTATCAACAAAACCAAAACGATTTCTTTGCCAGCGAATACCAAGTGCATTTTAGTTTGTAAGCCGTTTTTGCTGTTTTGACGGAATGTTTTTTTGTGGGTCAAAAAAGGGGGGCAAAAAGAACACAGCCTTTATACTTTTGTATATATACACAACACACGTTAACAATATGTAATTATTTTATATACATATACTTTATTTGTTTGTATTAGAAACTGCCCCGTAAATTGTTATTATGATTATGATTGTGTGCTGTACTTAAGGATAGAAACTCAATTGTATGTTTTTAATTGCAAATGCTCAAGGAAGTATTTATGTATAGTATGTACGTGTATATATTAAACGATATATACATGTGTATTTGAAGCTGTTCAAAAGTTGCGTCAAGTTGCACAATTTTTTTTATATATACATGTGTAAAATCCAAAATCAATTGCCAAATTTGAAAAAAAGTGTTCGTAGACAAGAGAAAAAAAACCGCGACTGATGCAACAGACACTCGAAATTAGTTACAACAAGTTACACGTGGGTGTGTGCAAGTGTGTGTGTGCAAGTGTGTGTGTGTGTGTAGTCATACCTCTAGTATATAGACTAAAGATTTTCATTTAACTTAGCAAAAAGTATTTTGTTATTGCGCCGAATTTATCAATGTTATGCATATACATATATAAATATATATTTACATACTGCTTTATAAACACCCACACACACACACACACACACACACACGGAAAATGTTCACTGAATGTTAGTATCTTTAATCACACATACTCGTTATTTCCAAAACGACTTCATTTGTACCTTGTCGAAGTGAGAGAAGGAAAAAACTAAACCAAACAACTAATCAATTGCATATGCTTAGCAAATGCATATGTTTGTTAACACTATTAAACAATCCAATGTACCTTACAAATATACACAAACTAAACAAAACAATGAAACATTACATACAACGTGTCCTATAAGATACCACTCACTCAGCAGCTCCTTTATGCCAGTTCTACCGCCAAAGGTTTGTTTAGTACGAACCTTTGGTTATCTGGCCTAAAAGACGACCCGTTATATTTTTGTTTTTATTCTTTTTTTTTAAGTCAATAATTGTTGTTTTCGCCAGGCACCCAAAGCATAAGTGTTTTATACAACAAAACAAAACAAGAAATGCAATTAACATTACGATACAAGAATAGTATATTTTATTATTTTGATAAATATATATATTTATATATCTACAAATGAGATGCGTTGCGATTGTAAATTTACATAGCATTGTTAACATTTTACAACAAAACAACAACAACAAAATATAGGAGAAAACATAAAAATTTAAACAAATTATTAACAACAAAATATATGTAAATTGAAGAATAAATTTTCAAAAAAAAAAGATGAAAACAAAAGTAAATTGTATAAAAATCAAAACAAAATTTCAACGATCATGAAACACTGATAATAAAATGCTACATATAAATTGTAAATGGTTTTAGCTGTTTTTAATATATGTATTATAGATGGTTGATATATAAAGATAGATATATATAATATAGAAGAGGTTTTTGCCTTAAAAAGTTTCACAATTGCTTGAAATTATACCAGATTTATTAAAATTAATTTTGAACTTTTTGAATGTTTTTAGAATATTCATTTAATTAGACTGATTATTAGATTATTTATATAATTCCTTGGTGTACATTTTATATTTATTTAAATGTTTTTTGGCTTGTATAAAATCTGTAGTAATCTGAGTTAGAAAGTTTTTAAATGAGCCTAATATTATAGCAGATAAAGAAAAATTGATTTTTGTATGACTTATATTTTATTTATATTTATTTATTGAATGTTTTTGGAATACTCATATAGCTAGCTTGATTTTTAGATTATTCATATAATTACATCTTTTAATCTTTCTACGTTTTGAATTGTATAAAATTTGTACTTCTTGGCTTAAAGCGTAGTAGACAGATTTTAAACATAATTTTTAGAATCCGTTATTCTTTTGAAATTTGAAAAACTTTAGAAAAGTTTTTTATTTTAATCTCAATTTATATGTTGTGCCCAAAAGGAGACATTTAGTACCAAAAAAGTAAAACTAATAGTAGCTATATGATATAGAAGTCCGATTTACATGAAATTTGGTCAACAGATGTGACACGATTAGATATTGATTCTCCGTGAATTGCGTTGAAATCGGTCAATAGACACCGAAAATTTTCATACTAAGCATTTCAACCGATAGTTCCTATGGGAGCTATATGATATAATAATCGGATTTGTCCGATTTCTACAAATAATCTGCGTGCAGAATACACATCTGTACCAAGTTTCATTAGGATAGCTTTAAACTGAGAGACTAGTTCGCATAGAAACAGACGAACAGACGGACATGGCTATATCGACTCGGCTGTTGATGCAGATTAAGAATATATATACTTTATGTAGTCGGAAACGCCTCCTTCAATGCGAGGGTATAAAAATCGGCTCGTCGATTTTCGTAGAACAACCTCAAAATTAAAACCAAATAATACCGGAGTGTTCTAACTGAATAGCCCTATTTATAGTTTAAAGTAATGTATCTTAAGCTCTTAAGACTCAGTGCTGCAAAACCGGATACTATTACTATAGGTATTTAATACACATAGGTGGCAAATCAATTAGAACGACTGACTGACAATTGTGGAAGTCAACAAATTGCCAATTGAAGCATAACAAGAAGCGAGCATATCTCGTTGCTCCAGTTCTGAGATAAACAAGTGTGATGGCGATAATCTAATCATCTGGAACTTAATTGAAATGCATGCCAGTAAACCGAGCGACCCGAGGAAACAAACGACTGACAGATCCCAGATGGCAGATCAGTGTTGACAGTCCATTGTCTCTGGGCAAGCGACAAAGTAGAGCTTAGACTTAAATCAGTTGGCGTAACGCTTCGAGTGCTGAAACAATTTACCTTTTTTTTTTTTTGTCTTTATTGCATAATTATTAAAAAACTGTCAACTTTGAACCGTATTTGCATCGATTTCATCTGGTTTTCTTTCCGCTCCGACAGCTATAATGAGCTCCGTGTGTGTAAGTGTTTAGTCGAGATGCTGCGTCGCCTCGGGCAGGCAGCTTTTTCTGTAGTTTCCGCTCAGCTAAGTCCAGCCAAAGTGCGTCAGCTGTTAATCCGTAACTGTAGCTACTTTAATTTCGTTTCATTGCCACCCGTTCCTAACCTATTTGTGTGTGTTCGTCTGAAACGGCTCAAGCAATAACTGTACATTTAATGCTTGTTTCATTTCCATTCGTTTCTAACATCGCGCGGCTTCGATTCAACTCTGATTGAGTGTTTTAAAATCTAAAAATTTCTAATTTTTTCCATTCTTTTCTGGCAGCCCAAGTATATCAAAAAATTCTCTGCAGCGGAACGTGAAAAGTTTTTCGATTCCTTTGATGTTGTTTTTTGCGATTGCGACGGTAAGTAACACTACATTTCTTTAATAGTGTAAGATAAGGTCTTTGGTAGTAGCAAATAATACGATTTAAAGGATTTTTTCGTACCTAACCTTACTTTTTTTTAACCTAACCTTACTTTTGAGGTTAATTCATATAACAATTGAGATAGAGTGTGGAAGAAGGAGATAAGGCGGTTAAGGAGACAGTGGGGATAGATTATAGAGATGAGAGCGAAAGAAAGTAAAGAGGAAGAAAAGACAGAGGAGAATTAGGGGAAGGAATTGGGAAAGGAAGAAAGAAGTTGATCTAGAAAGGATGAAAGCCAAACAGAGAGAGAAATAGAGGCAGATGAGAATTTTGGGAATGAAACGGCAAGGGACGAAAAATGAGGATTAAGAAAGAGGTTAGGTGAAAAGAGGTGGATAATAAAGAGATGAGAGCGAAAGAAAGTAAAGAGGAAAAATAGTTAGAGGAGAATTATGGACAGGAAATGGGAATAGAAGAGAGAAGGGGATGAAGAGAGAGAGAAGGAATAAAAGCAGGGAAAGGAGTGAAATGGAGGCAGAGGGGATTTTATGGAATGAAACGGGTAATGTAGAAGAAAGTGGATGAAAGGATCGAGGTAAAAGCTAAATAGGAAGCAATAAAGAGGCAGAGAGTGTTGGCAAGGAAACGAGAAAGGAAGAAAGAAGTGGATGAAAGATAATAGAAAGGAATAGACTAAGAAGGAGAAGGAAACAAGGAAAAATAGGAAACTAAGCTGAGAGTGAGAAACAGAGAAAGATTAGGTGAGGTGAGGAAAAAGACGAACAGACACAAACCTGTCTCCAACTAACTGTTCCCCCCTTGTGCCAGGTGTTGTCTGGTACACTTTGAGGGACTTTATACCCGGCTCCGCAGAGGCGATTGCGGAGTTGCAACGCCGTGGCAAGCAGCTGACCTTCGTGACCAACAATAGCATCAGTTCCGTGGATCAACATCTACAAAAGTTTGACGCCCAGTTGGAAACTAAAATTGAAAAGGTAAAACATTTAAACTAAATACATAAATTATTAAGCTCATTTAAGCTCATTTCACTTTGTGGGCAGCAACAAATTGTGCATCCGGCGCAGAGCATCTGTGATCACCTCAAATCCATTGGCTTCGATGGTCTGATCTATTGCCTGGCCACGCCCAGCTTCAAGCAACTGCTGCGTGATGAGGGCTTTCGTTTGTGTGCAGATCGCGAGGGATTCGTCATTGAGTCCATTGCGGATCTGCGAGAAGCCGTTTTTGGATCAGAGACCGTTGAGGCCGTCATCATCGACGTGGACTTCAATCTGAGTGCCAGCAAGCTGATAAGAGCCCAAGTACAGCTGCAGAATCCCAGCTGCTTATTCTTAGCCGGTGCTTCAGATGCCTTGATACCTTTTGGCACTGGCAATGTGATCGGTGGGTATTTAGTTGCTAATTCTCCAGTGTCTTAATTTGATTTTAGAATAAATTTTGTTTATGATTAGTCAATTATTATTTTTTTTATCGAAAGTAATTTTAATTTATCAATTTTTTTAGTTACCATTTTTTTTTTTAACTTTTTTCAAAAGGAGTTAAATTTGTTTGTGCGTAGCAGGCTGAAGGAAACTTCTTCGACCCCATATAGTATATATATTCGTGATCAGCATCAGCAGACAAGTCGATATAGCGATGTTAGTCTGCCTGTCTGTTCGTTTGTTTGTTTGAACAGCTGTTAAGAGCCCAAGCCAATAAAATTGGAATGTAAGACGGTTTATAGTGTACACAGATCAAGTTTATTTCAAATTTTTGCCATGAATGAGCACGCGGTCTTTTACAGTCTGCTCGCTCGACTTTCTTTAATGTTAAAATTAAATTTCTATAGTGGAAAATTGATTTTTAAATTTCCTACTCTGCTCAATTGTTTTCTAACATAATTTATACACTCCCCTACAGGTCCCGGTCCCTTTATAAACGTTGTGAGCGAGGCCAGTGGACGACAGCCTCTGGTGCTGGGCAAACCAGGTGATGCACTGCGTCAACTCTTGCTGAAACGTCATCCCGACACACCGAATAATCGAGTGCTCTTCGTGGGTGACAGTTTGGCCAGTGACATTGGCTTTGCTCGTGCTTCTGGCTATCAAACACTGTTGGTCTTGACCGGTGCCAGCACAGCCGCCGACTTGGCCAATTTGCCGCCCGACCACGCCCACATACCTGACTACGTATGCGACTGTCTGGGCGATTTGTATGGCAAGTTGGAGTGAAGTCGAGTGAAATGATGTCACAAAAACAAACCAATTACTACGGTTAATACATTTTTACTACTTAACCGCTTCCCATAAAATAGTTTAAGTTTTTTTTTTTTTTTGTTTTTACTACAACAAACAACTTAAACTTATTAATTACCTTTTTTTTTGCTGTATATTGTAAGCTAAATAAATAAATTACAATCTGCACACTTTCAAAAATTTCTTAAAAATGGGGAAGTTTGTGGATTAGTGTTTAAACAAGAAAAATCGATAATCTTCGACTCGCCGAAGATTCAATACCCTTGCAGTCATGCATATTGCGTTAATTTGGTTTCAATCACCAACTATTTCTATGGTAGCTATATGATATTAAAGTCCGATTAAGATGAAATTTGGTCAACAGATGGGACACGATTAGAAATTGATTTTGCGTTAATTTCGTTGAAATCGGTCAATAGACACGGAAAATTTTCACACTAAGCATTTCAACCGATTGTTCCTATGGGAGCTAGATGATATAATGGTCTGATTAGGATAAAATTTGGTTAACAGTCGGAGAACGATTAGAAATGCATATCGCGTGAATTTGGTTGAAATCGGTCAATAGACACCGAAAATGTTCAAACATTTCCATGCATTTCGACCGATTGTTCCTATGGGAGCTATATGATATAGTGGACCGATCTGTCCGATTTCTACAAATGATCTGCGTGCAGAATACACATCTGTACCAAGTTTCATTAAGATAGCTTAAAAACTGAGAGACTAGTTCGCATAGAAACAGACGAACAGACGGACATGGCTATATCGACTCGGCGGTTGATGCTGATCAAGAATATATATACTTTATGTGGTCGGAACGCCTCCTTCAATGCGCTACAAACTTCGTGACAAAAACGATATACCCTCTGCAAGGGTATAAAAAACGCTTATTTTCCAAATTAACAGCTTAGTTGCATTTTTATAGCGAACTATGTGAACTATAAATGAAAACCACAAACATAATTAGCCATTCAGCAAAGAGTACTGATATCGATAAGTAAAGCAAATCAATTATGTCTTTTACGGTCGTTGCTGGAAAAGTTGAGCTTTATAATATTAATGGGTTGCCAATCGCAAAGATTAGCACAATTTCTTATTTTTAAAGCTTCTAATGCTATCATTTTATGTGTTCCTCTGACTCCAACATAGCTGCAGGGCATTTAATAGTCTAGTGGTCTTTCCTACTACTAATCAACATTATCTCTATAATCTAGGTTATTTACCAGACCAACACTGTTTTGCGAAAGGTTTAGCCGAGTCCAAGCTGATAAGATTATGGCACAAAAAAAGTGATCGCAGTAAACACTTGATTAAACATATATTTATATATTCATGTATTGAAGAAATATGGTAGCTGATTTATAAACATGTGTAGTAGTCACTATCGTGAACTTTTTGGCATAAACTTTTTATTAAATATATATTAAAGTGCACAAACTTACAACCATTTTTACTGACTACTCTGTAGTGCTTTTCACTTTCGTCACTAGCGTTGATTTAAATAGATTTTAAAGAGCGAGAGCTTACAGAAATAATAATATTTTCTTGGTGCCAACTTTTGTCACTAGTTTGCATTAAAATATATATGAAAGGTGAGTATTTTTTTGGAACTACTTGTTGGTGTCCACTTTTAACCCCAGTGATTAGAGAACATAACAAAATTAACCCCTTTTAGGCTATAAATTAAGTCTCTTTATGTAATACAGAAATTGTAAGTGTGAAAAGTTGCAGATGTTCCATAGTACTCCATAGTACTAAGTCTCTAGACATGCGCCTTGGGTGCGAGTTCCTCGCAAAATTTCACAAAGTCCGCCATACTATCCGCATAGTAGTCCGGCACCAGATCGGGCGCGGTTTCTGCCTGGAGCTGCTCCGGCTTACAGCCACCAGAGAGCACGAGTAGTGTCTGAAATCCACAAGTGTGACCAAATTTCACATCCTGTGCCAGCATATCGCCCACCATAAGCACCCGATCGGGCGACTTTATCTTATGTTGTTGCATCAGCATGTTGCCCAATTCACGCCCAGGTTTACCCATCACCAAGGGCTCCTTGCCACTGGCCTCTACCAGCACGGAGGCAAAGGGTCCCGGTCCTATGATACTCACATCCTTGGCCACCGGCAGCAGACGATCTGTGGCGCCGATTAGCAGCAAACACTCCGGGTGACGCAAATAGAGATGTGCACGCAGCAATTTAACCGAAGTCAAATTGAAATCCACATCGATGACCACAGCACGCACGGGCTGTCGGTCGAAGATGTTGCGCGCCAGATCCTCGTAGGTTTCCTCGATGAACTCCTGGGGCTGTCAGAGGGGAGAGTTGAAAGTTAAGGATATTAAGTACAGTACAACTTTGTACCAAAAGTTATGCATTTTGGATTTTTTCGCCTTTTCTTTTAATCTGTTTTAGAGACATAAACAAGTAAGAGTCGAGCAAGCCGACTGCAAAAGAGCCTGTACTCATTCTAGTGCCCATTTTTCCGTAAGAAGAATTAACTTTTGACCGATTTGTCCGATAGTTGCTATAGGCTATAGTTGTCCGATTAGAATCAAACTTGGTGAGGATAGTGCCATATGAATAGTATGATAGTACCATACATATATTGAGTAAATTTGGTTTCTAAGAAATGGTCTTATGATTTTTACATTTTGCTGGACCGGTAGGGTCAATTTTAAATAAGATTGATCTGCTCGCGAATGAGTCGGACTTTCATTCTAAATTTGGTGGCTCTATCACTTATAGGCTCAGAGATCTAGATGCTCATACAAACAGACGGACAGACGAATATTGCTTTATCGACTCGGCAGTTGCTGCTGATCAAGAATACATATAGTTTATGGGGTCGGAAATGTCTGCTTCTACCTGATAAACACACATCGCTACTGGCAAAACTAATAGACCACTCTACTCTAGTTAAAAATACGGGGTCTAAAAATATTCAAAAGTGGTTTAAATCACAATTTCAAAAATTTTCCATACAAAAATTCTAGGTATTTGAGGGTTAACAAACATATTTCTAAGCACTCTGGGACTCTTACTTGATAACCCAATGTTTGGGATCACAATTCAATAACATTCAAATGATTCTTTGAACATTTTTTAAAGCGGATTATTGGCATTGATATGCGTCTTCAGAAACGCAAAAAATATATAAAATTTTACTGAATTTAGTGATAATTGGATTCTATCATTTCTTGGTACACAATGTTTGCAATTGGTACATTCACTTTTGGTACATTCTACTCAACTGATATTCCGTTGGCAAGTACTTACACCGTCGATCAGCTGATATCCCGCTTCACGTAGTAATTTCTTAAACCTTGGCGCCGCTATAATATAGATTAATCCATCAAAATTAATGCTCTGCAGATAAAGGATTAGAGTCTGGGCGGGATGCCAGATCTGTTCCATTTGGACTTGCATGCCCAGCTGATCGAAACGCTTCAAGGCCGCACTCAAACCGCGGACACTGTTATTGGTCACATACGTGATCTGTTTCCCGGCACGCTCCAGGGCTGCATACCCATCGGCCGCATTGGGCACATTGTAACCCATTGTCCAGATGACGCCATCGATGTCGCTATAAACGTGATCAAATGAGGCCAAAAATTCACTTTTCTCCTCCGAGCTTAGGGCCAAAATGTGTTTGGGTTTCTTTGTGGAAATGAACAAAGGAAATATTTTGTTGAGCTTGATCGACTGTAAGATACCCTGTGGAGTCTAAGAAAGGTTCGAAGGACTACTTTAGTATAGATTTCAAGGGTATACTTGAAATCTCAACGGTATACTTGAAATCTATACTAAAGTAGTCCTTCGAACCTTTCTTAGACGCAATTTACAATTAATGAAATTCATATACAAAGCAAGACTATAAAATTTCATTAATTTATATACACCTGTTGGCATATTTAATTACAGGGTTAATAAACCCACTATGAAATTTAGTGCTAACTATTTATGAAATCATTTTTTTATGGACATGTTACAAATTGTCTGAAACGCCCATCTCGAATCGATCGAAGGCAAACGGCCACGCCTCTACGCCCCCAACACTGAGTGTATGCATTTGCATGGATTATTCCAGGAACGGGAGCGTGAGTAACTTACGCTGCTGTTGTTGGACATTTCGATGTTACTGTTAACGCTTAAGTAACTGTAAATGTGGGCGCTGTGTGAGGTGCTATCGATGAAACGTTCGGCAGTCAACTAATGTGACAGACTCGACAAACGCATCATAATACAAAGAAGAGAAGAAGAAAAAAAACTGCAAACTGAAATTAACACTTTACAGAGCGCCGAAGACGCAAAGATGAGTGCGATAGTGTGTGTGTGTGTGAGTATGCGTGTGTGTGTGTGTCTGTGTGCTGCGCATAGCTTGATATCATAGCAATAGAAACTACAACAACACGGTCATAATAACAAAGAATGCTGCACTCCAGTTGCCGACTGCAAAATACCTGGTGCACTCATTTAAAATTAGCGCCTATGATTTCTGTACTCTTTTGGCTTCCAAAATGGTCACCCTATACCTACAAATAACTTTTGTTATAGTCATTAATTGTTACACTTGTTGCTCTCTTGAACGTGTATGCACCTTTGGTTTCACTAGTTGCCGGGTATAAAAACAATAACGCAAATGAAACTGAAACTAAAACCAATATCAACAACTCACCGTGCTGCGGCGTCAATGGCTTTAGCTTATCTCTAGATTGTGCTCTCTTCCTCGTGCCTGGCGCTCTCTCGCAATTTCACCATCTATCACTTGCGCTCTCTTATTACAGTTTTACTGGCGCTCTTTGGTTCACATAGCAGTTTACTCTCCAGTAAACTTTATTGCACTCACAAGCAAGCTGTAAATAAGACAAACACACGCATACATGCATTTGAAATATGCATGTGTGTGTGTACTATCCTAATTACATGCACGTGTGTATTTGTACATGTGTGTGTTTCTGTAAGAACCGCATTTTTCAAGCGAATTTGTTTACCGATTTAGTTATAGAATTTCTGAAAAATAGTGATTAATCAGCTGTTTCCATGAACATGAATCATGGTAACTGTTGACGCGTGTTTAACACCCCGGTAGTACACAGGTCTATTAAATTTCACAGGTTTATACTAGTTAAAGGGAGCTTTAAGATAATAAAGGAGCATAATACTCACCTTAAATCCAAGTATCTTAGAAATACATATCTCGGCTATAAGGTGGATTAAGTTAAATCGACCTAATTACCGTAATCAGCACATTTATAAAATTATGGCTTTAAAATTATGCTTAATTACAGTGCTTATCGGTTTGGTAGATTTTAGAGCGAATCGTAAAGAAAGCACCACTTCAAATTGGGTCTATATACAGGGTAAACTGTTGTTTATTTATATAGGCATGTTTTTTTTTTGAGCTTAAAACTACTTTAGAATTAAACTGTGCATAAAACTAACAAATTTTTCGACTTACAAACTAAAACAGCAAAAAAATTAAAAGGAAACAAAGAGTAATTTAAATTTAAAATGATTTAAGTGCTCCACGTGAGCCAATGTGAGTGGTAATACTTAGTAGACACATAAATGAGAAATAAATATCGAGCAAATGTGTGTGTATGTTTCTAGATAATAAAAACTATTATAATTAGTAAAAAAAAAAATTAAATAAAATCAGAACATTTTCAACATCACAAGGCCAAGTGCAGTGGTAAGAAGTTTCATGGGTTAAACATACAAAGTTAATAAAATTAATTTCAATATCTCCTTTTCAACAATTGGAGTTTACTTTCCTATCTACCCATCTCAATGTTTTTACGCTTATATCTATCTCTATCTCTTTCGGGTTCGAGCTTATGCTTCCATCTTTTTCTTAACGATGTAATTGGAATTAAATATCATGATAAATAATATATATATATATATGAATACTTTTTCAACGCTTAAAAAAAAAAATTATAAAAAAAAATACATTAAACTTCTTTCTTGGCTGATCCACAATAAAGCCAGGCCGCTGCTAATCCTTCTCCTGTTGCTGCAGTAGCGCCGAAATCTCTTGAAATTTGTGGCGAAAGTCCACGCTACTTTCGCTAATCACCGACAAACTCGACGACGGATCCTGTAATAATAAAGTTATACAGTTGATAGTTGAATTCGTTAACATATTATTGCATTGAACACTTACCAAAATGTCGCGCGTGGCATCAAAATCATCGAGATGACCCAACAAACTGGTCAGCGAGAAATCATTGATGTTCTCCTCCAGCCAACGCGAATTGGATGTGGAATCGCGCAACAAATGCATTGGACTGACGCTGCCGTTGAAAAAGTTTTGAGCTGTTGGAACAGAAGGAAGGCAGGGCGGACAGTTAGCATATACATTTATATATGTATATAAAAATCTGTATATGACTTTGTGATTTCTTAAGACAGAAACAATAGCTACATGTATTACTAAAGCAAAAATGTGTCTCACACTAAATGCAATCTTTCTCTCTTTTCTTTCTATAATAGATATGATGTAGTAGTCCGATCTTAATGTTTAGTTTCTGTACAACAATATCAGAGCCAGCAGCCGTGATTTGGTTTTGTTTAGCTTTAATTTTCAAATAAGCTTTTTATAAATGCTGAATTTTTATGATTTTATGATATGTAAATATGATTCTTTATGATATAGTTATATGGTTTTAACCCAATTTGCCAGAAGTGTGCAAGACAACACTAAAACGACAAGCTGTACGTTGTATCTGTTGGGCTCTAAGTCACACAACTTTCCTTAACCAATATTAAAGCCTTTCCCTATGACTTATGTATACGGCAGATATATGCAGGATATAATCCCATTGAAGCCTATTTGGCATTGACTACCTAAAACCATAATCAAATCAAATTTTAAAGATTCTGATCGCTATGACAAAATTATATGATTTCAGCAACTTTAAATCTGAATTTTGATAGGCAACATTAAAATCACATCTCTGGGTTATTTTTTAAATCAGAAATCTATGTAAAGTCTCTAAAGCTTAGCATAAGTTATTACACAGCTATATTATATCAGAGAACTAAACTCCTTAAATCAGAAAACTTTACGAAAATATGGCAGCCAAATGTTGAGTTGTTTTTACATAATGTAAATTTGGGGAAAGAAAGTGTTGATAGACTATAGCCTGTAAGCACCCTCCTTGAAATTGGCACTACTTTTGCCGCTACAGTTGTATAAATTAGAACTCACTGGTGCTCTCGTCCTGCGCGCCATCAGGCAATGTTGTGCTCGTGGCCGGCAGCGTTGTCTCCTCCACAATGAAGTCCAAATTGGGCATGTCCAAGGCGCCCATGACAACGCATCCGCTATCGCTGCTGTTGCTGCACTCAGGTTGCTGCAGACTCTCAATGTTGCTGCTGCTACTGCTGCTGGAAGCATTTTTGAAAGAAACCGGCATGGACTGTGTGGTGTTTACATGATTGTTCAGATTGTTATTGTTTGTACTAATGCTGCTGCTGTTGTTGTTGTTGCTGCTGCTGCTGCTGACACGATCGATGGGCTCGAAGAGACCGTTCTGCAAGTTGCGCAGACTGAGCACATCGTAGGGTCGTGAGGAATCCGATGAAGCTGGCAATATGCAACGCTGCACCAGCACGTGCCGTGATATCTTTTGGCGTGTGAGCTATAAAGGAGTGGAACAAGGTATTAATAAAGATGTTGACTAAATGATCACTTGGCTAATATATCGCACCTTGGATAATTGACGCACTGGATCCATAATGTTGGCAATGGGTCGACGCATAGGCAGCATGGGCGTGCGAAACATAGACTCGTTGCCATCCTTGGAGTTGACAGCAACACCATTTGCACCCAGTCTAGCACCCGGTGGAGCTGTGCCATTGGCTAGACTGCTCAGCCATTGGGCCTTGGTGATGAGATCACGTTTGCGATCACAACTGTGCCCACAGTTACACTGACGTTTGCGCACACGTTCACTTAGATTGGCAACGAGCAGCAGATGCTTCAGTTTATTGCTAACCGTTGCCGTTGAAATCGCCTTAACGCGTTCCACGCTATCACAGTCGTTGGTGTTGTACGGCAGCGATGTTGCTGCTGATGATGTCGTCGTGTTGGTGGTGGTAGTAGTGCTGCTGCTGCTGGTGGAAGCAGCACCCATGCCAGTTGAACTAGCTGCCGTTGTTAGCTCAATATCGCACCAATAATACTCGAGTTCCAGCTTGGAGTCTTGACCCAACACTACATACAGATCACCAATGGTTATGTCCGCCGAATTGGCTACCGTCCAACCTTTGCGTATGCGCTTGATCACGTCATCGCTGAGTAGTGGTCGGAAATTTCGTGCTGCTGCAGCTGCAGCGGCCTTGGCACCTTTGCCACCGCCAGCGGACAAGTTCTCGCTACGTTTGGCACGTGGCGGCGGCGGTGGTGCCACAACAGTGGGAGTGGCAGTGGCAATGGGAGCGGCATTAGCTGCCCCACTGCTCGTACTAACTGTGGAATCGACTGCATCGTTTGTCAGACTAAGAAGTTCATTAATCTCCTCACTCAGTTCATCACCGCTGCTATTTTCCTGGCGTGGCACATTGCTGCTGCTGCTGCTCTCTGGCAGCTCATCTAGCGGCTTCTCGTGCGCCGGACTGCTCGCTGGCTTCTGTTTCTTGGCCTCCGGTGAACGTTTCTCTGAACCGCTCTCGGTGCGTGCACGCTTAGCACTCGCCGCTGCTGCTGCGGCCGTGCTTTCCAGCGTCTCGCTGCGTACCTTGACACCCAGTCGCTCCTCGTAGGCGGTGAGACAAATGTTGACGCTGCTCAAATACGCCGTAATGCTGAGCAGTGGTCGGTGTATCGGCACACTGGGTTTGGGCAGAAAACAGAGTGCCGGCTCCGCTGGCATTTCAGGTGTCTCAACAGGTGCGGTACCGCCATTGCCCACTCCGCCGCCGCTGCTGCCACTCGACTGTAGGTGCTCCTCGGTAAGACGCGCGTCGGCGCTACGCCATTTGTACTGAAATGTTTTGATAAAGCTAATGAGCTTCTTGTGCAGCGGCACAATGGCGCGTCCACGTGGATTCTGGGCTAGGGATTGAACACGCCCAAATGCCTCCATGTTGGCGGGCGTGACGAACACCTCGATTTTACTGGGCAGCCGTATGTCCTCAAGTGTGTCTGAAGAGGTAAACAAGTAAGAAAGTGTGTGGAATGCATGAGACTCCTTTTTTTTATGTCTTAAAATAAATATAAATCAAAAATAGGTACAAAAATTCAAGAACTCTCAACATTTGAACCATCGACTCAGCGTTTACTTAGCGACAACTCTAAGAACTACGCTAACTAGTGTTGCAAAACGCACTCTTTTACATACAAATCTTCTTCATCACTTAGCGATCACGCCACAGCTGCAGGTAAAAGTCGTAATAGGTTGAAATTTGTTAGAACACACAGCTCAGATTTTTTGTAAAGGGTAGAAAACGAATGGTAAATCATTTAGGTACACAATTACTATTTGTTTATAAAACTATTTTAATAAAACTCAAGGAAAATATTGTTATATACATTATAATCAGCTTTGGTTAGACTTTGACAAGACCTACAAAATCAGTGTGTACTGCAGCTCAAGCGGTTAGAAGTTTATTAGTAAGCTAATCCTTGAACAAACACAGATCTGGTTATATCGACTAGGTTAAAATTGCTGATATAAAGTCCGACATGTCTTTTCTTCATGGCATTTAATTATAACAGATTTTATTCGTCTTGTTGTCGATCAGTCAGTTTGTGATACAAAAAGGTTCTATGAAATTGTTTTTAGTGGTGTTAAGGGTACTTCACCATCGGAATCTCTCTGTTTCCACCGAAGTGATCTCATTTTTTCCCTAACAACAACTTAAAACTCACCATCGAGTTGATTGAGACGACGAAGTGCCTTGCAGGAAGGCGTCTTGATGCGTATATTTTTGCCCTTGCAACGCACAATGATGTGGCCCTGATAGATCAGTTGTTTCAGCTTCATGAAATGCTTCTCCGTTAGAAACTGCAACTTGCGACGCATTTCCCCATAGTTGATCAGCGTGTACAGCTCCTGCGCGGGTTTCTTGAGCTCTGTTAAGGGACGAGAGATTAAGAAATTAGATTGCCTTTAGCACATACATGAACTTACCATCGGTGTAGCGCACATATTTGCTGATCTTATGATATGTCTGATAGTAATGCTGACGCACTTGATCCTTGGTCTTGAAACTATGATCGGTGCTGGCATTGCGACGCTTCAGCTTCGAATTGATGCAAGTGGCGACTGCCTCGAAATCTTTGCCAAATTCATTCAGAGCATCAAAGAAGCAATTGCGTTCCACATTTGCCCAGGTCGTTTTGTTTGCTGCACGCATCTGTGACGGTGTCTTCTGTGCTGCCTTTTCCTCCTTCTTGTTGTGCTCACGTTCGGCGGGAGGTGGCGTCATTGGACGTGTCAGATCAAGTTTCATTTTTTGTATGACGCGTGCACTCGCTCGTGTTCCCGGGCAATTTTGTGTGGTCACCGAGCCCAGCAGCTCCTCGGGTTCCACGTTGGCCATCTTCAGCTGCACTGACCCCTTTCCATTGTGTGTAACTGTAGTTGTTGTTGTTGTGGATTCGGGAGCAGCAACAACAGCAGAAGTTTCGCTTGCATATTTAACATTCTTACACATGCTGGTGTTGTCTTCCATTTTATGCCAATGGCACTGCCTCCCCCCCCACAACTGCAATTAACAATAAACAGTTATTATATATTGTATTTGCTTTCATTTGCCTGTAGATCGCGCCATTAATTTTCACTGGAATTTGTAAACTTTGCACGACGCCAGCGAAAAAATGGCGCTCGTTAATGGATCAAGTCAATTTTATTGCGTTTCGTTATTTTGTTTGGCTTATTTTATTATTTTTGCCACAAGTTGCATTTTTTGCGCACACACACGATTCACAACTTACCCAAAACTATAGTAATTGATTTATTTATGGTATGTTTTGTTGTCGTTCAATGTCTTATTTATCTTCATTGTTTTGCATTTTTAGTAGCGTATTTGATGTTATGTTAAGTCGCGGTTATGCTAATTCCCACCGCTAACATAGCGCTAACATAATAATGTTAACTGCCTTTCGTTGCTGATTTTGCGTTTACGGTGCGCATATTGCGTTCCAAAATTCGCTGTAATCGACCGTTTTCCGTTATTGCGGTTGTTTTGACAAAACGCTGCAATTCTTGGAAAACTAAAGTTTTTTTTTACAATCAATATTTTGAGAAAGTCGCAATTTATTTTTTCGCATTAGCCAATAAAATCGTGGGTTATATAGTTGCGAAAAAATGGCGCTCGTTAATGGATCAAGTAAATTTTATTGCGTTTCGTTATTTTGTTTGGTTTATTTTATTATTTTGGCCACTAGTTGAATTTTTTGCGTACACACATGATTCACAACTTACCTTACCGAATGTTTTGTTGTCGTTCAATGTCTTATTTGTCTTCATTGTTTTGCATTTTTAGTAGCGTATTTGATGTTTTGTTAAGTCGCCGTTATGCTAATTCCCGCCGTTATCATAGCGCTAACATAACAATGTTAACTGCCTTACGTTGCTGATTTTGCGTTTACGGTGCGCATATTGCGTTCCAAAATTCGCTGTAATCGACCGTTTTCCGTTATTGCGGTTGTTTTGACAAAACGCTGCAATTCTTGGAAATCTATAGATTTTTTTAACAATCAATATTTTGAGAAAGTCAAATTTTATTTTTCCGGATTAGCCGTTAAAAGTGTGAGCTACATAGTTGCAATATATTTCAAGGAGAAGGCAAAATGTAATGTAAATAAAAATCAGCTGACTAGCTAAGGAATGTACATCGCTGCATTCATAGCGCTTCAGGAATTCAAATGCAACTCTGCATAGCGTCGTCGCCATTTTGTGGTGAGTTTTCTTTCAAATGTCACAAAGTAGTTTAAACTCAAATTGTTTAGTAAAACATAATTTTATTTGACTTAATATATAAAAAAAAAAAAATATACAAACAGTTGGTAGTGACTATTTAGATTACAAATAAATGCCGACCAATATTAGCACTAAGACTACTGCAATCAGTATAGCAATGAGCATTATCTTTTTCTGCAAAATAAAAGTGGAAAATAATATAATTTAATTAAAATGAAATTATTTTTCTTTGAGTGCAATATCTAACCTTCCGCGCCTTCTTCGCGTATTCGTTGGCCTTGTCCAGCTCTGTGGTTCCCTTGTCGGTGAAAAGCGTCGCTTGATTCGCATGGAACTCGACCCTTTGTATCGTCTCGCTCTGCTCCATGACAAGCGTTTGGATTCTCATGAACAGCGCGTGTACATCCTCAATGGACTTTTCCAACTTTTTCAGCTCGTTGAAGCGATCCATGAGATCTCTTAGTGTTTGTCTTTCCATTTCCGTTTCTTGTAAAATCTGAAGGTATTTATTCAAATTTTAAATACAGGAAAAAAATAAAAATTGTATTCAAAATTAAAAAAAATTAACTTTATAAAAAAATGTAGGCATTTCCTATACCAAATATATGTAAAAAATTTGTGTTTTTGATAGACACACTGAAAAATTTCTTGGTTTAACATTTATTGATTTTTTTTTAAACTTTTCAACATTTTTGGAATATTCGAAAAAATTAATTAATTAATTTTTGTGCCAAGCATTGTAAATTTGTAGGAACACAAAGATTTCAGAGTTTGGAATGAATGTTCGTCTATCGAATATGTTTTTTAAATGTATAAAGTTATAATCGATTTAAAAAATCCGCTTTTCAAAGGTATTTTGCAGATTGCTTAGCCCAACCGATATTGAGTATGTTTCCATACACACTACTTCCATATTCAGTATAATCGGCCATAGCTTTCTAGGGAAACTTTGTAGTCAAACTTATGGTTAGAACCGATAAAACATATTCTATAATTGTTTCGGGGGAATTGGTGAGTATAGAAGACTTAAGCTTAGAGTTATTTTGAAAAAATGCCGTATAAATTTAAATTTATAGCCTGATAAATTTTGGTTAGAATTGTCCACAATATTCTATAGTTCTTAAAAAATTTGTTGTTTTAAAGAACAAAGTAAATGTTATTTGCCAGTCGAATATTTTAACTATTTTTGGGATCAACTTACGTTGTCTACAAAAAGCTTTGTCGTTTTATTCTCGATCAGTGTCTCGATCTCCTCCTCGGTGGCGTCCGAGTTGACTGTGGATTAAAATTGGTTTATTAATATTACTCCATAAATTTTACCCAAATAACGGTAAATGTCTACTCACTGAGTTTTGAATGCATGCGCAGATTATTCTTAACTTTTGTCTCGTAGTTTTGAAAGAAAAGTTCGTTTTTATGCCAGAGATTTATGTAGGTCTGATATAGACCATAGAATAGCGTACGCTTCATTCTGGCCTCCAAAGTGTAATCGGTTTCTTGCGGCAGATTCGCTTTCAGTTCCTTGAACCGGTTCACTAATTGATTTCCCAAACGTAAATTTTTATTGTGCAATTCATCCATATCGTTTTCTGCAAACCGAAATTAATTAATCAATATGGAGGTGTTAGTGTTACGATGTGTTTACTGTACCTACCACAGAAAGAGCGCAGATTTATGGTCTGAGACATTCGAGTCATCGCATCCAAGTTTGCGGCGATCTGTGCGAGTTGTTGCCGAATTCCCGAGTACTGAAAACGGAATGAAATTTTGTGACAAAAAAATTAAGAAAATTTTAAAATTATAGAACTATAAAGTCGAAGAGTATTCTAGTCACAAACATTTAATTCTGTGATGGATTTTATAAGTTTAAAAGGAAATATTCCCTTAATATTAAATTTTTAAACATTTTCTTAACTCTGCGATAAGTTATTTGTTTTTAAATGCACATAAATTGGGCCTCTTTATACCTGGTACACGTAGAGTAAGAAAAGAAACAAAAGGACCTCAGAGACTATAAGAGCTAGAAAGATGAAAGAGGTCGCAAATGAAAGGTACAATACCCAAGCAGTACAAGTGGGTTTTCATTTTTTAGGACGCCCACTTTAAGGCGTTCTATCTTCATATAAAGGTAAATGTACAGGTAAAACTAGAATGTTTTAGTATAGAAAACATAGCTTGTTGTTAGCTATGCTATCGGAACCAAATTTACACGAATAGTACATGTCTTGTAAGTACATGTACTGAACAAACATTGCCATTTTGCCGACCAAATCTGTGAGAAGGTTCCCTTCAGTCGTCTAAAGCCGGCTTTCGGCACTAGAGGGTTAAAAGCAGACGTACGGCTGTGATATCTTCCCCGCTCATACTCTCTCGCCCACTCCCCCTTTCACCCCCTCCCCTTCACGTCTCTGTCATTTCATTGAATGTTTGAAAAAAATAAGGAGAAGCAGACAGATATTAGCATGCAGTTAATGTGATTATAAATAGTGTGTGTTTAGAGTGCGAGAATTCATTTATTTAATTCATTAGAAGCCGGTGTAAGCGACTAGTTTGTTTTTTCCCTTTTTTTTTTGCTTATCACGGGTTCTCGGCAAAACAATTCGATTGAGTAATGTCGCCGGCATCGCAGTGAGAGTTGACGTCGTTGCCAACGTCGCTGAATCATGTGGCCGCTTCAAACAAACGGGCAAAGCTTTCGTTACACACACAAATTCACTGGCAAATTTTTAACGATTTCGGTATTAGGGTGAACCGAATTGATATTAAGCCTTTTTTTTTTAAATAAAATAATTTAAATTAAATATTGTTATATATTAACAATAATATTATTAAAAAAATATTTTTGTAAATGCTTGCACGAGATAATTTTTTTTTAGGTGTATTCACTTTTAAGCCGTTACTTTCTTACATATGACTTGTATTAAAAATTCTTACTTAATAAATTCAGATGAGAATTTATAGTTTTATGTTTAAAATTTAGTAGAATTTTGTTAAAGTTATGTCTGCCTAAGGTATGTATGTATGTCCGGTAGGCGCATTTAATAAGTATTTAAAAAAGACCCAAAAAAAATATTCAAATATCTGTATACCACCGACTACAAGACCTAGAGCTATCCAAATAGAATATAGAGCCAGAATATACAAATACAGTGAAAGCTCTACTCGCAGACAGCTTTTTTAGGTGGACAGCTCACTTAGCCGGTCGACTTTTACATGTTTTTAGCATGATTTTCATACAAAATCTATTCTCTTAGGCGGACATCTTCCATGGGTGGACAAACATACTGGAACCGTGGCTGTCCGGGAAAGGCAGCTGTACTTGTTTCACACACTCTAAACTACCATAACTTAGAACCCCTAGAGCTATCTCCAAATTCTGTTATGTCCAAATCTGATCCTATTTGAATAGCAGCATATTTATATCAAATTAAACTGTCACTGATTGGTACTATTCATAAAATTGACACATTGCTTAAACGGTACCATTTGGTGTACACTTTATTTGTTCACAGTGTATGCTACTTACGGGATTGAGTATGGCATCCAAATTGGTGCCGTGTTGTGTCATTTTGTCGAGATCCTTGTTGTCCCCACTGTTGTTGTTGTTGCTGCTGCTGTTGTTGTTGTTGCCGCTGCTGCTAAGCGACTCGGTGGTCGCGTTGTAGACGCTGAGCAGCAACGAACCGTTCGAGGATGACGACGCTGAGTTGGAGCTCAGCGAACGCTGCAAAAAAAAGTTAGTTACAGTTAAAACGCTTGTAACGGTCTGCGCTTTACAGCTGCACAGTGGACAGCTCTATGAAAGTTCGTCTTCAAAAAAAAAAAAATAGAGAGGATGAGGAAGAAGAAGACGATCTTTTCACACTTCTCGCGGCATTCACATGCCGGTTGAAAACTTTTTGGCTGCGAAATGCGCAATCTGGACAACAGTGTAACGAGCGAATGAGTAAAGGCGACCAACCAATGTGGTAAAAATACAAAAATACAGAAAAAATAATAATAAAATAAAGAAAAAAACAATTGTGCAGTGTCTCATCGAATGTGGAATGGGCCAACTTTATCGCCCTTATCTATGAGCAATCTAGGTGCTTTCTGATAAACGCCCATTCTCTCACACTTCCCTACCGCCTGCCACGCCCACTTTCAAGTGGTTAACGTAATGTTTATGCCGGTTTTCGTTGTAGTATTTGTAAAAACACAAAAAAAAAACAATTATTTCGCTGTAGTAATGCATTCAAATGAAGCAATACGATTGTCACAGTGAGGCCCCCCATTTATAAAACAAATAACACAAAATATATTTATCCGTACAGTGAAAACATACACGACATTACGAAACTAAATTTTGTTTGGAAAAACTTATTTAAGTACTTATACATTTTATTTCTGATCTGCTATGATCTTAGAAATATTTTTAATGGTTGCTTTTTAATGCCTGAAGGATCTTTGATTTTTAAGGGCGTGTTAAAAAATCTTTGTCAGGTTAACTTTTAAACTTTCCAGAACATTTGGTTTATTTGTATGTTATTGACTTTAAACTATTTCATTCGAATTTTTTTTTGGTTAATAATATAGGAAAAACATGAAAATATACCATAATTGCAAACTTAACTTCTAGTAAACATTTAATTTTAAGTGCACTATTTTATGCTGTTGCTAGCCCGCGAAAGTTACACGCATTTAAAGGCTCTTAAGCGCAAAAATTAAAAAGTTTATGCTAAAAATAGCCACAGTATTACGAACCGGCGATAAGGAGAGAACGGAAATTAAGCATGTTTTTAGCAAAAAAAATGTTTACCTTTGGAAATCAAATAAATGGAACAATTATAGTTGAATTGGTAAGTAAAAAACAATTTAAATGAAAAATTTAAGGGGTTTTTACATAGTGAAGAGCACAATACTGTTCCGCGCGCTGTTGTCGATTTTCACTTAGCCGATGAGTCTGTAAAATGTTTGGAGTTCTGCGTAACTTCATGTAGGTACGGTTTACAACCTTTACAACCTACCCTAAAATTTGTAAAATTTTATAAGCCGGATTTTCTAATTCCAATTGAGTGCACTGTTGCCACTTTTCACACACGTATACGCTTATAAGATTTGGGCAGATTTATTAAATGCATTTTATGTAGTTTTTGCCACACTGTGTTCGCACAATTAACACTACGAATCAGAGCCATACACAGACTCCCCCAACCACCCAAAAGTGGGCATTTCGAAATATTTTGTCTGACTGAAAAATAAAAAAAATATTTAACACTCCAAACTTACCTGTAAAAGCTCCGGCAGCCTATCTCTGGCCATTGTGAATGTATGTGTGTGTGTTTCGGGGTGTCTGCGTGTGAGTGTGTTTGTGAGAGTTGTTATTTTAAGTGATTGTTGTTATAGTTTATAGTATTTATTGGTGGTTTTGTAAGCAATGACGCGTTTCATTTATTTATTTTGATTTTCATTTATCTTTCGTTTTGCTTTTACTTCTTTTTGCTTTTGTTTTGTTATTTATTGTTTTAAGGCACTTTATTTGCACATTGTTTCAATTGGTTTTTTTTTTTTTTTTGCATAAATATAAGCGACAATTGTCACTGTTCTTGTTCTTGCTGCTTGCTGTTCCTCTGCTTGTTCTTGTTGCTTTTGTTGTTGTGTCTTTGCATAATGGACGACGCCTGAGCGCAAGTTGCGCTTTGAGCTTTTCACTTGCGCTGCTTGCACTGCTTCTTGTTGTTGTTGCTGCTTCGACTGCTTCTGCGACTGTTGCTGCTGCTGCCACTGCTACTGGCGCTGCGCTGCTGCGTTTTGCGTCCTCTTCTTGTGCTTGCAATTTTTGCACAACGCCAACAGCTGTGCTTTAACGGTGCGTATTGAGCTCTGCCAATATGAGCAGTGACGTTCGCGAGAGCCGCGACTCCCAAGGAATGCGTGCGTGCGAACGGGAGAGAGATAACAAATCTGATAAGCAGCGCTGCTTATCGAAGTCAAATTTAACTTGCCCTTGTGCGAGAGCGCGATAACAAAGCCATGCGAGAGTGCGGTAGAGCGGGTGAGAAGAGAGAGTGTGAAGTAAAGAGCGTAGGGGCTGCCACAATATTCAATATTTAATGCTTTCAAGCTCTTTTCTTCGCTTTTAAGCTTACTATTTATTTTTATTTATTTATTATTATTGTAGTGACCTCTCCGCGCCGCACGTCGCCTGCATACTAAAAGTGCCGGCAGCTAAATAAATTCCATATAGCTTGTTGCTACTCGTCAGAAGCTGCTACTCAGATTTTTTTCAATTTAAAGATTAGCACACACACACACACACACACAAACAAACAAACACTTATACACGTAGATAAAGTTATGTATTATTCTATGTAAGTTAGTTGTCTGTTTTCTGCACTTTTCGGCGGTCGTTCTAGAAATTGAACCGGTTGCGACGCTCTATGAAATATGTGTTAATTGTCTCTTTCTTTCGTTTTTGTTGTAACAAGTTCACAACAACAATAACAACGCCGTTCAATTGAAGGTAGACGACGCCAACGCTGACGTCGACGTTAGCAGCAGTCGCAGCAGTGGCAGTGGCCGCAGCAGCTCAGCGACAGCGGTTCCAAAAGTCACTTGCGCTAATTAGTTGAACTTTTTCTCTATTTCTGTTTGCTGTTGTTATTGTTTCTTGCGGTTGCAAAACAGTCATAAGCTTGACGCCAACGCTGACGCTAGCATCGCCGTCGCCGTCGTCGTTGCTGTCATTGCAAATTCTTAGTTCTCATTCTCATTCTCAAATTGCTAGTAAAACGAAAAAAAAAACACACGACGCTTTCGTGGGTCACAATTCGCATTTCAATGCATTCCAATTACGACAATGGAACCGTGTGAGGGACAAATTGATATCGGGCGATAATACAGACAAGCACACACGCATACAAACATACGCACGCATATGTGTAAATAAAGTGCATGCAGTTATTTGCATATATGTAAATTTATTTAAATGTAAAATTGAGTGCAGGCACTACATGAGTTACATATACACTGACAAAAAAGGCTGTGTAACTTTGAGGTTTAACTATTTTAGGTACAAAAGGATGGTTAAAAGCTAGACTGTGTTGGGACTTGAGCTTTTTTAAAGCTACAAATTTTATAAATAGTCTAACAAGACAAAATAAATTTAAAATTGCACTTAAAACTTAAAGTAAAATAAAAAAAAAAATTAAATAAAATATAAAATAATATATAAAATATAAATAAACAAAAAAATTAAGTACAATATATTTACTAATGGGTCTAACTTTGTTGTAAAAGCTAGACTGTGTTGAGACTTGAGCTTTTTTAAAGCTACAAATTTTATAAATAGTCTAACAAGACAAAATAAATTTAAAATTGCATTTAAAACTTAAAGTAAAATAAAAAAAAAATTAAATAAATTATAAAATAATATATTAAATATAAATTATAAAAATATTAAGTCAAATATATTTACTAATGGGTCCCACTTTGTTATAAAAGCTAGACTGTGTGAGACATAAAATAAAAAATAAAATAAAATAAAAAATAATATATAAAATATAAATAAAAAAAAAATTAAGTACAATATATTTACTAATGGGTCTAACTTTGTTGTAAAAGCTAGACTGTGTTGAGACTTAAGATTTTTTTAAGCTACAAATCCATAAATAAATGAATAAGACAAATTAAATTTAAAATTGCATTTAAAACTTTAAGTGGAAAATATAAAATATATATTTATAAAAATATATTAACTAATGGGTCTTGTGCTTACTTTAAGCTATAGTTACATATGTTCTCTTATTGTACTAATTTTTAACAAAACTTATTTTTTGCAGTGTACTTGCTTGCAAGCTCAGAGTTGCATTTAATAATTGCATTTATTGCTACTCAATCAAAAGAATTTACTTATTTTATTTGAAACGTTTCGTCGGCTGAAAAGTTCTTAATTAAGCTTTAATTAAAAAATCTTTTAATACACTTTTTTTGAAACAGAATTTTTGGAATTTAAATGAATTAAAATATTTGGCGCATAACGGGGGTATGCACAAGTTGTGCATGCCCGCTGTGAAGCGAACCACAATTTGAACTTTGATTTATCATCATTGAAAACTGAGGCGAAGTGGATTGAAAGCAAATCTGATGAATATACTTATATTTAAATAGATGTATGAGTGTATTAAGCAAATAAATAAATGTGCATGTGTGTGTAATATAAACATTTATTTATTGGAATAAAGCAGTCGCTTGATGTGGCATCATGACTCAAAAGAAATATGCAAACTTCACGACAAATCGTTAAGCTCACTGCGGTTTAAGCTGAGTGAAAGTTGCTTGGCGAGCTGCGAATTAAAGAACAGCTGAGAGAAAGAGACGGAAACATGCAGTGGGAAAGAGAGGGAGAAACTTTGAGAATGAGAAGACCGTACGGCTTGCAGGGGGAAGTCCAAGTGGACTGACAAATATGTGATTTTTTGCACAGGAAGTATTCAAAAATTCACATCAATTTAGATTAAAATAAACTGTGATTCAACAGCAGATACCCTGTAATTGGAGGGGAGACTCAGAAAGGTTACAGGGTATACCAAGTAGCTAAGGTAATAGAGATTACTAAAGAAAGCCAACATAACTCGCTGCAATTTAGTGAAAAATTAATGCGACTAGGAAATACCCTGTAATTAGTTGAAAATTTCTACAAAATCCAAGGAGACTTAGATTGAATTGTGTCGACTGTGGAAGGTCTGCAAAGTGCTTAACAAATTTTTGAGTAAAAAATTAAGTTTAGTCTAGCAACATATACCCTGTAATTGTATGAAACACCTTAAAAGATAAGAAGAGCTTAAAGTGCGCTAACAAAATAGAAACGAGTAGAGGAAGCACTCAATATTCTCACTGATTTAAAGGTATTTTAGTTTGCTCATACAAATAATACCCTGTAATTAGTTTCAAAATATAAAAATAAAACAGCTGACAAAGATTAATTAAGGTATTGGAAGCGGCAGTAAAATAAGCTTATAGAATTCACAAAAATAAAGTGATATACCAAGTTTGATTAACCAACAGATACCCTGTAATGGGATTAGACACCTATGAACTCGGCACAAAAAGATAGAGGCACAAAACGATAATTAGGCTGAGAGAATGTACACAAATCTCAAATCAATTTGCTGATAAATCAAGTGTACTTAGTCAACAAATACCCTGTATTTAACTAACTAACTAACTAAAAGTGAAAAGCTCATTTACATACATATGTAAGTGATAAGATTATATTAATCTTTTCAAGAAAAAGCAAAGTAAATCACAACTAGATACCCTGTTATATGCATACGATTAAGCAAACCTTAAAAGCAGCTGCAACTACCCAATTGAAATACACCCAGACTACAGGGTATCTCAAGTACTTTTGCCACTTATTTTCAACTTGTGTCACATTTAAATTGTATTGTCAGCTGATAAACAGCTGCTCTCATCTTCAGTTGAAAACCGTAACGAATTTGGCGTTGAGACTGGAACATGCGTGTTCAGACGTGCACAAGCGTGTAATAAATTTAATAAGTCCGCTTGGCCACTGATCTGTGATGTGTTTGAATGTTAGCTCTAGCAGCTAATGAAAACTCTTCGAACTGGACAGCGTGAGTTATACCCCGTCAAGCCCAAACACCCTTTGGACCCACACACCACCCTCCACCCTCCACACCTACCCACTTTCAGTTAGCCGCCTTTATCCCCAATTCAGTTTTGGAAACAAAATTTGGCTTCAGCTGCAGCTTCAATGGCTTTTGTGTAACACGAGCGATGTATTAAAAATATTTTCATACGCCGTGTGGGCTGCCTTTTGTTTTTTATGTTTGTTATTCATGTTGCTGTTGTTGTTGTTGTTGTTCTTATTGTTATTGTGTTTTGTTGACGCTAGTGTTGTTGTTGTTGTTGTTGTTTAGCTCTTGCTTTAGCGTAGCTTTGTTTACAATTTATTTTGTCATGTGTCGAAAATTGCAAATTTATGAGTTTTTGATGAGTCTTTTTGTGCTCGTCGCTCGCAACGCTCGCAGTTATTTGCTGGTGTTTGCTTTTATGTGGGTCAGCACACATACACGCAGCCTGTACATATATAGTTATATATATATAGGCACACGCACCGAACATGTCCTGGAGCATCCTTTCAGCATGTCGTGTGCTTTTGACTTTTGATTAAATTCGCACGCGCAAAACTATAAATGACACACAGGCAAAATCAACAAACAAGCCATGGCATAAAACAACGCAAATGCGAAAAGCAAAATATAAAAAAAAAAAAAAAAATGGTATAGCAAGCCCAATGCATGCAGAAAAATAAAAACAATTGGAAAAAACTATATGAAGGTGCGCTTGAAAAATATTTATCTAGTTTTTGTGCTACGCGTCACGGCAAAAATGTATACAAATTGCTTTTAAAGCCTTTAAGGCATCTGCTCACATGCACACACACGCGAGTAAGTGTGTGTGTGTGTTATGATTGGCTTGGCTGCTTGCGCCGGAAATAACCAGTGAACCAATTTAAATACGCGCCTAAAACTATGCAACGCTTTTTTTGTTTGCACCTCGTAAACCATTTGCATAAAAGTCACAAAACGGCAGTGTCGACTGCCGCCACACACTGAGTGCAAGAAATGACAAAAACCAAAACCCCAAACACGTGCACAACACACTCACATACTGGCACTCTCACTTGGTCTCCCACTCTCCTACTCTCCTTCATACACTCTTCTCTTCTCTAGCGTTTTTTTTTTTTTGGGTTTTCTTTCTTTTAGATATGTCATGTACTCATATGTGGTCATCGTCAACGTCATAATGATGTGAATTATTCATTGCTTATGCTTCAGTTGATGTTTTAATTAAGACGTCGACATCAAAGGTAGCAACAAAATGCCACACAATGGAGCTGTGGTGTGAGTGGCAGCGGCGACTTTTAGTTTGTGGCTTCATACATCACAAATTTACAAAAGCAGACAATAACACTTCTTTCTTAGTAGGTGTCTCTTTTACCCACTCTATCTCTTTCTTTCTCTTCCTCTCTCTGTTTGCGCTTCCTCTATTTGGGTGATTTTGCTCTTGAACAGTCTCTATGGTGCACAGGGCGTATGAGTTATGTGCAGTCTTAAGCATAAACATTAATAGGACACCGCTTTTCAGTGGGGTAGGAAGCCAAGCAGGTATAAATTATGAAATAAATAAATTAATTAGTTGATTAATTAATTAACTAATAATTAAATAAGTAAATAAATAATAACCACTTAATTAGTATACAAATTTTGTTTTCTTTTACTCTTTCAGTGAAGCATACAAATATTTGTACTAATTTAAAATAAATTTGAGAGGTGGGGAGAGTAAGAGGGAAAGGGACAGACAGAGATAGAGAGTGGGGGGAGCGAGAGAGAGAGAGGAGAGAGAGAGAGAGAGAGATCATTGAAATAGTTGTGTTTTAACATAATTGATATCAACTTTAAAAATAATCGAGAAAACATAATTAAATTTTTATTTTGTATTTTATAATTTAAAATATTGAAAACATTCATTATTTTAACTTCACACTCAATAACTTTTTAGACCCCGTTCTCTAAATTTGAACAGGGGCGTATTCTGTTAAGTTAACAGCTCCTTAGCAGAGCTGTTGTTGTTGTTTGTAAGCACACTATACGTGAATTTAAGTCGGCTTTTGACCCAAATGTAAAACAATTTATATTAAAATGTTTAATGGATAGCGAAGAAGGAGGTTTTTACTTTGTGTTAATATAAATGTTTTTATCAAAAATCTGCTTGTTATCTTGTCGCCCGTATTACTTAGGACTTATAGTAATAACCCTTTCTGAAAATATTATAAATAGTTTAATTCAAGTTGTCAAGAAACAACAGTAAAATTAAGAAAAATTTTAGAAATTAATAAACCAATTAAAAAAAAGTTTAATATTTAAACCAATTAATTATAAGTTTTAAGAAGTAAATATTGTTTATTTTTTTATTAATGCATTCACAACGCAATTTTGAAAGATAATAAAATAAGCTTAATCTAACTTTAAAGTGCTTAAATTAAGCTGCTTTAATGAATGCAACTTATCTATATGGTTGATAAATATTTATAAGTAGGTAAGTGTATATACTACAAGTAAATAATTAAGTTGCCTAATATTTTAAGCTGTACCTTAAATTTAAATTTTTATTTAATATTATTTTGTACACTTTTACTATCAGCTTTGCTTTAAAGTAAGACAATTAATAATTAATTATTTGATCAATTCATTTATTTTAATATAATAAATTAAATATATATCTTAAATAAATTATATATAACAAATTAATTAGTATAATAAATTAAATTTACTTAATATAATAATAACAAAAGCTTGAGTTATGCTTTGTCTTAAGTTGAATGGGTTTTATTCTTATTGAGCAGCTTCAAACAAATATTTAAACTTAAATTAAAAATGAAAGTTAAATATGCTTTGTTTGTCTTTTATTTCTTTTATTTGATTCCCACTCCTGAAATGCTTGGAAACCTTTGAATTTCGCATGCAGTTTGATGCGTTTTACAGGCAAACCCAATTTACGCATGCATATAAATATATATAGACATTTATTGTATATATAGTTTTATATATATATATATGTATTTTTTATGGCGCAAAGAAACAAATCGAACTTGCAACGTGCGAACGAATAAGCGCTGAAAGGCAACTTGCGGCATCCGTTGCGTGTTGCGCGTGTGTTTGTGTGTGTGTGTGTGTCTATATCTGTGTAAGTGCGTGTCTGTGTGTTTGCACCTTTTAAAGTGCACTCGGATGTGGAGGCAACAGGGCTTAAAGCGATGCCAGCCATCCGAAAGGCATAAAAAACAGAAAGGCTGCCGCAGCATAGACGCCGGCAGAGGCAGCAGCAGCGGCGACTGCAGCAGAGGCAGCAGCAGCAGCAGCGGCAGCGGCAACGCCAATTGCCAAGCTGCATTATTTATTGCATTCGCGTTATTTGGAGCGCGTTTCGGGGTGGGGCGGGCAGAGCAGTGGCAGTGACGGGGAGCGTGCGGTGTGTGGGGTGCAAAACAAAATGGCGCTACTGCCATAATGGCGGTCGTCGTCGTCGTCGTCGCTGGCGTCCTTGTCGCTGGCGCAGCGGATGCTTGGCATTTATTGCAAGCGACAATATTTCGCTGGCTGCTGCAACAGCAATGGAGCGTCCTGCGGGTGCCGCATCCTGTGCGCATCCGTTGCCATTTTCGCATAGATGCAACTATCCTCGCTCCCACCACGCCACCCCAACCCCCTCCCAACGGTGAAAAACCCCCTGCAGCTTGGCATTATGGCGAGCGTGTCATTGTCAGCGTTGGCAATGGAAATTGGGAATGGTTTTTTTTTTCTCCTTTCCTTTTGCTTTCCACTTCTTTTTTACTCTTTTGCCGCATTGCTGGATCTCGCTCCTATTTGTTTATAATAAAGCGAGCGAATTTTTCACAACACAACGCGATAATGGCAGCAGCGACAGCGTTGAACGGAATGCGGCGTCCAGGATGTGACAAAAGGAGCGATATCCCAAGGATGCTGATGGCAACATCAACGCCAGCTTCCCCAATTCAATTGAAAGGCAGTAAGACAGAGAGACAGAGAGACCGAGAGACCGAGAGACACTCAGACAGAGAGACTCAGTCTGACAGTCTTTCTGGCATCCTTTTACTTATTTGTTTATGCAAACACATAATTCGTTATTTCGTTACTTTGTTATTTTGTTATTACATTTGAGCGGCTGGCAATCAGTGTTGCTTCGCGTTGATGTCCTTTGGCTGCCATCGAGCTCAAGTCCGTAAACGGCTTAGTTTGTAATCAAGCTGCTGACAAGAACACGCATGGGAACGACGACAGCGACTGCGACAGCGACAAGAACACCACGAGCAGTCCAAGTGCTCTCGGTGCTCAGTCCTTGGACCACGTGTCCTTAGACCTCTCTGGAGCACAGTGGGTAAGAAGCACGAAATGCGTGCATAAACTGTGCAAGCAAAGCATAGGTTGGTTGGACTTAAGTCGGAGTTTATATAATTTAAATCATTAAATCCGGTCCGATGTTTTTGAAAAAAAAAAAAAAAATGATTTTTGAATTTATTGTTCAGAAAATCTTAAAAAAAAAACGTCAAAACTGATTTACATTACTGGAAATAAATAAAAAAATATATATATATATATACATATATAGGTACACAGTGAAAGCTCTACTCGCGGACAGCTCCCTCAGGCGGACAGCTCCCTCAGCCGTACAGCTGGCCTAATCTTATAGTTTCTTTAGCATGATTTTCATACTAAATCTGTTCTCCTTTGCGGACATCTCCCTTCGGCGGACAAAAATACTGGAACCGTAACTGTACGGCCAAGTTAGTTTACACTGTATATCTACATATATGATATATAAACACACATTTTAAAATCTCCTCGAGATTCCCATCTATTCTAGTGCAACAAAATACAATTAAATAATTAATTTCATTTAAATTATCTAAACCAAAAATAAATGTAAATATTAAAGCATTCAAATATATGTATTGTGGTATTATTATTTATTATCGTGTTAGATTGGATGAAGTATAATATTGATTTTCGACTTCACGGCTCTCCTCTGCTTTGTTGCACGGCTGCTTATTCTTAGTAGTGCTTCTTGCATTCTGCTGCTTCTTCTCGACTGTTGTTCTTCTTCTTAACACTGCTGTTATTCTTCTTCTTCTTCTTAACACTGCTGTTATTCTTTTTCTTAACACTGCTGCTATTTTTCTTCTTGGCTCTGCTGTTATTCTTCTTCTTAACACTGCTGTTAATCTTCATCTTGACTCTGCTGTTATTCTTCTTCTTGACTCTGCTGTTCTTCTTCTTCTTAGCACTGCTGCTATTCTTCTTCTTAACACTGCTGTTATTCTTCTTCTTAGCACTGCTGTTATTCTTCTTCTTGACTCTGCTGTTATTCTTCTTGGCTCTGCTGTTATTCTACTTCAACTGCTGCTGCTGTGGTCCATGGGGCTGCCACTTAGCTGGAAGGTGGCCAGTGCCTCCTTACATGTATGTATTAATATATTAACAGTTTCTGCTGTTAATCCACTGTACACTTAACATTATGGGTATTCCTACTTAGCAGCCTGCTACAATTTGTACATGCTCTTAATATCATTGTGACTTAATTAAATAAAAACAGCTTTTCAATAAAGGTATAGTGACTGACTGATCAGTCAGCGCAGCAGACTAGCTACTAAGGCGACTAAAACGCTTGGGTTTTGCCAAAAATATTAGATAAACTCTTGATATATTGAAAATATTTATGTTTTCCTGTGCATAACAAAAAGTTTGCTTCTGTATTTTATTAACAAAATATGTTTTTAAGCTACTACATCTGCATTGTTAGGATTCAAAGCTTAAATAAAAAATAAATCTTAAGAAAAAAAGCCATTTAAAAATAATTAATTTAGTCTTTTATATTCACGACCAACCAAAGCCGTACAAAAATTTGCTTATATATAACATATACAGTGGAATCCGGTTATAACGACACTCAAGGGACCGACGATCTTACGTCGTTATACCCGGTAGACGCTTTAACCGAAACGAGCAATGAAAAAAAAGCTTGCATGGGGACCAAACAAGCCATCGAATTTTCGTCGCAATGACCGGACGGAAGCTTTAAGCGGAGTCGTTATAACCGGATTCCACTGTACTTCTATAAAAAAATATATTTAATTACTTTAATTTTATTACATTTTATTAGCAAGTAATTTTAATTGCAAGCAGTAAAAGTATAAGTTAAAATAGCAGTAAAAACTTTGCACTCCTTCCCATTGTGCTGTGCGGAAAAACAGCATGACAAATCGGGCGCACCTTAAGCACAGTAATATTTTTTATTATTTTATCCATTTTTTCAATTTTTTTTGTTGCTGTTCGTCAAATGTGAATCAACTGCAGCTGCAATCAAATCACTTACAAATCTCTCAGTAAATCGCTTTTATTTCGTATTCTACTTAAACGTGTGTTGCCAGCTTTTTAGTAGTGAAAGCAGCTGTTGTGTGTTCTCTGCTTTCTCTACTTTCTCCTCTATCCCCTCCTTTCTCTCCACTCCTACTCCAGACAATTGTAGTTTCTTGCTGGTTTCCATTCAGTCGCTACAAATGCAATTTATGTGTGCGAGTCTATCAATAATTCCATTAAAGTTCCAGCACAAAAAATAAAGTAAAATAACTCCGGGCAGTATAACAAATGTGCTCGGTGATTTATTTCCTTGGGTTGCGTATAAACTTTTGATTTTGTAGTTCATTATTTTTGAGACGATATAATTTTTTTCACTACCTGAATATTTAAAATCTTATATTTTTTTTGTTAATAACTTAATTTAATTTAATTTAATGCCCTTCTGCTCATCACTCTATACAAAAAGCAACAGATATATTCCACTGCAACTCGAGTTGCTTTTTTTTCTGTTTGCTTAGCACGCAGACACATGTATTTGTATTTAATTCACATTATCCTCTGGTCCACACATCTATTCATAATATTGAGTTTATTTATTTATTCAGTTTAAGCCGACTTAAGCATTTAGCCGTTCCTCCTGCACATGTGAGGGTCGAGCACATAAAGTCAAAAGAAAATCGGATTAAATAACGTGCCTATGTTGGTGCATAAGTCTGCCTTGCTGCTGCTTCTCCTTGTGCTTCTCTTTCTGCTGCTGTTTCTGTTTCAATTTCATGTTTCGTTTTGTGGCGCTTCCTGTTGCGCCTGCAACATAAAGTGTTGCCTACTTTTTGGGGCTCTGCGTGTGCTAAATCGTTTTGAAAGCGGCAACAATGGACGATAACTGCGAAATGACTTAATAACCAATACACTTTGTTTTATTTATGTGTAAATAAAACGTTAATCAGCATAATAACTGACTACAATAAAGTGCTGACTTGAAACGTTGGCAGTGGACGGGGGTTTGGCAGCGCGGAGTAAGCTACAGTTGGCGATTAACGCCCCGGCGACTACTTAGCGGTAATTGAAGTTTTTGAATAGTAAATAACACACACACACACACACACACACACTGGAGCACACACACTGTGACAGCAGTATTGTTGTGGCTGGCACACCCTAATGCCTCTGTCTCCCTTTTCTATTGTTGGCTGGCTAAAGCCAGAAATATATCAGTCGATAAGCACGAGGGAAAGGGGAACATTCAGTACTATAATGGCCATAGAAATAAAAACAAAATATTTGCACAAAACGTTTGCCATTGAGCTGTGCTCTGGGTCGCTTCTCCAAACGCTGATTGTGTGCGGCTCACGTACTCGAACCTCAATAAATATTGATGAGCACACAAACACAACATTAAAAAGCTGTGCGTAAAACCGAAGTCTTTGAGTAGGACCACCGCCGTGTTTTAGACAGTCTGGACAAGAAGAATTCAGTCTCGTACCTCCCACGACGCTCACTAATTTGTCTTGCCAGCAACAGTTATAGGCAGTAAAATTTAATAACAATAATAACATCGCTTGCCTAGAAACAACGGCAGCTTTATTTTTATGCCAGTCATGCATGTGCGTGTGTGTGTGTGTGTGTGTGTGTTTCTGTGTCCTTATGTGTGTAGGTGTGGGTGTGTGGATGGAGGGGTCTCAATACAGCGGTGAACCCTGGGGTAGACTGTGTCAGGCGTGGTCGAAGGTTTATGAAAATGACCAGGCGAATGCATTAAATATTTACAACCAAAATATATGCCCTGAATTACGGGGTCCAGGCATAGACAGCGAGGGTTTATCAGTGAGTATTTGTATGAGGAGCATGCAAATATTACTACTATACCTTGATAAATGAAAACGTTAATGCTAGTGCCAATGCTAATGCTAATGCTAATGCTAATGCTAATGCTAATGCTAATGCTAATGCTAATGCTAATGCTAATGCTAATGCTAATGCTAATGCTAATGCTAATGCTAATGCTAATGCTAATGCTAATGCTAATGCTAATGCTAATGCTAATGCTAATGCTAATGCTAATGCTAATGCTAATGCTAATGCTAATGCTAATGCTAATGCCAATGCTAATGCTAATGCTAATGCTAATGCTAATGCTAATGCTAATGCTAATGCTAATGCTAATGCTAATGCTAATGATAATGCTTATGCTTATGCTAATGCTAATGCTAATGCTAATGCTAATGCTAATGCTAATGCTAATGCTAATGCTAATGCTTTGCGAAGATTTTTAAAAATAATGAAGGGGCTGGTTTTTAAGTGTGTCTGATCATGAAGCCGTATTCAAATATCTTGCTAAGTGTTTTAATGCTATTATTTAATAACCAAAACAAAAATTTACCATTGTGCAATGTCTGCTATCTGATATAATGAACAACTTCTGAAACCACCCTCGCGTGTGGTCAATGGCCAGTGTTAGTAATTGAATTGACCTGCGGATTGGCCTTTCGGCCAGTTGCGAGGGCTTCTCCTCCTGCTTCTGCTGCTGCTCCTGCTCCGGCTCATTTCGTTGGTAATTTCTCTAATAGGTTTACACTCAATCTGCGCCTCCCGCCACAAGCAACAGCAAATAAAATGCCGCACAAAAGTAGGCAATAGCTTTTTCCTGTGCGTGAGCGTGTGCGTGTGAGTTAAAGCATAGTTTTAGGCGTGAGTATAGAAAGTGTACGTGATTGTCTGTGTGTGTGTGTGTGTGTGGGGGGTCTGCTTGTTTATTTTTGTTTGTTTAATAAAAATGTAAAACACATTTTCACACTTGTTTTGCGGCTGCCGCCATCTCTCTATTAATTTGTATAAAATATTTTCACAAGCTTTACAGCAATTTCTGGCTTAAATTAATTAGACAAATGTCTGCCCAACACATTGATAGCGTGTGAGAGCATTAGGGCGGGGTATGAGCGGCAGAGACAAGAAGCAATTGGACATGTTAATTACTTGGTATGCATGGCAAATCAGTGTGACGTTGACAGCGACGCCGGCAGCGACGCACAAATAATTTCAGTAATTGGCCGCGTTGACAAAATGCAATGCACACAGCGGGCAGAAAGAGAGAGAGAGAGAGAGAGAGAGAGAGAGAGGGGGACCAAGAGAGGCGCACTCAACGCCCACATTCATGTGCGTGGGCGGGTCGCAACAATGCAACAGGATAAGCCTAATTATCTTGCTGGTAAAGGAGAAATGCAGGCAGATGAGGACAAGATAAACGTGTCGAGTTGTGCGGGGATCAGCTGTGCGTGTGTGTGGCGTGAGGGGGTGACGAGGAGCTGAGACTTGCGGGGTCGCCAGCCACAGTTGTTCAATGCAATCTGAGATGATTTTGCTGATGCGGCGATTGCAACTGCAGCTAGAGATGGGAATTGGCAAAGTTTCGTGAGGAAAATTGGGGAAATTAATAATTTTAAAAGTTGCTAAAAACAGGTAAGAATAAAATTTAAAAAAAAAACTGAATAAAAAGATTTTATAAGAAACAATTTGTAAATTAATAAAGTGGAAAAAACTGTATAAAAATATTTTATAGGATACCATTTGCAGTTTAATATAAAATGTACTCTTTTGTGCTTTTAAAAATAAGTTAGACTTAACTTTTAATCAGCATTTCATGTATTTTCAATCTTTTAATAAAATAATGGTTGGCAAAATGGTTGACTAAAAGTAAGTTTTGTAATGTAAGATGTTTAATATACATATGTAAATATTGATAATGTATGTAACGTTAAGTGACTGCCGATATATCGCTATGCAAGTTATGTTAAGTATCGATGAAGTATCGTCTAGGATAAGTATCGATTATATAGTGCTAAGAACCTGCTGATATTAGTATAAGCCTTTCTCGATTCCTTCTCTTCTTCCGGTGATGCTTCGAGAATACAGACGTGTCTGCTCGATAGCAAAAATAATCTTAGTAAATAAGTACATTTATCATTAATCAAGTCTTTCCATTAGCCTTTTACAATAGCAAATATATAATTGAATGGGAAGAATCTTCCCATGCTAATGCTAATGCTAATGCTAATGCTAATGCTAATGCTAATGCTAATGCTAATGCTAATGCTAATGCTAATGCTAATGCTAATGCTAATGCTAATGCTAATGCTAATGCTAATGCTAATGCTAATGCTAATGCTAATGCTAATGCTAATGCTAATGCTAATGCTAATGCTAATGCTAATGCTAATGCTAATGCTAATGCTAATGCTAATGCTAATGCTAATGCTAATGCTAATGCTAATGCTAATGCTAATGCTAATGCTAATGCTAATGCTAATGCTAATGCTAATGCTAATGTTAATGCAAATGCTAATGCTAATGATAATGCTAATGCTAATGCTAATGCTAATGCTAATGCTAATGCTAATGTAAAGACTTTCTTAGTCTTTATTATTAGAAATTGAAAAATATATGATCTAAATAAACCTTAATTTCATTACCGTGGAACAAAATCTACTGCTATAACCTACTTATCGATTTTAAATCGAACTGATTTGCACTTTAAAACGTGCTTTGTTTATATTATTTTATATATTTTATGCAATTATTAAATTTCATTTAATTTATTTCTTATTCAATACATTTATTTAAATAACTCTTTCCACATTCAACGAAGTTGTTGTTCCATCCCTAGCGGCAACCTGTCGAAAAGGATGAAGAAGAGCATCCGATAAGCAGGCTGAAAGTGGGGAATTGCGTGTGGCATAATGCCTGGTTTTGCTTGGCAGAATGCGGTTGAGTTTCAGTTGCAGCAGCAACATTAAAGCCCCCAATGCGAATTGCGGTAAAATTAAGGATGCAGAAAGAGCGCCAACTGAACTTAAGTGTATACGCATAATGGAATTAAACGTACAAGAATCATATCGAAAATGGATACCATGCTGGGAATCAATGCAATCTGATGAGTGCTTGACTCCACAATATCTGCCATGGTCTATGAATACCTCAAAGTCTTTCAATTCAGTACGGTTTGTGTGTTTGTCTTTGGTGAGGAGCAATGTGTTGTTCAACATTATTAATGTTTAGGATTTCAATTTTGATTACTTTGTAATTTGTATCAGTTGTATTTTGTTTCTCCATTTACTTGTTAGTCGACTAACACTCGTTAGTTTACTATTTTCCATCTGCTCGTTATCGCATCTGGTTACTAATCTCTTTAGTTACTATTTCTGTGTCGTTTCAACCTTTTGAGGCGCTTGTTGTTGAAATCTTAGAGTTTCGTTTAGAGCTACAAGGAAATATTGTATAGCTTCACATCGTATTTAAATTTTAGTTTTTTTTTCATTTCATCACTTTGTATTTGGTTACTCGTTAGTTGCACTCGTTATAGTTTTCTCGTTTAACTTTCCTCTATAATTCAACTGGCATCTCACTATTCGTTACTTCGTTATAACATTCCTAAGTCGATTTTGACTGAAGCTTACTATATATTTGTGCATCTCGTTACTCGTTACATTCACTCGCTGCCACATCTCGCTTCAGTTTCGATTTGCAGCTACTCGTTGTAACTGAAATATTTATATTTTGACTCAATCATACCAGTTTCTACTGTTGTTGACTCATTGCTGAAGTTTACTGTCATTCCTTACTCGCTACTTGCACTCGCTATAGTTTCTCGTTTCACTTTTCGCTGGTCTTGCTTCTCACTACCCGTTACTTGAACTCGTTATAACTTACGTTACTTTCCTAAGTCGATTTTGACTCGTTATTCGTTACTCGTTATTCGTTACTCGTTATTCGATGTGGGGTCTGCACTGCAGACTGGAGAAACATCGATGTTTGGTGACATCGACATGGCTATATCGACTCGGCTTGCGATCCTGATCAAGAATATATATATAGCCCATGGCATTGTGCAACATGTTAACGTAGCCGTTCTACGGCTGCATCTTAGTGGCAAACTTGTACAAATGCTGCGCATTAAATGCAAATTGATGCTGTTGCACCTGCGGCAACGAATGTCATCGACGAGAAGCACAGGGGAAGGGGAATGGGGAGGGGACAGAGACAGAGACAGAGTTTGAGTTGGAGACTGGCAATGGAAATGCTAATTAGGCGCAAATCGCAGCAGTTCAGTTCACAGCATGTTGGGCACTTGTGTGCGCTCTTGGCCAGCAAATTGAATTGAACAGTTTGACGTTTGGCAGCAACATTTGGGTAGCATGCAAGTTTACGAGTAAACGCTAACTGTTACGCCGTCATTGTGGATCAGCATTCGTGGATTGAGATGAGATGCACATTGCAGCTAATTAATTCATTAGCATCAAGTGTTTTCTAGTCGGAGACGTGAGCGCAATTTTAGCTAATTGAAAGCTTTTGCATGCTGGCCACAAAATGTCTTCATAATCAAGTTGAGTAGGTTGTGTTGTTGGGTTTTGTTGCTTTGTAGTAAGTACTTCAGTCTCGTAATTCAATAATAAACAGGCGGCAATGCAATTTGTCAAAAGAGTTGGCCGCTTTGTTCATTTGCAGCCACTGGCCATAAATCGCCAAGCGCAACGCGTCGTATGAGTTATGCACCTGACTCGCCAATACAAACACAAAGGCAAACAGGGAGACAACACACACACACACACACACACAGAGACACTACAAGACTTGCTACGCACGTGGCACATTGGATTCTTGGTGGACGAGTCCTTTCAAGCGTCCGTGTTGGGCAATTTTTCATGCATTTAACAATAGAAGCGTCGTCACTGGCGACATTACTTTGTCCCTTCCATTCATTCATTTAGTCACTCACTCATTCAGTCATTCCCTCATTCACTCAGTCAGCCATGCTGCTATTCATCTCCTGCTTGTTGCTTACCTGTTTGTCACCCGGGTAAGTTGCCTTCATGAAACAGCTCGTGAGCTGAATTAAATGCAGATTAAGATACTTTTATTGGGTAGTTCTATATAATGTATCTTTAGCTTAGTTTTAGGCTCTCACTTAGGTCTGCAGCAAGTATATGTTTAAATGTAGTACTAAACTTATTTATAAGATAGCTTCAAATAGAATATTTCAAAAATATATTTTGGAATTCTACTGTGTTCGTACAGTGGCGTAGCCTGCCTTGACGGGGCCCCATATAGAAATTTGTTTGGGGGCAATTATAATTACTATTTTTACTAATTAATAATTTTCATGAACACCCTGATTTATTGAATCATTTATAGCTGACATAAGTTTTTCTAAAGTTTCTGCCTCATTTACCTACAAAGTTATTGAGTAATTTTTTGATCAGTTTTGTTTTAAAAAACTTCTTTTAGCAGTTGTGACTGGGAAGGTGAAGAATAATAATCAATCTGTTATTACCTCCGGAAAGCCCGATGTAAATCTATTGAATTTAATTAGCAATAACTGCATGAATTCTTTGATTTTCAGATTTTATACATATTTTTAGAGCGTTTAATTGGTCAGCAAATGGAACTCATAAAATACTTAAACCTAAGACTTAAACGGGGAAATCCTGTAGCCAGCGATAGCCAATAAACCGAATTTGGGAAATAAATAAAATTTAGAAGTTTTAATTAATATTTGCATGTTGGGAGGCCGAGTAGCCGGGGGCCCCGTATAGTTGATACGGCAGATACGGCGGTTGCTACGCGCCTGTTTATAACAGCAAATAAAATACTTTAAATATATTTTGGAATTCTACTGTGGAATGTTACTGTGTTCTATAATAAAATTTCACTACTTGTTTCAATCCCGTTTCACACTTTATTCTCTTGCTTAAGAACTTACATTTTCTTCCCCTTTTTCGGTTGCTTACAACATCGATATCATGTTATGTTATGTTGTGTTATGTTATGTTATGCTTCTTCTGTTAATCTACTGTACACTTAACATTATTGGTATTTCTACCCGCTACACTACGTAATTCAATGAAATTGATGACCTTTCGTTTAGTTGACAAAGCCTTAAAAATAGATTTCATAATTTAAAAGTAATTGGAAGTAATTAAAAAGTATTATTCAGAGTATAAATTATTTTGCTAGCATTGAAAATCAATTTGTGTAACGTGTTTGCCGTTTTTTGTGCCATGGAGAGCGAGACAACTTCGTTTATCAGAGAAATTCATAACATTCCGGCAGATTTTTTTTTGTGCTAGACCCTGTACCTGAAAAGCATGCAAACGGTTAATGGAGTGTGGGAAAGGAAGCTAATTTGTTATGTAATTTCTATGTCATATAAAAATGTGATGAGATTTTAATGATCGTTATAAAAACCCAAAATCTTTTTTAGTTCCCTTTTATACCCGCTGTGTGCTGGGTCTTCTACAGTCGGTTTGCTCCACTTCAGTTTGTTTTTTCTCTGCTTTTTTATTGCACTTTGGCCTCTTGCAATTTGCAATTCCGATGGCGACTGTTTGGCATTTGCCTGTTGTTATTTATGCGTTGCCTTGGCCAACCGAACACATATAGGCAGCACTGTAATAAAAGGGTCAGAAGAAGAGCACGAAGAAGGGGAAGACGAGCATGAAGTAGTAGTGCCAACAAAAGTAGAAAATGAAGCATCAGAAAAGCTCAAAAAAATACAGTTATAGCTTAATTTAGTTTGCAGCACTAATTGAAACTTGGCTTAGACACTTGATAGAGTGTTCCTCTGCTCCATCGTCTGACTCTCACTCGTCTCCTGCTTTTTCATCTGCTTTCATCTTTGCTTTCAGTTTCGATGCCATGCTGGTTTTCTATAACAAAGGGGCGCTGGGGGGTTGGCTGCGGGGGGCGTGGCATGGCATGGCATTATGTCTTCACACATGTGACCTTTGTCTGCTCTCGTTTTTGCTTGCCTGTGCTTTTTGCCTCTTCAGCTGGGCATACCCTGTACATTCCAACAGTTTTGGAAAGGAGTTTGATGGACTAGCTTATGGAAAGCTCTATCAGAGGGTATCTATACTGCTCATAAGTTTATTGTTTATGCAAAGTATTTGATAGCTTCTTTTTAAATACAGTGGAATCCGGTTATAACGACACTCAAGGGACCGACGATTTTACGTCGTTATACCCGGTAGACGTTTTAACCGAAACGAGCAAAGAAAAAAAAGCTAGCATGGGGACCAAACAGTCATCGAATTTTCGTCGCAATGACCGGACGGACGCTTTAAGCGGAGTCGTTATAAGCGGATTCCACTGTATTATAATTTAAGAGATTTTCCAGAGTAAAATAAGAGTTTATAGGGTACTTAAGTAGTCATCCCGTTTTTTAATATATTTTTAAAATCGTTTATATGCTTTTATGTTTATACAGGGTATGCTGCAAGTCGACTACCAAGCTGTGCCCGCTGTTTGTTTTTAATATTGCTGCGTATTGTCCTTAGCTGCATTGCAACAGGGACTTTGTAGCTGAGTGTACAGCGTTTTTTTCTTGTTTGGCGGATTTCGCACTACCTACCTCCCTCCACTTTAACACTCGCTCTCGCTCTTGCTTTGCTGTCATGACGCATGCAGCAGCTGTCCGAGTCTCCTGTCTCTGGCTTTTTGATTTCAACAAATGCTTTTCTAATCTCAACTGCTGGTGTTACCCCATTTTCACCCCACTCCCCTTTCCCATTCCCTCCCCCTCCTTGCCGCCTCTGACCCCACAAATTCCAGCATATTTCTCATTTCGTTTTGTCGCCTATTTGTCATTGCATTGCCATTGGCCACAGGCAACTTCTACGCACACATGTCAACAGCAGTAGCAAACAGCAGCAGCTTTAGGCCACACACTCACACACACACACACACACAGATGTTGGGGGGGAGATGTGCGGGGTTTAAGCCGTATGCTTGCAGGCATCTTCAATGGTTTTGCTTTTGCTTTGGCTGCAGCTAAGATGCATTTAATGGCTTGGCCATGGCCACATTTCAATGCGCATGGATAAAGATACAGCAGTGGCAACAGCTACAGCATCTTCGTATCGGGCTTCAAGTGTTGCCTAGTTATGTGGATAGCATTTGGCTTGCAGCATAATGACAACAACAACAACAACAGTAGCAACAATAACAACTCAGTTTCAACTTCAACTTTCCTTTCGCCTGCTAAGTGTTGCCTACTTTCGGGCGCATCTCGAAATTTCTACACAATTCTTATGTGTGTTTGTTTGGTCAGCAAAATATTTGTTGCATTTACTTTGTCATCCATTGTCCTGGCCAGCAACAATTGTTCAATTCTATATGTTATTTTTCTGTTTCTTTTTTCTTAAACAAATTCAATGGGCAAGTTATGCAGCCAAGGGCGTTTAAACTGGGCTAATTTTCTTAGCCTTATTAGAGCAAAGTATTAGCTTAGGAAACTTGTGGTTAGCATAAGTTTATTCATGAATTGTTTGTTCAGAAAGTAAGTACTAAATGCAGTGGGGAAATTATTACCTAGAAACTTAAAATTCAAATTAAAGCGGTATTTTAGAAGGTTTTAAAATAGAAATATCAGGAAACAGCCTGATTCTAATAAAATTTAAGCAAAATATTTGAAATTCTCTGGCAACAAATTTTGCAAACAATTTATACAAAAATTAAAAAAAAGTTTGTAGTTTTTTTTATAGCCTATTAGAAATTTGGAACCATTTTGTTTTAAAGTAAGAGCACTTGGAGCCTTGACTAGATGTGCTAAAAAAGTCCACAAGACTTCACACTCCTAGTGGTAAGTGCAAGTTATTTTTTTTTTTTTTGGGAGCTGTTAACTTAACCCACGTAGCGGTTACCAATAAAATTGCATAAAAAGTGTCACCCAAATGAGCTGAGAAGTTTGAAAAGAGGACGGTTCTAGTGGTGCTTGCAAAGCTGCTGAATGTGTCGCAAAATAAAAAAATACTAGCGAAAGAGAGAGAGAATTAGAGAGAGAGGCAGATAGAGGGAGAGAGAGAGAGAGGGAGAGGGAGAGAGAACGAGAGAAATAGAAGGGATGCTCAAAAAAGACAAAATTTGTTAAAATTAAAAAATATTTTGCTTCAGTAAGAACTTACTACATTCAAGTTTGTAGCTTAAAAATGGCTTGTTTTCTGTCATATAATAAAATATGTTATCATAATTTAAAAAGTTTGTTTATAGATTGAAATATTCATGTATAAAATGGCTAAATTGGCAGCACTATACAGCTAAATTTACGCCTTTACAAAAGCCTTATATCACAGGTTTTAAAATTTCAACCCACGTACTTAAAGTCCATTTATCTGCATAGCTTAAATTCTGTTCAAAACAGTACAGAAATAACCTTTATTTGGCTTAAATACGGCTAAAATACAGAAATGTGCTTTATCTAGCTTAAATATAGCTTAAATACAGAAATGAGCTTTATCCAGCTTGAGTACGCCTAGAACGAGCACACTTATTAACTTAATTAACTTACTTTAAAAGAAGTAATATGCGCTTTATAAAATGTATTTAATTCCTTAAAAAATTTAACATAAATTCCATATCATTTTAGGCTAAATTGCCAACACTGCCTGGTAGCAGCTGTAGTCGTCGCTCAGTGAAAGTTGCCAGTTGCCAGTTGCATGTTCCAAGTTCCAAGTTCCAAATCCCAATTCGATTTGCCGTTTTCTGTGGCGGCTGCAAAAGGTCACGCGACCGCACAGACAACCGCAAAATATCAGCAGACATACCAGACCTAAATGCGGTCCGTCTGGGGACATGGGAATCTGCCACTGCCACAGGCACAGCCATTGCACAGTACTGCCACTACCACTGTTATTGGCAACTCTGGTCAGTGGTCATGTGGTCACTGCTGCTACTCCGGCGAATCAGAGCAAAAGTTATGTTCGGTGTTACGTGCTGTCGAAGGGCAACATACTCGTATTTTATTTGGTTTTATTGATTTTATAAAAAGGATGTGTCTATGGTTTTTAGTTTTTGGCTAACAGTTTTTCTCTTTTTTCTACCCTTTGCTGTACCTTCCCTTACCTGTCTACGTGTTGTTGTTGTGGCACTGGGCCTGGCCTAAACCGCTTGAACTCGACTTGAAGCATTTGGCTTTTAATTTCAATTTGACAAGCACTTGGCAGTGTTGTCATTTCTCTTCTCCTGCTTGCTGTTGTCCTTGCCGGTGGTGTGTGTGTGTGTGTGTGTGTGTGTGTGTGTGTGTGTGTAACAACCCGAAACACGAACAACCAAAACGTAACTGGAATTTTACAATAACTCACGGCATTTGATGACGACTTTTGGTTTCTCCTTGTATCTCTACAATGCTGTCTTACTATTTTCAGCCCACTCTCCCTACCTCCCTCCCTCTCGCTCTCTGTGTCTATCTGTCTGTCCATCTCTTTTCTTGCTGGGTAGCAACATCATGTACGTGCGCTTAAATCTTCGATAACTTTTGTGTTTGTACGTGACTAAAATGCAATGCACCCACAGGCCGAAGGTAGCAAAATTTACTGTAGAATTTAGAATAGAATGGAAAGAAAAATACATACTAAAAAAAGATAGTACTGCAAAGAAAAAAAGGTGTTTTCGACATTACTTATACTTTCTGTTTTTTTTTTTTTTAGAAAATAAAACAAATGCCTTTGTTTTGAATAACTTGAATAAGCTCTTAACAAATTTGTGTGCCATTTATTTTAGACCTAACGATCAAATTTTGTTAACTAAAAAGAAAAATACTAAAAAAAACTTTTAAAAAATACTAAAAATACTAAAAATACAGAAAGTTATTTTTTAGTTAAATTAACTAAACCATAAACCATAAATACTTAGTAATTAAAAAAAAAAATATTAAAAAAATAAAACATACTAAAAAATACGGAACATTTTGTTTTAGTTAAATTTGCTTAACCATAAATTATGGACTACTTATTAATTAAAAAAATATTATTAAAAAAATACTAAATAAAATACTAATATATACTAAAAAATACGGAAAATTATTTTTTAGTTAAATTTGCTTAACCATAAATTATAGACTACTCAATAATTAAAAAAATATTTAAAAAATACTATAAAAATACTAAAATATACTAAACAAAATACAGAAAATGATTTTTAGTTAAATTTGCTTAACCATGAATTATAGACTACTTATTAATTTAAAAAAAATATTAAAAAAAAAAAAAAAACTAAAATATACTAAAAAAAAATGCGGAAAATAAAATTAAATTTGAGTCTAAAAATAAATAAATAAATAAATAATCTATGTATTAAAAACTTTAATTTTATAAACACATTTTCACTGTCTCTATTTATTAGAGATTTTTAATTTTTTATTGGGTATTTAAAAGGAAAAGAAACAAACCTATAACACCCGCTCGTCAGGGTATAGTAAAGCAGCACTGCCTTAGCCTTCGTTTCAGTTTTAGTTGCTGCCTCCAACACAATCTCCAACTCCACGGCAAATTTTCCCATCCACTCCCACTCCCCTACCCCCTCCCACCAGCGCCCCTCTTTCGCCTTATCGACTGTCTCTGTTGGCTGCTGTTTGTGAAATTCTGGCTAGAAAACCGCCTGCGGCTTTTTTGTTAAAGTCAAAGCCGGAGTCGGAGTCGGAGTCGGCAGCAACTGATGCTCGATGATTTTGGCATCTTAAAGCGCTTTAAATTAAGTGCAAAACGGCGGACAAGTCGTCAAACATTGATTTTTAGTGCGGCAGTTGGCTTAGTTTGGAGCTTACTGTTTAATACATTCTAAGAAACTCATTTACGATGTAATCTATTTCAAGTACCTATAGTTATATATCTTCTACTTTATTGTTTTAGAGCTTTATGCCACCAGCGATACAACTTAAAGCCTAGTATTTTAGTATTTTAATGCTATCGAGTTTATTCTGATATCATAATGAATTGATGTATTTTTAGGAACATGAAGTTTAAGACTGATTTAAATTTGGTTAAGTAGATTAGTTGAAAGTTTTCAGTTGAAAAATTTCACTTTGTTCACTAGTATTATTGGTTTTTAATTACCAATTTTTATTTTAAAACATAAAGATATTTTACTACTTTATTAATTAAGCAATTTATTTTATTTTATTTATTTATTTTATTTTATTTTGCTTTAAATTTATTTAATTTACTTTATGTTTATTGTTTTATTTAATTAAAATATACAAAGTTTATTTTCACTGCACGTAACACTTTCAGCTATTGCCATTGGCTCTGCATTGATATTGACACTTGTCAACGAATAGTCGTATTCGTATTCATATTCAAATGTCATGTCATTTTAGATTTTTGTCAATTTTCCAATGCATTTTCTAAAATGTGGCAAACATGATGCGACAATGGCGACGGCAACGGCGACGGGACTTTTGCAATTATTCATGCAGCTAAATATAGTTTGAGGACTTCGGGTCTGTCATTATGACATGTGTACACTGATCAAAATTTAGAAGCTTTTAATAGCTTTTAATAAAAGTAATAATAATAATAATGATAATAATAATAATTATAATAATAATAACAATAATAATAATAATAATAAAAATAATAATAATAGTAATAATAATAATAATAATAATAATAATAATAATAATAATAATAATAATAATAATAATAATAATAATAATAATAATAATAATAATAATAATAATAATAACAATAATAATAATAATAATAATAATAATAATAATAATAATAATAATAAAAATAATAATAATAATAATAATAATAATAATAATAATAATAATAATAATAATAATAATAAAAATAATAATAATAATAATAATAATAATAATAATAATAATAATTATAATAATAATAAAAATAATAATAATAATAATAATAACAATAATAATAATAATAATAGTAATAATAATGAAATTTACTCCACGTAAAGTTTTTACTTTGGAACAAATAATTAAATGTTTAAAATGTCGTTTAATAATTAATTTATATTTTCTGCTTAAAGATAACTACATTTAAAATTTCACTTAATTTAATTTTTTTAAAATTAAAAATTGGTTAAGCTTCAAAGACTTATACAAAGATTTCAAATTAAAGCTGTTGTAGATATAAATCAAGAAATATTAAAAAATTAATATATCAAATATTTTTTAATATTTATTAAAAAGCTTTCGATGTAAAAAGTAAAAACTTATTAAGCTGCAAAAATGTAAACAAACATTTTAAATGAAAGCTAGAAGTTCTGGAAATAAATTACGATGTATTTTTAAAATTAATATACCCAATTTTTGTTAAAATGAATATGCGAAAAATAAAGCAAAACTATATTAAATTATATAAATAGCAAAATACATTTTTCAATGGAACAACTAAGTTTTCTTATACAAAAAAGTTTTTAAATCTGTTTTATGCTTTGTAGCTTTAAATTAAAGTTTAATAAAAATTAAAATTAAAGCTTAGAACTATTCGTTCAATTTAATTACTTAAAATTTTGGCTAATTTTCAGTACTCTCCATTCGGTCTACGTTTTGGAACCGGAACATAAATTTAGTTACTTTTTTCGCAGTGTATGTGAATGCAATTAAACTCAGCTCTACGCGCGTCTCGGCGCTCGTCCCCCGTCCGTCACCCCGTCCGCCCCCACGTCTGTTTGTGCGTTACGCTTTTGTGCTGCGTTTGCATATATTCGGCATTTTGGCATTTATCGCGTTTGCTTATTAATGAGTTTTCCAATAATTTGAAACTGCTTTGCCCAGCGTTAAAGAGGGCGCGAAAGGAAGTGAAAGAGGAGGCGGTTGGGAGGGGGAGTGGCACTTGCAGCTATTGCTCGTTTTGGTATTAAATCATTTATTTCGACACCAGACACATGAGCGACGCCTTCAATTTTTGGGGCACAATGGAAGGGGCGGGTCAAGGGCAGGGACAGGGACAGGGGCAGGGACAGGGGCTGACAAATTTCGGTGGCAAATGCAACGCAACTCAATCAACGGCAACGTTGCCCCAAGCGGCAAGTGTTTGAATATCCCCTCAAGCAGCACAGTCGCAGCTGTGCGTGTGTGTGTGTGTGTGTGTGTGTGTGTGTGTGTGTGTGTGTGTGTGCGTGCGTCTGTGCCCAAATCGAGCAGCTTCATAGTTTGCCACAAGTTTCAATTGTTCGGGGAATTCGCTTGAACGTTTTGTGCCATTAGAAAAGCTTCAACCGAGTAAAGCAGTCAACCGTGTGCGTGTGCGTGTGCGTGTGTGTGTGTGTGTGTGTGTGCGTGTGTGTGTGGCGTCTTCAATTCTCCTTAACCTTATACCTCCGTTCCTCACCATTTGACATACAATCGACAGTGCGTTACACTGGAAAAAAAGGGATATAAAAATTTGGATCTAATAAAATTTTAAATCTTTAAAACTCCAAAAAAATTAGACCATTATTAATTTCTGAAATTTAAAAAAAATACAAAAGTGGATAAAAAAACGTTTTTTTGGCTACAAAACAGCTTAGGAAAAAATGCTCGAATATAATTAAAATATCTAATTAATTAATAAAATTAACTATAAATTTTTAAGAATTATAAATTCATTGGACAAACTCGTACTCATTTTCGTCAGTGTAGCATTGCGTAAGGCTTGTGAGAGGGGAGTGGTGGTAGTGGCAATGGGACCTCGCTTGGGGGCCTAGTGGCGAACGGATGTTAATGTTAATGCTGTTAATGTTAACTTTGGGCTTGTAATGTATGTTTGATAAGTTAATTTTCGCTTTTAGCACCTAACACTTTCGGGTGTTAGGGCCACGAACAACACGGCCTACAACAACTACTAAACTGAATGGGCTTATCATCAAAGCTATATCCAATTCCTATACTGCGAGCTCCACCCCCGCACCTTTCCACCCCCACTCCTGCCAGTAATTCTTAACTATGCGAAAATCATTCCCATGGCAGCAGAGCCATTAAAACGGCTCCTTAGCTGTCTGTGTGTGGGTGTGTGTGTGTGGCAAGTGGGCGAATTTTGCCTCCAAATGTTGCCTCAATTTAACTGAACTTCACTTAACGCTCATCATTGGCATAGCCATTGATCAAATCATTTATTTTTCTTCATTTTTTTCTTCCTTTTTTTTTCGATTGTTGGTCAAAATATTTTTGATTGAGCTGTAAGTGAAACAGTTTCTTTGCATTTTTTGGCTTTTGATGGAAATTCCTTGCGGTATTGCTGGAGAATATTTATTGGAAATTCCTTAAGGAATTTCTGGTAGACTTTTTGGGAAAAAAAAAAACAAAACGTTTAAGCAATAAAATAATCAAATTTTGGCAGTGTGACTAGAAATTTTCGTGAAACAGTTATTCAAAATTCCAGAAACCGTCAGGAATTTCCGAATATTGTGCTTAAAAATTGTTCAAAAATATTTAGCTTGAAAATTAATAAAAAGTGTAATGGAAATATTTTCAAAATTCCAAAAAAACTCGTATTAAAAAAAAAAAAAAAAAATTGTTAAAAATATTTAGCTTGAAAATTAACAAAACATTTAATGGAAATATTTTTAAAATTAAAAAAAAAAAATCGTTGGAAATTTCGAATATTGTGCTTTAAAATTGTTAAAAATATTTTACTTGAAATATTTTACTAACAAAAAATTTAATGGAAATATTTTCAAAATTCCATTAAAAGTAGTTAGGAAATTTCGAATATTGTGCTTAAAAATTATTAAAAAATTATTGAAAATTCTCAAATAGTTTATTGAAAAACCGTTTTCCTAAGTAAAAAAAAAGTTGTACATTTTTTTTAAAATTTTGTTCTGAATATTTAATATCAGTAGCATTTTTGAGTAACTTAATAATTTATTCTAAGTAGTATCAGACAATTTTTGGACAAATGAAGTCTGAATTTTCGAAATTTATATCATTAAAATTTAAATTAAATGTACTTTGAATTTTTTTGTTGTTTTCTTGTTTTGTTTTTAATGTCTCTAAAATTTAAATTAAGTTTAAAAACTTTTTTACTGAGTAGTTTTCGAAAAATACTGAAAGGACTTAATGATTACTTCAAAGAAAGTATATATTTTTAAAGTACATACATATATATTTAGATAATATTCCATATATTGACTTGGTTAATTTGCAAATGAATTTAAAAAGAAGTCGTGACTGTCTGAAACCATTTAAGCCACAAGTTGCCCAAGTTGCAACTTTGTCTCAAGTGGTTTGTTTTTTGGCTTCATGGCTTGTTATCCTTTACTACCACTCGCACTCCCTCTGCCACACCCACACCCCCTGTGTGTTGGTGTAATCAATGAAATTACTTTTTGGTTCTAGGCAGTCAATAGCGTTGCAAAATTAAATTATTGTTGGCCATGGCAAGTGCAGCGCATGCAGCAAAGCACAGCGACGGTGGCAGTGGCAGTGGCAGTGGCAGTGGCAGCCCTTGTTCGATGACTTGCTCTTAACGTTTTGCTAATGAAGTGTTGTCAAGTCCTAGATGGCACTGGGTATTGGTATGACTAACCGAATGGGTGGGGCATTAACCCACTTTAACGTCCCCTCCCTCCACCCCACTCCCACTCCCACTCCCGTTCGCTCTGCTGTGTCTGACATTTTTCAGTTATTTCGCTCGTTTTTGGCTGGGTGTTGCATACATTTTCGCTTAATGGCTTTGGGGAATTCCGATGACGCTTATAGCCAACCAAGAGCAGCAGGACCTGGAGCAGGAGTAGGGTAAGAAGCACTACCAAAAATTCGGCTACAGTGTGAAGCACTCGTCGCGACGCATCCTCGGGGAAATTTGCTTTTGAAACTTAGCTGCTTTCTATTTTCTTTTCTGCTTTTCCTATTTTTTTTCATCTCTTTGCATCTCTTTTCTTCTCTGCTTGGCAAATGACACTTAAAGCGAAACGCAGGCAAAAGAAAGAGGGCAAAGCATATCAGCATCGGCTGGACAATAACTCGTTGTTGGCCAATGATTTGCTGATGGATGTTTTGTTACTCGGTTTACCAAAACAAAAGTTGAGCAACTTTGATCTATGACTGGAGTTTGTCATTCACACAGTGTCTCTCAAGCCCTCATCCTCTCCCTCGGCTCCTCCCTCGCCCTCTAACTCTCCCTCCTTTTCTTTTCTTTTTAGATTTTAATTTTTTGTTTATGTTCTAAGTTTATTAATATTTAGCTCCTTTGACAGTTTTTTTTTTTGAGTCTTTAACTCAATTGTTTTGACAATGAGTGAGTTTTTTTCACTTTTGTTTTGCAGCACGTTGGCAGCACTCTTTTTTGGACAAGAACATAGCAATTGATTAGTGGTCTTTAATAACTTGCAGTGCATCGCATTAATATTCTTGTTTTTATACCTTTGCAGAGGGTATATTGTTTTTGTCACGAAGTTTGAAACGCATTGAAGGAGGCGTTTCCGAACACATAAAGTATATACATTCTTGATCAGCATCAAAAGCCGAGTTGATATAGCCATGTCCGTCCGTCTGTCTGTCTGTCTGTCTGTTTCTATGCGAACTAGTCTCTCAGTTTTAAAGCTATCTTAATGAAACTTGGTACGGATGTGTATTCTCTCTGCACGCAGATCATTTGTAAAAATCGGACAGATCGAACCACTATATCATATAGCACCCATAGGAACAATCGTTTGAAATGCTTAGTACGAAAATTTTCCGTGTCTTTTTACCGATTTCAACGAAATTCACAGAGAATCAGTTTCTAATCGTGTCCCATCTGTTGACCAAATTTCATCCAAACCGGACTTCAATATCATATAGCTTCCATAGAAATAATTGGTGATTGCAACCAAAATAAAGCAATATAAGGGACTAAATAAGGGTACTAAATATAAAACTTATTAATAAATTCGTAATAAAAGAAAACAAACTGAGTTGATAGCAACCCCATTGAAATATTAAGGGGACCATCTCATAGTTTGGGTCGGTCAAATGGGAATGTTTGATCATTTTTTGTGGGGCACTGAAAAGACTTAGGAGCTGGCGGATTTGATTATTTAGTTTTACAAATATTTTAGAAATTTGCGAAACTAAAAAAAAAAAAAAACAAAATGGCGGCTCCATTATGGCGGTTTCCGTCAACCTCTTTTTTTCCACAACTTCACGTGTGCGGCCTCTGTCTATAAAGTCTTTAAAAAGTTTTCAGAATAAAAGTTTATAATATTCTCTATGCGTTATATCTAAAGTCAAGTACTTACCCCAATTTATATGCATTTAAAAAATATTAATTTAAAATTATTCCGCTTTTCAGAAACCCCTTTATGTGAGCAGTCAAATAAATTCGAAATGGAAATCTTATACATTTAAATAATTTAACTGGAATCCGTACGTAATCATAACTTTTAATAGCTCAACAAGTTCGGTTTGATTACTGTAAATATGTTAAATATATAAACAAGTTGGCAGCACTTAGTGCAATTACTGCGATTGATATAAAAACAAGTTGGCAGCGGAGTCATTAAATCAAATTAAGTTAATTTGCCGCACGGCATACACAATAATGCCATCAGTGACCCCGTGAACTGGCAACGGGGAAAAGCTGCAAAAATGAAAAGCTAAGTAAAAAAGTGGAAGACACAAGAGAGAGAGGGAGAGAGGGAGGGAGATGGGGTGTATTGGGATCTCAGTCGGCAGAGCCATTGGAGTGCAGTCTGAGTGCTGCTAATAAACGTCATCGATGCATTGATGCATGCCAATTAGCAGCGCAGTGCAGCAGCAGCAGCAATAACAACAAAAACTGTAACGACATCGACTGCATCAGTTGCCAGTTGATGGTTGCATCTTTGCCAAGTGCAGCACAAAAAAAACAAGAAAAAACGGTTATCTTCGGCTCGCCGAACATTAAATACCCTTGCAGTCATGAATATTCCGTTAATTTGGTTTCAATCACCAATTATTTCTATGGTAGCTAAATGATATAGAAGTCCGATTTGGATGAAATTTGGTCAACAGATGGGACACGATTAGAAATTGATTCTCTGTGAATTTCGTTGAAATCGGTCAATAGACACCGAAAATTTGCATACATTTCATGCATTTCGACCGATTGCTCCTATGGGAGCTATATGATATAGTGGTCCGATCTGTCCGATTTTTACAAATGATCTGCGTGCAGAGAGAATAGACATCTGTACCAAGTTTCATTAAGATAGCTTTAAAACTGAGAGACTAGTTCGCATAGAAACAGACGGACAGACAGACAGACAGACGGACATGGCTATATCGACTCGGCTGTTGATGCTGATCAAGAATACATATACTTTATGTGTTCGGAAACGCCTCCTTCAATGCGTTACAAACTTCGTGACAAAAACAATATACCCTCGTCAAGGGTATTAAAAAGGAATAAGAAAAAAATTGCACGCCGCATTAATTGCAACTGTCAATTGTCTGCTGATGGGCGGGAGTGGCTCGTAGCATCACAGGTTGCCACAGGACTTGCAGTTTGCAACTTGCCACTTGCAGCATGGAGCTTGGAGCCTGCAGGCAGCAGCCAGTCAATCAACCTGATGGCAAATGACGGCAATTGCCAATGCGGATAAGTAGCTGCAGCAACAACAACAGTGCAACACCGGCAATTACAACAACAGCAGCTGCAACAATGTCATATTTACAGCAATTTGACAGAGGAGTGGGAGGCGGCGAGAGGGAGACCAGGAGAGTAGAAAAACAGATAGAGTATGAGAGTGGAAAAGGTAGAGAATTTGCAAGTGCAGCATTTAATCAGCGTACAGTTAATATCAGTGTTCGATATTATTACTTGGTGCACCTCCTTAAAAAAAATACTAAAACAGCTCTCATTGTGCTAATTAAAATAATAGTGCAACTTAAGTTTTAAGAAGGTTAATTATTAAAATAATACCAGATGACATTATCGTTTTCTTAAAACTTAGCCACAGAAATCACAACTGATCTTGTGAGCGCCACCTAAGAAGAGGAAGAGACAAAACGATTAGTGTGATTAATTATAATTTGGTTCAATAGTTCTTAAACAAACAATCGACACTTAAATACTAGAATTACTACGAGTATATAGACTTAGAATGGCTTACTTAAGAGACATAGTCGATATATTCGTTACAAAAATACTTTAAAACAGATTAGTTCGGGAGTTTTCTTCATACATCATCATCATTCATTATTCATCATATATAAATAATGTGTAAGTTTGGTTGCGTTCACTCAACTGAATTCACATATGCACACAAAGCTTCTATTTTCGACTGATTTGACCTAAAGCAGCTATGGGATATAGTTGTCCAATCCGGTTTACAATTGGTGAGGATTTGTATCATGTGGTATTTAAGATGTGTGAATTCTGTATTATTATTATTATTATTATTATTATTATTATTATTATTATTATTATTATTATTATTATTATTATTATTATTATTATTATTATTATTATTATTATTATTATTATTATTATTAAAAACTTGATTTAAACAATGAACCCTTATTTTATCTTTTATTTTAAAAATTCTTGCTGCATGCTGTGAGCTTGGGAAACTAAAGAACTAATCAAAATACTATCGTAAGGATTCCATTATAAGGAAGTATTCAAAATCGAACGAAATGATCAATCAAAACAATCTGCGTGTAGTTCTTTTGGGTTCATTTACCAGAGATGCCACATATATAATTTATTGAGTCGCAAAAGAATACTTCTGTCTGTCGCGCACATTTCGCTTCTGGCAAACTTATAAGACACGTCTACAAAGTCACAAAATTTGTCCAAATTATAAGTAGTTGTCAGGCGACTATAAATGCATAGCTCTGACTAAATAACGATACTCCAACTAACATGTAATATCTACTTAACTACTGTTTATCGACAGAACTAAAGATTATAGTTGTCCAACATCTCAAATCTAAATAAAATCTTACTACCAACCAATCCAAGTACTACATTCACTCCCAACTCTTTCTTATACAAATGTTTGTCTTACTTAAAAAGTTAGTTTGGTTTTACTATGCGATTGTACTCAAATCTAGTTCATTTCCCAACACTTAGTATTAGTTGGTTTGCTTTTTTAATAGTCTTTCTTGTTCAACTACTTGTCAGAGATTCAACGATGGAGGATTTCGTTACCGTTAGAAAAATTTCCAAGAATATGCTGAGGGTGTGTGGTGTGGGTGGGTGTGTTAGTGTGTGTGTGTGGAGGACGCTGATTTAGCGTCGTCATCAGGTCGAGTGGCAGCATTTAATGAGGTGCAAATGAGCTTGTCTTGGCAGATGGAGCACCAAGAGGCGCGCGAAGAGTCGCAACACTTTAAAAGGAAATTAGCCTGGCAGGAGTAGGCCAAGTGGCAGTCGCCAAGACTACAAGACGAGAAGACGACAAGACGAGAAGACTACAGGACTACACAGTCTGTGGACGAGTGGCAAATGTTTTTGCCGTTTTACTTTTTATGTTTCACCTTTTACGTTTGTCACTTGCTAATTTCTACAGTTGCTTTGCTTTTTATTTTTCTCCTCTCCTTTTCTCTCGCTCCCCCTTGTGTTTCCATCTGTCTGTAAATTTTACATATTTTCTATGAAAATTACCATAGACAGTCAAGATGAACGCTGAACGGCGAGTCACATGCGAGGCACGTAGACGTGGGGTGCACCCACTTAACATGATAAGCGACAAGACACCTAACATGTTCAACACGACACCTTCACGACAGCGACAGCGACGGCTCCAGCGCCAGCTGTAGCAGGCGTGCGGGAAGTTCACTATGTATGTACACTGAGAAAAATTAACAAACATTTTCAGCATTTTATATAGATTATGTTTAATTAAATATACAAATAAAATTCAACTAAAGTTCACTATGGATGTACACTGAGAATAAATATCAAATATTTCACTTATTTTATACAGATAAAGATTTATTAAATCTAAAAATTAAATTCTTAAGTTAGCCTTTAATTTTATATTTATAAAATAATTCAAGCAGTATTTTTTTAGGTTTGTGTCTAAACTTAAAATACGATATTTAAAATATATATTTTGATATTCCCGTCTGTGTTTAAGTCTATCCTAGAATTTTAAAATCGTTGGCATAAATTTAAGCTTGAGCATTTTTCCAATAAAGAACAAAAAATTGTTTAATGCAAATAAGCATTTATTTGGGATATTATAATATATATTTCGATAAATTATATTTTTTCAAGCATATACTTTAGAATACAAGAAATGAAGCCAGATATGGCACTGTATGCGCTAGAGGGTAAATTTCGAATCCAGTTTTTTTACAGTTCGAATTAAGATTGTTTAGTTGTTTTTAATATTTTTAACATTCGATTTTCTTTTATTTATTTTTTATGTACACATATATTTAAATGTACACATTTGTGTAATAATTTTTACCGTTTTTCATGTGCCGTAATTCGTACTTTTATCAAGTTTGATATCAAAATTTGATTAGAAAAAATTGATAATATAACGAAGCAGAGAATATTTATAAGCTTAGACAAGCACTTAAAGAAACTTGATTTAATATAGTACTTTTAATTTATTGTAAATATTGGAACAAGTTCTGAGAAAATTAAACTTTGTTTTGATCAAATTGGAGTTTTTATTATATCTTATTTGTATTATAACTTAAGCTATAAGTGATACAGGAGGTCAGAGGTCCACATCCGGATTCGAACTCACATTTTGTACAGGTCTATTTGTGACAAGACGACAGCTTAGATATCTGAGCTACTGTGCTTGCCAGTAGAACAAGGACTTACACTAAAATGCTTATTTTTAGAATATTTTCTTTGCCCAACTTAAGTCACTTTAGTATTTTTAAGCTACTAGAAATACCATAACAATCTTTGTATTAATCGCCAGTTTGTTTATTAAACTTATTTTAGTAAAATTTTTGGTTTTCTAAAATGTTTTTGTCATTTTGAAGCTAAAATTTTTTGGCACTGTAAGGCTTAGCTAGGTTACTGCTTAATATAGACAACTAGACTTTGTTTTTAGCAGTGTATGAGTGTTAAAACCACTACAGAGGGCGCCTGCAGCGTTAGCTTCAATGTATGTGTGTATTCCCGCTCCTGCTCCCGCTCCAGCTCCATCTCAAGCGCCATCTCCTGCTCCAACTTCAGCTCTAAAGCCTGCTGCTGACTTGTGGCAACGTTGAGTTTAACTGCCTTATGTAGCCCCATCCCAGACGTGCCCCCAGCCCTGGTTAAAGTGTGCTTGCAACGCATACTGTCGTGTCGTCGCCCTGGCTTTCTTGTCTTTGTCGTTTCGGTTTTGCGGCTCTGGCAACGCCAGCATTGCTTGCCACAATATTAAGCAAGTGCGTATACGTGTGTGGCATAAGTTGCCGCGACATTTACACTCAATTTCGACAGTTCTACCCACAGCCCCATAGCCCCATAGACCCCAACAATCTAACAACCACTCACAACCACTCAAGCATAACCCAAACCCGAACCCGAACTAGAAACCAACTCAACCCAAACCAAAACTCAACATCAAATCACACTGATTTAACCACTCAACCAATGCCTGTTTTACATGCCTTGTAAGACACGCAAATAATTATAAAATTCAAGTCTTTTTAGACACCGTACGCTCAAAAAGAGTAGAGGGGTTTATTAGGTTTGTCAGAAGCGACATGTGCGTAACAGGAGAAGTGGAAGACCCTATAGAGAATATATATTCTTGATCAGCATAAGCTAGCGAGACGATATAGAAATGCCCGTTTGTCGTCTGTCTGTCTGTTCATCCGTCCGGTGGTATAAACACCTGAATCTTTTGAACTACAAGAGCTAGGGCCACCAAATTTTTAATTAAAGTCCGCCTATGAGTCAAGAAGATCAAAATTACTTTAAAAATGTTGCCCGCAAATTGTAAAAAACTTTTTTTCAAAACACTATAACTCGAACACTATTAACACTAACTCTACCAAATTCACATATTATGTGTATGGTTCCACTAGTTGTACTACTACAAAATTTAACTTGGATAGCGTAATTATTTTACACAGCTTCCATAGGTCAAATCGATGAAAAATTTTGTTATGAGTCTGGTAAAATGTCAACTTAGTTAATTACGGGGTCTTTTCCAGTTGGTTCACTCCACTGTAGCCTTTTTTATCTGCCCTCTTATTCAACTCCTCCTCTCCACTTCTTCATACTCCCTTTTTAATGTGCTCACTAATTAGTCTGCACTTTTTGTGCGCAATTTTGCTCAGTGTCCTTTGACTTGATTTTAAGCGGTCATCACTTTAGTTATTTGTATTTATTTTGTCATAAAATGCAATTCATTGCATATTTTCAATGCAGGGCAGAATATTGCGTAAGCTGCTTAAATCAATTGAGCTATAAACCATACACAATATGTAACAGTATCTCCAATTTAGTGTGACTTTAGCGAGGGGTGTTTTAAACGTTTTGTATAAATTACAGTATCGGGAGTTATTTCTTTTCATAGTATTTTTTCCAGCTGGCTGTGAACTTTAAGTATATGGAACCAGTTTTATCAAGCAAACTTAAAATGAAGTTAAAATTGGAAATATAAAATTATTAAATAATATTTATAACAACTATAAATAAGTCTTTGATACAGCCGATATGGGAGTACAGGATTTTAGTGTGAGGAATAGCTGCCTAAAGTCATTTTAAGAAATTACAAGCAAAGGAAAGCAAAGAGTTAATTCGAATCATTGGAGGATTTCCTTTTGTACGGAATTATGATATCAGGAGAGATTTGGATATACCTGAAATTATCACAGTGCACTATAGTGGCTAATACGTTCTCTACAATGCAACACATTAGGCATGAATGTCACATAAATAATATGGCTAATGACCTTTATTTCGACCCTTACATTCCCATTAATCAACACCTTAAAAGAATTTTCCTGGACCAACTTACTGGAAGGACCTCTGATTGCTCACATCTAATTAGACCCCATACTCTAAACAAAAGTGGAGGGTCTTTTAAGTTTGTCAGAAGCGAAATGTGCGTAACAGACAGAAGGAGGCGTGGCCGACCCCTTAAAGTATATATATTCATGATCAACATCAACAGCCGAGTCGATATAGCGATGTGCGTCTGTTTGTGTGCCTGAAGTGTGTTCACAAGTTCTCTGGCATAAACCGCTTAATTCAATTAAAATGTGGGTTATATATTTCACTGCATAACTCATGGAGCCACTCTCGTTTCACATGTCCATGAAGTTAATAGTTTATAGCTGAACAAATTTATGTCTGCTCCGATATAAATTGAGGTGCTCGTTCAATATTGTTATTTATTATTGAACTCATTCTGCAGTTTAGTTCGGAAACATATGCTTCGATTCAAAATGCTCAACAAACTATTCAGCTGTAAATATTTAAATTGTGCACTATTTTTGCCTTCATTTATAATTGATTTGCTTCACTTATCGATGTCAGTACTCTGTACTGAATGGTTAATTATGTTTGTGGTTTACACAATAGATCTGTTTTCATTTAAATTTCACATAGTTCGCTATAAAAATGCAACTAAGCTGTTAAGTTGGAAAAAAGGGTTTTACTCGTAGATTAAAAGGGTATATTGTAATCGTTGGAATGTATTTAACAGGGAGAGGGAGACGTGGCAGACCCTATAAAGTATATATATTTTTGATCAGCATCAACAGCCGAGTCGATATAGCCATGTCCGTCTGTCTGTCCGTCTGTCCATCTGTTTCTATACGAACTAGTCTCTCAGTTTTAAAGCTATCTTGATGAAACTTGGTACAGATGTGCATTCTCTCTGCACGCAGATCATTTGTAAAAATCGGACAGATCGGACCACTATATCATATAGCTCCCATAGGAACAATCGGTCGAAATGCATGCAAATGTATGATAATTTCCGGTGTCTATTGACCGATTTCAACGAAATTCACAGAGAATCAATTTCTAATCGTGTCCCATCTGTTTACCAAATTTCCTCTAAATCGGACTTCTATATCATATAGCTACCATAGGAATTATTGGTGATTGAGACCAAATTAACACAATATTTATGACTGCAAGGGTATTTAATCTTCGGCGAGCCGAAGATAACCGTTTTTTCTTGTTTTGACTGTCTTTACTAAACTATTTAGCATTCACACACATTGCTACACACAGTCGCCTTTTTGCATATCTTAGTTTACGCAGGTATTAAGCAACACTATCCTTGTCTCCTTCTTACGTGTAGTCTTACTACGTTTCTCAACACTTAATAAGTTGTAAACTTAGTATTATCAAATGCTTATGTTATTAACATAAGTCCAAACTAACATTTCTGTTATAAATCTACGACATATACTTTAGTTCCCATAGCATGAATTATTCAAAACTCAGCAATTACTATGAAGTACTTTGATATATTCATAGGTATTCCCATAATAATCAAAAGTTGGACTACTTAAAAATTTGCTGTCCACTTCTTTCGGCGGACAACTCTGTTATATTTCCATATCACTAATCTTTCAAAATTCACTATAAGTGATAAAATGTCTAATATTCCCTCATATTGCCCACTCGATAGTTAGTACGGGGTCTTTAATAGTGCATCCTTTAGCTCGTATGTTATTTTTGGTCATCTCCATTGATGTAAAGTGCACTGTGCTCAGACTCCCACATGAAACGCATTTTATTGTATGCATTGATTTAGTAGTGGGCACTTTGAATGTATTTTTGCAGGCAGTAGTAACTCGCTCAGAGTTTCCAACTTGATTAGACTTTCGTCTACTATGTGTGGCTTAATGGCATAAACAATAAAAAAAAAAAAAAAAAAAAAAAAAAAACGATAGACAAATGTCGTGTTACATTTTCTAATTGTTTTGTCTGTGCTGTGTCCCTTGGCTTATTCTCTGATTGCCGTCCAGCTGCTCGGGGCCCATAAATTGCCGAACCTCAATATGAGGCGTGTGTGGTATGGTTGACCGCAAAAACTTTTGCATGCAACAATCGCGCAACTGTTGCCAGTCTGTTTTGTATACCCATTGGAAACAGAGTTAGGGTATGCCATGTGAGCATAACATTATCTTTATTTACTCCATGTCAAAGTCTTTAATCAACCCTTCTTAACACACAAAATATTAGTTTAATTAAGTAAGTTATTAAACTTTTTATATACAGTGGAATCCGCTTGAAGCGTCCGTCCGGTCATTGCGACGAAAATTCGATGACTTCTTTGGTCCCCATGCTAGCTTTTTTTTCTTTGCTCGTTTCGTTTAAAACGTCTACCGGGTATAACGACGTAAAATCGTCGGTCCCTTGAGTGTCGGTATAACCGGATTCCACTGTGTATATATATTTTTTTTGCATTTAATATTCAATATTACTTTTGATTGACGGGTATCTCCTAGTCGAGAGTTGACTACAGTTAAACTTGATTTTGTTGTTGTGTTCAGTATTTTAAATACGTTTTTGCATTTCGTTTCTGCTTAAAAAAGTCACTGTGAAATTGTTAACTTTACACTAGTTGACTACGCAATACCCTGTAATGCGTGTATCAATTAAGTAGGGAAATTTAAGCCAAATTTAACTAAAAATTCTATTTAATAGATCTAATTGTTTTTGGAGAATAATCCAAAGGTCTCAACTATCTTATTAGTTTGAGTGCTGCAACAAATGATCTATGTATAAAAGAGGTCTACAAATATTGGGGTCATGATAGCTGTTCTGAAGTATTATGTTATTTTATTAGTAACTTGCTGCTCAAAATCCAAATCTTGGGCTAGCATTGAGTTTATGTCCTTAAAAAACGGTCTAAAATGACTCAATTTTCGAATGTTAAATTATATATACATACAGTTATCAGATTAAAAAAAAACCTTTGTTTGAATAAATACCAATAACACTAAGCTTATTGTTTAAATTTGATAAAGATGTTAATAATGGTTCTTTAGTTATGCAAACGGCTTTTGACTGACTTTTTTCCCGGAGAGGATAGAAAGTGTGGCTATAATCCTAAACTTACTAGACCGGCGCAAGGTATGGTCATTACTGTAATACTTTCTGGGATCAGTATAGGTCTTCATAGTGCTGAATACACTCGCTACAAAAACAGCATATCATTACTCTCTCTCTCTCTCTCGCACTCTCTCTCTCTTTCTCTCTCTCTGTTTTTATACTCGCTGCAAGAGTATATTGGGTGGGCAGACCCCATCAAGTATTTATATTCAGGATCGTCATCACATGCCGAGTCGATACCGTCATGTCCGTCTGTCCGTTACGTCTGTACGTTCGTATTAACAAACAGATCTCTGAGATGGTAACAGCCAGAAATTTGAGTTTAGTCAGTATCGACTCCATCTATCGTTAGTTAATACAAGAAACTATTTATCTTTCGATACCACGCCCCATTCACCCACAATAAGCTTAAAATTGGACATACCTCCAAGAAATCGACATCAGGCGACTGTCGACGGCACTTTCCTTTCTTGTTTCAAGTACTCTGCCCCTAAACTGCATAATTTTAGCCCGTTTTATGTGCAGATTTTAATGATGCAACCCCGCAGTGATGTAAAAATGTTAAAATGTAGCTTGAATGAATTCAAATTTGTTTTCGTGTTGTGACATTTTCTGTGCTGTCTGTTGGCTTTAATGTTGCAACCATGTTGGCCAAATGTCTACTGTGTGTGTGTGTGTGCTTGTGTGCAAGTTGTATAGCCAATGACTTGGAATGAACACCTTTAAGCCGCTTAGAAAATTGCAATGGCCAAAATCACAGAAACAATGAACTGAGGCATTGTTCCACACGTTCTTTTCTCGTTTCTCGTACTCCTTGCTTTTACTCCTTTTTGTTTCAAATTTGCTTCAAAGGATTTTCAAATCAAATTGATTTGCTGACCGACCGTTGCATGGCTGCATGAGGTTGTAGGTTGAGAGTAGTAGGGTCGGTAGGACGAGAGGGCCAAAGGGGATGATGGGAACAACGGGACAGCTGTTGAGGCGTGAGGTTAGTCCGTTCGCAATCAATATGCAATGACAATACTCGTATTGTTGCCTATTGTCTCTGCAGCTTTTGATTTGTTTCGCTTTTGTCAATTTCCACAGGACGCTCTTTTAGCCAGTGCACCATGGGATGGTGAACGATTTTCCTGGAAAAAATATAATAGGCGACTATAGTAGCATGTCATATAAACAACATATCGTTATACCACAATTTAAATTCAAATTCAATTTCAAAACACACTAAAGTATTTTTGAAATTTGCGTGAAAATGTCGCTCTTTATCCCACTGTGCAATCCTCTCTGTTCTGTGCGCTGCACCGAACTCCACTCTTGCTCCATTCTTCAGTTGCCTGCAAATACCCATGCTGATGTTGTTTGATTTCATTGCTCGGTTTGTTTGTTTGCTTGCCCGTTTGGTTGGATGGTTGGATGGATGGATGGATGGTTGGATGGATGGTTGGTTGGCTGACTGGTTGCTTGGTTGGCTGCTTCACTGGCTACCCGCAGCAGCGACGAAATCACATTTGACTTGCCATTTTAATGACGTTGACAAACAGGATTTGCATTGTCGCTGCTCGTAAGCCTAGCCTTAGCCCCGCTAACAAGCTAAATGAACAGTTTTCCGCTGCAAAAAGTAGGCGATTTTTTTCGCTATCCTGTTTGCTAATATCCCCATATTCTAGTAAACGATTTGGCGCAATTTGTTGCAGTTCTAGAATCTAGACAAGCTCAACTACTTCAAGTGAACTGTCGGCCGTTAATTTCAATTGTTATAATATATGAGAGACGTGCACTTTTATAGGGTGTACTCAGGATACATTTCGTATTTGAAGTATCACATTTTCTTTAAAATTTCAATCAGTTTGTGTTCTGTTTTGGTTGTAGAGTTCTGTTATTTTTTTCACCCATTTTAACACTATTACAGTATTATTCAGTATTACATGCATTCACTGAGTTTATTGGACTACCTTTTAGGAAGGAGAAAGATAAATTTTAAGGATAAACCAAGCTGCTTGTCTATTTTGTTGACACAGCGAGAGCAATCTTACCAAGTAGGCTTACCACTAATGTTAAGTTAACAGTAGTTTAACAGGAGAGGCATAAAATATTTGTAAACACATGATATAAATATTGTAAGCTGTCGAAGAAGTCACTTCTTAAGGAAGAGTATAAAGAGAGTTTTGATTGTAAAAGGCCGATCACATTGCTTAATACGTTTTATAACAGGCATTCCTTAGCTTAAAGGATTCTACTATTCACTGATATGTCCTTATTACAGGCGGCTACTAGTCGAACCTACTAGTAACCGACTGTATAGAAATTATGATTTGTGTCCACTTCGACAAGGCATTTCATTATCCTGAGCTATTTTTGCCAGTTAACATTTGCTTCTCTGCAAGGAGGAAAAGAGAGCAGTAGCAGCGCTAGCAGAATTGAAACAAAGCTAAAGAGCTGATAATAATCTTAAGCTCTTTCTCCGTCTGCTGCTGTAGTAATCGTTGAGCCGATAATGTGCTGAGGGCTTAGCCTAAACGAGGCTTTCGTCGAGAGCGCACGCTCAGGGTTAAAATATAAGCGATAAGAGAATGAACGTTATGAAAGGGACGTCAGTTGGCTTTCTTTGGCGCTAGATCAATGCAGCCGACTGGGGAATAAGTTATTTCAGCGATAAGAGAATGTTTTTTTTTTTTGTAATATATTCACAACTGATTGATATAAGAATGATTTTGAAAATAACTTAACTGATTAATCAGTGCGACTGATGATCAAAGCTTTCTCTTTTCTAAGGTTCCACGTCACGGAAAATTTAAGTAGAATTTCAGAAGAAATCGGTTTTGGAGCTATCGAATAGCAAGGGGTAAAATTTGGGTGATGTCTTCATTATACTTATTATATTTGGGGCAACATTTAGTCACAAGGACATAGAAATGGTATTCCGATTTGAGCTATGGGAGCTATAGCACATAGTTGTCCGAATGTGATTAAACTTTTTGTGTATTGTAATAATGGTACCACACAAATTCGGTTGCGATTGCTTTAATATCTGACAAGCCTAAGCCAAACCCTACTCTTTTTTAGTACGGGGTCTAAAAATACCAAAATGAATAGTATGAAATTAAATAAAATGTATTAAAATAATGCCCATTGACAGTATATGAAATGTAAAATTTTAGCGATGACTAATTTTTAGACTAGTTTATAGTAAAATGCATTTAATATTTGTTGCATGCCCAATTGCAAAGGATTCTATAAATATTATATTCGTTGTGAAATCTCTCAGTTAAATAAGTGAAATGGAATATTTAAATAATTTATTGAGCTAGTAAATTGGTTTTCAGACTTTTTGGCCATCAATCAGGCCATGTCCGTTGCCGGAGTTCAAATTATTTATAGACTAGGCGGAGGAGAAGAAAACCAAAGGGAAATAGGGAAAAACATTTGAAGCTGCTGCAGACTAAATATTTGTGCAAATTATTTTGTAATAGAAAATCAAATTGCAACAAATTCGCACACAATTGCAACCAAATGAGCAAAAACCAAATAAAGTGAATGCCATCAGCAAACGGCATTGCGTTGCTTCGATTTACACCCCCCGACCCCTCTTACTCCCACCCACCACCTGTGCTATTCCTCCTGTTGCACCACAGCACTCGACAGCTGTTGCAGCAATTGAGTTTTTTTAGTAGGTGGGAAAAGGGGTGGCAGAGGGGCATGTGGCTCAAGTAAGCAACAATGTTGTCGCATTTGTAACTGTCTTGCAGTTGAGCAGCTACCAAAAACAGCAACAACAACTGGCAACAAAGGGACGCACAGCCTGTACAACTAAAGGGCTGAGGCAGCAATTGAGGGGTGCAGGGGTGCAGGGGGGTTGGAGGGTTGCACGGGGTTGACAGGGAGACACTTTGTGGCATAAGGCAAGCAGCACATGCAGCAAGTTAAAGAATTCCAATCAGCAGAGCTATTGTTCTCGAGACATTTGCTGAAAATTGAAGATAATTGAAGTGTAAAGCGTAGAGCGGAAGTGCAGCAGTCAGCTGCAACAACAGCAACAACTACAACAACAATAACATCTCCTACTTGCCTCAAACCTCTTAGCCCTGTCTGTGTCTGTGTGTCTGTGTTTGCGGTGCTGAATGCTGTCCAAAGCATATTATACAATACAATTTTGGCTACTTGGCTATTGTCTGTTTTGTGGGTCACGTCGTCCATGTGACAAGCCAAATTTCCTTGACTTTTTCACCCACCTCCACCCACATCTATTTTGCACCCACTCCCACTCCCTGACCATAAAATGTCATCCAAATAGTTTACAATTTATGTCCAACGCAAGACAGATACTGATGTTTATGCTGCCAACAAATAACAAATCAAATTGCACAAATACTTGTCTATATATACTGATATACAAAGTCCGTTGGAACCGGTTTCTAAGGCTCAAGCAGGAAATTAATTTTTTATTACTTTAAACACATTTTTTTTTACTTTTTGTTCTATTTTAAGTGTTAAGACTGTTGGGGTAGCATGGGAAAATATATTTTATTCTTATACTTGTTCGGAAGGAGCGTAAATTGAGTCCAGGTGGCTAAAGAGGTCCAGCTCTAGCGTCTTATTCATACCTTATACATAACTTTTAAGCAACTTTTATATGTGATAGGAATTTTGATTTTGTAATTTATGTAGAATTGTAAATAGTATTAGAAAAAGACTAATTTTTTGTTATTAATGTAAGACAATCACTGTAATCAAGTATTTTACTCTAAAGTGGAAACAAAAAAACTAGAATAGCAGACTTTAAAAGTGTCAACCTCGGGACCTACCTAAATAAATTGTAATAATTTGTCATTTGCTGTCAACCTCATTTGTTACAACTATTTTTATAGTTATTACTAGATTATATGGTAAAACTTGTTGAACTGCCAATATAAAGTTTCAATATAAGAGCATTTTGTTAATTTGTTTATTTATTTACGCAATCTGAAAGCAGTCGCGTGTATTAAATTAATAATTAAGTTATATGTAGATTAAAACTTAAAACTTAAAGTTAAGTGTTAAATAAAAAATTGAGGTTATCTAAAACTGTACTTTTTATCTTATTTTTTTCTATTTTTTTAAATTGTGTATATTTTGTCAACAAGCTTTCTGCTACCTTATGAGGCAACTTAACCTAGATTTACATTATGGGATAACATATTAAAGAACAATTGATCACAATTGGTAAATATTTACTTAAAAGTTTTATATGAAAATAAACAGGTTTGTACCTTATTGGTAGCTTAACAAGTTTTATCTTAGAAAATAGCAATTAAACGTACAACAATAGTACAAATATAGATGATCTCTTACTCTATGAAAATAGTTATCTGCTACTTTTTGGATAACCTCCCCTACTTTGGGAACCAGAATTTTCGCTTGAGCAACTCTTATTTTGTTAAGCTTTGACTTGGCTGCAATTCCATCGACCTGCAGCGCATATTTCCATATCTAAAACTATAAAACTAGACAAGTAAACCATTAATTTTCAATTGAAAAAAATGTAGCATACTTTTCAGCGGGCTCAAAAATCACTTACCTGTATTATTAGCTAAAGTATTAGGCACAACCAAATAGCAGCAGAAACAAATAAATATTAATAAAAAAGTGTGAAATAGAGAGGGATAGCAAGAGAGGGAAGACAGAGAAAGAGAAAGAGCAACAGGAAGTGGCAGATAGATAGAGGAGCGTGGGTTATTTAAACATTTCCTTTATGGTTTTAATATTGGAAAGGCATAACGAAAATTAATGTTACGTTATTTGCCGTTGTTGTGCGGTGGCTGCCACTTGACGCCGCTCGGAGCCATACAAAAAAAAGCAAAACAAAAAACAGGCAAAAAAGCAAAGTAAAAGACGAAAAGCATCAACGAAAATGAAAATGAAAACGAAAACGAAAACGAAACGTAAATGAAAACGAAAATGAAAAGAAATCAAATGCACGGCGACGAAGCATAAAAAATTGCTTTGCCACTGTGATTGAAGCGGCCGCCGGCAAAATTTTTGTTGCCAGTGCCAATATGCGGGACGGCGCGGACGGTAGCAGAGGGAATTGGGGGGGCTAATGGGGGGAATGGGCACACGGGTGTCATGTGGCACGGACGAATATTGCGCTATGTTGTCGGCTCTGGGCGGATATGTCATTGGCAATACAGCGGCAAAACCGGTGACGCTGATGCTGACGTTAGCGCTGGCAGCGACTGCGACTGCGACAGCGACAGCGGCGTCGACAGATTGGCAACAGTTGTATAAACGATTCGAATGTTTACTTGATAATACGCGAAGCATGTGGGCCAGCATCATCATTGTTGTTGTTGTTGTTGTTGTTGTTATTGTTGCTGTTGTTTGTGCCAACGGCGACAGCCACAGCAATGGAGAAAGCAGGAAAGGCAGCAGGTATGTCAGGCAGGTGAGGTACAGGTACAGGTACAGGTAGCGACAGCGGCAGCGAAAATCAAACGAAACGAAAACACAAGCCCCACAGGGGCCAACGAAAAACCGAAAACGAATAAATGAAATTCCGCTGTGAAATAACACATATACACAAAACTCTCAAGCCACAACAAGAATACACACACCCCAACACACACACATACATAGAAATGTGCAACTATGTAACTATGTGTATGTACATGGGAAATTGCATTTGTGCATGCAGATGAGCATCAAACTCACGAGGAGCAAAGATGGGTGGAAGGAGGGGAAAGAAGTAGGGGGAGTGGATTGGGCGACCCACTCGATGATTACATGAAAAATGTAGATGCATTTCGTGGCAGGCCGTAGAAGTTGGCCTCAAATCTACACTGCTAAAAATAAGTTTGTTTACCACACAAAACCAAGTGCAAATTTAACATTTTATTCTGCCAAATGTGCGAAAAAAAACTTGACTAAATTCATTTGAGTGTGTTAAATAAGACTTTTTTTTAAGTGTACAAATTCGCCTTAGAGTTGGCAATCGAAAAATATTTGCGTCCAAAAATGTTACCAAATATTTCTTTATATCTTTATGTGCATTCATATATGTATGTTCATGGAATTCATAGCTGTGTAAATGCAGTTTTAACATATGTTTTCAAATAACTTCTGATCAAAGCGAAGATTTTTGTTTCAGAAAAAGAGTCGAGGATTTGAAGTTATAAAAAAATTAATAGAGGGAAGTTAAAGTATTTTTAAAGCAAATAAGTAAGCTTAATTTAAAGTTGTAGTCATTATATTCTATTAATTTATTTTCGATAACGAAAAATATTTTTCATGCTAACTATTTCCAAGCGATTGTCCCTACGACAGCTATATAATATAGTGGTTCGAACTGGGTGAAACTTAATCAGCTGGTATTGATAACAAATGCACATTGCGTTTGATTTCCATTGATTGTTCCTATTGGCACTATATGATATATGCATGCGATCTTAACATATGATCTTAAAATACATGTTAACCAACTTTCATCAATTTAGCAACAAAACTGAGAGACTAGTTCGCAAAGAAACTGATGGACAGGCGGACGATGCTATATCAGCTCGGCTGTTGATGCTGATCAAGAATATATATGCATTATGGGGTCGGTCACGCCTGCTTCAATGCGTTACAAATATCGTAACAGAAAGAGAATACCTTCTGAAAGGCAATAACGAGAGGTGTGATATTGTCTATTTTGTTGACACCTAAAAGTATGCTTCAATTTCTAAACTTAAAATATCCTGCATAACTGCTTGGTAACACAGCGAGAGCAATCTTAGCAAGTAGGAATACCAATAATGTTAAGTTAACAGTAGATTAACAGGAAAAGCATAACATAAATGTAAACATGGGATATCGATGTTGTAAGCTATCAATGAAGAAGAAGTCAGTTCTTAAGCAAGAGAATAAAGTGTGAGACGCGAAATGAACAAGTACAGAAATTTTGTTATAAAAAGCCGTCCAAACGTGGTATATAACTGTCCGAAAATTGTTTGTAAATAATTGAAAATGTTCTCTTCATTCAAAAAGAGTTTTAATGGCAAGAACTTAATTTTTGAACTGATCTCAGAACTTAATTTGTTTTTTTAGTCATTCCAAACTTAATGCTCTGCTCTTCATTCTTTAAGTTTTTGATCAATCTTTCTATAAATCCACGCATCTCTCTCTCTTTCTATCTCTTTCTTACTCTCTATCTCTCTCTCCCTCTCACTCTCTGTTTATCGTAATCTTTCTTTATCTGTTTCTCAATTTCTCTTTCTTTTTCTCTTTTCCAATATATCTCTCCCAATTCTTTGATTCATCGTCTCTCCTTTCTCTAAACTTGCTAAAGAAAAATATCCTTTCGATTTGCTCAAAAACTATTGCTTAAAAGGACATTAAATAAAGGGCTTTAAAGGCATAGTCTGTTGAACTTTTTATGCATTCACATATAACTGAAATATTGTATTAGTTGAACTGTGTTTTAATAGCTTTTACACGCACTGTTGGGCATTTTTGAGTCGAGCTCTTGCAGATGACTGTCTCTTTGAGCAGCAACTTCAAATATGAGCAATTCCTGAAGCACAAAGTGAACTCACAAGCGAATCTATAGCATTAACAAGTGCGATATGTTTAAATTGCATTCGCATTTCTCAGTCGAGCTTAGTATTACGCGTCCCCCTTCCCCCCCTTCCTCTTCCTTCCGCTCTCCCCCACTTCCCCTACTCACCGACTCTTCCACTTTCTGCTTCTCTAATGCTTTCTCTCTTGGCTTTTTGACTGTGCTGCTGCTGCTGCTGTTACCAAAAAGAACATGCAGCTGTCAGCGCAGACGGCAACTGCACACAGCCATAACCAGAGTGACAGCACACGAACACACACACACATAGAGTGACTCACACACACACACACACACACTGCACCTTTATGGCTAACGAATGTTTTGCTGACTTTCAGAAAGTTTTGCTCAAAGGAAATGTTCAGTGTTTTCACTTTTTGCTTGTTTTCTTAACTATCATACACACGCACACACACATGCACACGCATGCACACACATGCACAAGTGCATTTCTGTGTTTTATTTTTATCAGCTCTGGCGTTTGTTTGCCACAAAACGGAAATGCGATTTAAATTATTTGATTTCCGCCACAACAACGCTATCTTTTTCTCTGCTTCACTCGCAGACTCTTGCAGCTCTCCTCACACTGTCTCTTCCTCCCTCTCTCTTTCTCTCTTTCTCTGCCTCTGCTGAGGACATTTTGCTTTGTTGCTGTTACAGCTGCTTCTATTATTGCGCTTTGCCGTTGCAGCCATTTGCTTTTGCCTTTTAATGATGGCCACTTCAGCATTTCCGCTTGGCGGCAGCACAGCTGAGCTGAGCGGCTGAGCGTCTGTTGTTTGTGGGCGTGTTGGGCGTTGGGCGTGGTCGGCTGACTGGCGTGAATGTAGCTCGTAAATTTGTTAGTTTATTAGCGCAATTTCCGTTGCTAATTAATGGCCACACACACACACACACACACGTAGAGAGAGAGAGAGAGAGAGTGCATTGCGAGCAGCGCAGAGATAGAGAGAATTAACGAGACAGTTGCAGGCTCTCAATCTGCTCATCTGCCGCCTTTCTCTCTCTCTCTCTTTCTCCCTCTCTCTCTGTGAGATATTAGTGACATGTAGCTGTAGCCTTTTTTTAAAATGTCGGTTTTTTCTGTGGCTCTTTTGGCTTCAGTTTTTTTCTACAACGGGGCCTCCACTCCCCCCACGCCCCTTTCTCACTGCTCCTTATTGGCCTGGCCTAGTCTACCCCCTGCCTGACACTCAACTTCGTTGGCCTCGTATTATCCTAGCCAATTTGCTCTGCTGCATATTTCTAATTAATTAAGCTGCCTGCTGCAATGCACGTCTTACACGTACAAACACACACACACACACACACACATGTATGCACCTATCTCTTTCACACACACTACTTCTGTTTCACCCCTTCTTTCTTTCGCTTTACTTATACATACTTTCAATTTCCGGCTCATAAAAAGAATTCATCTGCAAGCTGAAAGAAGTGCAAAAGATTCAGATACTGAACCGTAATTTATATACTATATGCTCTTCCTCTAGCTAATTATGAAATTTCTTCTCTTGCAACACACCAACACCATCATACACACACACACAAACACACGTGCAGCTGTAGCATCATACATAAGCTCACAAAGATATTGATAGCTGTAGGCTTAAGTTAAAGATTTTACAACATAAATTTGTTTGTAAGAATATTTTTTTCAATTTTCCATTAAAATTATTAACTAAATAAAAATAAAAAACTATTTAACTTATATTTTTATTGTTTTCATATTTGTCCATACAGTTTAAAAAACGATTAAGTTAATTTACTTATGAAACGTTTAACATATTTGGGATAAGATTTGAGTTACCAAAAATTACAAACAAAATTTAAAATAGAAACCACTTGTGTTAATTAGTTAATTAATTAAATTCTTAACATAGAAATAACTTTAACTTTCCATTAAAAGACATTCTTTTCTTTATAGGAACGAGCAGAAAAGTACTTTTGTTGATAAGTAATGACACAACTACAGTGTAAGCTACCTTGCCGGACAGTAATGGTTCCAGTATATGTCCGCCTAAGAGAACGGATTTTGTATGAAAATCAAACTAAAAAACTATTAAATTCGGCCGGCTAAAGGTGCTGTTCGCCTGAGGGAGCTGTCCGCGTGTAGAGCTTTCACTGTATTCTAATTAAGTAGAAAATTCGGCTATAAGACAGAATATATTTTTATAAGAAATGTTATGCTCTTTAAATATTTACTCCTGTTATTCTCTTTATCCTTAATTTCTTTCAAATTAATTTAGTTAACTTTTATATTATTTGGTTAAACAAAAATTGTATTAACTGTTCTTAGACTGGCAATAAGTAAACAATTTTTTTTTTATTTTTTATTTTTGGTAAGACAGCAAAACACATTTCAGATTTCTGTGACTCTTAAAGTAAATAATTAGTTTATAAACAAATTTTATTTAGTTAAACTAGCAGTTCACCTGTACTGTAGGCATTGACTGTGTGAGAATTAAAGTCATGTTTAAGACAGTGAAACCTCAATGAAGGCAACGACAGCGGCGGCGGCGAGCTATAAATTATAATTTCCAAGACATGGCTGCCAAACAAATGGCAACCGTTGAGCCACTGCCTCAAAGAGTGTGGCATGTGTGTGTGTGTGTGTGTGTGTGCTTGTCTGTCCTTGTGTATATGTGTGTGTGCAAGACTTTGACGAGTTTGGAGGGTGTGCGGTAGCCGCGTTGCACTGTGATTGTACTGAGGCAAAGTAGTTTAATTTCATTAAAAATAATAGTAGTTTAAATTAAGTTAAATTTAGTAATAATAATTCTGATAGTTTAATTAATTTAAAAAATATTATTTACACTTAGTATAATTATTTCACTACGTAATTTATTTAAGATTATATAACTAAAGTTTTCAGTAAAAACTTTTTACAAAGGAAAGTTACGTTTAATTAACTACAGTGAAATCTCCCTTGGAAGGACAGCCACGGGAGCTGTCCGCCTAAGAGAAAGGATTTTTTTTGCTAAAAACAAACTATAAAATTCGGTCGGCTAAGGAAGCTGTCCGCGAGTAGAGCTTTCACTGTACGCTGATATTTTTCTGTTTTATTTAGTTCTGGTAATTTCTCATGTAGGTCTCTAATAATTAAAATATGTATTTTATATGTTACTTAGCTTAATTAAAAAATATTTATAATAACCACTGTTATTTATCCTATCGTCACATAAAAATAGTTTTTGTCTTGTTTTGACTGCATTGGCACCACTGTGCAGCAGCGTCGCGGCGTCTCCTTATAGAGCCAACATTTTTCAATTAACAAACGAACGAAAAGTGTATGACATGCCGCAGACACAAACACACATACACACACATACTTGTATAAATACACTCAGCTAGTCGAACTGAAGAATGGGAGCACACACACAGACACACACACACACATACACAAACACAAATATATATGCATGCAGATACATATCATTTTTCATCGTCGCCCATTTTTAGAGCAGCGAATCAAAGCGCCAAAATGCCGCTGTCAAAGAGCTGGCGGGGAGAGGGGGTGTAAGAGGTGGAAAGGGTAGGGGGTAGGTGGTAGGGGCTGGGAACGTTAGTTTTTCGACTAGGGCAGGCAGCCAGGCAACTCTAATAATAATAACAATAAGCAGGAGGACACTAAGGACCAGAAGCATGTGATGTACTTGTCTCATTCGTTTCCTGGCAAAATGACAAGCGAAATGTTTGCCACAAAATTTCATTTAGAACAAGTAGGAAAGGCTACAGTCGATCGAGCCGACTGTAAAAGACCCCGTACTCCCATAATAATGCGCATTTGTATTTAATTTGAATTAAAATTTTATAACGAAATTTAAAAATTAAAATTTATATGTATATTTTAAATTTATATTTAAAAAAAAAAAAAATTAAATTAGCAATTCTCATTGCCAGCATTCGAACCCACGACCCTCAGGCAACGATTTCACATCGCGCCGTAACTCTACCATTCGCACCACGCGCTACTTTCAAGCATGTTCCGCTTATTCGCATTTACATGTTATACATACAAGTACACACTCATTTGAAATTATGTGTATGCACATATGTATGTATGCGTGCCTAGCACTGTTCGGCACGGCGGCGTCGCAACGTCGCAGCGACGCAGCGTCTGCGAGCAGACGCTGACGTCACACAGGCGGCGAAATTGCAGCTAAATTACATAAACTTTCTAAGCTAATAACTTTTTTGTTAATTGACGGATTTTAACGGGGCTTGGAATATAGTTTGATATGATATTCCTCTCTTCGAATAATTAATTATAAACACTGTACTATTTGACTAAATGCCCTAAATCATGCAAATTTTGAGCTTGAAATTTTGAAAGTTTTTTAGCTTTTATGAGAAAAGGGGGCGTGGCAGGCCAAAATTTTGAATGACATTGAATTAAGGCTGTCTCTAGCAACTCAAGCAACCAGAAATGGTCTTCCTAAGTGCCATAGTTACTGAGTTATTGGCCTAAAACTACATTTTTTTTCGAGGTGTGTCTGGTTTTTTGCTCATTGCGGGGGCGGTAAGGGGCGTGGCAAAAATTTGAAATAAACTTAACCTGCGTAAGATAATAACGGACTTTCATTATAAATTTGGTGGCTCTAGCTTTTGTAGTTTAAAAGATCCAGGTGTTCATACGGACGGACGGACAGACGGACAGACGGACAGACGGACAGACGGACATTGCTATATCGACTCGGCTGTTGATGCTGATCAAGAATATATATACTTTATGGGGTCGGCCACGCCTCCTTCTGCCTGTTACGCACATTTCGCTTCTGACAAACCTAATAGACCCCTCTACTCTTTTTTAGAGTACGGGGTCTAAAAAGGGTTATTAATAATATCAAATTTGACGCTAGGGTAGCCCCACAACCCACACACACACACCACACACACACAAACAAACACTCATACACATTGAGCCACAATCATACATGTTGTTTGTGTCCTTTTTGGGCTTTTTGTGGAGCGCGCTAAACACCTGCTCTTTTATGATTTTATTAGTCACTCAACACTCCACTGACACACGGACTGACAGACAGACTGACTGACAGACAGAATGACAAGACACACACACACACACACACACACACACACACACACACACACACACACATACACACACACTCACAAGCACACCAAAAACAGACTGAAGTGTGTGTGTGTCTGCCTCGTTGCAGTTTTTTGGTCGAGCTGCTAGGACAATAGAACTTAAAGTTGAGGGAAATATTCATAGCTACGGAGTGGGGAGTAAAGAATTGAAGAGTATAAATAATAAAATTTAGATACACTGTTATAGCTTAAATTTAAAATATACATTATTATTAACAATGATTTTAAGAGCATATAATTTGAAAAAAAAGATTCTTTAGTTTCTTTATTTGTCTGTTATTGATGGAAATCTTTAATAAGATATACAGTGGAATCCGGTTATAACGACTCCGCTTAAAGCGTCCGTCCGGTCATTGCGACGAAAATTCGAAGACTTGTTTGGTCCCCATACAAGCTTTTTTTTCTTTGCTCGTTTCGGTTAAAGCTTCTGCCGGGTATAACGACATAAAATCGTCGGACCCTTGAGTGTCGATATAACCGGATTCCACTGTATATGAACATGCTGTAGTAGACCAGGCATCCCACAATCAGCTGTTAGAATAAAAGTATAAGTACTATAAGAGTTTAGGCCTGATGAGAAGAATGATGAGGAAGATGACGACGAGAATGGAACGAGTCAGTCTAGAACAAATAGCGAAGAAGAGCTGGAGCTTTGAAAAATACAACGCTTTCGATTGAATAAATTACTTTGTGACTAAAAAGAAAAAAAAAATATAAATTTAATTAAAAAATTATTAGAAAATCATAAAGTTTAAAAAAGTTTATTAAACAAATAATCATAATTGCCATTAAATTGCTAATTGCTTCCAAACAATTTCTTAACTCCTCATTTTTAGACGTTTCTAAAAATTTAATAATTAATTATTTCGACAAAGTATTGAAATTTAGTTTAACTAAAAAAGAGTTTAGGCTGCACCCGTTCAAAGTAATAATCCTACAATGGAGTGCTTTCTAGTTCTGTTAACGTGCTGTTAACTGACAGAAATAATTTGAGAAAATCCACACACTCATGGACCACACTCCTATGCTATTTAACGACTTCTCTGGCCCCAAATCCTCCAGTGAGTTATATATTTCGCTAAAGTAAGGACTGCTTAAAAGCACAAACAACAAACAGTTCGACTGTTGGAAAGTGTAAATGTGTGTGTTAGCTTATGCATGTGTGTGTGTGGAGGTGTGTGTGTTGGTGTGTGTGAGTTTAAGCTTTTCTAGTCCAGAATACCCATAAACAAAATACCCACATAAATATATAAGCGTATATAAAATATGCATAAGAATGCTGATACACAAATACACACACATTTGCACCCACACACACACTCACCTCGCAACATCAATTTAAATTGATCCCCACACACACACGGAGAAACACACACACACACATGAACGACGAGCAGTAAACAATTTTAAAGGCAAAACTATTTGAATTAAACGAAAATTGTGGCAACAACAAAAACAACTTTCAAAGCAATAACAAAAGCAAAAATATAAAAAGAAAAGTATTTGCATATGTCCGGTTAAACACACACACCCACACACACACACACGCACACACATATGTAGCTAGAGCAAAAGAGGCTGATATAAAACTGCAAGACCATAAAAATTATTGAATAAAAGAGCAGCAAGAGGCTGTTCAAAGGTCTGTTAAACTAGCTAATACCCTAATACCAAAAAAAACAACAGACTAATTAATTTTATTTAATATAAAAAATTTAAACTTTGAAAAACATTTTTTAAATTTATTGATTTATTTTTGAGCTCTTAGATAAGCGGATGGGCCTCTTTAATCCATAGCTCAGTTTAACCCGCCGATGTTAGAAACACTTTCGTCACTAGCGCTGCAGCTTTTATGTTTCAATATTCCCACAGGTGAAACACTTCCGTGAACGGAAACAGTTTATTAAATTCAAGCCCCATCACGTTGATGGGACAACAGTTTTAAATTCAACTTTTTTTTGTATACTACTAAACACGTCTGTAGGTTAAACTCTGTATTAGTTTTTAGAGATTTCCAAGCGTGTTCCTTTCGCTGCAAAGGGATACACTTTTCGACCACAAACAGCTTTAGTACCCAGACAAATTTATACCTAAATTTTTAATATTAAAAGGCAACAAGTCTTGGCCTTTTTTTATTATTTTTTTCCTGTTGGGAAAAAGTCATTTTAATTGTCAGTGATATAGACTCTAAACTCCATTTTGAACTCCAACTCTGCCATGAAAACATATTCAAAACAAACATAATAAAATGTTTTTTTTTTAAGAGTTTTTTTGTTTTTTTTTTTTTTTTTTTGTTCTGCTGAGCTGCCCACAGCTGATTTCCTTGGAGACAAATTAGCCAGCAGTTGACACCGAAAAGAAGTTGCCGCAAAATATGTGGTTTGCTTTCTGTTTTTCCTGTTTTCAAAGCCCTGTACTTATGTAGAATGGAGTGGTTTATAGGGTGTGGGGGAAAGGAATATGAGCAATGGGCGGAAGCAAGCGTGGTGAAGCCTTGAAAGGACAATAGTGTTTTTTAAAAGGTTTAGCTTATTCACTACTTGAGCTGACTCAACAAAATTAACATACTGTGTGTATGGTTTCATTCAGTTTATGCCTAGTAAAAAGTCTACAAATCGAGCAGCATTTTCATATAGTTCCCATAGGTCAAATTAACCTAGAGTTGATAATTTTAACTCAAACCTTGTCCGCTCAAGGGAGATGTCCGCCTCAGAGAACGGATTATAAATCATGCTAAAAAACTATACAATTCGTCCGGCTAAGGGAGCTGTCCGTCTGAGGGAGCTGTCCGCGAGTAGAGCTTTCACTGTATATTCTTGATCAGCATCAACAGCATTCTAGTATTTTTGTCCGCTCAAGGGAGATGTCCACCTATGTGAACAGATTTTGTATGAAAATCATGCTAAAACACTATAAAATTCGTCCGGCTTAGAGAGCTGTCCGCCTGAGGGAGCTGTCCGCGAGTGGAGCTTTCACTGTACTTACCTATATTCATACAAATCTAACAACTACAGCTTCTAGCTGCCCCAAGTCAACTCTTTACTTACTTTATAACTGTTACAGGGTCTTTTACAGTCACCAAACTCAATTATCTTTGGCAACTAGTTTTTTTTTCGGTTTTATTTTTTTTTTGTTTGGGACAAAACATTAATAAAGTTGGGGCCGAGAGCAAGCAGGTCGAATGTCGTCGCTGGGAACAGTTTTGCATTTGTCTTTATTAAAGTGCCAGCCACAAAAATATAGGGTCCTTTTTACCACACCACTCCCTTTCCGCCCACCAAAGTGCTGCTTTGGGGCATTCAAATGGTGTAAAGGTGTTTGTCCGCTCTGTATCTCTTTGGGCCCGAATGATGACTGTGATAATAAAACAGAAGTTGAAATGACAAATGATCCATGTTTAGCAAGTTTATTGATAAAGTACAAGTATGTGGTTGGGGCTGTAAAGTCAGAGGTAAATGTGAAAACTTGTCACAGTTCATCACAAACTTTTCAATGAACTTCATTCAAATATATAAATGAATTTTTTTAGTCATATTCAACATATATTTGTGTACTAATTTAAAAGTTTATGCAACACAATAATTTAATCAAATGAAATATAATTGTATTTTAATACTATAAATTGCTTAAATTTTAAATTAAAAACATTGTAGATAGCTTAAAGAGACCATAAATGAATTTGAAATTTATGCAAAATAATCAAGGAAAAATGTTTTGTGTATTAAAAAGATAACTTAATAAATTTCTACAAAGCGAAGTGAAGAAACAACTGATTAATCTCCTTGAAGTAATGTTTTTATTTCATTTATTAATTTAATATTACTCAAAATTATTGTTATGGATTTTGGATTCGTACTTAAGGGGTTACATGCAAAGTTGATTGGGTCGCCGTGGAGAAAGAATAAATTAGCTTACATATCTGGACCAACTTTGTATGTAATCCCTTAATGTAGTAACATTATAAGTTTAAAAATATTTAAGTTTAACAGCGCCAAATTTAAACCATTTTTGCTTTCACGAAATTGAACCAAACTCCTTAAAGAAAAATCGCACTAAAAATTCGATCGCTGTATTGGCAAAACTTTGCTTACTTGACTTGTAGGATTGAAGGGTGAATCCTTCAAGTTTTGTTGTTTAAGTTTCTTATTAGATGAAGTGCATTTGGAGGCAGCTCGCTGCTTGCGTTGAAAGGAAAAGTAAGCAAAGCAAATGCTGCCACACTTGGCCACTCTGCAGTAGTAACAGCACCAGTAACAGCAGTAGTAGTAGTAGTAGTAGTAGTAGTAGTAGTAGTAGTAGTAGTAGTAGTAGTAGTAGTAGTAGTAGTAGTAGTAGTAGTAGTAGTAGTAGTAGTAGTAGTAGTAGTAGTAGTAGTAGTAGTAGTAGTAGTAGTAGTAGTAGTAGTAGTAGTAGTAGTAGTAGTAGTAGTAGTTGTAGTTGTAGTAGTAGTAGTAGTAGTAGTAGTAGTAGTATTAGTAGTAGTAGTAGTAGTAGTAGTACTAGTAGTAGTATTAGTAGTAGTAGTAGTAGTAGTAGTAGTAGTAGTAGTAGTAGTAGTAGTAGTATGAGTATTAGTAGTAGGAGTAGCTGTAAAAGTAGTAGCAGTAGTAGTAGTAGTAGTAGTAGTAGTAGTAGAAGTAGTAGTAGTAGTAGTAGTAGTAGTAGTAGTAGTAGTAATAGTAGGAGTAGCTGTAAAAGTAGTAGTAGTAGGAGTAGCTGTAAAAGTAGTAGTAGTAGTAGTAGTAGTAATAGTAGTAGTAGTAGTAGTAGTAGTAGTAGTAGTAGTAGTAGAAGTAGTAGTAGTAGTAGTAGTAGAAGTAGTAGTAGTAGTAGTAGTAGGAGTAGCTGTAAAAGTAGTAGTAGTAGTAGGAGTAGCTGTAAAAGTAGTAGTAGTAGGAGTAGCTGTAAAAGTAGTAGTAGTAGGAATAGCTGTAAAAGTAGTAGCAGCACTACCCTTACACTATGGAGCATGTGAAAAGTCGTTTTGTAATATTTAACATCAAAAAATATTAAATATTAAATGATTTCAATTGCCTTAAATGCATAAAATCATGCAAATGTCCGACAGTGCAGCAGTGGTAACACACCAGGCTGTGCAGCTTTCGCTGCTTGCCACAACACATCATGCCGCATAAGTTAGAAGGATGAATTGCTTATTCGCTGCGCTGATTTTGCTTTGCGCGTTAGCAGGCAAAACACAGCCCAACAGAGACAGGAATAGAGTGAGGGAGATAGAGAGAGAGAGAGAGAGAGAGCGGGGGAGCGAGAGGGATACAGTTGGTGGGCAAACTAAATACTTAATGTTACTGCAGTTAATGATTTGTTTTTTTTTTTAGTTAATGAAATTACCAAGAGACATTTTGCAGTGCTTTTTTGTGCATCTCTTTTAAGACCTCGCACTCAAAAACTTAGAGGGGTATATAAGTTTTATATGAGAGCAAAAGCGGGCAGCTTTAACGTGGTACAAGCCGTGAACTACACAAATCTTACAAAATCTGTAATTAAATAACAAATTTAACTAAAAAATTCATTTTTCCAAGAACATTAGAAATCATTACGAATATCTGAATTTAAAGTCCTCAAACTGCGTTATGAGGTTTGGTTTTTGTATAATATTTGACATTCATGTGTTGTTAAGGTACTAAGTTATGATTGTACAGGTTCTACACTTAATAAATAAACAACTTAAAAAACTACAAATTTATTAATCTACGATGTTATCCTACCTCTGATATCGCTGAGCAAAAATTTTAGCCGGAATCACTGCGCTTTTGCTATGTTTACGGGGCCTTTTGCAGCCGCCTCTCTCTCTGCCTTTTTGTGTCTACTTCTCTCTCTCTATCTCTCTGTCTCTTTCTACCTCTACTTCTATGCTCCTTTCACCGCTTTTGCCTTTCCTGCTTGTTGTTGTAGCTGCACACATGCGTGTCTAATTTGGCAAAGCAATTTGGTTACTTGAGTTGAGAACTTAAAAATAAAACAGGTACGTCCTAGCTCTGCCGCTCTCCCCACTTACACACACACACACACACTCACCCACTCAGACAATACAATACATATGCAAAGCGGTGCTGGGAATTGTGTGGGCGTGGCCAGTCATGTGCAGCAACGTCTCAAAGCCGTACACAAAAATATTTTGAAAAAGACAAACAAAACGAGAGCCAAAGCGACGTACTGGGAATGTTATGAGTTTTGGGAGTTTTATTTTCATTTCAAATACTTTTTTTCTCATAGTGCTGTAAGGGGTTGGGTGTGGCGTTAAACGAGAGGTGGAACTTCGTGGTGTCTTGCAGTTGCGTGAAAGACGATTTAATGCATACAAAATGATTTACACGCCGCTGGCCAAATATAATACTCGAGCACACTGACACACACACACACTGGAAAGGGTCATAACACACACACTCACCTGGCCTTAAGCACACGCATATGCAGGCAAAAATTGTTGTCAACGTGCGAGCCAAGCAGCAACTGTTATCTGCCCTGGTCTACACTTTATGTCTGTCCCTGGTCTGGTGCCTGGTCTCTGGTCTCTGGCCTGGTGTTGCTTTTCTGCTACGCTTGCATTTGTCTTAGCTTTTGGGGTCTTACTCGGGGCGTCAAATAATCAGCAAACGCAGCAGCGCTGAAAAGTATGCTACACTTTTCAAACAGTACCCTTGAAGCCTGTGCACAACTGCCTGCCTTAGTGCCTGCCTGCCTGCCTGCCTGCTAGCCATCAGGCTAAAATCTCTGATGATACGAAATCAACATAAACAACAAGAGTAACAACAGCTTTGGGCTTTGGGTAGAAGGGGCCGGGGAAAGGGGCGTGAAAGGGGGCAGGAGTAGCCGAGTTTATTGCACAAAAGCAACTGCAAATAGGGTTAACAGCCAGTGCAATTTTCATATTACCCATCAGCTTCCAAAGTCTAGTTGCACCCTATCTCTAAGCCCCCATCATGCCACGCCCCTCTCCTTCACTTCTCTGCACCGGGCAATGCTCCTACCAGTGTGTGTGTGTGTGTGTGTATGTGTGTGTTTGTGCTGGCAATTGAGATGCGACCTCGTCACGAGTTCGTTGAACGGATTGCAGTTGGCTTTAAACAGCTGCCAAGAGATACATTTCTTTAATGAGCATACTCACATATACACACGCACACCTACACACACAGACCATCACACACACAACTGCAAAGCCCCAATGTGTGTAGGCTAAAGATTAAATTATGCATTTATGGATACTTCAGCGCTGTAAGTGGAGCCTAATATTGAGTCAAATACTACTAAATAAATAAATTGGAAAATATTCTTTTTACTCTTCCGTAAATCGTCTATTTCCTCCACTGTAAGTGCTGTTTAAAACCCAAACGTTTGCACAAATCGACACTTATTCACTTTATACTTTTTTTGTTTAATTAATTAAAATAGTTTTTTATTAATTTTATTTTTAAAAAATATATTTTTTGAGTTATGGTGAAATATACACTATCATTTATTATTTATTAATACTTATTATTAATATGATATATTGTTGAACTAATTCTTAAATTCAAATAGTTTAGTGTTAAATGAAAAGTGTTCACATTTTTGGTATACAATTTGTGTTCGTTATACAATCTAATAAGACCCCTTACTCTAAAAATGAGTAGAGGTATCTTTTAAGCTTGTCAGTACTTAATAAAAATTGTCAGTCGGCTCTTTCGACTGTAGCTTTTACTTACTTGCCTTGCTTTATACATTGCTAGTCAATTTAGTCCTCATGTTATGTAATTAATAATTGTACAATAAAATGTGTTTATTTTTAAAGAAATCAAAATACAGTGAAAGCTCCCTTGGCCGGACAGCCACGCTTCCAGTATTTTTGTCCGCCAGAGGTAGCTGTCCGCTTAAGAGAACGGATTTTGTATACAAATTATGCTAAAAAACTATAAAACTCGTCCGGCTAAGGGAACCGACTGAGTGAGCTGTCCGCGGGAAGAGCTTTCACTGTACTTGAATGTTTGCAATTGTTTTCTTAATTTTGATATTTTCTTTTCTTTTCTTTAATTATGGACATATTCTTCAATTAGACTCTTAGCTCGATTGCAGTCAAGAATTGTAGTTCTCTACTCCCTTTGGTAGAGCCATCCATAGACTAGTCACAAAAGTACTTCCATTCTAAATAACTTTAAGCAAATACACGTCTTATGTTTCAAATCGTTTTATAGGGACATCGTTAATTTCATTTTGCAGTTTACCTTTTGTTTGATTGAAGTGATTTTCACAATTCAGCTGATAATTCAATTCGTCCATAATTCCCAAATCTGCAAAACACTTTTCCAGCCAATGTGCAATTCAAAATTGCTAAATTAAGCTGGGTGTTGTTATCACTTCCGTCACACAAAGGCAGGAAGAAAACAGAGAAAGAAAGAGAGAAATAAAGAGAGAAAGAAAAAAAGTGAAGTGTGTGAGAAACAGAGAAAAGGAGAGAGGGAAATTCTTATGTAAAAAACTGTCTTCATTAATAACACAAAACGTTGCTCAAGGGGTTGCCATGTTCGTCTGTCCCTGCTGTCCTTTTTTTCTCCTATTTTTTTCTTTTATTTGGCTTTCCATTTTTTACTTTTGGTCCGATAGAACGGAAATGCAAAATTGACAAAGCCAAAATGCTTTAAAGCCCCTTTTTGGCAATGCAACTGGGCCAGAACATGAGCAGAAAATGCCAAGAAGCTCTGCATATGAGCTATGCTAGCTTAAAAGCCAGTCACTCGATTCTTGTTGTTGTTATTATCGCTGTTGTTGTTGCTGTTGTTGTGGTTGTTATGCCTCTTGTTGTTGTCGTAGTGCATTTCTCTTTTTTTTTGGCCAACAATGGAGCAAAGATCTGACTAGAAGCTGAAGCAGCCGCTGCCGCTGCCGCTGCTGGGAGCTGGAAACTGGTTGCTGCCTGCTTGTTGGTAACTGGCAACTGGGACCAGCGAGCAGCAGAGAGCAAAGCGATAGAGAAGGGTAGACAGAGAGAGAAAGAGAGAGAGAGAGGGGATGAGGCTAGCGAATTTGGGAGTGGAAGCGGGATAGCGCATGCCATTAAATCTCTTTAGAACTCAATTCTTATTCCCAACGCAATTTATACAACAAAACTTCACAAACACACTTATACACACCACACTACACACACACACACACACACACTTGGCCATGCACATGCACACGTTAACAATGCTGCAAATTCACAGGCCAAGAAAAAATGTAAACATTTCAACAGCCACAAAACACAAACAGTCAAATACTCTACAAACTAAATTATTTATTTGTTTAAATTAAAAAAAAAAAAAAAATAATAAAAAAAATAAATAAATATTATAAATGAAATAAATAATATAATAAAAATAAAATAAATATAATAAATAAATAAAATAAATATATTAAATAAATTAAATATAAAAAAAACTAAATTAAATAAATAAATAAAATAATAAAAATCATAAAATTGTTAAGAGACAGAAAATTTGATTAATTTCGTTTGGATGGCTGGTTTATCGGAAGATTTATTTAACACAATGAGAGCAGAGTCAGAATACGTCTGCATCCCATCACAGTTACTGGAAGAAGAGAGGGAATCAAGCCAGGCTTATCCTAATGTCAGGAGGTTCTTAGCAATCCTTAATCGATACTTATCCTAGATGATACTACTTAATCGATACTTAACGTTACTTGCTTACATACATTATCCATACTTACTTATTTAAAACATCTTACAAAATATTTATTAAAATATAAAATATATTAATTCTTTAAAATTTATAAGTTTACAATCAAAGTTTAAACCCTTTCCGGTATGAATTGAGCTAAAAAACTATTTTGAATAGTAAAATAAGAAGTTAATGATTTTATAAAAAAGGTTAATGAATTTATTTAACAAATATATTTGCTTTTTTATTATTGGTCGGTTCTAAATTATTAAATGCTGGTTACATTATCTGAAATTTTTAAACTTATTTATTTAAAATGTATAAATTTTAAATTTATTTATTTTCAAATTATTTCTTTACTCGACTCAAAGTTGTGTAAAGATTATGATTTTATATAAGGATTAAAAATGTACAGTTTTATTTTTTTTAAATTTATTGGTACCATAATTTCTTACACTTCCAAGTATTTTAATTTATTTATTTTTATTTAAATTGAGCCCTTAAAAGTGTGAGCTTTGCCAGTCAAGTGCATTTATATTTTTGTAGGACTCAATTTAAAGTGTATGCAAGCGGCAAAAGAATGAAAATGAAATGAAAACGAACGGCACAACTACAAAGCGGCACTCGGTGTGTGTGTGTGTGTGTGTGTGTGTGTGAGTGTGTGTGTGAATTGGTGTGACATATGGAGCGGAATAGAAAATAAGCACACGTCAACTGCATAACACAAACACATAGAAAACACACGACGCGACAAAGCCGAAAAAAAGGGAACATATAGATATAAATAAAGAGAGAGTGAGAGAGAGACGGCATGCGAGTGAAAGAGATGAGAGAAAATAGAGTCGCTGGCCGGGCGAGCATTGAATGTGCCAAAGACGCCTTGTGCGCTTTGGGGGCGTGGCAATGTGGTAAGCGTTGAGTGTATAAAAATGGCGTAAAGCCGTGGAACATATTTATATTTCAAACACATGCACACACACACGAACACACACACACACACACACATGTGCATATAAGTGGAAGACAGATATAGAAAAAAGTAGCTAACTGAAGCTGGTAGGTGCGAGGGGCACTGGGGTTCGAGGGGACATAGAGATGGTTATGCTGGCACCATGACAACAGCAACAACATTAGCTGACAAACAACAATAACATAAAGGTGCAGCAATGCACAACACAACACAAATAAAAGCTGAAAAGAGGGAAATTGTAGCTCACACAATGGCTAATAAAAGCGAACGAACGACTCGCATCCAGGCATCCAACAGGACGCAACTACAGGGAAGCGTTGCCTTAAAAAAATAAACCAAGTAGGAAGGCAACTACGGGGTGAAAAAAGGCAAACCGAAATCTTAGATGCCCTAAACTTAAAGCTTAAGAGTGTTCACACTTTAAGTTATTTAATAAATATGTGACACAAGTATCTAAGTTTCACTTTGATAAGAAAAAACAAATAAAAAAAAAAAAATAAAATAAAATAAATAAGTACATTAAATAAAATAAGTAAATAAAATAAATGAAATAAATGAAATAAATAAAATAAATATAATAATTAAAATAAATAAAATAAATAAAGTAAATAAAATAAATAAAGTAAATAAAATAAATAAAGTAAATAAAATAAATAAAATAAATAAAATAAATAAAGTAAATAAAGTAAATAAAATAAACAAAGTAAATAAAGTAAATAAAATAAATAAAATAAATCAAATAAATAAAGTAAATTAAATAAATAAAATAAATAAAGTAAATAAAATAAATAAAATAAATAATGTAAATAAAATAAATAAAGTAAATAAAATAAATAAAATATATAAAGTAAGTTAAATAAATAAAATAAATAAAGTAAATAAAATAAACAATGTAAATAAAATAAATAAAATAAATCAAATAAATAAAGTAAATAAAATAAATAATGTAAATAAAATAAATATAATAATTAAAATAAATAAAATAAATAAAGTAAATAAAATAAATAAAGTAAATAAAATAAATAAAGTAAATAAAGTAAATAAAATAAATAAAGTAAATAAAGTAAATAAAATAAACAAAGTAAATAAAGTAAATAAAATAAATAAAATATATAAAGTAAGTTAAATAAATAAAATAAATAAAGTAAATAAAATAAACAAAGTAAATAAAATAAATCAAATAAATAAAGTAAATGAAATAAATGAATAAATAAATTAACTAAATTCGTAATCAAATATCTCAAATAACCTATAAACTACCCTCCTCTCTCAAAATGTCAACACACTTACAAAGCAAGACAGCTCTTAGTTAAGGTACTTAAACAAAATCATTCGACTAGCTCAAGTTTATAGTACCTCAAATACCGGTATCAAATCAACACAGACAGAAAATCAATTAGAATTACACTACAACTTTTAAGAGCTTTAAAAAAACAAAGTAAAATTCCATGAGTTTATGGCATTTAAAATTGATTCACAAAATACTTGGGCAAAATATGAAACTAAATAATAATTTAATTGCAATTGCATTTTTGAAGCGAGTTTAAGAGCGTAATTTCAAACTGACATGCTTTGAATTTCACTACAAAAATAAATTTCATTTCATTTCCTTTCATTTTAGCCAACAAATTGAAGTTTTCGTTTAGGGTTTCAGCAAATTTGATCAAAGCCGAGCACAAAACGTTGATTCCAATGCACAAAAAGTTCAACAATGTTTGAACAATAAGATTTTGTTTGCGGCAGGTCAACTTTGAAGTGCGAAATGTGCCAAAATATGTATTTAAACCCATTCAAAGATTTACGGAATTTCAAAAGAAATCTAATTTCAGCTCACTTTGACTTCAAAAATGTTTAAGATTTGATAGCAGAATTCGAGTTTTAATTGTGGGATATTTAGGGTTAAGAAATGTAGAAATGCTTTTATTTCTTTTACTGGAATTTTGAATCTTTTCTGTCTGGAACAGTATTTAAATGGGAGGCTGGTTTAATATTATTATTTAGCCGAGTCGATATAGCCATATCCGTCTGTTTCTATGCGAACTAGTATCTCAGTTTTAAAGCTATCTTAATGAAACTTGGCACAGATGTGTATTCTCTCTGCACGCAGATCATTTGTAAAAATCGGACAGATTGGAAAACTATATCATATAGCTCCCCTAGGAACAATCGGTCGAAATGCATGCAAATGTATGAACATTTTCGGTGTCTATTGACCGATTTCAATCAAATTCACGCCGTATAATTTTCTAATCGTGTCCCATCTGTTGACCAAATTTCATCCAAATCTGACTTCTATATCATATAGCTACCATAGAAATAATAGGTGATTGAAACCAAATTAACGCAATATTCATGACTGCAAGGGTATTTAATGTTCGGCGTGCCGAAGATAACCGTTTTTTCTTGTTTTATATTGTTTAATTTATTTGTAATGGATTAACATTCAAATTTCAGTCGAAATTCAGTTAAAATATTGTTAATATTTATTGATTATGTTTTATAAAAATATCTTGATAACATTATTAAATTCTGTCTCCGCTAATTAAATGCTCAAAAAAGAAAACTTCCGTGCGAACTGAGTGTTTATTTAAAATTTCTGTAACTCCACACTAATCAATTGATTGAGGTAAATAAACGTTATCTTTTGAATTTGTCAATAAGGGGATCGTCTTTGTGTGTTTTTAAATTTGATATCTGCATATTGCGATCTCATAAAATCCCTTAACTGTTGTGCGTTGGAGGATTGGAAGATTGTCAGAATTGTCTAACAGTCGATGGGCTTAAGGTATATTTGAAAATGTTTGCTGGCAAATTTCAAATTCTAAGCACACTCAGCTCAGAAGGCACACAGTGACACACACACACCAACACACACAAGCCCACTCAAACACACACAGACATTTGCTATTGATTTACAAAGTGGAGTGGAATTTAGCTCTTGTTGTTGCTGTTATATTGTTGCATATTGTCTGGTTTATATAGCTCATGGTTATTATCATAGCAAAAGTTTCCTCCTGTTGTGTGTATCTGCTGTGTTCCATGTCATTCAGCGTAGAACGGTAAAACGGTATGACTGGTGCGGCGGTGCGTGGGTTGCCACCTGGTCAAGTGCTTGAAGCTTAGACTTGAAGGCGGTTCGGTTGCCTGTCTATCAAATGCCATCAGTGCAGCATTGCTTTGGTTTGTTTTTCATTTTTTTTTTTTCCTTCTTTCTACAATTCCATCGTCGTCCTGCCAAGTTCTTGTTCTTGTCCTGGCCGTCGTTCTCATTCTCATTCTGATTTCGATTCTCGTTGTCCTTGTTGTTATTTTTGTTGTTCAATATTTGTTTTTCTTTTTGCCTCCTTGCTTGTTTGCTTTGCCGACTGGCGATGGCCTATCTCTTCTGCTGCTGCTGCTGTTATTGTCCATTGTTGCTGTTGCTTTTGCTGTTGCTGTTGCCGTCATTGCTGTCTGGCCGCCCTATTTATGTACATGTCGCATTGCATTGCATACTTGAAGGGGCAGCCAAATGATTATACTCTATGCCAATGTGACGTCACGAAAATAGAATTTCCACTCGTTGTTTTTTTCCTTTCTGATATTCATAAGGAAATTGCTGCATCTAATTCTCTTTGTATGCATTATATACATACTTCAAAGAGTTTTGTTCACGTTCGAGAAGATGCAATTAAAGTTAACTGTGATTGAGTTTAAGTGCTACGATAGTTTGCATAATAAGTTGTACGTCGGTATATGATTAATTCAAAATATTCAAGTAAACCTATAGCTCAGGGAATTTTGCATTATGTTGTTAATAAATACTTCACAAATTAGCTAATTTACATAAAATAGATTTTATTTTATTTTTTTTTTAATTTAATTTTAAATTTCTTTTTTAAATTTACATAATAGTTGATAGTTTTTATTTTTTGAAAATTGATTTAAAACGAAATAAGATTTTAAAAAGCTTGTAAAACACGTTTCTAAAATTTTACTGCATACTTTTCGGCATGTAAATAATAGCTCTTTGATAACGCTGCGCACAAAAGCATGCTACATATTTTATTCTTTTGGAAACAAAACTGATCTTTTTAAATGCAAGTTTACTATTAGTTGCTTGTTTGGTCGCTTTGATACACACACTCACACACACACACACAATTTTTCCTTAACTCACAGACACACTCACATACACACACACACATGGAGGGAGCGTAATGGCGTCCCAGAAACGCGCCGAGCATTAAATTAATTGTGGGAATATCTCAAGGCGGCCTCGACGAACTTCGCCTTTCTTGCCAGTAATTTGTTGTTGTTATTGTTGTTGCTTTTTATATATATTTAAGCGGGGCAGCTGCGTCTGAGGCGCGTCAGCATGATTAACGTTATATTATGAAATTATACGCGTGTGTGTGTATGCCTGTGTCGGTGTGTGTTCCTTTGGTTGCTGTGTAGTTTATAAGCCTCAACTGGCGCTCAATTTCAGCACTTTGCAGGCTCCTCGTGCTTTTTTAAATAAATGCGGGCATTGGTAATACCCTGCATAGTAAGCCAATGGGCAGGGGTGACTATTCAAACAGCAGAGCTCTGAAAATTGTTGTTAAATAATGATCAAGTTCAAACTTTAATAGATATGAAGCACTAAACTGTAGCTATTATTAAATTAGAGCATAAATTAAACTAGGTACACTTAAAAAACTTTTCAATTTAAACATTAAAATTACCAGGACATTAGGCTTATTAAATGAGCAAATATAATTGGTTAACTGTCGTTTAATTAATTTACCACATAATTTATATACATATTATATATATTTTATAATTTTTAATATAAACAATTTATTTAAATTCACACAGCGAGTAATTTGTAATGTCTAGAGGGTATGCTGCGGTCATACCGTTTAATGCCAAAGGGCGTGCGATTTATACATTTTTTTGCGCTTTTTTTTTTTTTTGTTTTTTGTATAATTAATTGACATATGTGCAGCGGAGAGTGTGGCACGCCCTCTGCCGCCCCTGCTCACCAATGGGCAGCGTCCATCAACACTTGGCGCATCGCATTAACTGTTATTATTATTTATTATTTTCGCTGGGTTTTCACGCTTTCCATTCCCCTCCCCCCTCTCCCACTGTTTCTTTAATTCTCCGCGTTGTTGTTGTTGCTGGTATTTGCCGCGATTTTCTTTACTTTTTTGTTGTTGTTTTTTTATTTTTTATTTTGGGCTGCGCAAATAATTAAACTAAAGCGGCCTCGACGCGGGCAGCGGTTGCTGTTCAGGGAATCGCCACCAATTCATTTTGCCGCATTTTAAATGCTGAAAGTCATTTACAAAAAAGGGATCAAAAGGATATCAACAGTGTTGGCAAGGATGCATCAGCTGTGTAGACCCAGCGTGCGTGTGCTGGTGTGTGTGTGTATGTGCGAATGCGAGTTCACTGAAAATTTATTGTTTTTGCCATTAGCACTGGCAAATGCGTCGAACGAGCAGCTGAAGACAGCGACAGAGATAGCAACAGAGGGAGAGAGAGTGAGAGAGAGGGAGAGAGAGAGGGAGGGGGAGGAGCGGCAGCGCAGCGACCCGCGCGTGAACGTCGTTAATGTGCGAATATTCATTAAGCGTATTGTGGGCATGGTCCCAACTGAAAACTCCCACTTTTTGTTAATTGTAAACAAATGTCAAGTGAATAAGACAATTTAAGCGGCTGAAATTAATGAAAATTATAAAGAAAAACAACAAATAAAAAATCGTTCAAATTATACAGCGACCAAAAACATTAAAAAAGCAGCAAATTAAAGTTGGTCAATAGCGAAATGCATTTTCTGCTCAGTACGTGTCCTTTTTTTTTATGGCAGTATTTTTAAACTAATTATAACAACTTACAAAGTTGAATACCTTTAATTAATTAATTAGTTGTTATGACATTGAAATACCTGTTTAATTTGATAAGATCTGTGTATCAAAAACATTTAAAACAATAATGAATGCTATAGTCGCCTCGGGACTTAAGGATACCCGTTACTCAGTTTCCATATGTTATTAACAATGGTGATCGATAAGATAGCTTGGCAAACAGAAAAATTTCATACAAATTCATGTTTGGAGCGTATTTTCGACCGATCGTTCCTATGGGAGCTATACGATATAGTAGTCCGATTTGGATCAAACTTGGTCAGTATGTGTATATTGATGGCAAATGAATTCTGTGTGATTTTGATAAATATAGCTTGTTGATCAAACAAGTTTTTCATACTATTTTATATTTGGAGCGTATTTTTGATCGATCGGACCTATGGGAGCTATACGACATAGTTGTCCGATTTGCATCAAACTTGGTCAGTACATCTACTTTCTCTACATGTACTAAACGTGTAAATTTTGTTCAGATAGCATAGCTAACAAAAAAGTTTTCTATACAAAAACATTCTAGTTTTACCTGTACATTTACCTTTATATGAAGATAGAACGCCCTAAAGTGGGCGTGTCAAAAAACTAAAGCAAACTTGTACTGCTTTGGTATTGTACCTTTCATTTGCAACCCCTATCTTCTTTTTAGCTCTTATAGTCTCTGAGATCCTTTTGTCCGTACAGATGGACAGACGGACATGGCTATATCGACTCGGCTATCTGATGAAGAATTTATATACTTTATGTGGTCTGCACGCCTCCTTCTCCCTGTTACATGCATTCCAACGATTACAATATACCCGTTTACTCTACGAGTAACGGGTATAAAAATAGTAACAGCTTGAAAAAAGCTTTAAAATGTGCACTTAAACAGCTTTAAATATGCAAACACTCTACACTAATAATAAATTGAAATTAATTGTGGCTCCTTGACTATCGATAGTTTTCACGTGCTATCGGCTGATGAGCAGCTCGTCTGCTCGATTTATAATGTTTTAACAGAACTGTGGGCTTGAAGACACCCGCTGCTCATTAGCCAATTGTCCATCCGGTCGTTTGTCTGGCCATTAACCAGCTTCAACTTTAGCTGCATTGGCCCAAATGAATCTCTTTCAGCTTTAGTGACGTCGCTCCTACCTCTCACCCTCCTTCACGCCCCTTTGCCAAGGCCGACCCGAAACTTTTGCCTGGCATTGTTGTCCTTCCTCTTCCTTTTTTTAATCGACGCAATTCCTTGCCCCCTCCCCCGCCGAACCCAGAGCGGTAGGGACGTAGTGCTGTTGCCGTACCTGGTCGCTGACTACAGCAATTAAACACCGGGTGGTCTGGGAGCCTGACAAGGTGACCAACAGCCATCGAAGTTCGTTCGCCGTTCGGGCGACAATCAATTTACCTGGCGTGGATGGTGTCACCAACTGCTCCGCACCCACAGACGAGTTGTCTGATAAATGAGAAAAGTTTTAATGCCGGGCGCTCAGGTCGGCTCATTGGCATTTTTACGATGCGCTGTCCTGCTAGGCCCAGGACAAATAGGCAACAAATGAGACGAGTCCAGGATGCTTAATAGAAAAGCGCAGCGTATGCAAGCCGAGTCTGCTGTAGGGCAACATCAGTATCCCAGTACAAACAGAGCAAACCAACCAACTAACCAAACATACGACCTCCCTGCTGTACCGCCTGCCTTCCATGCCTGCCACGCCTCCAGCGAGTGAGGGGCACTTAAAACTTTTTAGCATGCAACCGCGAACGTTGAAGCTGCAAACTTTTTTTTGGCCCGCAAACAGGACTCGGACCACAGGAACCAAACCAAACCAAACTGAACCGAAGCGGAGCGGAGCGGATCGGAGTGAAGCGGCTCCTCCAACAATATTTTTGAAGTTGGAACAGGGAACGTGAAACAGGGAACATGTTACATGGAACGTGGGATGTGGGATGTGGCATGTGCTAGGAGGAGGCGTGGACAGCAATTAAATGCAGTGGGAGCAGCAACAAGCTGAGAGGCCCAGCGCCATCTGATATGAATAATGTTTGCCAGCCCTGATGAAAGACAGACTCAGGAAGACTACAGCTATACACTAGCCAGCAAACTCAATTAAAGCTTTAAAGCAAAATGAAAGCTTAAGTTTAAGCTTAAATAATGTGATTAAGTTTTTATGCTTTAGGTTTCAACGCAAAATCATTAGCTCTAAGGAGAAAGCTTTCCTTTAAGGGTAAATATTGTGACTGAAATCACTATCGAAGATTAAGTTTAACTCAAAAGCTTTAAGTTTAAAGCTTATGCTCTAAAATGTGCTTTAAAGCTTCGTGCTCAATTGTAAACTAATTGGAAGCTCCTGGTAAAATTATATTACAATATTCACTGCCATAGTTAACACTCTATAGCTTCAGATTAATTTTTAAAATAGATTAAAATTAGGTCTCATACTTTAAAGCTTTCAATTTTCTCTCAAATTAATTTTGGAATATTATTGTTGAAAGCTCAGCAGCCCATCAAATCTTCATGGACAATTGGAGTTATCACATTTATAACATTGCTTAAATTAAAAACTTTCCTTTATAATTCCAAGCTTTAATCAAATATAAAGAATTGTGATTAAAGATGTTTTATTTTATGTAAAAGTTGAAAAGTGTTACTAAAAAATTCAAGCTTTCATTACGTTAGTATTTTTAATCAAATGTCAATTACTTTAACTTACTATAAATTCAATTCAATTAAGTATATATACATAAATGCTGTTGCTGTTATTTGAATCCGTAATTTATACAATAAAGCAAGTTGGGTAATTAATTTAAACGAAACTCTTTTAGTAGACAAATATATACTCCTCAATGTCCTTAAGTTCATCTTTAAAAGCTTCCCAACTCGAACTTTACTAGGACTGTTAATTAGTTAAAGTTAGAATTTAATTGTAATATATCCCAAAAACTATATAAACTTCTTAATAAAAATCAATTTAAGCTTTTCGCTGCCCTTAAGTACATTATTTAAAGCTTCTATATTCGAAAATAGGGTTGTCTACACATACGATTATTGTTGAATTATACAGTCGTTCTGTTAAGTAGTTGAAGTTAGAAATGAATTCTAATATTTACCTTAAAACTTTATAAACTTCTTGATAAAAATCAATTTAAGTTTCTCGGCTACATTAAGTACATTTTTCAAAGCTTCTCAATTCGAAAATAGGGTTGTCTAGACATCTGATTATTATTTACTTAAACTGTTAATTAGTTAAAGTTAGAATTAAATTATAATATTTATCTTGAAACTATATATGAACTCCTTAAGAAAAATTAATTTAAGCTTCTCCATGGCCTTAACATTATTTAAAGCTTCTCAACTCGAAAATAGGGTTGCCTACACATGCGATTATGGTTGCAGTTACGAAAGAGTATTGCACATGGCATAAACAATGATGATGTTGGTTTTATTTTTGGTGCCGGCTCCGCTGAGTGAGTGAGTGAGTTGCGCGTGCGGCGACCCTAAAAAAAGGGGGCCAAAGGGGGGCCAAAGGGGGGGCAAAAGAAGAAAAAGGAAACGCTAAAACTATGCAAGCTCTGACTGCTGACCGCCCGTGCAATTTTTGGTGACCGAACAAAAGCGTGACAAAAAACGTGACCGAAACTTTTCTGTCGGACTTGAATGGGTTTTTTTTTTTGTTTTTTGGAATTTTTGGTTTTTGTTTTTTGGATTTTTTGGTTGGCGCCTTCGCTTTTGTGGCGGGCTTGTGTCTGTGCTCGTGGCGGCTCCAACAAATTTCAATAAATTACAGTTACATTTGCCAAAGTCAGCAGCGTAGGAGGAGTCGCATCGCGTAGGGTCATGCCCAGATCGCCTCCCTGGTTGTCTCCGGGTCGTCCCTGGGTCGTTCTCCTCGCTTAATGGCTTCGCCGTCAGCTCTTTTCCCTCTTCTTCTTGCCGTACCTCCCTGGCGTCCCCGTCGAATGCATAATTCAATTTGTGTTAAAGTTTTGTGAGTGCGTAGCACTCGCGTTGTCGCCGACGGCGTCCCTCGTAATGCGGCACATAATTCAAACCAAATTCTAGTGGGTGCCCCCCCCCCATTTCCCCTCACCACCCTCCCAGGGGCATCGTCTGCATCGTCTAATGCCTTGGTTGGGTCAATGTGTCTCAGTCAGCGTATATAGTACACTGATTGTCAAATTATATTAGATGCTGGCATTTAATACTAAATGTCTAATGCAATTCTATTTAACTTGCTTTATTTATCATTCAACAGAGTTGTTAATTAGCGCTATTAGCTGATTGAATGATAGTAACAGGTGTAATTTGCAGCAGGTGAGTGAAAGTAGTACAGTGGAGGCATTATCAAAAACTATAACAGCAACAGTAACTGCGTGAATTGCAGGATTAAATGAATTATAGAAACTGTAATAGTCAGAGAGTAACAGTAGCAGAAAAAGCAAAATAAAAGCACTTATTAGACATTAAGAGTACTAAAACTACGAAAACTATGAAAAATAATTGTAACAGTAACTGTAACAATAACAGTAACAGTAACAGTAATTGCAACAGTAATTGTAACAGTAACAGAAACAATAATTGTAACAGTAACAGTAACAGTAACAGGGACAGTAATAGCGGCAGTAACAGTAACAGCGACTGTAATAGGATTAGGAACATTAACAGCTGCAGTAACAGTAACTATAACAGAGACAGTAACAGCGACAGGATCAGGAACAGTAACAGTAACTGTAACAGTTACAGCGACAGTAACAGTAACTATAACAGAGACAGTAACAGTGCCATTAACAGTGTCCATAACGGAAAATAAACCCAATCCGTTCGTACTTTAGAACAAAGGTCATATATTAGGATCCATATCAGATGAAGCTAAATACCTACAAAAAAAATACACAACTTATTCAGAATTCTTAAAACTCTTAGTATCCCCAACCCAAAGCAATGCAGAATGAATAATATTCGAAAATTTATTTAGTGCTTTTTTTAGAATCCTCCCATTTGAGATTAGCAAATTAATTAGGTAAGCGATTGGATGAGAACTTTTCGTAAATGGTAGTATCACTTCCTCTTGATCTGTTGTTGAGTTTTAGCTGTTGGAAAATTGTTTTATTTTTCTTCATTTTGGAGTCGTTGTTGTTGTTGTTGTTGGGTACTCGTGAGTGCAGCACGTGAATAGCAAGTGAATAAATGCTACAGCTTTGGCGTAACGCGTGTGGCGGCCATAAATCAGAAGCTGGAGTCGGAACTGAGAGCTGTGAGCTGGGAACTAGTAGAGCTGAGAACAGGGAACTGAGAACTGAACAACTTTGGAGATGATTACGTGGCTAGTATAGAGAGGAGGCTTAAAAGTAGAAAGAGGGCGGACGTTTGGCCAGATAACAACGAAACTAACAATTTTGTGGGCTAACTGTGACGATGTTGCCGATTTTACGCTACATTTGCTGCACGATTGTCGCTGATGGGCGTTTGGAAGAGGACCGAGGGAGGGGCAAGGTAGAGGGGCGGGAGGGGAAAGCGGAAGCTGTTGTGGAACTTGAAACTGGAGCAGCTACACTGATCGAAAAAAATGTTCCCAAGTGGAATTTTTGTTTGAAACGCGCTGATTATAAAAATACTTATAAAAAAGACAATGTTTTTTTTATAACAATAAATTAATTTAAAATTATACTAATATAAAAAAAATTATTCTTAAATATAGAATTTTTTAAAAATACAAAAAAAATAAAACATTGAATGTAGATAATAAAGTTTAATAATATAAAAACTTCAAAAATAAAATTATGAAACATTTTTAAAAATATTAATCTAAAAATTAAAATTTTATTAAATTATTATATTTTTCTTAAAAAAAGAATTTTTTTAAAATATATAAAATACAAAAAACAAAAAATTATGTATGTATGTATGTAGATAATAAAATTTAATAAAAATAATCACTTTAAAAATAAAATTATGAAACCTTTATTATTACTCTATAAATTAAATTTTATTAAAAAATTATTTTTCTCTTAAATAAAGAATTTTTCAAAAATATATAAAATGCAAAAAACAAAAAATATTGTATGTAGATAACTAAATTTAATAAAAAATAATCACTTTAAAAATAAAATTATGAAAAATTTGACATTGTCGGTTCAATAATCGACATGTTTTTTAGGGTATGACCATGTCTATTATTATTATATCTATATTCTGTGATCCACAATAATTGGATTGTTGTTAAAAATAAAATATAATATTTTTAATTTCTTTGAATGTTTTATGTTTAAAGATTAACAGTTTTTATAAAAAACACTTTTTTCAGTCTATAGTGCCGAATTTAGAGTGTTTTTTGATGGCGTGTGAATAAACTATTGATATTTTGAATACTTATGGCAAAAGTGTTTACTGATTCGCTTATTATTTATTTATTTATATTTAAAATTGGACATAAAACAATTTTTCCTGGAGTTATGCGTTCTTAAAGTGAAGGGGAGAAACAAATAGGTTTTTCCATAAAAGTAATTACATTTTGCTACAAAAAAATTATTTAGCTGGCAATTAAAGAACTAACTTAGTCATAATTTTTTTCAGTGTGCCGCTGCTAGACATTGTGTGACCAAGGTCCGCCTCTTGTTCCTGTTGTTGTTGCCCATATTACATACTTGAGTGCACTTATTTATTTGCTTGTATGTCAACCTGCATACGTGTGTGTGTGAGTGTTTGGGTGTGTTTGGATGTGTGTGTGTGACTGCCATTTTTCTATTTTGCGATTTCAATTTGTCTATTGTGCGGCACGGCTAGCAGACAAATGACTGAGGCAGGAGAAGCAACCCAGGTCAGACCACAGCAGACAGCAGCCTGGAAGTCCAAAAAAAGGGCCAGAGGCCAGAGGCAAAAGGACGCCCAACTCCTGTTCTTGATTAACCTATTATGATCATTTGATTGCTCGATTTAATTTGCCATCGTTTCTACTACACTTTTTTTTTTTTGTTGGATTTTTCCTTTTGGCCATTTTCATTTTCATTCCGTCTCCGGAAAGTCAAGTTACAAGTAGGAAAACTTATTTTTATTTTACGTTATTTTATTTTTCTTGTGATTCTTTTCGAAATTGAATTTCTTTGATGACTTTTTGGCCTGCACAGTGTTCGCCTCGTATTGCATTCAACAGACAACGACAACAACAACAAAAGCAACTAAAATTGACCCTAAATTCATTTTCATTATAAGCTTTTGGCCTTTTGTCCATTCCCTTCTCGCCAGTGTCCCAGTTGTCCTCCACTTTCCTTCCTTTGTGTGTTGTTGTGTCGTTTTTGAATTAATTTCCGTTTTTATTGTTATCATTTGTAATTGTTGCTGTTGTTGTTGCTGATTATGCCATTTTTATTTTCATTTAGCTAAAAACGATTTGTTCTATTTTATTTCGGTTTTAAAGCTCTACGCGTTCAAGTGGGCGTGGCTAATGCATACCATAAATTAAACATAACTAAAAACTAGAAATTATGTGGGCGCACTTTTCGATATAAAGTCGATTAGTTATCGATTACTGTCGCTGGTAAAATCAAGAGTTTCAATTAAATTATTTAAAAACTTAATTCATCTCAATGCGGAGAGTAAAACACTTTAGTGATTTAATTTTTATTGCAGGGTATTAAATATATCAAAAGCTGATTAAGTGCCATTTTTCACGCATAAATAAATTAAATTTGAATTATAGAGCAGAATTGCATAATAACAACAGCCGCACTCATTGAGAAAAAATTACCGCATTCAGACCGAGGGTCGCGCGACAAGTTCTTAAAATTATGATGTGATAAAAAATATTAAAAATTATTAGTTGTTGAAAAAAAAATAATAAAAATTAAGATAATAATAATAATAAAAATAATAATAATAATAATAATAATAATAATAATAATAATAATAATAATAATAATAATAATAATAATAATAATAATAATAATAATAATAATAATAATAATAATAATAATAATAATAATAATAATAATAATAATAACAATAATAATAAAGATAATAATAAAAATAATAATAAAATTAAAGAAAAAATATATTAAAATTTTTTTTTGTATATAAAACAATTCATTATGATATTAGCTTAATTTATTTAAAAATTACAAATGTCTGACATAGAAAAATAAACTAAATGTAATTTAAATAATAAGCTTAGTAAAAATAATCGATAAAGATGCTTAAAAACAAATTAAGAAATAAGTTGATATGGGATTGATTTTAATAAAATAAAATAAAATTCTTACCGTACTATTTTTCCAGTAATATCAATTTACTATTTTTGATTTTAAAAATAATTTTAGTATTGATATTCAAATAGATATATACATTTTTTAGCATCTTTTGTAATTTCTCATTATCAAATTTTTTTACATAAATTAGAAAACCAATGACAACAGTGCCTGAATTTAATTAAATAAAAACAATAATAAATTTATTTAATTTTTAATGTACAAAAAAAAAATATCTATATACATATATAAAAAAAGTTTACATAAAAAAGACTATATGAAAAAAATTATTTTTATTTGATTTTATTAATAAATTTTTTTAATTTGTATGTATTTATATTTAAATTAATAAATTATGTCTTTTTCAAGTTTTCAGCTGTAAAATTCAGTTGAATTAACTACCGACATAAACCATACACAATATTGTTGCTAAATACAAAATTTTCGTGCTGATGGACGTCGAACGATGTACGAAAATTCGAAAAATCCACAAAGTTCAGAAGATGTGACAAACTTGCTGATGAGCCTACGCATTATGATTGGTCCCAGAGCATTAGCCATTGGCATTCCGTGTTGTCGTTAGCTGGAACGCAGGCTTAATGCCAATTTTTGTGTTGCCAATGGCGCCAATTGGCAATGGGCAATGGGCAGTGGTCGATGGACTATGGACTTTTCAATCGACTGTTCAACATGGCGTATGCTTATCAAATTAACGAATTACGCGCTTCACAATGCCAATGACATTTCCCGTATGCGGTTGCAATAAATGATAATCGCACATAGCGAGAGAGAGAGAGAGGGAGAGGTAAGATAGAGGGAGTTGGGTAGAGGTAGAGTCAGTGCTATGATGGGCGCTGCGGCAACGTTGACCAAAAGTCGTAAATTCCGTTGCTGCCGCAGAAAAACAGGCAACCAAAACTGGCAACTGGCTGCAGCACAACAATGCAAACAATGCCACAAATGCACAAAATACGCCCAGACTCGCACACACACACAGCGAGAAACACACCCACACACACACGCGCAGGAGCCCTAGCAACACTGTGGCAATTGCCCAGTGCTGTAAGGGACTGGAGGGTGGGACGGTTGCCAGGGTTCCCGTTCGACATAATTAAAAGCGCGCGCCGTTTACGCAATTAATGAACTCTCGCCAAATTAGGCTGCGGCAGCGCGACAAGCAAATGGCCAGGATGTCCCCTCAATGACCGCCTGCGCTGCTCTGCGCTGCGGTTGCGGTTAGACCCCCCCCCCTACACTCGCCTCCCTCTGCTCGCCATGACAACCCTACGTCATTGGGTGCGGGCGCAACGACGCCGCTTCGTTCGCTGGCAAAAAACCACCGCTTTTGCCGCATTGCAGGGCCTTTGTTGCAGATGGGCAGACGACAGCCGCATTAATGGCCGCCAGTAAAACAAGAGTTGACAACCCTACACACCCTATACCCCCCCGCTCCTTTTGTCTGCCATCTAAGCACTAACAATTCCTGGTGCTGACCATTTTGGTGGCTAGCTCAAATCACAGAATGCACAAGTAATTTTAAGCCCTAAACCCAATGAGCTGTTGAGCCAACAAATTGGGTTTGCTGCACTACGTACGTTCGTATGTACCGCACACACAGTGTTGAATGCCAATTATTATCGATAACAATCGACACAAGGACTCTAAGCACTGGTATTATCGTATTAATCGTCGTACGTTTCGTTGATTGAATTGCCATACAAATTTCATGGTCTACTGCAGTGAAGTGCAGGCAGGAGAACAGTTGGCTCATAACGCTCACAATGCTATTTGAAAGCATCTTTAATTAATTAGAAAAAAAATTAACCATTATTAACTATCCATGAATTTATTCATTAACTTCAAGTAATATAGATGATAAACCACAAATGATAAACTTAAGGGGTTACAAGATGAGCGAGTCGGTTCCGTACTCATATACATAGTTGTCCGACCTGTAGTAAATAATACAAGGTTTAGATAGTTACAATTATGGTATACACATACTATGTGAGTTTTCTTTCGATAGCAAATGTAGGACTTTATACAAAAATTCGATTTTTCCATACAAACATGTATTTTTCGAACGGTTTGTTCTATGGGAACCATGGGCTATAGTTGTCTGATTTAGATTTAACTTGGTGGGGATAGTTTTAACTATGATATACACATAATAAGTTAGTGTGGTTGCGATCGCTTATCTCATACTACGTGTCTTCATACAAATGTCCTCTTTTCCATCTATTTGTGCTATGGCAGCTATAGGCTATAATTGTCCGATCAAATTTGATATTAACATATATGTATATACATACATGTAATGTGTAAATTAGGTTTCGATAGCTCTAGTAGTTTCCAAGTTGTGGTGTTATGATAATGGTTTTTTACTTTTTGCAGTTGATGTAGGGGGTGTGGCACCAACTTAAAATTAACCTAATCTACGTGCACTATAAACGGATTTTTATTACTGTACTGTCCTGGCTCTAGCTCTTGTAGTCTAAAAGATCCAGGTATGCAAACGTTCAGACAGATGGACATTGCTATATCGACTCAGCTATTGATGCTAATCAAGAATATATATATACTTTTATGCGATCTGCACGCTTCCTTATACTTGTTGCATGCACTACTATGATTACAATATACCTTTTTACTTTACGAGTAATACACTACTCAACGGCTGCCATAGAATTAAACAGTCGCAATTCAGTATAGTAAAGAAAACACTAATCAAAACAGGGTGCGCCACAGTCGACTCCCTTTGCTTACTGTAGCTCTAAATAAAATCCAAGTTTTCTCCCCGACTTTGAGGGACAATTATATTGTATTGCATACAGTTGTATCGCTTAGGTGAATCTTTGCTGTACTTACCTTGACGTATCTCATAATCAGTCAACTAAAGCTGTAATATTTACTGGGTTATTGGGTTGAAGTACTTCACGACGCTTATCAGCTGGCACAATAAACTATAGCTTATAGATAGCTATAATACCCGGTCTTAACTGTGATTAAATCCTGCGAGGCAGTTATTTACCGAGCACAGTAGCAATAAAGTGCTGAAAATAATTTAACATTCAGCAAAAATTCAAATTAAAATCGGATTAAAGTGACTGACTCTTCTGTGGAGGGTTTGCAAGTGTTGGAAAATGTGGCACTCTTAGAAAGTGAATTCGCCTTTTTTGGAAAATTGGAAAACCATAATAGGGCATGTTTAAATGCCGATGCTTGCACGCAATTCAATAATTTGTGGTCAATGTCATCAATGTAATTACAGTTGCACACAAACAGCCCTCAAACAGACCCCTACACACACACACACACACACACCAAACACGCCCCCACACACAAAAGAGTTGGCTGTGGAGTTGAAGCACACCCGAAAATTACACAAAAACCAACACACACTTTATTGTTGTTGCCATTTTGCCTCTGTTTATTTATTTTATTCATTTTTTTTTTTCTTTTTTTTCTTTCATTTGTTTTTTTTTTTTTTTTTTTTCTTGTGTAGTGCAATTTCTTTTCATTCAATATCAATTCGCTTCTCTGGCGCAGAAAACTTTACAATTTCATTTCTTTTACTTCTTTACGTTTTACCTCTCATTCCTTTTTCACTCTCTATCACTTCGACTACAAGCGAGGATAATAAAATATATAATAAAAAAAAAAAAAATTTAAAAAATAAACACGAAAAAAATTGTATATATATAGGTAGTATATAAATGTACATAGTTGGTATAAATTTACAGCAATTTTTGTATTTCCTTTTTTTTTTTTTGTTTCTTTTTCACTTTTTCTTAATTTTGTTTTGTGTTTTTTTCCTTTTTCTGTTTCTCTGCTTAGCTAAGTTTAGGGATATAATCAATGAACGCGATAAACCGAAATGGGGGAATTACACTATATATATAAATATATATAGAAGTTGCCCGAAAACTTCCAGCTTAAAGTACAATTAATAAATAAAGGGGCGCTATCGAAAAAAAAAAATTTGTTTATATATGTTTGTGTATATATATAAAGTGTATAGTAGTTGAGGACTTGATCTCAAAATGCCACAGTTTTCTAATTTGTTGTTTAGTTTGCCTTCTTCTCGCTTGCCGTCACCGTCACCGTCTCCGTCTCTGCTGCGGCGGCCGGTGCTGCTGCTGCAGCTGGCGTCGACGCTGGCGTTGCTGCCGCTGCTGCGCCCAAGGGGGGGTTAGCCGCAAGGTCCAAATCACTGGCGCTATTCTGTTGTAGATGAAGAAGAAAGCAAAGAGAAGGAAAAGAGAGAGCGATTAATTTATATATCGATTAACGATTTATTTGTATATCGTACAATTTAATTTTCTGTAAGAACCTTAAGGTTATCAATTAAATTCATTATAATAATTTGTAAATAATTATTCAAGTCGATAAATGCGTTAAAAATAAATCGATAAACAATTATTTAAGTCGATAAATGTGTAAAATGTATCGATAAACACTTATTTAACTCGATTAATGTGTTAGAATAAATCGATTTTAAGTAATTCAAGTAACACGTTCATCAACTCACCTTCATCTCCTTGCGCAGCTTCATGGACTTGCCCATGGACTGCAGGCGATAACGCTCCTTGGCGCGTTCGCGTATCTTCTCGGGCACTACCCACAATGTGGTGGCCATGTTGCCCACGAACAGCAAGAGGAAGAGACCACACATAACAGACACATGCCACGGGGCATCGGGTGGCGTATAGGCCAACTTAAACAGTGTCCAGGCATTGTAGGCCTGGAAGGCATAACCAATGAAGAGGAAGGGCAAAAGGAAGCTCAATCCACGCCACATCCACGAATGGAAGCCCTCAATGGTAATATCCATGTTGTGACGCTCTCCCAGAGCCTTGAGTCGATACAGAAGACCTTTCTGGTAACCAAATTGCAAATACTGCACAATGCCTGTGGGAATAAAATAAAAGGAAACGAAACCAAAAACAAGTCAGTCGAAAAGTCTACAAACTCCGATCGGAATAAACGTATATAGGTAGGTGTATATACTTACTGATATAGACATTGAAATACATGAACTGCAATCGGAAGAGCTGCCAGTGTTCGCCTTGGGGCCAGACCAGCAGGACACCAGCGGCCACAGTCGAAATAAAGTGATGGGCACGCCACCAGCCCTTGATCCTGGAACCGTTTACCTTCAATATGGACTCGCGAATGGTCAAAGTGCAGTAGTACCAAACCAGCAGAAAGATGAACGCCAATTCCAGAGCTCTGCGTGGGAAAAGGAACAGACAAAATAAAGAAACATTTAAGAAATTTAAAAAAAAAAGTAAGATATAAAAGTACAGTGAAAGCTCTACTGGCGGACAGCTCCCCTAGCCGGACGAATTTTATAGTTTTTTAGCATGATTTTCATACAAAATCGGTTCTCTTAGGCGTACAAATATAGTGGAACCGTGGCTGTCCTGCCAAGGGAGCTTTCACTGTAGTTCCAGCTAATGGTTTGTTTGCAACATAAGCAACTTAACTATAACCAAGGGGACCATACTCTTAAATCTGCAAAGCAAAGCACTATTAAATTATTTTCAATTTAATTAAATTTCTCTTTCGATTCTGAGATGATTTTTAAATTTCTTAACTTCACTATATGACACTGTCGAGAGCCGATTAGAACTAAGATTTTATAGAACTATAGTATAATTTATCTATAATTTTATAGAACTAAAATTGTATATCACTTTAGTAGATAGTTTAATCAAGCTTATAAAGCGGATTGTTGAATGATAGTATCTTTACTATTATCTTAGTATCTTGAGGTATAAAAAGCGACAAAATGGAACTAAAGTTATATATATTCTGCTATATATTAACAGAAGACGTTGAGTTTCCAATAAAAAGAACTAATGAAAACAAATTTTACTAAAGAACTTTAATAAATTAACCAACTAAATTTGATTTAAAAACATTTTTGGACAGCCCTCATTTAATGAAAGGTTATATCCTTTTCTTAAGGTCAACTTTAAATCAATACAAAGGTTATTCTTAATGTTTATCCGACTTTATGGCATCTATATCTTCTTCTACATGTTACATACTTCAAATTACAGTGTATAAAACTGCGCTTTTATACTCTGTAAGTGTTTTCAGCAATGATTAAAGTCACTCACCTGTAGTTAAATATCAAATTGAAGAAAGCCATTATCAGTCCAATAACGTTGAGTATTAATTTAAACTTTTCATAGTCATCTTTGTAGCGAACTTTGTCGTTTCTGTTCAGAATTGAAACGTTTACATCGCCCAGAATAATCTATAAAATAAAATGAGGGGGTAAAGTAAAAAATAATGAAATGAAAACACAAATTGCAGCAAGTTAAAACTCGCAGCGAAGATGAGAAACTATTTGCAGGCAGCAACAAGAAGTAACTTTGTTGAAAAGGTCACAATTTGTTGTTGGAAATGAAAAAAGTGTGCCCAGGTCTCACCTGCAAATAGCGGCCCGATTTGGCTGGCAGCGATTGCTCAATTTCATGCAATTGCGCCTTGCGTTTCAGTGACATCTTGACCAGATCATCGCGTTTCTCCTTATCCGCTGGCCCAGTGGGCGTGGGAAATCTGCAATAAACAGGCAAATAAAATGATTAATTTTAATCAGTTATGTAACTGTTGGAAAGTTGATTTAAATACACATTTAATTAAATGGAAATGTGTACATTTTGCACAACTACAGTGGAATCCGGTTATAACGACACTCAAGGGACCGACGATTTTACGTCGTTATACACGGTAGACGCTTTAACCGAAACGAGCAAAGAAAAAAAAGCTTGTATGGGGACCAAACAAGTAATGACCGGACGGACGCTTTAAGCGGAGTCGTTATAACCGGATTCCACTGTACTTATAGTTCATGGAAATTAGTCACATATGGGGATTGTGAAACCCGCACATGTTCCCACCAACTTATCGTTAACTACATATTATGATAATAGTTTCCACATGGCAAATATTTTTTTATGTTTAGCACTACAGTGCAGTGCATAATTATACGTGCACTTGAACTGCTTAACAAAGTTCAAACAGTCAGCAGTTGATTGTCAAGTTTGCAAACAACTTCATTAATCATTTCGATGTCAACTCTTTGTTATTTGGCAAAAAACAGATTTATTTGCATGCTTTAAAATGTATGAAGGTCAATTTTAAACATGCACTGAAAATGGTAACTTAAAGACTAATGAATTTGAGGAAAAAAAGTGGAATAAGGGCAGTTATTTCTAGTTGAAAATTAAATTTCTCGGTTCATCAAAATTCCATGAACAAAAAGAGGAGGAAGACGAGAAAAATACCAAACGCATTTTAGCCCAATTTTCATTGAAGGCTAATCGAAAATGTTTGTCCATAAAATCAATTCTGCACACGACCCACACGGCAATTTCAATTTAGCCCCACGTCAAAGTTCAATTTAGACATAATTGATAGTTATCTATATAAATAATTCACATACACCTCAAAAAAATATATAGTATATGCATGTGTACGTACATCGGTATAACTGTTTTTATTTGTTGGGCACCAACTTTTGTCAAGTTTTTCTTTTGTTACTTTTATTAGCACGGGCATTTTATCAATCGCTTGCATAATTCATGTTTTTATTTTTAAACATCCAATAAACGATACGGCAAAAAAGTTACGCTGATAAGACACACACAGGGACACACGGACAGATGTATTTTGCACCGAAGCCGCCAAAACGTTGAAGGAATTGCAAAAAACAGTTGGAATTCTATACAAGAGATGCGCGACTTTGAGTTGCCCAGTTTACTTGTATTTAGACTTATAGACCCTAAGACCCCACCAGAAAATACTCCCATTATTCCCACTGCGAGCTGGGTTCAAGAAGACCAACAACACTGCTAAGTACTCGAAATGGGGCTCGGCTGATAAGGTCACATTTGGTTAGGTATAACATGATTGGCAAATATTTGGAAACAACCAAATTTTGATAATACCTGTTGTGATGTTTTTCGGTAAACTACGTGCAAAATTCACTTGTACTTAAGAAATTATACAAGTGACCGGAAGTGCTTAGAGGGCTCATTTATTAGCGTACCATTTATTACATTTTTATGCTACCAAAATTCATAGACTGAAATATTATGGCCACAACACGTTGTTTATTTGGCTTTTATAGAAATTGTTACTTATAGAAAATTGGTTGTGAACATATGTCCGTATATATGTTCTGTCGGCTGAAAATGTGTTCTAAAAATAGTTGATTTAATTTGTTTGTTGATTTTTAGTTAATTTACCCGTTAGCGGGGTATTTTAGTCGCTAAGGTTAACTTTTATATAATAAATTTAAATTTAAATTTAGTTTAGCAGTTGGGCTGTTATAAAATCAATGCAGATCAAGTACATATGTATATACATTTTAAAAGTAAGTGCTTATGTAAGAACAATTTTCTCACTTATTTGCATAAATTAACCCTTACTTCAAGTGAGGTTTGTTTTCTATATATTAACCCTTTCAGAACCAGTGTTGCCTATAGGCAGTATTGTCTTTATGAGTAAAATAAGTATACATTTTTGAAAAAATTAGTCTAAAATCCTTTTTGGCAACATAGTATTAGTTACATATAATCTTAAAAAACTATGTACTTTAATTTAGTAACGGGTATTTCTTAGTCGTCTACTCGAGCACTGCGCATATACATTTCAATTGCACACGCGTCAAAGTCGCGCCTGAAACGCGCGCGTTCCCATGTAGTCATTAGCGAAGCACTTAAGGCATTGCACTCGCTGCTGCTGCTGATTGCTTATGGACATTGCACAGCTTCGGCTAGAAACACACACTCTCTCTCTCACACACTCTCACAGCCAAAAACAAATCGGAAAAAAATAAAAACAATTAGAGAGTGCCTGACAGCTGACAGCTACAACACTTATTTGCATAAAGCAATTACAATAAATTTTTAAACATTAAATTTGAAATATAATTTCTAGCGTTTTCTCGACGCGCCAAATCTGTTTTATTGTCGCGAGCGTTTTTAATGTGCGACAAAAACCGCTAGCAATATATTATTTCTTTAAACAAATGTTAATGTATCTATGTGTGTGCGAGTTTGTTTGTTTGTTTATGTTTGCATAATTTGTTGTGCGTAGAATCAATCTGGCAAACAGCTGAGCACAAGGTCACAGCTGGTTGTTAGAGCGAGGGGTGCTAATGGGGGATTTGGTACAGTGGGACAGCGATATGTGTACACACACGAACACACACACTCGAACATAATTGTACCATCAACAGCAACTTTACCGCAACTGCAGCTACAACAACAACAACAACAACGATATGGCCTTGTCCGTTTTGCTTGCACAGTGGTACACAGCCAACGATAAGGGCGTACAATTTAAATGCACAGCAGCTATCAGTTTTAATTCAGTCAATACAAAGTTCACTTTCAGTCGCAGCTAACTATTTAATCTAAAGTAGTTTAACAACAACTAATATTTATTGTTATTAGTATTTTTATATTTTTTTCTGGTAGTGACTCAGTCAAAAAACAACTTAAAAATCAAAATAAATAAATACAAATGCGAACTTTGAACAGTAGTTTTTATAGTTTGCTATCTGGCGAGTTCTTTTTATAGTCATTTCTTAGCAATTATAAGCAGGAAACACAATTTATAAATCTTGTGAACGAATAACGATTTTAAACGAAATTTCAAATCAGCAATAAAAGAAAGTTATGAGTTCTAGAAAAATATCGTGTCACTTAGCAATTCAAAATAGTTAAATTAATCTGTTATTTAAAAAAAAAAAAAATATAGCAATCCTCAGAGAAAGTTAAAATTAATGTGTTGCCCATAGATTTTGAGCCACTGTGACACAGCCGGTCATTCAACGAGCTTTGTTTATTTTTTTCATTATTTGACTCTTTTTCGGTTTCGGTTTTTTTTTTGATTTCGGACTTTTTTGTTTAATTTGTTTGCCTGGCGTTTTATTTTTTTCGTGGGTTCACGCTTCATGCAACAGCACAGGGTCAAGGGCAACTGGTTGGCAAAAGAGACCTAAACAGAGAGGAAGAGAGGAAAAGGGGGCGTGGCAGCCAGGTGGCAGGTGGAGGTCAGGTGGTTTCAACTGACCAAAGGTGAACCTTCAGTTTATGACATCGACGTCTTGGGCAATAAACACGCCCCACAACACAATACAACACAAGTTCTGGAACAAAGTCTACAAACGAATGCGAATTTTATCACAGGTTTTTTATCAAAGGCAACACAGTTGTAAAAACTAATTGGAACCGGTAAGCGGCTACATACATAAGTAATTAACTAACTTAAAAAAATTATATAAATGTGTGCATATTTGTTTGTGTTAAGAAGTAGTGATAAGCCCACAGCTGTTTGACGCCTGTTGCTCAGTGAGCTTTGAATTCCGAGTTGTCGCTGATAACGCAACTTTCCTGACTAATTACCCAAAGACATGTGTTTCCACCGTTTCACTGATAAGCGCGGGAATAATTGTGCCTATGTGTTGGTGTGTGTCTGTGTCTGATTAGAATACCCATGCACATACATACATATAACTGGTTACTAGAAGCGGTAATTGATTGAGATCAAATTCCAATTAGAGAACCTTTTACTGGGGTTGTTTACATTCCCAGCGAAAGTGCGAATCGAATTTTTTATCGGAAACGAATTTGAAATTCAAAGCGATACAAAGCAAATTGTTAAACAAATCGACACAAAAACCCAACTCGTTATAGCTATAATAACAATTTTTATGTGGATTTAATAAATACTCGGACGACACGCAATTGTTTTATTATGCAAAAGAAGGTGAGTAGAAATAAACAATTAAAAAATAAATCAATAAATATGTTAATTTTGTTTAAAAGTTGCCCAATTTGACCTAATAATCAACTCGGGTTTTGTTGCTGGTAAAAGTGTAATTGCATTTCGTGTCACGCGCTCATCGCTAGCACGAATGTAAATGCAAGTAAGCAAATTTAATTGAATAGAATTTTTGTTTTTAAAGGGGTTGATAGACATTCATTTTTCCCTATTTTTGGATTTGATGTTGTATTTGTTTTTTTGCATACAGTGTGTGCGTGTGTTTAATATTTTTGTACTCACTGTCGCAACGAGGCCGTTATTTGATTCATGCGATAGCGTTGATGTTTGATCTCGTTGAAGCATTTTTGTTGATGACTGTACAGCTGTTCCAGCAGCTCAATATACCGTCTGTTGCACGTCTGTGGAGAGTAAAGATCACAGAGAGTGAGAGAGAGCGGGAGCGGGCGTGGGAGAGAGGGAGAGGTATTAGCAGCTGTTCGACCAGACAAGAACAATCAACAAAAACAACAACAAGAAGTCAACTCACCTCAAGTTCTGTGTACTCGCGATTGAGTTCATTCCATTCATTACACAGCGCCTCGATGTCCATTTTTAACTATTATTATTATTATTACTTCTTCGTAATGTTGTTATTATTATTGCTTGTGTGTTTGTTGTTGTTTGTTACTACTTCACACGCTTCTTGTCGGCCGCTGTATGCAACAGCTGTTTTGAGGTTATGGTCTGCGCAATAGATGTTGACTCTGGCTAGCACCAATGAGCAGAGGGGACTGTGCGGGTTGGATGGGGTCAAAAACAGTCGCCGGCTATTGTTGGGGTTTGCCGCCTGCGCTGCTGGCTGCTTGCTGCTAAGTATTTTGGTGAAAAATCAATTGGACGCAGACAGAACGCAGACATGTGCATACACATACACACACATGCACACCGAATTCTATATGTATTTCTTTTGGCGAAACGGAATGTGTTTTGTTTTTTTGTGAATTATTATTTCCACTGCGACACTTTTGCTTGATTTTTGAACACTTGGAATTGGTAAATTATGCGGCTGTGATGCCAAACGCTGCTGTGACTTCTGCTGCTTCTTCTTCTTTTGCTGCTTTGTGTGTTGTGTTGTGTTGTGTGGAAGGTGCGTTGCGCTGCTGCTGTTGTTTTGTTTAAAAATAAATTTGAGCGGAGCAGCGACGCTTATGCCGTGCGCTAACTAAAACTGAACTGAACCGAACACACACTGCACACACTGTATAGAGCAGGCGATCCAATTGCCCGCGCGCGCTCTGCCGATTTAGAGGGTGAGAGCGAGCGGTAAGCAGCGGTGAGCGGTGAGCGGTTTACGGGAGCGGCGGAACAGCGGTCACTGCAGCACTCGCGACGCTGTTAAATTCAACTACTCGAGTCTTAGTTTTTGCGACGACGTCGAAGATTAGATTAAAGTTAAACACAACACACGGCACAACAAACAGCACGACAGGGCAGACAGCCAGACTGTTTGACAGTCACACACACACACACGCCGAGTCACCAAACAATATCTTGCGCCACAATTTACCAACAACAAAACAATGCGGGAGAATAGCAAGCAACAGCAGCACACAAAAAACTCCGGTCGCCTGCTTGTTGCGTCGCCACTGCTCGCTATATAGCTGTGCCGCTCTTATCAATGCATTCGCTGGGGCCTCACAGTGTTGTCTTGCTCGTGCACATGCCTTAGACCATATGTTGCGTGTTAGTGTTTGGTGAGTTTGTCAGCAGTGGTGAATTCAATGCGCGCGCAATTCAAATGTATGAAATTATACGCAGACTGTATTTTGTACTTAAATGTTAAAAGTTATGAATTAAAATTGCGTTTTGTATATAGAAAGCATGTTTACTTTAAAATGCCAAGCCTACTAACAGTAAATGTAGCTTTGTGGTTTATGTAGTTAAAAAAAAAAAAAAAAAAAATTATAATTTTATATAATATGTGTATGAATTAAAATTAACATAGCTGAAGATTATTCCTTTCGTCTGGCGCGTAGTCGTAGTGCCAAATAGGCAAATGTTCGGAAACCCACAATAAGCAGAACCAATCCAATATAGTCGAGGGGCAAATCTGCGACCGAAAAGTTCAGTGTTTCTAGGATGACTTTTCCGGAACCTGGACACGTTGTGTTCGAGGAAGTACAACTGATTTCACCAGGCTCCACATCAGCCCATTGATTGATTAGCAGACCCTCGTTGGCGTAACGGAACCAGGACAGATACGAAAGCCATTTCAGATAAACAGGCACCGAACCCGAGTTTAAGAAGAAGCCACCAAAGAGTAAAAAGGGTATGATCACTGGTGGGCCAATCGATAATGCCATTGAGGTGGAGGAACTAGCGCAGGATATCAAATAGCCAAACGATGTGGATACATTGGCCACCAGTGTGACCAGAGCCAGGCAGTTGAAGAAATGTAAGACACCTCCACGTAGTCCAATCATCGGATACGCAATGGCTGTGAACACAAAGGGGACGGTCAAAAAGAGCGGCAGCTCCGCTATAGTCTTGCCCAGAAAGTACGTGTCACAGCGATAGAGACGACTACGTGCCTCCCTCATAAACACGGGCAGCTCCGACGTGAAGACCTGAAAGGATCACAGCACAAATAGAAAATGGAAACGAATGGAAAACTTTGGTAGCAACTTACATTTATGGTGGCAAACACATTTTGGAAGGTCATGTTGGTCAGGAACAGAAATATGGCGCCATTGATGTTCATAACGCCCACCTGAGTGAGCTGTTGTCCCAGAAAGATAAGTCCGATGAGTACCGCCACCATCTGATATCAAAGAATGAATAAAGGATTAAAGATATTTTGAAATTAAGTGTGATTGACTTTGATTTAAGTACAGCTCAACTCGCGGACAACTCCCTCAGACGGACAGCTCCTTTAGCCGGACGAATTTTATAGTTTTTCGTAATGATTTTCATACAAAATCCCTTCTCTTAGGCGGACATTTCCCTTGGACGGACAATAATGCTGGAACTGTGGCTGTCCGTCCAAGGGAGCTTGGAAATCCGTTCGATTTTGTATGAAAATCTTGCTAAATAACTATAAATTTCGTCCGCTTAAGGGAATTGCTAAACTGAGGGAGCTGTCCGCGAGTAGAGCTTTCACTGTACTGTGAAAACTCTAATTAGCGGACATCTATCAGCGAGCAAATACTGGCTAGTTAAATAAAGTGTCTGTCACTGAGAGATGTAAATTTATTTGACGCAAAGATAGGCATCCGCTTATGAGGGGTAACCTTTAGCAGAGGTTTCACGTTTGTTTGCCTAAAGTAGTGGTTCAAATTTAAACCTATGTATGTTGTAATTAGATTTAACCTCTTCACCTCCCTAACTCCAAAGCTCCTAAACGCTCATCATATTAAATTTTGATTGTCTTATATCGAAATCTAATCCATACCGTGGTTTGAATGAGTCGCACTTTGACCAGCAGCGGTTCCTTGAGCACAGAGAGCCAGGAACGCCAGAGTACGGCCCGAAACTGCATAAACCATGTGGCCTTGTAGGTATACCCATTCTCGGGCTGTTCCAGTGCTTTTGTCTGTGCCTTTGTGGCCAGAAATGTCTCCATGTCCCGCGCCACCTTACTGATAGCAAAGTTATCGCAAATCTTGGCAATACGTTCGCGGGACTCCACCTCACGACCGGGCACAATGGCCAGCACTTGGACGTAGAAATCCGCCGGATTGTAGTTGGTGGGACACTGGGCGCCCACACTGAAAAAAAAGAGTGATGGTAGTTTGAAGGTTTGATAGGTTAAAGTAAAACAATTTGAGATTTTTCAGTGCACTTCAGTACTTACTAGGAAAAGAAGTCGACCGCCTCGCTGGGTGTGCCCAGGAATGCGACACGTCCCTCGGCAATCAGTAGAATCTTGTCGAAGAGCTCAAACAACTCCGAGGACGGTTGATGTATGGTCAGAATGACGGTCTTGCCCTTCTGCGACAGCTTCTTGAGCACCTGAACGACGCTGTGGGCGGTAAACGAGTCCAGTCCCGAGGTCGGCTCATCGCAGATTAGAAGTGGCGGATCGGTAAGTGCTTCCGAGGCGAATGCCAATCGCTTGCGCTCTCCACCGGACAAACCCTTCACACGTCCTGGTACACCGATAATCGTATGCTGACATTTGCTCAACGACAGCTCCTGAATTACCTGATCAACGCGCGCCACTCGCTGCTTGTAGGTTAGATGACGTGGCATTCGCACCATCGCCTGAAAGATGAGGTGCTCCCGAGCAGTGAGTGAACCTATGAACAGATCGTCTTGCTGTACGTAGGCACAACGGGCCTGCATCTCCTTGGCATCGACCGGTTGACCGTTAAGCAGTCGCATACTGGACGGCGACACCTGCACACCCTGTGGTGACCTGAAGGCCAGCGCGTTCAGCAGTGTAGTCTTGCCTGCACCGGAACTGCCCATTACGGCCAGCAGTTCGCCTGGATAAGCAACGCCACAAACTGGGGAGACATGTAAAGAATTGATTGATATTTATTTAAAGTAGACTTCATAGAGTTTCTATTTGAACATAAAAATTATGTATGATATTGATAAAGCAGTTCAATCCTAACCTAAGTTGGTTGGGACAAACATATATAAGAGTTATAGTTACGACTGATTAAGATTTTTCTAAAAAAACTGTAAAACTACATAGTATGCCGATGAATCAGTGACATCCTTACCAAAATTATATGATAAGTGTATGGGTAGGATCACTTTTCAGGGTTTTCTGCACGAAGTACAGTAACCTAACCTACTGTTATCTAACCTACTGTGACCTAACCTACTGTTACCTCACCTAACTTAGAGTATATGTAGTATTTGCATTATTTATATAAACTGAGATATCAACATGAACAGCTGAGTTAGTATAGCAATGTCCGTCTGTCCGTCCGTCTGTTTCCCCGTCTGTATGTTGATATACATATATTATATGGACGAGTTTTAAGAGCATAATAGAGGAATCCACTATTGAAATCGACAACCCCAAGAGATTTAAGATTTAATCCTATATTTTCAGCTCTTTGACTCCATATTTTACCCCTATGTAAACTTTACAAAAAGTTCACTAAACAGTTGAAGTCCGTACCTTTGAATACTTTAGGGGTAAAGAGATATAGCTATTTTTATTAGGCACCACAATAACCAGTCAACAAGTCGGCTTAAAAAATGTTTACATGGTTAAAAACCCCCACAAATTCGGTGCCCACGCTGATAGGACAGTCACTTTGTATGCCCAAGTTCAAAGTTATAAGGATTTACACAAAACGATAATCCCTATTCCCCATTTGCTGTACTGGGCCTTACAAAGTCTAACGGTAATTGAAGACTCACCATTCTTGAGGAGATGCTTTCTTGGCGCTGGAATGTGCCGTTCGTTGCAAAAGAGTCCGCGTGTGCGATTCACGAGCTGTCGCCAGTTGGAGCCGGGCTGGTGTACAGCCCCAAAGATGTCGACATTGTGCCAGGCATAGGTCAGTGTCTCCGGTAGTTCCCGCAGCGAATCCGAGCTCAAGGTGCCATAGTTCTTGCTCTGGCCAAAACTTTGGCTAATGCAGCTCTGCGATGTGGGAGCCGTACCCGCGCCGCCTGACGCACCCGAAGCCTCTCCATGCTGTAAGTAGTCAAGGCGGTAAATGAGTAAGTGGTGACATGGATTGAGGGGTGGATGGATTGAGTAGGTGGGTGGTTTGGTTGCTATCGACAGGCCCCAAAAAGGTTTCGAAAACTTTTCAATTTCACGCGAATAGCCGTACCTCCCGCCAACCCGCCGTACCATAAAAAAAGGGCGACGACGCGTAAATCTATTCGCCGTGCTAATCCCGGCGCCAGCCTACGCGAAAAGTGGCGCGGCACAAGGGGGACGGGATATGCCGGGCAGCGTCTGCTTAAGTTTCATAAAAAAAGTACGGCTCGGGCGGACAAACAGCTCGGACCATTTAAAATGTGCAAATTAGGGTGGCCATAAGCCGCAGACGGTGTCGACCCAGGCTGAGACAGAGACAGAGGTGGCCATGTTGCCACTTGGTAAGACAATTGCCCCGGCCCAAATGTAAATCGTTGAGATTCGGATTTAGGTTTGAATTTGAATTTGAATTTTGGGTTTTGTGCTTGGGTTTTCCAGGGTTTGAGGTTGAGTTTGAGTTTTCTGGGGGTTTCCTTTCGGATTTTCAGCTCCATTTTAAATTTGAAGGTGACTCGAGGATTGAAAGTTTTGCACTCGCTTCTTTTCGAGTGCAGTGAATCAATTTGAATGGCCAACTGAGTGTGAGTGTCTGTCTGGGCTTTGAGTGTGTGCGTGTGTGTTTGTGTGAGTGTCTTAGTGTCAAGTGATTGAGCAATTGCGCATTTTGTAATTTACTTAACAGGCAGTTTGAGCCTTGTCCTTGAAATTGAGCCGGTTAACAAGTTCAAACGGTACTACAAAATTTGTGAATGGGGAATTTCAGTGAAAGAAATTTGCATACAAAGGGTTTGTAGATCATTTTAATGCCTAGAAACGGAGTTCTGTCTGCTGGATTTATTAAAATGTTGGTTAGCAAATTCATAGTTTTTTATTAGGGGAATATTGCTGTTCTTCTATTAAGTAAATAAGTACATGGATTGGAATGGTAGGTTAAACAAGCTTTGTATTATTCTTAATCACTTTTTTAAGCAGCATATAGAAAAGCCCTCCGATAGTTAAGCCATACTATTGCTCAAATATTAATTAAGTATTAAAGAAATATTTAAGCTCTTGAGTTCTGAGTTATTTTGCAGCTGGTTATTAAAGAAACTGTGACAATATTAAATGAAAATTCGCAGTAAATTTTCCTTAACAGGCAAGTAAATTTTGCTAAAGAAAAATTCGTTTTTCCCAACCAAAAAGAGAGAGAGAAGAAATTTTTTGAGATAACGAAAGTTAAAGTGAAGCACCCACTTGACGAACCAATTACATCAACGGTCTTTTAAATTGTTACTTATAATAAGTTGAAGTTTCCTACATTTTTTTATGCATTTCTTGGGCAGCGAGGGGATGGTGAGTAAACTAGCGACATCTGTCGGCGAAACCGACGAGTTATCCCTGCGGCTGGACAACAGCGAGGCGACTCGCGAGTCCGTTGAAAATGTATTTTCTCATAAGTTATTCATAAATAGCCGACAAAGTAAAAAAGTCCGAAAGAAAAAAAATTAAATATATATGAAAAGTGGGGGAGACCAGTGGGGGGAGGGGCGCGGGGTGGGTGGAGGTGAGCCAGCCGAGCAGATAATACAGCAACACACACTTAAGAAACGCCAAAGAAAATGAAAATTACAACAACAGCAAATAAATACAGGAAAAACTTTTTAATAACATTTTTCGGCCTCATTTGTTGTGAAAACAATTTTGGCTTGGGCCGTACGGCGTACGGCCGTATAGTCAGTACAGCTGTACGGCCGCACAATGGGCTGGCCGGCTCCCTATTCCCTTGTGCCACTCCATGTGGCTGCCACATGTAACGGATATTAAATTTTTCGCGTTTACCTCGACGTCGCTTCGTCGTCTACAATTTCTCAAGCCAAATTGAAATGCAGCAGACAACAAGAAGCAGCAGCACAAAGCAGACAGAGAGAGGGAAGAGAGGTAGAGAGAGAAAGCCAGCTAAAGCGACGGACAACACGGCGTATTATTAATAACCAAACGCGACATTTTCAGCATCGAATGCTTCAATTCTTTATACACAAAATTTCTGACATTTTCACGAATTTTCCTTCCCACTGAAAGCTTTTGTTTAATTTTTATGAAATGCTTGTGACTGCGACTCGTCTTGACTTGTGTCATGGCCTGGCTCAAAAGGTAACACGCAAAATTGTGGCCAATAGCTCGCTGTGACGCCAATTAGCGGTATTCCCTGATTTATGTTCCACCGCCGCCGCAGGCCTTGGAAACCCCACAACACAGCTCCCAAGCATCTCATGCGAGAGACGGGGAGGGGGAGCAGTGAGATTTCTCGCGCGTGGGCGTATGTGAAAAAGGGGGGCGTGTCAGCTTTAACCGCAGCGGACGTTGGGTTCGCACAGCTTTGGTTTCACTCTCTGGAAGCCCTATGCATGTGTGGGTCAAACTTCCATCGGTTGACCCCAAAAACATTCGAGTTTCTCACTCGATATCGGATTGATCAGAGGCAATCGCAGCCCATTAGCTTTCATCTAAGTTTAGCTTTAAAAAAGCAACTCTTTTTTTTTAAATATCTAGAATTCTTTAAGGCACAATATTTAGCTATGAAAACAATTTACTTTAAGATTATAATAAAACAAATCTTTGAAATTTTGAAAATCTGTTTAATTTAAAATACTCACAACAGTTGTCAATCTATGTCGAGTTCTTACGAATTTCTATAGAATTTATATTTTACAACCTATATTCAATGAATTCAAAGTTATTAAAAAATTATCTTTTCGTCTTATCATATCATATTTTATTAGTTTGTATATTCTATACTAATTTAATGTTTAATGATACCAACATTATCATGCCATGACCTTGAGCAACTTCTTTGCCACTGTCATACCTTAGAGCGCAAAAGGCTAAGGTGCTTAGGAAAACCAACACTCCACTCACTGATTGAAGCCTCCAACATACCCGCCAGTGAACTCCTACCGTTCGCAAAGCGCTCCCAGATCCTACAAGACATCAGGCAATAGTAATCCTTCCTAACCGGTTGACTAAAGGCCATAACTAGCCTATGCTCTGTCCCACGAGGGACTAACCGAACCTAACTAAAAGTTTAATTAAATAGAATTTCTTCATAATAATAATAATAAAACATATGAGCTGATATACCTTTTAACGAAATTCTATTGGATATGACTGGGTTTTATTATATCCTTGCAAAGGGTATTATGTTTTATCGTCTGTATACCTGCCTGTCTGTCTGTCTGTTTCTCTTTAATCTCTTTATTTTAAAACTAGCTTGATGAAAGTTGGTACTGATGCGCATTCTTTCGACGCTCATTACATATGTTAAATTCGTTCAGATCGATTGACTATATCAAACAGTAACCATAGGAACAATCGGTTGAAAATAGTTAGAATGACACCAACTTTTATCAATATGCATGTCAGCAAGAGTATTTAAACTTCGGCGATTCTTTCTTTAGAATAATTGGAACAGATAAATCAACACTGAACACTTAAATGGTGTGCAGAAACTCTTTTATGATTTTATAATCCAACAATCATAATATTCTTATAAAAAAAGATTTTAAATCTCAATAGTTAAATAAATTACAATATACACCTCTTTGGTGCTTTCCCTGATCGTGCACAGGCGATGTCTTGCATAAAATTTACTTCTCCTCAGTATTTTCCTCCTTCGCGCACGTGTGTTTAAGGTTTGTGAGTAGAGCAGAGATGCAGTACTTGAATTTGATAACATTGTGATAAAGTTGAGGTTGGAGAGATAACTGTGTTTTTGTTATTTTGAATTTGGAAAAGGTGTCACATAGGAAATTGAAGCTGCTTTCCGTATTAAAACATGATTACAGACTGTTAGTTGCAATAACTGAAAAATATATTCCCGACGAAATCTTTTAAGCACCTCAATTAAAATGCTGACTTAAATAAATAGGCAGATTTGTTGAGATAGACAAGGTGACACGCTATTGAGTGCGAACTGAGGGCAGATGATATGTAGATACAGCTAAAGATACAGGCAATAGATACAGCTAAAGATACTGCGATACAAGATACAGCTGCAGATAAGGTTACGTTGACTGGGCAGCCAAATAATGACCCAGATAAGGAAAGATTATGTCAATAAAACAAAAACAAAATACAGAAAAATGCGAGCAGCAAGAAGTCAAGACAATGACAAAAGTAAACAAGCATAAAACATGCGTTAAGCACTTGCCATATACGCGAGAAAAAGATACAGCTACAGCTAGAGATACAGATACAGCTACAGATACTAGATACAAAATACACACACTGCTGGCCACGACGACAGGTATTCTCGCACATCCACCAAGATTTGTTATGTGACACTCCAAAGCGACAAATTCAGCGATTTCTACTAGTTGTTTACTGTACTCGTGTTTAGCCCCTCTCACATCCCCTCCTTCCCTAATCCCTCCTACGCACACACACTGTGGATGCTGCTTTAAGTCATAGATACAACTCACATTTGGCCTAAAACAAAACTCATACACCGAGCATTTTAGGGTCATAAAACTCATTGTAAAATAGTTGGAATCTTCTAGGAGAGCGTGTGATAAGAGGAGATAAGAGGAGGATGGTACAGTAAAACTAGTGCACTTTGTATTAATAACTTCTGTCAATTACTATACCATCCTCAAGATCTTTTCAGTCGATTCTTGCGTAAAACGTAGCATTACTCCCCATACATCTGTGATAGTCACTCCTCTTAAGTCTTGCTTACCCCAACTTATATGCTCCTATATTTCAAACCATCCAATGTTATAAAATAATTGTAAATATCTGCCTAGATTAAGTAGTCTCCCAAAATTTCAAATAAAGAAAAAAAAAGTCAATTAGTTTAATTGATAACATTTTCTTGAAATTTATGTAATTTACATAAACTAAAGATTAAAAATCCTATAGAAATTATTTTTCTTTTTCCGTTATACAATTAAATTTAAATGTTTTTTTTTTAAGTAAGCACAAAAATTGGTTAAATTGGAATCAGATCAAAGCAAATATTTTTAAAATTATTAACTATTCAACGATTAAAAAAATAAGTGGAAAACTTTTAGTTGAATTCAGTTTTATATTTAATTATTTTATTTAATTAGCGCAACTAAGTTGTAGGCTCATACAATAGTCTATAAAATTTTGGTAAAGTACTTATGTTTTAACGGGATTTTTAAAATTTTGTTGAAGTATAATGAATATTTTTTTTAATAAAAATTATTTTATAAAAAAGAGTTTAAAAAATAAGTTGGAAGCTTTAAGTACAGTTTAGTTTTACATATATATTTAGTAAATATAATAAATATGTAATAAATGCAACTCAGTTTTAGGCTCATATAAAACACTACGAAATATATTAAAATATTTTTGCTTGTGCGGATTTTTAAAAAAAATTTTAAAATTAAATTTAATATTTTTTTAAATTCAAATTATTTTCTAAAAAAAGTTTAGTGATTAAACAACTATTTTGCTTTCCGATACAAACAAATATTTTTAAAATCAACTTTTTAACCCAATTAATTTAAAATTTGGTTAACTTAAGTTCACGCCTAATGGTGTCAGCCTGCAAACAGTGTCTGCTGTATGTATGCCACTTGCTGCAGAGACAAAACGCGACACTGTTTGAGAATATTAATGCGACAACAATGTGATTGAATACAGATCATCGCACTGTAGCTACACATAACATTGGCTTCACTCCAATTACAAACTGTTGCAACATTGGAATCGCATAATGCGTGGCTTTGTGTGTGTGCGAGTGTGTGTGGAGGTGTATGGGTGTGCGTGTGTGTAATCAACAACGTCTGGTTCATGTTAAGCTGAGCAAAACGACAGATTCTTGAACAAGTGTGTTGCATTTTGGCTGATGCAATTGCGGTTGCGGTTTATTTTTGGTGGCAAGTCAGACTAGGGAGGGGCGGGGTTAAAAAGAGTGGGGCTGGGACTGGGCTGGGGCTTAGTGGTGGGTGGTTGCGGTGTTTGAGGGGGGGGCGAACTGCCACAAAATATTTAAGTTCTCACGCTGCTGCCTGGCGCCGCCTGGAAGTATGCAACAGTTTGTTGTACTCACATTGTGTAGCTGCTCTGCGGATGTATTTTTGCTGCTGCCGCGTATCAAAAGCTCCTGATCCTCTTGCCCCATTTTTAGCCAACGAACACTCACACAAACATGCACTCACACCAATACACAAACACTTCTCTTTTTACTCGCTGTTTTTTATTTACTTGTTGGTTAAATTGTTTCTATTTTTTGTGTGTGTTTATTTTTTGCTGCTTCGTGACGAACGCGCTGACAAAACGCAACTGACGACTGAGCGATTGAGCCGCGACTGATGACTGACGGCGACTGACGGCGACGTCAACGGCGGCCATTGACGCTGACGTTCGCGTTGACGTTGCCGTTGCCGTTGCCGTTGCCGCTGCTGTTGACGCTGACGCCGCGACGTTTGCGGTGCTGCTGAGTGAAATTTGATGAGTGCCTGAGATTAAAAGCTGAGCAACAACAATTGCAATTGCAACAAGTAAGCACGCTCTAGTGGCGCACCCAACAAACATATACCCGTCTTTCAGTTTTACAGGGAGCTTTGAGACAGTTTGAAAATAGTTACTACTTTTTTTAATGGATTAAATTAAGAAATGAACTTTGGTAATAAATTATTCTATTGATCATGTCTACCCTAACGAGTATACCCACAATTACAGCCAAGCACAACAATAAAAGCTTCGCCTATTTGCTTGCTGATTGGAGAGTCAACGCTGCCGTTGACATTAACGTCGCAGTCGCAGTCGCAGTCAGCGTCGCTGCTCTGCTGAGCTGCTCGTCTCCATTTCCATATTTCCCTTTGCGTCTCTTTTGTTTTCTTTTTGGATTTTGCTTATCAGTGCATTCGCTTTTACCATTGTTGTCATTGTTTTTCTTTACTTCTTATTCATCTTTTACTTCTTCGCTATCTCAGGCCCTTTTCTTTCTCAGTGTCTGTCTCTTCCTGTCTCTCCATGCCTCTCTATTTCTCTTATCTTTGTAATAATTAAGTAGATCAACTGTTAATTGCTAGTGACGAAAGCGTGGGTTCCTTGGCGATCTGTTTTTAAGCCCTGTAATTTAATGATGAGCACGTGAGCAAACACAACTTTAGATTAAGATAAGATCATATGATTAGAGGCACTTAACACAATTTTTAGTAGAATCTAGAAATTTATCTAATCTTAAAAAGTATTAAATAATAGCTTTAATCGTAATGAAGCACACGCCTCAACAATTACAGTAAAAGCTCTACTCCCGAACAGCTCCCTCAGGCGGACAGCTCCCATAGCCGGACGAATTTTATATTTTTTCAGCAAGATTTTCATACAAAGTCCGTTCTCTTGGGCGGACAAAAGTACTGGAACCGCCGAGGCTGTCCGGATAAGGTATATCACGGTATATCGTATGTACATATATTTATAATTTATATATAATTTATAATTTATAGAACTATCCAAAGGTTTCAACTATTAAAACAAGTTAGCGTGAGGATTTCATTTTATTGCAAATGTATTCATTTAAAGGGTATTTCATGGTCTATCAGCCTTGCTTATGCGCTTCGTTAACTACAGGGTGTAGCCAAGTTTATTACTAACTATAGTTTATATTGGCATTCTAAAGGGCGTTCTTCTGTGTAAGACTTGTAAGCTGTTTGCTCAACTCTTTTGTGGGCATAGAGTACTATGGGACCAAATGACACTTTTGAATTTTGGCTATGAGTCTAATCAAGTGGTAGATATCATGATAATGTTTAAAATATTTAAAAATATTTTGGGAGCTTAATTAATGTTAAAGTAAATTAATTTTACTGTTTGTGTCGACTGCTGACAATAAATAAGTAAATAATTAAATAAATGAACAAATAAAAAGATAAATAAATAGAAAAAATATATATAAATAAATAAATAATTAAATAAATAAATAATAATGTATACCGCTATAAAAAAAGGTTCCAGATTACTCAGCTTTCAAGAGCCAAAACGGTCGAAAATGATTTGTTTGTATGCAAAAATTGGCACCAGAAGGAGTACAGGGTCTTTTGCTGTCAGACAGTTTTCAATATTAGTTTTATATATTCAATTTTACTATAAATTAGTTTGCCTTGTACAGGAGTCACCCAAGCCGCTCTATTAAACAACATTTATCAAACAGTATGACCCAATGTCTGCACATTTAGTTTGATATATTTAAATTAAGGGCATTCCTCATAAAAACATAAATCATTACATACAAATTTAAATTAAATAAATAAATAAATATTTATAGTTATTAATAAACTTGGCTACACCCTGTAGTTAACGAAGCGCATAAGCAAGGCTGATCGACTAAGTAATACCCTTTACATACATTCACATTCACAAATAAAGAAATTGAATAAAACGATTTTAAAGCTAGTAGAATAAATTCATTTTCCAAAAACTGTCCATTTGCCCCACAGTGCAGAGCCATGCCCCAACTGCTGCTGCTTTGGCTGACTAAGCACACACGTATGCTGTTGTTCTTGTTGTTGTTGTTGTTGTTGCTGCTGGGCACTTCTAGGGCTTCTGCCTTTGATCGTCACTTGCTGCATTTGAGTTGAGCTCAAACTGAAATCAACTTTCGCACAAAACTAACTCAAAAGCTCATTCGTTGTTGGCCAATAATGTTACCACCTTTGTTGTTGTTGTTGCAGCTGATGCATTAATGTGTCACAAATATTTTAAAAATTTTTGTTTCTTTTGTGCTGCATGTGGCACGTTGCAGAACCCAAACACTAAATCCATCCTCAACTTTCGGCTGCCATCATTTACTCACTCAAATGCTATAAACTTTTTACACTTAACAATTTATTGTCACTCTGCTGCCGCCCCAGCTACGCGTCGCTGTCGCCGTCGCAGTCGACGTTGACTGCGTTGCAACTTGTTAAAAAATAAAAAAAAAAATGTGTGCAAAGAAGTAACTCGAGCAAAAATGTGGAAAGTTTCGCTAACACGCTTTTACACTCTCTCCCACGCACACACAGACACACACACATACACCTATACACACACACACACACACACACACTCAGGTAGAGCTTTAGTAAACCGGTCATTGACACTTGGAATCAAGTTGAAAGAGTTGTTTGCAGCTGAGTTTGTCCCTGGCTTGACAATAGCTATAGCTATAGCTATAGCTTAACTTCTGCTCGATATTCCAATATTTTTTCTTAACTGGCTGTACACTTAAAAAAAAGGGAGAAGATTCTTCTTAGTAATTAAAGCTGACAAATACGTTTGTTGAATTGAACTGTGTCTTAAAACCTACAAAATATTTTTAAAATTTTCTAATGTTTTTTTATTGTATTTTATACCTAATTAAAAAATAAATAATTATGTTAGATAAAATATAAATGAAGGATGATAACTATAAGATTAAATATTGCATCTAATTTTTATTAAAAAGAGATTCGTCATTTTTTTTTAAAAACCGATAAAATGATACAATTTTTTGCTAGTTCGAACTGTATTTTCAACATTTTCAAGTGACTAATTTATAAGTAGAAATAGTACAAAATATAAATAAAAGCTGATAACTGAAAGATTATTTATTGAATCTTATTTTGAATAAATTTGAATTCCTGTTTTTTTTTTTTTAAGCCAATAAAATTTTATGATTTTTTCGCTAGTTTGAACAGTACTTTCAACATTTTAAAGGGACTAATTTATAAATAGTTGTATGATAGCTTCCATATCGCTAAATCTTGTCTACTGTTTTCAATGCCGGAACCATCTTATAAGTGTTTTAAGTGAGTTAAGTGTGTTAAGTTCCCTGAATGAAACGCTTTTTTATTATTTGTCTTATAACAAAAAAAAAAAAAAAAAAAAATAAATAAAATGATAAATTTCAACTGTTTTGATTTCTCTTATAAATTTCAATTATTTTTTTATATTATTACTAATATTTTATAAATAATAATTTATATGAATGAATCGATAAAAGTGCTTTGTATACGGAATTATTTGAGGCTACACTGACTTATCCATTTATTTGTAACTCTAGTAAAGTTAATTCAATCAAGTGCAACAGTAACAGCCAAATTTTGAATACTCTTCCCAAACTGTCTTAGAATTTCCTCTTATTTTTATGAAACTCACCAAGTAAACTTTTAATTTGAGTCCCTATTTTTTGTGCAGTGTACGCTGTTCTTCCTGCTTTGATCCTTCCTGGGGGTAGCCCCATTCACAGGGTGGTGCTGCGCGTTAGCCCATGCAAATTATTGACGCGAATAGCGGCTTCAATAAATCTGTAGGTATGTGGGTGTTTATGTAGGTGTACCCTAGAGTGTCTGTGTATATTTGTGTAAGTGTATGTGTGTGTGTGTGTGTTAGTGTGTGACAACTTTTGCTGTGCCTCATGCCACATGCCTTGTGCTAACTTTATGCCAAGCGCCACGCTAATCAGACAGCTTTCTAGTTCATTGCATTGAAGTGAACGGCACGCCCACATGAGCGAACCGCCCATCAGTAAACGTAATGGGAACCACAGCACTAGAGTTGCCACCTCCACCAGAGTTCCCCACCTCCATAGCCATTTGGCTCGTCCGTCAAGCAGCCACTCAACTGGCTGTAATTGCCAAGTAAATCAGCGCTGCCACTTGCCATGCCCAAAAAGTATGTTCTTTGGCGTGCCAAGGGGTAAAGCGTAGCAAACAGGGCCGGCAATGGGTTAAGGATGGTGCGAATTGCTGTAAAAGTCCTTCCTTTGCGTGAGGGGGGGTTGGAGAAGGCAGCTAAACTTTTGAGAAGTTTTAAAGAGGAATACTTCATGGTCTAGATTCATAGTTAGTTAGTTAGTTCCACGACTCGGCTCGACTCGACTCTGTCTGTGTAGGTGAGCAGGGTTGTCCTCTCCCAGTGCCGCAAGGGTTGTCGTTGTCGTTGTCGTAACTGTGCATAGGTTTGTGTAGTTTGTCTGCGCTACGGCAGACACGCTCCACCAGGGTTGCCCACCTAACCGGCATCTTCTATAATCCCAACGAGTTTGGGGTAAACTCTTTATCCTCCAGTTTGTTAAATCAGCAGTGGAAGTCAGGCAAAAGTTGGCTAGACTATAGCTAAATCAATCGGATGATGATTAAAAGTGAGTTGCCAGCCAAAGTATTCACTGCGCATATTGAGTTTCAGTTAGCTGCAAGGCAGTAAAAGCAGGTTTATCTAAAGTTAGGTTAAGTTGAAACAATAACTTTGATTTTTTAATTTAATAGTCCGATCAAATATGAGTCAAGTGTAAGCAGAAGGGAACTTTTATTTTTCTAGGGAAATATTATATATTTTTAGTGAAGTATTGTAACCAAAAATGCATATTTACTGATATGCTGGCAACCCTAGTTGCTGGCAGGCAACTCTATTCGTCAACAGCTGTCTAAAACAATTTTATAAAAATTGTCAGTATACAAAACCAATTTAAGTAGCGTGTTACTTGCTGGCGGTTGAGGTGACAACCCTTTTTTCAGTTGGTAAATGCTCACATAATATGGAATTTAATATTTCTTACCTTGATTGAAAGCATTGTTATAAAATGCTTTAAGATTTCTAGGCTTAAACAAATAAACCAGCAAACTAAACAAATAAAATTTTTTGGTATGTAGGCAACACTGCATTTTTTTTTAAATATTGTATATTATACCACTTACCTATTTATTCAAAGCTTACATCACTAAAGAATTTTGCTATACCCAATAATTGGCTTAACCTCTTTGAGCTACTTTGACAACCCTATAAGTCAACTGAAACCTATTCATAGGAAAGTATCGCCTGTTTAGTTGTCCTTAGTTAAATGTTTCTCTTACTTTGTTGTTTCTTTTTATGCCTAAATGCAGTTTAATTTATTTCCAATTTTTGTTACGCTGGCAACTCTAAAATTCATTTTTCAGTTTTATTTATGCCAACGCTTATCTGCCATTTTTTTGTTGTATTTTTTTTTGCAAAATGCATAAAAATTGCTGTCATCAATTCGCTGATGAATTTTTCTATGCATAATAAGCTCGAGTTTCGAACGGAGTTTGAGGGCTGCGATTGCGTTGGGCTTCTATAAAAAAAAGGGTTGCCACAGTGTCTGTGAGGGCGGGTAATTTCGCTGCGTGCCCCACTGACTGCAATAAAATGAAATGGTAGCGGCATATTTTTCTATTAAAGCGCATCAAGCGAATGTTCAGTTCGGTGATAAGACACACAGACGGGGGGTTGATGGGCCGACTAAGGGGGTGGGGGGTGGCAAAAAAGAAGATGGCGAATCGCCTACGAGTTTTGCGGCGTACAGCACGCGCGCGTCTCATAAAAACGTATCAAAACATCCGTTGGGAGTCATAAAAATTTTGCACTTTGCCCTCAGATGCAGGCCGTGGCAACTTTTGTCTTACAGTCTCAAGCGCTGGCAGACCCGGCGTATGTGTAATCTAATAAAATGTGCTGTTTATGTGGCAACAGGCCCGTATCCACCAGCAGCAGTAGAAGTAGTAGTCGTAGTAGACCCAGCAAAACCATCTAGACTGAGTGGCTGAGCTACTGAGAGATAGAGAGACAGAGAGACACAGAGACAGAGAGAGAGAGAGAGAGAGAGAGCGAATGCCCGAGCATGCCTGCTAGTTAGCCGCAACTAGCTACCAAGTGGCTTTCGACTTTAGTTGCGCAACAGTTGCCCTGGTTTATGGCTGCCCTGGCGGCCGCATTGTGGTGGCCATGCCACGTATACCCAACTACGACCATACAACATGGCCCGTACTTAACTGCAACTTATGTAGCGCCATGTCATGTGGATGCCGCTGCGGATGCGAGTGTACAGGCGACTACGTATGCGGATGCGAATGCGGATGCGAGTGCTCCTCAGACTCGTTTGTCTCTCTGGGCGCCATAAAGGTAGCTCCAGTTGTAGCTGCTGCCAGACATTTACCTCGTTTGCTTCCGGTGCTCTCACTTGATTGAGGATTTTCTTCCTTCTTCTACTTTAAAGATATGCTTAAAAAATTGAATTATGTCTCTGGAGACTAAAGCATAAGTTTTTCAAATATGGAAAATATTAAGACATGAAATTAAATGAGATTTTTAGTTAAAAAGAATAAGAAAATATAATAAACAATGTCATCTAAAGTTTAAAGTATTATTATTATACTTCATGCGCTGATTTATGCTACAAATAAAAATAATTATTTTAAAATTACACTTAACAATCATTGGAAAATTTTTGAAGTTATCGAATCTATCGACATTTTATTTTAAATGTTATAAAATGTTTTGTATTTACCAAGTAAATCTTTATTTAACAAATATAACGAATGCGTAATTTTCTGAAGACGTTTCGTTTGGTAAATTCAGGGATTGCTGACTCAAAGTAAGAGAAATCAATGTTATTAATAAACTTAACTTTTTTTAAAATTAAATTTTGGGTATTTTTTAATATACACAAATTTCGAGAAATAACCATAATTTCGACGAGAGCTTAGTGCATCAAAATTGTGGTGTTTTGAAAGCCGTATGTCTAAAGTCAGTAAAATAAAAGCAGATTTTGAAATAACTGAAACTAGAAACGATTAGATAATTTTATGTAAATCATGTAAATTCCCTATATATAAAATTATAATCTTCACAGAAGTTTGGGACAACAAGCAAATGATCAGAGTACTAAGCTGCCGAACTGTCACAATGAGAACTTATCTTGCCATGGGGAGCTCGAATCTGGATGTGGAGACCCTGAACCACCATCTCTTGCCCGTATCTTAACTTATAGTTATAACTCTCTAATTGTAATTATTAATTCAAGACCCATAACGTAAATTTAAAAAAATCTACACTTCAGTAAAAGTTGCTAATTAATAACAGTACACTAGAAAAATATCGTTTGGAAATTAATAAAAAATTAATTTTTAAAAAATTGAGTCATAAAGGAGCTGCAGATTCTTTGATAATAAACTGCAAATAAAAAATGTCTGTGTACCAAAAAAATTAAAGAAGTAGCAAACTGATGTAGGAGGCCTGCCTGGTCAGGCATTACACGGTCTTATACTCAATCGGCTGTAAGAATATAAGTAGAGGTATAAGTATAAGAGTATGTGCATGAACGGAAGAACGATGAGTAAGAATAAGAAGAAGAAATGTTGAACGAGTTAAGTTTAGAACGATTCACGAGTAAGAACAGAAGTTTTTCATAAGAAAAGAAGAAGAATGAAGAAATCGGATCTTTGTAATTGAATAAAATATCTTTTTATGAAAAGGTAGAAAAAATTATAATATTTAATTTTTTTTTGAATTATTGTAAAAGCAGTAAACAAATTATTAAAAATTGATTTTACAAAACTGGAAATCGAAAACATTTTTCTTACTGTTGGGTACACTTATTTTGGCCAAAATTAATTAACAGAATTTATGTGCAAAGTTTTGCACAACAATATTTATTAAAATTCATTTTTTTCAGAATTGTTTAATTGAATGCAAAAACAAAACACACAGAGCTGTCCTTTGAGTATTCATTCCATTGTTATTTTCCTTTATTGAAATTAAATTGGATACTGAATCGAAAGCAGACTTTATTGAAGTACAAGTGACTAAAAGTTTACAATGATATCTCTCACACATTTTTAATAAATTTATTGAGCACAAGAGCAGACGATGCACGACTATCAGACACGAAGTAAAATTATGTATATAAAATTAATTTAAATTAAAAGGTTAACATTTTTAGTTGAACTTCGAAAGATGTTAAAATATTAACTAAAATCACTTGTCAAAATTGTAGCTGAAAGTGACTCAAGTGCTAGCATTCCCTTCCTGCACATTAAAAACAATTATAGGGTATGTCAAAATAACATTTCAATAATTTTGCACAAGATTAATGGATTTAAGACAAGAGGCTTAAATGAAATGCGTTTAAATTGAGAGGGAGCATTTACAGCATTATCGATAACTGCAAACACACACACACACCCTTCCACACACACACACACACTCCCACACCCAGAGAGAGATGAACAAAAAGGTGTAAAGAAGTCGCTGTGCGAATTGTATTTAATTATGAATAGAGAATATTGCGGACTTCAGGCGGAGATTGCGAGAGATTCGCGATTAAAAATGCATTTAATTTATCACAAGGGGATACAATATGTCACAGGACATAAGCCAAAAAGTAAGACAAAGCTGTCATCTCGCTTACATTGTGCCACACCCACATCCCCACACCCACTGCAATGCCAGCCTCTAATTGGGGTTGCAAAATAAAATAATTAAATTGCATTAAAAAATAAGTAAATATGCATATGAAAGGAGAGTTTAACTGTGAGCCGCGAGGCGGCAATGAAAATGTGCTGCTAATTAGCAAACTGACAGCGAGAGCACAAAGGCGCCAATTGGCGAGCAGGAGGAGGCGAAGGGGAGGCGAAGCATCGTAGGGTGGAATGGAATAAAAAAATAAAGCATACGCACCGTTAGACAAGCCAATGAATTATGCAAAATAGCAAACGACAATGAGCTAAATGGAAGGCGTTCTGACACTGAGCGTTGCTTTTGTTATTACATTTTTAACATTTGACATCCCCTCATGCCTCCAGGGCTCCACTCCCCCCACTACTGCCACACGAGCATAGCTTTGTTTAGGGGCTGAAACAGCCCTTTTTTTCTGGGGCACTAATATGCCAGCTAATTTGTTATTCATGTGATTTAAGCGCGTCAAAGAAGATTAATGACTAAAGCAAACTAAAAGGAGATGGCAAAAATGACAAAAAGAAAGAAAAATATATAGAAGAAGTGAAAGAAAATGACAGGCGGCACATACATAATAATAAGGGCAGTCAACACACGGCGGAACAGGGAGCGGAACGGGGGCGAAACACCTCCAGGACTAGGCACGGGATCAGGCCCAGGCCCAGGCCCAGGCCAAGGGACAATTCAATAAAGACCCAACAAAAGCAACAACAGCAAAGGCAGCCAGCTGAGTCCCAAGTCAAGGTGCTGCTAACAATAGCAAAAAAAGAATTTAGTTAGAAGGCAGCAAAGGAAAATACGTAAGTGAGTAAAAAGTAAAACGATAAAAAAGTGCAAAATATAAATAAACCCGAGCGAAGCTGAAGAAAAAGTCACGAGTTAGCGACTACAAAGGCGGCAACAATTATTGGTGCAGCTTGTGGCAAGGTATGTCTGTGTTCGTGTGTGTGTGTGTGTGTGTGTGTGTGTGTGTGTGTGTGTGTGTGTGTGTGTGTGTGTGTGTGTGTGTGTGTGTGTGTGTGTGTATGTGTGTGTCCTAGATTGTTTGCCTTGCATCTTTAATGTGAGCTTTCTAGAAATCAGCACGAATTATGAACACTTTCATATTCATCTATAACGTTGGCATAAGCTATAAAAAAACTATCGATAACTATCGCAGAGAAGTAACAAATGTGTGTTGATTTAAAACATTTTTTTAGTTCATTGTTTAAGATAATTGTGACAATTTCCCAAACATGCTTATTCTTAAAAAATAAATAATTTAATAAATTTTAATGTCTGTAAATAAGTTAGTACTAAATTAATTATTAAAACAACAAACAAGACTATCGATAACGCCTGAATCAATATTCTACAAATTTTCGTATTGAGTAAAAAATTATGTATGTATGTATATTATTACATAGTAGAGTAAAACATGTCTACCCGTCAATAGTATTCGATAGTTGTCACATAGTCAGTAACTTTTGTCACTGAACTATCGATAACATGGCTTCAAAAAGAGCTTATAATTGTAATTATTAATAAGTTAAATAGCTACATTAAACAAAGAGCTTAATGGACTTTAAAGCACTTAGCTAACATTTAAAACTATCCGAAATACTGTCAACAATTTTAATCGAAACTATATTCCGTTAAAATATTATTAAATTAAACAAACTTGGGGATTTCTTAGTTTCGTACTAAAGTTGGACTATTTTCAAGTGTTTATTTAAAGAATCATTAAAAATTTGTATCTGATTTGATTTTACACTCAAAATTCACTAACATATTATGCAGTTATTATTTAAATACAAAGCTCCCATTGCCGGACAGCCACGGTTTCAGTATTTTTGTTCGCCCAAGGGAGATGTCCGCCTAAGAGAAGGGATTTTGTATCAAAATCATGGTCAAAAACTATAAAATTCGTTCAGCTAAGGGAGCTGTCCGCCTGAGGGAGCTGTCCGCCTGAGGGAGCTGTCCGCCTGAGGGAGCTGTCCGCCTGAGGGAGCTGTCCGCTTGACGGAGCTGTCCGCGAGTAGAGCTTTCAATGATTTCATGTCTTACTTTGTATATTTTTGCTAAATTATATTATATCCAACATATTATATGTGTTAGTTTATCCATAATGTATTTAACTCAGAAATAGACACATATTTCCAGCTCAGAAAAATTTCATTAGTTGAAATTTAATCCCACTGAAGGACGCTTTCGGAATGCTCAAGTGCCATCTCTAGTCACATCCCATCTTGTCCTTTTGTTGTTCTTTACAAACACTAGATTAAGTTGGTCTAATTCGAGGCCGTCGCGGCTTTCTTTGTGCTCCTACACCTAAATACTTGCACTGCTCTCGCTGCTTTATGCAATTTGTATAATTTCAGAGAATTTGCGGCTAAGAAAAAAAGTAGAAAACAAAAACTGTGCTCAAATTGGGCATAGTTGCAGCCATTCTTGTGCGGCACAAGGCTGTGTAGGACAAGCCGCAGCAAGTTATTATCTTTCGTTTAGGAAATTTGTAATTGAGTTTGTACTCACTTATTAGCGTGACAGTTGCTGGCTGCTACGAGACGGAGGGGGGAGTGAAAAAGGGTAAATGAAAGATCAACAAGCGGCCAAGACAAATGCGGCGCTGTTGTCCAAAGGCATAGCCGTTAGCTTTTGTCTGTCTAACACGCTCGCTCGCGCTGGCTTTTGATGTGGTTGGGCGGCAAAGTTGTGAGTTTATCACCGCAAATTAAAGTGCACAAATGGAAAGTTACACTCACAGTGAGTGTGTGTGTGTGTGTGTGTAGTGGATTTTCGATGCTGGCTGCCTCAACATCATAGTGCGTTCCAGTGCGTTCCTAGCCCTAGTCAGAGTTGAAAAATCGCCTTTCAGCGGCAACTTTCCAATAACAAAATGGCCAGAGCTCGGTGTGGTTTACTTTTTATTGGGACGGGGGACGGGGGAGGGGGGATGCGGAAACAGTTCAGAAATTGCAGCCTGCATAGGATGCTAAGCAAAACATTCTTGTAAAGCCGCTGCCAGTGTTGGCAAACCCACCTCAGAGAGCCGTCTTTCGAGTTGCCTGAGAAAATGTGCGGTTTTTGTGGTTTACTTGAGAAATCTAATTAAACAAATAACAAAGGCTGCAAGCCAGGCAGGCAGCCAGGCAGTCAGCCAGTCAGGCACCGAGGCGCACATGGACGCAGGACAGTGCCACGCCCTATCCACTACACAGTGGGGCGTGCCTCACTCCCCCTTCCCACTGCACAATTTGTTCCCTTCTCGACGCTGTGTCGAAAGTCAACTGAAAACTGGGGAAAATTTTAAATGAAAAGTGGGTGAACCCTTTGGCTCAATAACAGCTAATAATAAGACTATTAATAAGTTTGCTTCGCAAGTTTTAGCCACAAGCAATATGCCCAAGTAGCCAGCACTTTGGCTAATCTTTTGTAAATCCATCTAGTGGATCAATAGCTCAACGATTATAAATAAATAGTAGTGAGGAGGGTTATCTTTTGCTACCAATTACCGTCGCACTTGAACTCAATAAAAGCAATGCATATATATTTATTAATTTTATAGACTTTGAGCCAAATAAGCAAACAATAATTTTTTAAGTATATATACATATAGAAGTCTTAATCCACAAAAAAAATTAGAAAAGTAATTTTGATTGATTGTTAATAATTGTTAATTGATTGTTAATAATCAATCAAAATTACTTTTCTAATTTTTCCTGAATCCAAAATGGTAGAAAGTATTAGTAGTATCGTTAAAGTTCACTAACAATTTTAATAATGAAAAATTATTTTTATTGAGTTAAATATTTTTAAATAATGTTTAAACTATAGAACTTTTTAATTGTGATTAAAACTACAGTGGCGAGCACATGTGGATGCATGATTTGATACTGTGACTTTGAGTGGCTGTAAAACCCACAAAAATGCATTAATCGATTCCAAATTTTTAACAAAAATCCACTAATAATATATAAAACGAAAAATAAAAAGTTTTATTCATCATCCCCTCCTTGGCTCAAATTATCGTAAAAAAGCTTTGAAATGAGCAAGTATTCAATTTTGCACGTTTCGATAGTTTTTCGATTTTTTCTTGGAAAGCAACCGAAAAGGGGTATTCCCAAAAATTCTAGAACTGCCAATGCTTAAGGTATTGCTTTGCAATAAAATCATAGAGTTTTGAGTACACCAAAAGCTATAATTTTCCCTGTAAACGATTCAATCTAGTCAAGCTCAAAAATGTCAGTTAGTTGATTAATTAAATTTAAATTTTTATGTCAATTTAAAAACTGGTTTAAAAATTGAGTTTTAATTTTATTTTAAAAATATTTTGAGATTTTAATTAATATTAAAGTTAATTTATTTCTCTTTTTGTGTCGACTGCTTCTGGTATGATTATAAATAAATAAAATAAAACATTGTGATAATGACTTTTAATACATATGTTGATTATGGGATTTTTCTATTAAATTTATAGAACATTGATTTTTTAATATTTTGTATGTATATAAAAAATGTATTTTAATAGTTTTTATTCTTATGAGAAATGCGTAGAGTTTTCTATTTAACAGTCCAATGTCGGAAATATTTATACATATATTTTATTTAAATCCGTTTTTGAGTATCAAATTGATAATTAAACTATTTTTATAATATAATAATTTGTAAGTATAAAAGTTTGGTATTATGTAATAACTAAAAAACAAATTTACTTAAGTGCTGATAAACTTCTTAGGATTGAGTTTATATAGGTACTAAAAACTAAAGTATTTTATTCATAGATATTCAAGGTGACAGCGATTTGTAGGAAGAGTTTAGTGGAGTTCTATGAGAACAGCCCAAATTTAGGTAGAGCTTAAGCTGGATTACGTACTATCTGCTGGTTATTGAATAGTACACTGCTTTACGCCTCTCACTGTCGTTCAGTCCAGCAAATTGGCCATTTCTCGTGTTCAACCAAATCCAATTTGGCTCAAACTCATTGTTTCATGTACTTTTACTGAAGTGCTCTCTGTCCCCCTCTCTCTCCCCACCTTCCCTACCGACCCCTCTTGTGCCATCTCTTACATGCCATTTGCACTAACTGAGTGACACAGTTAAAAGTGGAAGTTGTTTTTTGGTCGAATGGAGGAAAGAATCGGAAGTTAAGAGCTACATGCGGCACTCGTTAAGTTTCTGGTTTTGAGCACACGACCGTTAGGTGGCGCTTTATGATGCCTGCCGTCGAGTAGTTCGGCATTGGCTTGACTTGTCACTGGAATTTTCATTTTCATTCTCGTTTTGTGGATGGGGGAGGGAGGGAAATGGGGGTTGGGTAGACCACCGCACTGAGGCTGTAAAAATGAAAATGGCGTAACAAAAATGAGAAATGAAGAATGACAACATCAAATTAGCTTCATAAAAATGTCGCTTCCTTGAGCGTGTCTCAATCTCTCTCTGTGTGTGTGTGAGTGTGTGGCACATGTGTGTGGGTGTGAAACAAAACAGTTTATAAAAATGCGAGTACAAAATATTTTTATGATAAATGACTGTAAACGAGCACGTGAAGCAACAGCCAGCTACCATACACATAAACGTGCTGCTGCCAGCCACACACGCACATGACAACTTACACACACACACACTCATACACACACAGAGATTGGCACACACATGTGCACGTTTGTGGCTGGCAGCAAAATTTTGGCGTAGACGTTGAAATTGACGCCATTTCCGGCCGCCAAAACCAAGACACGAACCAGCAATGCCAGCAGCAACAGTTGTCCTTTGTCCTTGAATTGCGACATGTGCCAAATGCGCGTCGTCACACGCACAGACACGCACAAACACGCACACTTTTGCACAGAATCGCACATACGGTACTACATCAACTTCATCTAGTAGTAAAGACTTGTCTATGCTGTCCTGAGTTTGGTTTGCATTAACTTCCAATGTGTTCGATCCTATCTCAGTTTCATTATTTTTATCCAAAATATTTTTTTTTTTTATTTAATAATATATATTATTTATATGTTGTGACTTCATCTACTTCATCCAGTGGAAAGACATATGTATCTTAGCTTTTCTTAGATTAGTTTCCATTAACTTCAGGTGTTTTCGATTCTATCTTTATTTCAATTAAAATATAATAAAATTATTTATCTAAATTATTTTTTAAATTTAAAACAATATATATTATTTACTATATTTTATTTAAATATATTTTTAAAAATTTCTGTAGGTCTCTAAGGTTTCTGTTTATTAGAGAAAATATAATTCAAGTTGGTTGAGTAAAAAATATTTCCTGTTTTTTAAATTTCTAATTATTAATGGCTATTTGTGAAGCTTTTAATGTATTTATTTAAATCATTATAAAGCTGCAAATATATGAAAAATTATAAAGTAGAAAAGAAATTAAGTTACACTAACAATGCAGTAAATTTTAATAAATATATTGTAAAATATTTATGTTTATGTAAACCCAATAAAACATTTGCATAAATGTTAATTTCTGGACTATAAATATATTTCTAAAAAATTTCCAAACTTTAAACTAAATATATAGATTATTTAAAGTAAATTTTAGTTAGTTTCCAGCAACTTTAATATACTTAAGAAAATAAATAAATGTATAAATTAATGTTCTAAATAAAATACTTTTAAAAGGTTTTAAACCAAGCAACAGAAAGCATTAGGTTATTTATGTGTAAATTGCCTAAATTTTACATGCATCGTTTTGTGTTGTTTTGTGTTTTTATTTTCTTTATTTTATTTTTATTTTCGTCGGCCCCTTTTGGGCTGAAAAATTGTGTAGTTGGCCTAGTCGGCTGGCACACAAAGTGGATCATTTCAAACAATGCTGATTAGGTTATTAAGATGCCTTCAGATGCCTTTCAGCTGCATGACAAAATCCTCTCATATCCACTTAAACGAAGCGCTAGAAAAGCGCTCTGAAGCCAGACCAGGAACACAACAGCAACAAAGGTGGGTGCTACATGGGCAAAGGCATTTGATAAAGAAGCTAAGAGTATGTGTGGACGGAGGGGGGTGGAGGGGGGCGGAGGGGGGACGTAGGAAGACTGGGAGTGTGTTTGTGTTTTGGGGCCATGGCCCTGGCAGTGGCAAAGCAGCGTTATTCGGCTGCGCACTTGTGCATCTCATTTTTATAAGAGAATGTCACACACACACACTCACACACACACACCAACACACACACACAGACACGTTTTTGGGCAGCAACGTAAGAAAAGCTTCAGCAAGGAATATAAAACCGACTTCCTCTTAGACGACGCTTTTAGCTAAATTGCGACAAAAGTGAGCAACGGATGTGGGAGGTGGAGTGAGCAAGGGGCGGGGCAGGCAGGCAGGCAGGCAGCAAAGAGCAGTGGGAGTAGCATGGAGGCGGCAGGGACAGTGTGGGGGGGCGTGGTTGACATGGCGGCGACTAAAATAATAAAAGAACGTCAAAAGAAGCAGGCACATAAATAAACTGCCCCACTCCAAGCGAGTGTGTGTGTGTGTGTGGGTGTGTGTGTGTGTGTGTGAGATTAGGATAAATGTCCACGCGTCCAAATTGATGTGGCCTTCTTTTGTGCCTGCCTGTGTGGGCCTGTGTGTGTGTGGAAGAGTGTGCCTGCGTTGGAGGGCAAACCGGAAGCGGATATGCGCTGCAATTGTCATCCGCCTTTGGCTTTCAGCTTCAACAACAAATAAAGAGATGTGCTCGCTCTGCTCCCCCCTTCCCCCCACCCCCCCCCTCTCTCTCTCTCGCTCTTCCTCCTCTAGGTGGGGCATCTTCGTAAAGCGTGTCCTTTATCCGTGTGTTTGTCATGTGCCTCATTTACTTGTTCATTTTTTTTATTTTATCATTTCCCTTCGTTGCTTCTTTTTTTCTCTTCACTTTTTTGGAGCCACTTAAAGGCACTCACTGACACGCAAACACACTCGCAAACAAGCGAGACAGCGCTAGAGTTGGAGACTAAGATAGAGATACAGATAGGGACTAGAGATAGATGGGGGGACAGTGAGACAGATAGATGGGGGGACAGTGAGACTGAGCGACTGTAAGACAGATAGCAAGAATATGCTAGGGAGCATATGTCGCATATGATGTTTGTCTAATTTGGCGTTCCGTTATTATTAAGTGGCCTCGCACCCGCACTCCCACTCCCACTCCCACTCCCACCCGCACTCGATGTGCCACAATGTGTCGCATGCCACACGCGGCTGACAATGTTGCATGAATCATTCACTACATTGCGAAACTGTACTCAGATTAATTAAAAATTAATGAATTGAGACTTGGATTTATAAAGTAGTAAACATGAACTAAATATTTGAATGTAGAAGACAATAAGGATGTAAAGCAGTTAGAATATTTATTAATCAACTGCAGACTAAACTACTCAATAAAAAATAAAAAAATTGTAAATACTAAATTATTCACTAAAGAAAATTACGCTGAAATTTAATTAAGAAACTTATGAACTTACTAAAAGTAAAAAAAATGGGTAATAAAAAGAAGCTATTAAATATACTTAGTAGTAAAGTAGTCAACATAACTAATAGCACAGTAAATAATTTGATTTAATTTAGTTGAGTTTAAATTAATTTATTGTACTATTTTTATTTTAAATGAGGAAAAATTAGCATAGAAACACTTTTTTTTTCTTTCTTTATTTTATGACGTCTTAACCCTCTACTTCCCAAGACCGACAATCTTATTTGATGTCCCAATATGGTTTTAAAAAGGACATTGTTCAATTTTTTTGTTTTATATGAAAAACAAACTTTTTGTGTATTGCTGCATTGATAAACTTATAAAAAATGGATCAAATTCGAAAGAAAGAGGGTTCTTAAGCTTTTTATTTGAGGTCAAAGATTCAGGCGGGGTCAACGTTTGACACTATAGATCCTGAATCTGTACAATTCAAAAAGTTTTTCAGTAAAAAACATTTTTTTTTAAGCTACTATCAATGCAAAAATAATTTTTTTTTTTCAAAAATGAGCTTGGGGAAGTAGAGTGTTTAAACAAATGTATTGACTTAAATTAAATTGAAAACTTCTGAGTTAGTTTACTTCTTATTTAAAGATTTAATTCAGTTAAATTTTAGTTAATTTAAATATTGTATAATAATTTTAAAATTACTATAACTAGAAATTCTGCAGTGTTAAGTGTATAACTACTTACATTTATACAGATATTTTATAAATTATGTAGAAATTAATAAGATTTCAATAAAAGTATTAAAACGCAAACAGAAAAGAATTGAAGTTTCGATAGCTTTTAAATTTTTTTACGACTTTACTTAAACTATAAGTAAACAAAATTAATTTCAAAATAATTCTTAGCAGCTTAAACGTTCACTCGTATTAAAACTAATAATTAATTAAATTACTTTATGCTCTTGCAAAGAATGCAAAATTTGGTAATTATTGCAGGTGATGCAATAAATGCGAGTTGATTTAATGCCGATCAACTCATAATGAATGAAGCTAAAGATAGCAATGAAGCTCTTAGTGATGCCGTCAACTAATTCATTATTCATAATTTAAATGACAACATTCATCATTCACATGGCAAATCAATCATGTTACGAGATGGAGTTTTGAGGCATTGGCATTCAGTTAACATTCAGCAACTGTCAATGAGTGCATTGATTGGATGCCAAACTGAATCGACTGTCATTTGGTTGTGTTCGAGTGGTGTGTGTGCGAGAGTGTGTGTGTGTGTGTGTGTGTGTGTGTGAGTGTCTGTGTGTGGTCGCGTATGTGTGTTGCGTCAAATTCAGTTTCCTGTCACTTCTGACACACGCTCCTCAAGCAGCTGTGTATTTCCGACTGTTCACAGTTAATTGCGGCTCAGCCGCAGTTAATCGCATGTTACGCATGGCGACAGACAATGAGAGCAATGAAACTGATTGAGGTAAACGAGAGGGACAGAGAAGGAGAGAGGGAGAGTGAGAAGTGTGGAGTGGATGTGGAGCTACCCTAGCTAGCTCCTTGGGGGCATATCAGTTACAGACAGACTGAGAGACAGACAGACCGACAGACAGCTGCTTTGTCATGCCGTTTGTCTGTTTGCGGTTTCAATTGTCACTTGATGTGTTGTGATTATGATATGCTTGTAGGCGTGTGTGTGTGTGTGTGCCTGTGTGTGTGCGTGGTAATATGTGTGTAAATGCGCTCGATAATATTTGCACTGGTTTAACAGACATTCGCTGACTATTCCGCTCTCGATTTCCTGTTCTTTATGTGACATTGCGTATACGCCGCTTGCGCCAAACTGGACCAATTATAATAACTTGCTTTAATGTGCCAAATTTATGCTCTCACCTGCTGCCAAAACGATAATAACAACAACACATACCCTCACCCTCCTGCCACCAACATGTTTTTTTGACTTTCTCTGCGTATTTAGAAAGTTTCTCGACAAAAGTCAAAGGAGCTTAGTAGCTAACTGGGCAGCAGGTGCTTTCGATGCTCGACAGCGACAACTTTAACACTTGCCTACCAGCCAAACAGGCAGAGAAAGTGCCTTTTGACACTAACTACAAATTTATAGCGCTTCCAAGTAATTGAGATTTTTAGCACATATATTTTGTAGGGGCAATCGAAGCTGAGTCGGTTACTGACTTAAAGTTGCTCAACAATTCGACAATTGTTTGCTTAAAACTGCAATTTATGTGCCGACAAAAACTAGTGTGAGAGCGAGCGGGCAAGTGAGAGTGAGAGTCAGAGAGTGGGAGGGAGACGGGAGTGCCTCGTGAGTTTGGTTAGAATGTTGCCTTTATCTGTGCCACGCCCAAGCATGTGCATATTTGAATACCAACATGGCTCATATTCAACTAATTAGGCGAGTTTCGCAAATACATTTTCATTATTGTAATTTTACCCTACACATGGTCGGCAAAAAAATCCGTGCGGAGTGCAAAAAAAAAAACGCTGTGAAAAAACTGAGCAGGCGGAGCAAAGAAACGAGCGCAAAAATGTAGGCAACGTTAGAGGCAAACTTTCATATGGCGAGGTTGGCGTACGGTCGGTACAGTGGGACAAATTAACATATTTTTCAATAATATTTTTTTTTTAAATAAATTATATTAGGAAGCACACAAAAAAAAAAAAAAGACTTTTTTTTAATTATATTATAAAGCACCTTAAATAATTTATAGAAATACTTTTTTTTCTTTGCTAAAACTATTATTTTTTATTTATTTATTTTTTTTTTTATATATAAATATGTGAAATAAATTGCTACGATTTTAGCAAACATGTTCAGATCATTCAGAGTGTGATAATATTCCAAATTAGTAATTTTCATGCCTAGTAAAAATATATATTAAAAGTCAAGTGTAAAAAAAAATCAAAAAAATATATTTAAATATGACAATTTGACCCATGGTTTACAAAGGCAAAGGGAGCTGGAAAATGGTAAAATGAGCAGGAGGAGGAGGTGGAGGTGGAAGGCAGAAGGGTAACAGACACCGACACATTTAGGCCGAGACATTTGCATATGCATCTGCACATGCATACGGAATACCTGGAGGTAATATGCAAAAGCTACTAAAGCAGCGGTTTGAAAAAAACACTCACAAACATACACACACACACACATATACTGTTACACATTTCACTGTCTCTCTGACAAGTTCTAATTGTGTGTGTGTGTGTGTGTGTGTGTTGTAAAGAAAAGTGGCAACTGGAAAACAAAAGCTAAGTCAATTCAGCTTTTGTACAATCATCATCAAAATTCTACAAAGAAACGAACGAAAAACATGAAAATAATTATGAAAGTTTAGCAAGAAGAAAAAACATGTTTAAAATTAACTTAAACAACTAAATTAATTAGAGTTTACAGTTTTTTTTTTATTGTAAATGTCGAGTTGAAGTTTGTTTTTGTTTCAAACTTTAGTTTACTTGATTAAAGCAGACGAAAAAAAGAAATTAATTAAAACATTTATAATGCTTGAATAAAACTAAAAAATATGTAAATTTATTAGTTGTTATAAAAGCAGATTGTTATGCACAGTAAAATTAAATTTTTATTAGCTTCGTAATGACTGCGTGGAGTTTTAATAACCATATTGAATTATGCTCTATTTTAATTAGGCTCAATTTATTATTTAATAATGTTTTTTATAGAAAGTAATGTTTTTACATTTATTTATGTTTTGGCATAAGTTTCTATAAAAAATAAGTATTCAATTTTCAAGCATAACAGTTGATCGACATGGGAAAAATAACTAAAACTTAAATCTCAATTTCATGTTTATATTTTTATACTCTCTGCAAGAGTGTATTGGGTTTGTGTATAAGTATGTAACAGGCGGAAGGAGCCGTGGCAGACCGCATTAAGTATATATATTCTTGATCAGCATCACAAGTCGAGTCGATATAGCCATGTCCGTCAGTCTGTCTGTCTGTCCCTATGAACAAACACATCTCAGAGATGGTAACAGCTACAAGTTCGAATTCATTCAGTCAACACAAGATTTTTTGTTTATATTTTTTTTTCAATACCTCTCCCATTGACCTCTGCCATTCTTACTTTGGACTGCCACGCCCCATTTTCCCATAAGAAATGAAGCGTACGTACTGTATTGTAATTTAACATTCGATTGGAGATCAAATATATCAAACTATCTAGAAAGTTGCCTAAAATCAGATTAAAATCACGAAATTTATTCAGTCCCCGATTTTATTTTTGGCGCAATGTCCATGCTTGTGTGCAAGCGAGACAGAAATATGAAATATTTGAAATTTTATTAAAAAAAACTAAAATTGTTTTCCACAGATTTTTTTTATAACCAAATAATTTGTTGAAAAATTGGTAAAAAAATTTAGTTATTTAAATTAACTAATTATTTTATGCACAACAACATTCAGTATTACCTACTACTTTTCATAGAGCAAGCATTGATTTCTGCCCCCTTTTCTTTCAGTGTTCATTTCATGATTTCTATTCCCGGCTGGCCGGGAAAAGTATGCCAGTTGCAACCAACTTCAGTTTGCTGCCTTCCCCTCTACCCCTCTCACTCTCACTCTCACTCTTCTGTCTCTTTCGCACTGTATCTCCTAATATTTTTCGCTCTGTTGCTGGCCTGCTCACTGGCTGTTTCTGTTTCTGCTTCACTTTGAGCCTAAAACCCAAAACCATTAACACTTGTTTCTGTCATTTTACATGAAATGCGGAAGCGCTTTTGTTTCTGTGCAACAAACAAGTTTCCTTGCGCCCAGAAACTGCCACTGCCACTGCCACAGCCGGTTGCCAGTTGCCGGTTGCCGACTTTGCCCCTGGCCTCCTCAACGTGGCTACTCTAACATGGGGTATGATGGGCTTGTAAGGTAACTTAGTCAAAGGGATAAAAGTTAAAACATTACAAGGATTCCCAAAAATCGAAGTGTCGAGTAATCGATAAATTTGACTTCGATAAATTCGATTTTTAAATTACTTATTTATACTAATAAAAATAATATTTTTAATTTCTTTTGTAATATTAACTATTACTGCTAATAAATTTAATTTAAATTTTAATGTCAATTTAAAAACATTTTTTCTTTAATTTAATTTTAATCTTATTTTTAAAATATTTTGTGATCTTAATTAATATTAAAGTAAATTTATTTTGCTCATAGTCTGACATTAAATAAATAAATAAATTATTAAAAATTGCTTAAAAATTATATTTATAGAAGTGATTAAAAAATGGCTTCATTTGTTTTCACAGCTTAAAAATAGTTTTTTGCCAGTTCGTGAAGACGTGAAAAACTCATCGCTTGAAGCATTTCAAAATTAATTTGGCTAAAAATAGTTAACAAAAATTCTGACAGCTGTAAAAAGCGCACACTCTCTGTGGACTCAAGTGCAGGGTGCACTGTAGTCGACCACACTAGCCTGAGGCACTGCCTCTATGCCAGCACGTCACAGTCCCTTTGCCCACTTACCTAGAAACGCGAATATGTATGCGGTTGACGGCGCGGGAGGGGGCGCTGGGTGGGACAGTGAGGGGTAGGCGTATGCAGGACTTTTATATTTTGACATGGGTATCCGTATCCTAGATTCATTTGTAGCTTTGCCTGTTTGCAGCAAAAGCAGCAGCAGTCGTTCGTTTATTTGCTTGTTTTTCACTTAGATGAGCTTCCTTCCCCCTACCCCCTTCGGTGTAAGCCAACCCGATCCCAATTCATGTCTCCATCCCAGTCGCAGTCCCAGTCCCAATCCCAGTCCCGATCCCTATCCTGAAACCCGGCAGCGCTGTTAAATACTTGTATGTACATCAGAACTTGAGCGGGCTGCCATGTCAGGCAACTGGATGAGGGTGCCGCTTGCATGTTGGCCGGCCAAACTTTTCTATTCTGTGTGCGCCTGTCAACGTCAAGGCGTGGCTGTTGCCCACTTTTCACTCCGCTTTTCCATTGGCTTCTCATGGCTTCTCTCATCCCAAACACGTATCGTTTTACGACTGGCCCACGGCGCTCTCTGCACATTTAAAGGTGTTTGCATGCAAATTTTTAAGCTGGCCTAAGCGATTTCTAGTTTCTTTTAACAATCGATAGTTTTAGTTTTATCGCTAATACCGATAGCTTTTGGATTCATTCACAGTTATATAGTAAGTTATAGATAGTTTGTCTATAATTTAAAAGTACTTAAGCATTCAGTTTTACAGTTTATGCAACAGAAGAATGTACATAAAAGTTGTTGGTATCTATCGATTATTTCGATTATTAGAAGTAAGGCATAATTTCGATAGAAAGTCTTAGACATTTACTTACTTCAGTCTATCGATAGTTCACATATTCTTCCTTTGTTACTATCTTTCCTTATATCTCCCCTGCCTTTTAGTTAAATATTGTCTCTTTCTCTCTTTCTCTTACTGTTTCTCTCTCCCACTCTTTCTGTCTGATTCTTATGTGAATTTTTGCGGTATATTGAAAGACTCGAAATGCATAAATTCGCTCATATTTGAACCTGACGCGTTTAAGCGTAATAAACTCCCATGTTTAATCATGCATATACGGCTTGCCACGCCCACAAAGACGGAAGCAGTACGTGATTCAATGTAACTGTGCTTGGAGTTATCCCTTTCCCTCCCCCTCTCTCCCTCTTTCTCTCTCTCTCTCTCTCTCTTGCTCTTTGTTTTACTGACTGTCTCGCTCTCTTTCTCAATCTTAAACTGAATCCTTTTGTGCAAATTTTTGGCTGTTTCAAAGGTGTTTCGCAAGTTGTTCAACAAAATTAATTTATAAATTTATTATAAAGCCGAGACACTAAAATTCAAAACACACACGCACACACCGAAACTCACACATACACTGAAAAAAAAAACTTTGAAAAAATAAACAATTTGGACTGAAAGGACTTGCTTTGACATGTATTTCCTTTATTCACAAATAGTTTGAGATCCACGGATTAAATAATTAGTAAATAAACAATTAATAATTTGTATTTTTAATAAATTATTTTTATATTATTTGTTAGTCCAAATATTTTTTAATAATGATAATAATAATAATAATAATAATAATAATAATAATAATAATAATAATAATAATAATAATAATAAAAATAATGATAATAATAATAATAATAATAATAATAATAATAATAATAATAATAATAATAATAATAATAATAATAATAATAATAATAATAATAATAATAATAGTATATAATATACTATAATAATTCCCAATTTTAATGAAATGTAAACTAAACTCGACAATTTTTAGCGTACTTCTTAGCAAGATTTTTTTTTCAGTGTATCATTGAGAGAGAATCGAAGACATTGAAGAAATTCGAGTTGAGCCAAAATCATCGAACAGCATGAGTATGATTTGCTCGTGTGTGTGTTTATGCTGATGATAACACTGATGATGATATTGATGATGACTCTGATGATGATGACGATGATGATGACTGTCATAATGACTGCGCTTGCATAAGCGAGTTTTCCCTTAAGTGCGTGTGCGGCATTGGAGTTTGGTATTTTCACTCTGTCCGTCTGTCTGTCTGTCTTGTCCGTCCGTCTTTTAGTCTGTCTGTCTGCGAATCAATGCGTGAGCAGCATTTCAATGTGTTTCGACCATCGACATCCTTGGCACATCCTCCGCACATCCTTCATATCCTCCAGTATCCTCCATATTCTTCTTCATATCCTTATGCTCATTCGTGTCGACTCACGATTGAAGTTATTTATGCAGACTCACATACAAAGCATGCAAAGATTTTTCGCATTTCCCTCAACTTCTTTTCGACTACTTCCAGCTCTTCTCTCTGCCCTTGTCTCCATAAAACTCTTCTGCTTTTACTAGGTTCCTTTACTCATCCCGTTTGGGCGCTTTGCCAGCTCCCAAAAGTGAAATCTTTGCCTAGAGCATCTGCCCTGGGCCGCATACAATTAGCTGAAACTGTAATTAAAGCAATTGTACCATAAATCTTTTGCCAATTTAATGGCACATGCTCCAAATGGGCGTGCCATCTATACTAGCATCGGCTGGCGTTGGGTGCCATCTCCTCCTGAGCACCCCCTCCCCAACCCACCACTAACCAGTGGGCGTATGTGCCAAGTAATTGTAGCAAAAAAAGAAAAGTACAGAAAATGAGAAAAACATCAACAAAAAATGCCAAATTAATATAAATTTAATAGTTGGCTGGCATTTATGGTCCACATACACAGATTGTTTGGGAGAGGGGGAGAGGTAGAGAGCGACAGAAAAAGAAGGAGAGAGGTGCTAGTCTGCATAGTCATTAAATGCATTACTTTCATTTTCAAAAAGTCTAAACTTTTATAATATCCTGTATTTAAAAATGATTTAAAATTATAGGCAAATAATTAAATATAAGCATATACTAAAAAAATTGTAAATTAATATATATTTTCAATTAATGTAAATATAGTTAAGACCTTAAAAACAGCTAAAAAATAAATTAATTTAAAAATAAATTGTATGATTTAGAAATTAATTTTGAATATGGTAAATATAGAAAATTATGCAACTGTTGCTTAATATATTTTTTTTTTATTGGAATAACCATAATCAAATAATAATGATAATATAAAACATTAAATTAAATCACAATCCTAAGATAAAACATTAAGCCATCTCCAGTGTTATTAAAACAGCTTTATCTAGTCATCCAACATAACTCTTTTTAACAATAAATTAGAATCACATTAAGTAACATTTTTTAATTTTTTTTTGTTAGCACATTTTGAAGCATTTAATTTTTTTAAATTTTTGCCACGCCCCCAACGACATAACTTGAAAACGACTACAGCTATCAGGACCAATTTCACATAGTATGTGACTGGTACTATGATACATATCCTCATGATCCGAATCGGACGACTGTAGTCAATAGCTCTCATAGGACAAATCGGATGAAAATTGCTCATATGCATGCAAAACTTCGCACTCGAAGGAGTACAGGGTCTTTAACAGTCGGCCCGCTCGACTGTAGCCTTTCTTCCTTGTTAGAAGTGTTCTTTAAGTACGACAAGAGACAATCTCTGTAGTTGCAATAGTTTATGGCACTGCCTCACTAATATACCCAACGTGCTCTAAAAGAACTAATGAGCAAAGCTATTTAGTCGGTACAGCCGAAAAGTCCCCGCACTTGGCCAGCATTCAAAAGCAATTGAAATTCCAAATTAATAACAGTAAACCGGTTTGCTGGTGCGCATCCAAAAGCTGACTGCTCTGAGTAGGTTAAAGGAGACCAGATGAGAAGGGAGAAGAACTAAACTGAAATGGTGCAGTGAGGTGCGGTGGAAATGCTTTGAGTAGGCTCTGTGTTGATTGACACCCACAGATAGACAGACGGACAGAATTCAAGTTATTTATTGTAGAAACCTCTTTTAAGAAATTTGTAGAAACTGATGCTAATTAGTGACAACACCGGGGATATCTTGGAAAAACCGTTTGGGAACGATGTCGGAAACGAAGTTGAAGAAGACCAAATCGAAGCGTAGTTCGCCTCGGCTCTACGAACCCGATAATATGCCAAAGTTTATGCAGCCGCTACTGCAACCCCGCACCGGATATTCGGAGTCCCGCACCCTACGCCCAAAGTCGGAAATACTCCGGGAATTGAAACGTTTGCGCTCTGTGCCCGCACACTCCGATGATGACGACGTTTCTGGTGTGGGAGAGACGCCAACACCAGCGACGCCCATACGAACGTTGGAACAATTGGATGCACTGCGTCTGACACGGCATCGGGTCAAGCAACTGCTACGTAGTCCCCACTTTGATCAGACCGTACGCAATTGTTTTGTCCGTCTGAATATCAATGAATTGAATGTACCGCCGGAGTATCGCATAGCGGAGGTTATGGGCGTGGAGGAGCTGCCAGTGGGTTACTATGTGGACAAGATACCCACCAATATAGTGCTACATCTGCGATACGAGGATTTGTTGGAGAAGCACGAACTGAATAGTCTTTCCAACATGTCCTTCACCGGCGAGGAGTTTGAACTCTGGCGCGATAATTGCATCTGTCAGGCCATCGATTGGCCCACCACGGACTTGATCGCCCAAAAGAAGATCGAGCTCTACAATGCCCTCAATGGCGAGGGTAAACTCGCCTCCGTTTTGCAGCAGAGTGGACTTTTACCACTCACAATGCCCATGCGTCCTCCGCCAAAACGCGATCTACTCGCGCGCTTTGGCGGTGTCTATCCCTGGAAGCTGCAGCGCCCCGTGCCGCCGTCGCCACCACGGCTGGAAACACTCGACACGCTCTCAGAGGATGCCTCAGTTAGTATTGATAGCTTGGATGGCCCCTCGGGATCAGAGAAACTGGAGGCGGCACCAGAAGTGGTGCCTAAAGCACCTTAGGCACCGGAACTGAAGGCACAGCGTCTGGACACAACTGTATCGTTTAAGAGTTCCATTCGATCACCTTGTGCTAAATTCGAAAATCATTTGTGTTAAGTTTTGGTTTAAATAATTCCTCACGTTCCAGCATATTCAAAATGCAAATAAAAAGCGTTTAAAGTACGCCTGATGTCTAAAAATCTTAGTTATAGAATAAAAAGGATATAGATAAGGTAATAGTAGAGCATGCGGATTGTAAGAGACCCAAGTACTAGTTGTAGTGTCGATCGGTTTGGCCTATGGGAGCTCTACTTTTTAGCTGTTCAAACCGGATCAATCCTGATATTACAATACATCTGTTGAACTTTAACAAAACGCTCCTTTCAGGTAATTTACTTGACTAGGTCAAGGATTCGAAGACAAAAGTAAGTGCTCTGCACTAATGTCAAATGTTCTATGTTTTGTACTCATGTATCGATACCATACACTGGTCTGTTAAGTTAACAGAATGGGCTGCTAACTTAATGCGATGCTTACACATTTCTCGGAAAAATCACCAATTTTTAACCTAGGCCTAGGAGTCCTACGGAATATAGTCCTCCCATTCGATTCAAATTTGGTAAGAGAAGTTGCAAGTGTGCCATACAGACAATGAATGAATGGTATCCGAATAGCTTTGGTAGTTTTTATGTTGCTGTTATGTTATGAAAATGATAGCAAAAATCATGTGCAATGAGTTTAATGCCTAACTTAGCCGATTCCTAATGCACCTCCCTCGAAAAGATCATAGGTTGATAGTTGGAATCCTCACCGCTCAACATAACCTCTGTTCATAACCAACAACACTGTCTGCAGGAATTGCAACGACCTTAACAACACTGAAACGCTAGAGCATCCATTCTGCCACGGACCCGCCCTAGAGCAAACAAGACTAAGATGCCTAGGCGCACCGCAACTCTACTCATTGGAAGAGGTATCCTAACGCTTGCCGGGAGACCTATTAACGTTCGCCAAACGCTACCAAATCCTACTAGACTTTAAGCCATAACAACAAAGGCGTCAGGACTACTAAGGGCCATAGTTGACCTGTGTACTGTACGCTGTGTACCGTACCCTGTGTACTGTACCCTGTGTACTGTACCTAACTTTAGTAGGCTTATGGCATACCTATACTAGTTAACCACTAACAGTGCAATCACTAGGATTAACAGTGCCTTTATGAGTTTACATGTAAGAGAAAGAAGGACAGAGCCAGTTTTAAGAAAAGACAAGAAAAATTCCATGGAAGAAGAGACGCTGACAAAAGTACAATAAAGTTGATCACTGGGTATTAACATGTACACTGTCCATACATTTTATATTTCAATCGCCCATTTTTACCCAGAGTCCTAGAAGGCCATGACTTTTTTGTAAAAATAAATCAAATTGATTTCAAACTACAATTCAATCAATTAAAACGAATGAGTCATCGAATACATAACTTTTTACCGATCCAAGTAGCCCAAGCAAACGAGATTTTGTTATCCTATGTGGCACATAGGCGATAGCTTTCAGTTCTGTTTCTCAGTCGTAAGCATTTTGTTATATTTGAAATACGGAGATCGTCAGCAGTAATATTTCATATTATTTTCTTTTCGAAAAAAGTAAATAAAATAAAAATTTTGTTGAGAAAAATAACTGTGAATAAATCGCGTTATATTTCGATTTGTTGAACTTGTTAAAGAAGAAGTTAAAGTGCGCAAATAAACCGTCTCTCAATTTGGCCAATCGATTGCAAAATTTCAAACAAATTAGTTGATAAAAGTGTTTAATTGTTATTTGAGTAAAAGAAGAAAGATATCATAATGGAAGGCGTTGAGAATAATCGGTTGGTAAGTCTGATCAACGACATGATGTCGGAACATCCGGAGACCGTACGCAAGGCCACAGAGCAGCTGGAAGCCGACTTCAACGATGCCAGCAGCAATGTGCAGTTGTGCAAAGCTCTGGCCAATGCCAAGAAACAGATCGATTATCGCAAGAGTGCCGGTGAAGTTCTCCAGAAGCGTCTGTCAGAGCGTCAGATCTGGGATGAGATGTCGGTGGAGACTCGTGAAGTAATCAAAACTGAATTATTCGCTGCACTCAAGTCGATTAGTCCCGTCGACAGTGAAGTGATGCCAGAAGTAGTTCTACCTAATCTCGGCTATGTCATGGAGTACGTGCTGCCCGAGGAGGGCAGTACAAGTGAGTGGAATAAATCGATATTCGATTATGTGGAAACGCTTTGCTTGGCCGCCGATAGATTGACCCAACAGTTGGGTTCGATTATATTCCATTTGTTGGTCAAGTGTTCGCCGAAAATGTTTCAAAATTATTTGGATCGTGCGTATGGAATCTTCATGCAGACCGTGAAATTGACCGAGTCCCAGGGCAGAATTTCGAGTATGGCAACAGAACAGCTGTTGGCTGGTTGGTCCTTGGCCATACCGTTGTTTGCCAAGCGTCGCAATCGTCAGGAGGATTTGGCCAGCACTTTGCCGCACATTATGAACATAACACGTGTCTCCGCCTATCAGACAGATCCAAGATGCAGCTGTCGGGGATTCGATGTACTGGCCAAGCTGAATAAACACATGCCCAACTTGGTGTCACCGCATCTGCCGCTGGTGTTGAACGAGCTGTACTTGCTGGTCAACGACGCCATGCTCAGTGACAAGAAACGCGTCCAAGCGATCACCGCCATACGCAGCTGTGTGCGGTCCATGCGTCGTCAGATCATACGGCTTAAAATGATGGACAAGTTGCTGCTGACATTGCATGGTGTTTTGGCGGTGACACCAGTGCTCGATGACAACGATGAGGAGCTGTATTTGGGTAATAAGCGCGGAACCTTCTCACCTGTGGCCGAGGCCGTACAGACCATACTCTATGTGGCAGCACACTCGGATACGATTCGTGTGGCGGAACGTTCGTTGCGTCTGATGCAGCCACAGTTGGAGCAACAGGAATCGCCAGTGAAAAGGCTGGCAGCCTTGATATTCCTAGCATTGATGGCCAAGGGATTTACGGATTTGTTGTCGGAGAAACCACTCGAACAGTTCGTTTCTGCTGTGGAGAAGGGTGTGCACGATGCTGAGCTCATGGTGCGACGTGGTGCTCACTTTGCTTTGTCTCTGATGGCAGAGAATCTACAGCCGGAGATCACACGTCTTGCTCCACGTGTTTTGCCGCTCTTCAATAACTTCTTTGATGCACTCTCCGATGCTCAGCGTTTGGCGGCCGAGGACACGGACGCATTTACCCGCATGTTTTGCACTCTGGAGATCTACTGTGAGAGTCTCAAGCCGGAAATTCTGCAGCCCCATTTGGAGCAGCTCATGGAGCGTCTGCTCAAGCTGGCAGAACCAAACACAAATTCGGCTGCGCTTAGGCAAATGTCTCTGAGCACCATCGCCTGCTTGGCCAAGAGCACCAAGGACTTGTTTAGTCCGCATTTCGATGACGTCATGGGGTTGTCCCTGCCCCTGATCAAGCACATACCGGACGAGGATCAGTTGCTTTTGAGAACACATGCTATTCAGGTGGGTCATCCTTTCGTAGCGTCATCTAAGGTCTTGTCGCTCAACTCTGATATTCTTCCCTATTCCAATCTTAACTCTCTTATTTAACTACATCCCACACATCCGAGGATTTAAACAGTTCGTTACTTCAACTCTAGAAATTTCTACCCGTTTTCCTTACCTTATTTCCTTGTGTTACAACCTATCCTTCCGTTTACCTCTCTTGTTTTCTTAATCCTCTACTCAAGCTTCCAACACTCCCTAATTTTTCGAACCTCTTCCCACTTATTAATATTCATCTTACAAATCTTTCAATTCCAACGACTTTAACAGTTCATTTCAACAACTCCAGGAATGTCTCCTAGTTGTCCGTGCCTTGTTCCCTTGTATCACAACCTATCCTATCGTTTCCTCTTCATGTTTCGTCAATCCTTTACCCAAGTTTCCAATATTCCCTAATTTTTCGCACCTCTACACACTTTTTAACTCCATCATACACATCTTACAATTCCTAGGATTTAAGCAGTTCGTTCCTAGTTTTCTTTACCTTGTTTCGTTGGGTTACAACCTATCCTATCACTCCCATCGTTCTCCCTCCTTTTTTCCCCAATCATTTACCCCAATTTCCAACCTTCCCTCCTTCACTTGTTTTGCATTTCAATTCGCTACTCAGCTATGCACATATCCAAGTTGTCTCCCTCTTGCCGCGCAGTTCAATTTGTTAATGAGATTTCCAACTTCCCTAGGTCATAAACTCGCTGCAGGCGGTGAACGGTGAAAAGTTTGTCAAGGAGGCACCAAAACTACTGGAGAGTTGCATGGACATGATGAACAATATGGCTGGTGCACAGGTGTTTACCTTTGAGCTAATTGGCGTGCTCTCTGGCGTGATACCCAAACAGGTGATTCTCCACTTTTCGCTGATCATGAATGGACTTTTGACGTCCGTAAAGGAGGCAGCAACTGGGGACAAAGCCAGGCATAGTAAGGAGAAGAGCGATGATGATGAAACTACCAGCGATGATGCTGATACCGATAATGAGAATGCCGATGATGAGTACGAGGATGAGGAGAGTGATGAGGACAGCGTACGCGATGGTCATGGCGATCAGACCGACAATGAGGCAAGCACAAAAGGTGCCAGCAGCAGTGAGGAAGATGACTATTTGAATGGACTCGACGAGGCTTTACTGTGCCTCAAGGCATTCGCCATCAATATGCCCGACTCGCTGCTACCCTATCTCTCCGAATCGATGCAACGGGTGCTGGCAGCCACAAAGCATATGCAGGAATTTGATAAATGGTCCGCCTACGATACATTAACCCAGTTCATACTGCTCTATTGGCGCCAGGAGAACGTGCAGGAGGCCAAAAAGTATTGCATACAGATACTGCCCGCTATGGTGTACTTCATACAGACAGCCAAGGAGACGGTGAATGTGGTCAATGTAATCAAGGACATTAAACAGCTGCTGCTCGTGCTCAAGTCGGAGGCTCTGGCTGCCGAGGGATATGCCGAGATGATCTTTGAAATGCTACGTCGCACGCTGCGTCGCAAACTCAATTGTCAGTTTAACATTGGTGTAGATATGGAAATGGAACATTTGCAGCAGTGGAGTCAGGCCATGCACGCCGAGCATCAGGTGCGTGAAGCAGCAGCTGAATTGTTGCCCGTCTTTGGCTACACGATGGGAAAACGTCAATTTGCCGGTTACTTTCAATCGATTACAAAAAGTTTTGTCAAGAATTTCCGCACTTTCCGTCCCAATGGCCAGGTGTCCCGTAGTCTCTTCCTCATTTACACTATGACGGCTCGTAGTATGCATCCCTTGGGCGTTATGGCCGAGCAGTACTACGATGTGATTTGCTTTTGCATCTGTGATTGCATGATGGACAAGCGACGACACATACGCAGTCTGGGCATTGAAATGATCGACTGGGCGTTGACACACTCGAATGAACATCAAAATGCCGATACCATTATCGAGGCAACCCTATCGATAATACAGGATGCTCTGGATAAGGCGTCCCCATTGGAGCAGGATGAACGGGATGCAATGTGTGGTATTGTCGCTCGCATGTTGCGTGTGGGTAGCAATGAGCTCAACAAGTCGCTGCTGGTGCCCATCTTTTTCAATAGTTTACCTCTTCGTGAGGATTTCGCTCATTATAAGGAGGTTATACCAGCGTTCAATACACTCTACAAGACACGGCTGGAACTATTCAAACCCAATTTGGATCAGACTTTGGAAATTCTCATGGGCTCGCTGCAGGAAAATCAATTGCCTGATAGCGACATACGTCAATTGGCCTCGGATTTGATCAAGTCGCTCAAAGCGGACCACGTGCCCATCTAAAAATAGGTGGAGAGAAAACTGGCAGCGGTCAAAATTTTGGGTATAACGATTGCTAAATTACTTTGTTTATTTGTTGGATTCATGATGTTAGACGTTCATTACTTAAAACCGTAACGGTTGTAAGAAATTCAGGTTAAATAGTCAAGCTGGAAAATAAATCGAAATCAAAGACAAATAATTGGAAAGTGTAGGTTAATTTTGGGCTGTTTTAGGGGATTTTTTTTTGCTCATTCCGTTCGATTCACAGAGCTCTTTATTTAGCCATTTTGAAGAGCACTCAAAAGGCATTTGATTAAAGTGATTTGAGGCACTCTCACTTAATGCGTTGTCAGCCATGTCAGCCATGTCTGATATGTCATCTATCAATGTTGGATGTCATCGAACTATTAAAGTGCTATTTATTGGGCCAAACTGGCTGACTGGCCGTCTGGCTGGCTAATCGGCAATGAAACTATGCCTGGTAACTGCTTTGCTTTGATGGATTGGCTTTACTTTGGGCCACAAGGACGAGGCAAAAAACACGGCTACAAAGCAAATTGTTCAGCTTACCAAGAACTTGAATCTTAAATGCTGCAATTAGTGACAAAGTCGGAGGGATAGCGAAAGAGAGAGGGAGAGGGGACGACAGGGGGTAGGGTAGAGTGAAGTAGTTTTGGGTGAAACAAATTGTTTCTTGGCGACTGGCTGCAAAATGTTCAACACTCTATTGCTATGTATTGGTGGCGCCACCTGGCGTCTGGTAACAATTTTTTGGTGTCAAGTTTGCTGAACGTTAATACGCAAGCAACTTGCGACAAAGTTTCAACAACGTAGCAAAATCAAGTGGCAGCGACTGAAAAATTTCAATAAGCAAAGAAAATTGAATCAAATGCAATTAGCCAAGTAATGAAGGTGGCCAGGACGAGGAGACAAATTGTAGTGGGGGGGCAGTGAGCAGCGGGTGGAGCGCGTGTTTAGTGATGTAACAATTAAACAACTGATGAGCAATAAAAAAAAAGAAGAAAAATGTGCATAATTAGCAAATGTGGCAGGACCCCAAGTGGAACGGTGTTTCAACCTTGATGCCAAAGCGCAAGTCGCTGCTGCAGCTGAAGTTGAAGCTGAAGCCGCAAATTCCTTTTGGCCATGGGGTTGGGGGGCAATGGCAGTTGTGACGGGCCATGACGGCACTGGCGGCTGAGGACATCAGACATGCCAATTAATTAATATTTAATTTATAGCCTGAGCAATTGTGCCAACAATTTCATTAAGTTTCTGCTTGTTGTTCATCTCTTACAACAGTTTTCAGTTTTCAGTTTTCAGCTTTGCTGTTGGCACATTTTTTGTTGCATACTTTTTGCTGCTGTTCAAGGTCCACTTTCCGTTGCATACTTTCGAGCGCTATTTTTTCATAATTCTTTTTTGCTGGCATTTTGGTTTGGTTTTTTCTCTCTCTCTCTCTCCCTCTCTCTGTCGCTCTTGCTGTCGCTTGTTTTCGTTTTTACCGTGTAGCGTTTTTTTTTCCACGCTCGTCTAATTAACTTGAAATGAGTTTTTTTCTTCGCTCCTCTGTCACTCTCCTTAGCTCCCCGTCCCTTGCTTGTCCACTGGCTTGTCTCCCGCGAGTGTGTGTGTGTGTGTGTGTGTCTTTGTGTCCGACAAATGTTTTTATTTTGTTTTGTTGTTTTCGCCTTGGCAAAATGTCACTTAATAAATTTGACGACTGTTTTATGTTGTCGCTTTGGTTCTTAAAATGAAAAAAACAAAAACACTGAAAAATAAACCAAATGAGTGTGGAGACAAAAAATAAAAACAGAAAAGCAGAAAGCAACACGCCCATTACAACACGTAGTGGCCATAAATATAAAAGCCAGCCACGCCCACAAAAGCTAATAAAACATGGTATGTGCGTGTGTGTTATGGCTGCGAGTGGCAGGGGCAGGGGCAGGGGTCACACGCTCATATGCAGAGCATGTCAGCTAACCTTGACCCCGACGCTCGTTAGGGTTAGGCGAGCGCGTGTCCCTCTGCTTCAAGCACATGATCAAATGCACGTTACCCGCTCACTCTCTCGCTCTCCCTTGGTTGTCCCGGAGACGTCTACTGATTTGCCATATTAATTGCTCATCAGTCGGCAGCTTTTGGAGCTGCTGAAAGCCTGAAAATAATTAAAAAGCAATGGCTTAATGCTCACGTCAGCGTTGCCAGTTCAGGTACCTGATCCCAGGTATTACAGCTTTTTTAGCTACACTCACCCTCACTCCCCCTCACCACATAAATCAACAAATATTTTGCTCTCGAGTTGTAATAATTCTTCAATTTAATTGCCACCAAAAATGGCAAAATTATTTAATTTTTTAGGGTTTGTACAATAAACATTTCAAATACAATAAGTTAAAAATTCTATTAAATTAAAATAAATTTCTTGTGCCAATTTTGTTGGGAATAATAACGAATTAACTTGTTTTCGGCTGTAGCATTTCTTATGTGGAATGTGGAGCGCCTTTAACAATTTGTTCGTGTTTGATTGGGCCATTGGGTCGTATGAGTAACATGACACAAATACGAGCTAAGTTCAAGTGAAAGTCATTTCCATTGTGGCACGATGAAAGCGGCACATGTTACACACACTGTTCAACCCTAGACTTTAGCTACCGCTTCAGTCCCGGTTCCCGGTTCCCGCTGATCCCGTTCCCAGTTCCCCTGCCCACTGCTTCTGCGACGACTTTTGACTTATACCAGTGGCTGGGTGGGCATCCATGGCCGTGTGGATGCGGACGTAAGCAATGACGTTATTGGATGTTGATGTTGCGACTTTTGGTCGGATTAAATGCGCAGCTACACCTGGTGACATACATATCTTTGGAAAACAAGTGTGCAGATGGGTGTTGGCAATCAACGAACATCAAAATTCAACGTTTAACGTTCAACTTTTAACCAAGGAACAACAACAGGATGGAGGTATGGAGACTGGCGAAATGGAAATGAAAATGGAAAAGCTAGCAAGTGGCAGCGGCACAAGGACATCGGAATGCCAGCATCAGCATCAGTCAAAACTTTGCCAGCAACTGAATTATGTCATTTGGTTGCCAAAAACGCGCACAGATGCAGATGCTTTGAGGTTAGCCCAAAGAGGAACAGACTGCGAGGGGAATAGACTGTAAAGGACACAGCATGAGAGGGTTAGAAAGTGGGGCTAAGAGAGGGTGTAAGAGAGAAAGGCGCTACCCGTAGGCAAAGCAATAGATCCCGATTTGAAAGTAGAACGGCAACACATGCAGTGCAACACGACAATGGGGCAATGTTTTTTAGCAGCTTAAGACATCAGCTCGACATGCCACATGGACAGCGGCACAGAGGTACAGTGAACACACTGAAGCAATCGACAGCACACTTAACCAAAAACAACCCAAAATTAGAGGAAAATAAAAAAAAATTTAAGTAAACTATCAATATTATTCAATACAAATCTCTTATGTTATGATTTAACATAAATTTCCTTAGTGAAAAATTTAAATATTATATCAGAGTATTATTAAAAAATTTATAAAATTTTAGTATTATTTTTACACGTGCTTTTTAAGACTAACAAATATTAAACTATAATAAAAATTTACTTTAAGTTAGTCACACACTTTGTAGGTGCATTTATTGTATATAAACTCGAATACATTTCAATTATATTTATTTATTTATTAACGCAGACCAAGTGCAGTCGCCAATATTAACCAAATAATAAAGTTATATGTATAAGTAAAATTAATATTAATGACTATAAAAAAAAATAAATTAAAAAATTTATTTTAACTGAAAATATTTAAAAAAAAAATTTAGTTAATTAAATATGTAAAGTATGTAAAGTAGTCAAACACAATACCAGTCTCTTCACTCCACTCAGAATGATTCTCCTTCATTTTGCTTATCTTTATGTCGTTTATTCTATATTGTTTATTACTTATTGCTATGTTTACTAGTAATTTCTACAGTAATTGGAAATATGAAATATACTTTTTTAAAAATATACACAATAATGCAAAAATTATCCTTATTTTTGTTGGCATGCTTAATATGAACATTTTTATCTTAAGTTCAACTGCAATATAACAAAATTATTGCAATTCGTTTGTATTTTTTTTTTCGGAGTGATTTATTTTAAAATTGCTTTTTAAAATAATCAAAAGATGAACACATAATTTATTTATACATTTTTTTTTTTTCTGTTCTTTATTTGACGAAATTATGGGAGACTAGCCTGCTGCTAACTTTCAGGCAACTTTATCTAGAAGACAGATAATTTAACACATGCTTTCTTCCCATGCTCGTTCTACTCGTGGACAGCTCACTTAGGCGGACAGCTCTCTTAGCAGGACGAATTTAGTAGTTTTTTTAGATGATCTTCATACAAAATCGGTTCTTTTAGGCGGACATCTCCAAAAGGAGCTTTCACTGTATTTTTAAATTTGTTTTAGTGGCTACCAAAAAAATATTTATGTTGCTAACAAAGCATCTTATAATAATCAAGGTAAGCTCTAAAAAATCGAATTAGAGTGCAAAAATTATTAAGTAAAATTACATAAAATGTTTTTAACTGAAATTCAATCAATTTTAATTAAAATTAAACTGAGTAAAGATTTTTCTTTTCAAATCATTCGAAAATTCAAAGTTTAATTTGACTTTATTTAATTTAAAGTCTAGGCAACTCAATACTGAAATTCCATTGTCTCTTTTGAAATTGTTCTGCTTGAAATATAAAAAGCAATTATTTGTTGTTTTGAGACTCTTGCCCCACTGTGACTGCCAAAGGTTTCTTAAGCAGTCATTGCATGTCGCTCATTTTTTTTCTGGCGAATTTCATATTCCATTTTTTTTAAAAATATTTTTTTACTTTACTTGACTATTTTCCCTTTTCTTTTACTTTACTTTCTTCTCATTTCATTTCGTTGCTGTAGTTTTTATAGGTGCGCCTTCTTTCATGCCATTGCCTTGAATATTTTTCTTCAATTTTATTAAAATTATGGAAATGAATGAAATACTTATCCACTGCTGCTGCTGCTGCTGCTGCTGCTGCTTCTGCTGCTTTTGGCACTGTTTTCCCCACCCGATTCCAGTGCGACATCCTTTAAGCGAAGGAATTTATTGAAAATTGCAGTGCACCCCCCACCCCGTCCCCTATCCAGCCCCTCTGCCTTTGGTTTTGGGTTGCATGCAGCCTCGTGGCAACTATAGTAATCCGTTTCACTGATGCGAATTCAATCGATGTGCAGAATGTTACCTGCAGCATTTTCCTACAATTTTCCAACGGTTTCCCCTTGCCGACATTTCACTCACAATTCCATCATTTCCCCACGCTTTTCCCGCATTTCCCTTCAATTCATTTGCATCGTCCAAGTTTCGTTTATGATTCAGTTTCAGCTTCAGTAGCAAATTTCGATTCTCTTTCAATTTCGTTTTCGTTTTCGATTTTCATTATTTTTTCCCACTCGCTTCCATTTTATTTACAGTTTTTTTTTTTTTGTGTTTTTGCTAATTTTGCATTGTACCTGCATTTAGTTGTCTCTTAATTGCATTTCATTGGGGAGTTATCTTCGTTTGCCTCTTTACCTTCTTCTTTGTCGTCGTCGTTGTCATTCCCCCATTTTCGGTTAAAGTTGTTCAAGTTTGTTGTTCATTAGCGAGCAAACTTTACACCAGAGGTTGTCGTGCAGGTATCGCCACCTGGCGGCGTATTTAGCAGGCTGTCACTAATTGCATCGGAGAGGTTTTCGAGGCTAACATTTAAATAGGGGACCAGATTCCGCACTTTTTACCTGACTGCAACTAATGCATTTCTCTTTCTCTCACACTATTTTTCTCTACTCCCCCTTTGCTCCCCTGTTCCCCTCTTCCCCGCTTTCCCCTTCACCGTTTTGACAATTTGATTTGTCGCAATATTTTTCGCATTTTGCACATCAATCACAACAGTTGTCGTCCAGTTCCTCATCTAATTCGATTTAGTGTCATTTTCGCACTGCCAAATCAAATGGTTGATTTCATTTCTCTTTCGCCTCAATTACGCCAATTTGTAGCGATTTCTCTCGTGCTCTGCATATTTAGTGGCTTACAATAATTATTTGATTTCGCATGCTGAAATCATAAATTGCTTTAGTTTGTACTGCCAGGTGGTAATTAAATTCGTTATTTGCTTTAATTTTCCTAGTTTTATTGATTGGCATTCTATTTTATTTTTTGAGGTTTTTTCCAAATGTTGAAACAGCTTTTGAATTTTGTACTTTTAATTTATCAAGTTTATTTAGTATTTAGCTATGTGTTGAAAAATTTACGGTTTGCTAATTTAATATTTGACGGTATTGAAAGGAGTTTTAAATGCAGTTTGACTATTTATTTGGAACTCTAGAAAGAAAATCAAAAATCATTTTCTAATAATTAGTTGCATTGAATAATCTGTTGAATTTAGTAATTTTATTTAAAAATATTACAAGAAAGTATGTTTAAAATCACTCTTTTTTTAGTTAAGTTTTTATTTTTAAAGAGATTTTATTTTATGTGTATTGGCTAGTTATTTCAGCTGCAGTTTTATTTAAGTTCAACTGCAAATCCAGCACTTTAAATTAATTTTTAAAATGTTTAAAAACACTCTTATCACAGGTAATTTTTTAAAATATTTTAATTTAATTTTTTTGGCTAATTGGCTAATTATTTTAGCTACAATTTTATTAAGTTCAACTGCAAACCCAGCGCTTTAAATTAATTTTAAAATCTTTAAAAACACACTTAACTAAAGTTAAGTTTTTTTTTATTTTATTTTATTGACCATTTATTTCAGCTATAATTTTATTTAAGTCGAGCTTAAAATCCTACACTTTAATTTAATGTGAAAATTTTTATTTATTTACAACGCAATTCTTTATGCTTTTCATTACGCTTTTTTTTTGGCATTTTAGAGACTCCAAAAAACATCAAAAACGGTTTAAAAGGCAATAATTTCCCAATAAATAATTTCGTTATATTTATTATTTTATTTATTTATATTAAATTATTATATTATATTATTTTTATTTATATTTGCTTAACAATTATTTAGCCAATTTATAAATTTTTACATTTTCTCTTAAAGGGGAGTTCTCGAAATGTTTTAATTTTTTGCCAACTCTTACTAAAGTATCAGTTAAAGTATTTAATTAAATTTGTACAAGTAAATAGGTGTTTAAATTAAGTATTTTAAATTTAAATTTGCTGTTTTTTTGGCTTAGAAATTCTTTTTGTGCATTTTTGGTGAAATGCAGGTGTATTTAGTTGGGGGAACGCGTTTCGTGGTCAGTCATGGGCATAGTTTGGCCCGACAATTAGCGCCATGAAGTGCGTCGCTCTGTACAGTGCAGATGACAGCTTAGAAAAATCACCGAGCACACACACACGCACACACACACACAGGGAACATCAGCATTTAGCAGTCACTCCATCTTCAGTGTCTCTCCCAAACCACCTCCACCTCCCCCCTTTTAACCGCCCCTCCTCTAGGCAAAGTTTGAAGTGGTTGTGGGCGGCTTTAGACAAATGTGACATATTTGTAGCACGATGCCAGGGCTGGCAAACGTTGCGTTCATCATTAGTCATCTTCAAGTGGGCGTTGAGTGGAATTATGCAAAAGTTCCAGCAAAGTGACCAAAACTCACGCGTAAAAAAAAAACGACGACAACAAAAACAAGAAAAATATTCCACTTAAAAGTCAAAGTGAAAGCTAAAACTGCGACTTGAACTGTGACTGTGACAGTGACTGGGTAGTAGGGGAGGGCAGGGAGGCGTTAGGGGCATCACTATAACAGCGTCGAGCAAATTAATCTTATTTAATTTGAATTTTTATATAAATAATGGAGAGCTCAACCGAGAAGCCGCCAAAAACTTTTGTTCAATTTTTTATTATTAAATGGCTGCGGACAGCACGAGTAGGTTGGGTGGGAAAGGACTCCAATGAGCGATGAGTGGCCATATGCCAGAGAGCAAGGGAAGGGTGCGGCACAGAGTGTGGCAGGAAGGGCATTTTGTGGCACGTGCGCGGCTACTTGTGAACACTTTCCAATTTGTTGAATCCTCGGCAACAAAACAATTTGTGATGCCCCAAAAAGTGCAAACAACGTGGCTAGCTGGAAAGGGGGGCGCGTTGTGGTCGGTTGGAGGGGTGTAGGGGGCGTGTCTGGAGACAGGTGGCACCTGCTGGGCAACGGGAGCTGGACAAGAACAACGGCACCAACTAGGTAGACCAAACGTCCATCCCAACGAGTGTCATTCTGCGGCAAACGCGGCACGAAAATGATTTATGACAAAGCTTTGGTGACTACGCAGCAGTGGGAAGAGGGGGGTGGAGGGGTTGGATGGGGGTAAAGGCGTTGGCGGGGATGGTGTCATGCAGCATGTGGAACTTTCAATGTAGCATGTAGCATATCTGGTACACAGCAAAATAATTTACCGTCTAGGATTTTACATATTTTATTTTATTTACTTAATTTATAATAATAATAATTTTATAAATTATTTATCTTATTGTATAGTGTATATTATTTATTTATTTATTATTTTTTATGTATGTTATGTATTTATTTTATAAATAAATTCAAGTTGTAAAGGAAAGCAAGGTCCTAGGATAGTTAATCTGGTTGATCCAGGGTTTCAGATCCCTTGAAGAATATTAATGCCAGTATAATTAATTATTTTTCTAAATTTATTACCAATTTTTATAGCATTCAAGACTCTGCTCTGCACAATTATCCGAAAGGTTCAAAATTAAGTCAATAAAAATATATCTGCATTTTTTTCAGATAGTAGTTCATAATATAACTTTATATTCCAACTACAATTTATATTTAATATATATTTTATACTACTTCGATTAATTCGAAATAAGCTCAATAGGCTGTGTGAATATTTTTAAAAAATTATTTAATAATTTTTAACATTTTATACATACATATATTTAGGAATTTTTATAAATATTTTCTTTACATTTTATTTTTTCACCGTGTACGAACCGTTGGCCTGTTGAACTAAGGGCCTTTGACCGTGTCGCATTTGTCGCAAAAATGCAAAGAGTTTTAAGTTCTTGTTGATATTTCGGAGACAGAGGCGCAGTCGAGATTGAGCGATGAAATATGCATGAATCCGTGGCAGAGGAGCAATGGATTGATGGTCGCAAAGGGTGGAGCATGGAGTGGGTACAGTGGGAAGAGTGGGAACATGGAGGACATGGGGTGTCACCATTTTGACTTGGGGTTAAGATAGATGAGCGTGTAACACAAAGCATACATTATGATGAATGTAAAACTAAATTACATTTATTTGTTTCGCCCACATTTGTGTGACAAAATGGCAGAGATATTTTTAAATTATGCACATTTACTATACACACATCAAGTCGAAATTGAGCAGAAAAACAAAAAGTTTATAATCATAGTATTGTTTAAAATTGTTGCCCTAAATTTAGTTTAAAGATTTAAGCAACATGGACTATATTTGGAGTTATTGTTACTTTCTCAGACTACTAAATGAGTGATTGTAAGTTGCTTTAAGTAATTTCGGAGTCAACTATTTTTCAATACCTATCAGGTCGAAACTGAGAAGAAAAGCAATATGTTAATAATCAAATTAATTATTATTATCATTATCATTAATATTATTATTATTATTATTATTATTATTATTATTATTATTATTATTATTATTATTATTATTATTATTATTATTATTATTATTATTATTATTATTATTATTATTATTATTATTATTATTACTATTATTATTATTTTTATTATTATTATTATTATTATTATTATTATTATTATTATTATTATTATTATTATTATTATTATTATTGTTATTGTTTTTATTATTATTATTATTATTATTATTATTATTATTATTATTATTATTATTATTATTATTATAATTATTATTATTATTATTATTATTGTTATTGTTATTATTTTTATTATTATCATTAGTGTTATTATTATTAAAATATTTGCCTTATATTGAGTTTAAAGCTTTAGATAACATGGAATATATTTGTGATATCTATATACAAAGAAATTGTTATTTTCTCAGACTACTAAGTGACAAATGATTGTAAGTTGCTTTAACTAATTTTAGAATTATTTTTCCATACTAATTTTACGTGTCTAATGCCAGTAATAAATTGAAAATAAACGTTTTTTAAATTAATTTAATGCAATTTAGGTTGAAATTAAGTTTCCTAATTCTAATCAGAGTTATTTTTGTCTTTTTACATATCTCATTTACTTGTAGTCTCCTTAAAAAACAGTAATTATAAAAAAGATGATGGTCAATAGATGGTTTCGAAGCAACGGACTTGAGCAAACCATTTAAGGACCTATTGCAGTTAGCAGGACACTCAATGCTTTTATCCATGGGGAAAGCAGCAGTAAAAGCATTTTTAATTTCATTTTCTTACGTTTGGTGACTCTCAGCGCTGTCAGTCGTCAGGTGGGCAAAGATTCATTGTCCTGGCTGACAGGACGATGCCTGAGCCGACTTTTTAATTGTATTAACACGCTAATGTAAATAGCATAATGCCGCAATGTCCGACAATAGGAGTGAGAAAGAAGCGGGGGAGAATGGGAGTGGGAGGGAGAGGGGGAGTGGGCATGGCTGAGAGAAAATGGTTTCTCGACCTTGTCTCAATGTCTCGCTTATTACATATTTATGTTTATATTTTCTTTAGCCGCGCTTTTTAAGAGCGCTGAATAAATTTTAATTGTCTTCGGATGTCGCAATGCTTGCAATGTTGTTCTTATTGTTGTCCTCTCCTCCTTGTGCCCTCGGGTGGGACATTAAAAAATATTGCAGCATTAGGCAGGGCTACAGCACAGTCCAGAAAAAAAAACCTATAGCTTAGGCTGCAGTCGAGTGAGGCGACTTAAAAAGACCCCGTACTTTTAAGACCTTAAAAAATTATTGGAATTTTTCTATATATCATTTTGACGGGCATCAGATGTTGTTAGCCGCTTCTTAACAGTGAAGAGTTCCATAGTTTCTGAAGTTTTTTCAAACAGTTCACAGCTTACAACCTGTGTAATAAGTCCTATGGAAGCTACTTAATATAGTTGCCTGATTCTAGTCGAATTTTTTCGGCACGAACTTAATACTTAACTCCTTATTATATGTGAGTTTGGATATCACAACTGTAAGGTTTTAAAAGCTAAAGTATTGGATTTGAGGATGTTTTGCGGTCTGTGATTTAAACTTATTTTTCTGACAAACCCAATAGACCCTGTACTGTTTCAAAGTAAAAGGTCTACAGAAGACCAAATATGAAGAAAGTAAAAAATAAAGAAAAATAAAAAAAAGAATAATAAGATGAAGAAGAAGAAGCAGAAGCAGCAACAGCAGCGTATGGCAGACATTATGCTCGTACTTACACTTATACACGGTGTTCTTTGGCCCTTGGCCTTTGGCCGAGCAATAGTAAAAGCGAAATTAGCCAAACGCAGGAGGACAACAAATTTTCTACCTGTTGGCCATAAAATAAATTCCATTATATTGTGACAAAAAAAAAAAAAAATGGAGAAGAAGAAAAAACAACAACAAAGACGAACCGAAAGTAAAACGGAAAACAGAATGGAAAGAACAGAAAACGCGCTCGTAAAAATAATAATAATAAAAGTCAGGCCAAATGACGCAAAAAGAAGAAGAGCGAATGAAGCTCAAGACAATGGCAGATGGCAAACAAAACCGAGAATATGCCACAATGTCCACGTTCTGTATTACGGAATCACCAGTGAAAAAACTTCAGTTAAAACTCCCAACCGAAGTTAGATTTGTTTTAAAAATATATTAATTTAAAATAAAATCGATAAAATTAAATTTTTAAGTTTTTTCTCAGTTTAAATAAACAAGTTAAGATTAAAAATAAATAAAATAAATTTTAAATTAGATTTAAAATAAATAAAATAAATTTTAAAACGTGCCTTAAATTTTATTTAAGGATTTAAGGATTTATAATAAAAAAAATATATTTTAAAATATATCGAAAATTTTATTTGAAAATTTAAAATTAATAAAATAAATTTTAAAATATATCGAAAATTGTATTTAAGGATTCATAATAAATAAAATATATTTTAAAATATATCGAAAATTTTCCAAAAAATTTTCCAAATTTATTATTTATTTTTTTTATTTAATTGAATGCTCCTCTGTAACGTTAATTTTTTTTTTTTTGTTCTCACAGTTACTTTCTTATTTAAATTTAGTATTTTACTCATTTTATTTAAAATGAAATAAGAAAGTTTATTTCTTATTTAGAATATTAGTTAGCATTTTTTTTAAATATTTTTTGTAGTATTTTTTAAGTATTGTTTTAGTATTTTTGTAGTATTTTTCTTGGCTGTGTGCACCTTACCCATTTAAATATTAAATACTCTGCAGCGATTTGGTTTTCCAGAACAACTTGAAGTGCTTTCGAACTTGAAAAGCATCTAAATGATGCCAGCAAATCAGGCAACAACTATAAAAGACGCACACAGCACACGACACAGGGCCAAAACAACAAAGGACATTTAAACAAACAGGCCAAATAAAGGAGCAGCAGGTGGAGCTGGCAACTAAAACAAAACACATCTCAGCATCAAAATACCTAAGTTACCCACCAAAAAACCCACCATTTGCCCACCATTTGCCCAACGCTTTTCCATCCACAGTGTCTGTCTGCTTGGTGGTGGTGGAAAGCGCGGAAATTTTTGAGCAGACAATGCCAGATGAAAAATTGTGAGGCCTAAGGGACGATAACAACAACAGCAACAACAATGAGAGTCTTACGAATGATGGCGACCTTTGTTTAAATATTAACAAAATCTCATTCGAAGCACACACACACATACAGAGACACACACACACGCGTACAAGTATTTTCCGCAACACAAAGAAAACTTTTGGCAAGGTAAAGTTTTCGCTTTATTTTTTCGTGAGATTTTAATTTTATCTGCGTCTTGGGCGAAACAAATATCGTCGCACACACACACACACATTCACTCACTGTCTATCTCTGTGTGTCTGTGTGTGTGTGTCTCGCTCACACACTGGACAATCATAAAGCGTCGCTTTCACTCTTCCTCGACTAATCCAAACTTAGCAGCGGATTTGCTGAGCAAATGTTGCGTGCAATTAAACCAGCTCAATGTTAGAGAGTTACTAAATCCCTTAAACTCCCACCCCCTCACAACCGCACCTCACCTCTTTTGCTTAGCTCATTCTAACCCTAAGTCAGTCCCCTCCTTTCTTTTTCTTTCCTTGCGCGAATTGTCAACGAATTGTCTACGTCATGTTGCGGTCAATCCCTGTTGCTTGAGCTGAACAACTCACAGCAGCAGAGCAGCAATGCAAGAGGTCTGAAAAATGCAGTGCCAGGGGAAGCGGGAAAGTCGAAGTGGAAGTGGGAAGACTTACACAGCAGGAATAGAATTAAATTCAAGTTTCCAAATAATATACGGAAATTTATTTTCATTAAATTAAATTTTTCTCTCACATTTTATCTTAGCTTTAACTATCAATTCCTAACCTAACCTAACCTTACCTAACCTAACCTAACCTAACCTAACCTAACCTAACCTAACCTAACCTAACCTAACCTATTTAAAATTAGGAAACTAAAGCTTCCACAACTCAGTGCATCAAATACTTAATTAAATTGCAAATCTTCAAACATGATTTCTTCCCTATTAAAAATAAATACACACCTAATTTAAATTTTCTTATTTTAGTTTATAAAATTCATTATTACCCCACTGCTCCTTTAAAACTCTTTAAAGTCCTGTTCCCCCCCTTTTTTTCCCAGTGTAACAATCCGCTTACGTGGCAAACTCATCGTTGCTAAGGTGGCAGAAAATACAACTTGCAACACGACGCATTGTGGCATCTTCGCAATGTGCAACAAATCAAGCACATTCCAATGCTTAAAGCTCCTAGTTTTCACATGAAATTCCTTAAATTTAAATTTTTAATCAATACTATTTACTATTTGTAGATTTAACTGCATGAAACTGGCAGCTATTTCACTTAAGAGCTTAACAGTCTGAAGTTGCTCCACAGAGTTCTGCCATTAAACCATAAACTAATGGACCAACTTCCGAAATCCTTAGGCAGCACTTTATTAATATTTCAACCAAAAACTTATATCATCAAATTAATGCATTTAAATGCCGTAATGTAAGAATACATAAAAACAACATTTATGGAATTAATTTTATAATTCGCACAAAAACTTTAGCAATTTTTGGAAATTTTATCCTTTAAATATTTTAAACATTTTATTCTTGAATTTAATATAAGTCGTTTAAATTTTATACATCTTTTTATGCATCGAAAAACACTAAAATTTGTATGCTTAATAAAGAGGATTTAAAACCAATATGATTTGTAGCTCTAAGTTAATAAATATTAATGAATATATATTTAAAAGTCAATAACCTTCAATTATTAGAACAGAATCACATTTAATATAAACCTTTTTAGACCCTGTACTCTACAAAAGAGTAGAGGGGTCTATTAAGTTAGTCAGAAGCGAAATGTGCGTAACAGACAGAAGGAGGTGTGGCCGACCCCATAAAGTATATATATTCTTGATGAGCATCAACAGACAAATCGATATAGCAATGTCCGTCTGTCTGTCCGTCCACATGAACACCTGGATCTTTTAAACTACAAAAGCTAGGGACACCAAATTTGGAATGAAAGTCCGTCTATATGTCAGACAGGTTAAGTTTATTTAAAATTTTTGTCAAGCCCCCTACCGGCCCCGCAAGTTTAAAAAAACTATTTTCATTACACTACAACTATCCAAACTATCAGAGCTATCGTGACCAAATTCACACTGTACGTGCATGGTATATAATTATAACTATCCTTACCAAGTTTGATCCGTATCGGACAACTATAGCCTATACCTCCCATTGGACATATCGGAACAAAATGGAAAATTTGTATGAAGACAGTGTTATTTGAGGTATCGCAACCAAACTCATACATTATGTGTATAGTACCATCATAATTATTCTCACCAAGTTTGGTCCGGATGGGACGACTATAGCCTATAGCTCTCATTGGACCAATTGGTTGGAAATTGGACATATGTATGCAAAATTTCACACTAGAAGGAGTACGGGGTCTTTGGCAGTCGGGTAGATCGGCTGTAGCCTTTCTTACTTGTTACATATATAATTTTACAGCTATACAAAAAAAATTGTTGTTTTATTGTTGCTCTACAGGATATCTAAAAGTTTGGCAAATGCTTCAACTAATACGCAATGGCCATTGAATAAGTTTTGGCTTTGGTGCTGAAAAACAGCTTTGAAATTAACAAATTGACTAACTAAAGTGCTTCATGGATTAAAAACAACATAATGAATTCGCCGACGAGCCAAATAATGAAGCAGCCAACGATGATAATGATGATCAAAATGATAATGATGATGAGATGGCATGTTTTGGGATTGAACGAACAAGATGAGAAACATTTTCATGATCCACAAAATTTAAGCATCACAAATGTTTTAACATTCTGTGTTTTTTTGGCCAAAAGTCAGGTGTTGGCCAGGCTAACACACCGTGTGGGAGAGCAAGAGAAAGTGGGGGAGGAGAAGCATGTGTGTGTGTGTGTAAAGTGGGGACCTGTTTTTGCCAGTGTAGGAGTACTTAGCATTTGTATTTAATTTTCATTTTGCATTTGAACTTTTTGCTCTTACCAACCGCTGGGCAAACATGGGCCAAAAGCTTTGGGGCGTATTACGGCACGTAGCAACCGCATGTGTCTCTCTGTGTGAGTGTGTGTGTGTGTGTGTGTGGAGGTGGGTGGTGGGTGGCAACTGGTAAGCACAATTGTTGCCATGTAACAGTTTATGTGTCATAAAAACTAGTTCCCATTGAATTTGCGACAGGTGAGCTGTGCAGAAAGTTGAATTGGGTTTAGTTTGGGGGCTACAGGTATGCCAACGGGTTGGGCTATTGACCTTGGCCAAAAAAGGAGAATGTGGCAGTAAGAGGGAGGTGGAGAGGGAGACTATGTGAGTAATCATCTGGGTTGGCTGCTGGTTAAAAACCCAACGAAAGTTGGACAAATTACACACAGCTCGACAATCCTTTGCCACACCCCCCACATTGTCTTTCTTCTCTCACTTTCCCACTTCCCCCCACCCCTCGCTGTGTGTGTGAGAAAGTTACGCCAGACATGTCCTGGCATGCAAAGCATTTGAAAATGTTAATTAAATTTTTCGTGCATTCCGAAACAAATTGGCCGCAGCAGAGAACACGTAGCATTCAGAGGATCACGACCAGCAGGACATGCAGGACGAATTCTCGTGTCAAAACTGTACTATAAAAAGTATTTTTCTTCTTTTTTTTTATTTCGGTTAACTGAAGTCCAAGCATCACTTTGCTCGCATTTCTTTTGAAAAGTTTTATTAATTAGTTTCGTCACTTGCATTTCAGGCTTCACCTCGAGTTGCCACTGTGAAAAGTTTGATGCTTTGCATTGAATGGAAATTTGCTGCCTAAATTTTACATAAAATTTTGTGGGGCAAAAAAAAAAAAAACTTGTAAAAATTTAAAAAAAATAAAAACAAATTTATACTAACTCTTCCCACTTTCATTTAAATAGTGTTAAGATTTCTAGGAACATAAGTAATTTATTTTGTTTTCAATTAATTCCTTGTTTCTTAGTTTGAGTTTCTATAAAATTAGTAAAGAAAATTTACTAAAAATTAATTTTGAACTTAAATAGTTCAAGAAAATTTGTAAAAGAAAATTTCAATGATTTAAATTAAATAAGAATTATTTATTAACAAATAAAATATTTTTATTATTTATTTAGCATTAAATTAATAAGTTCATTATTTATAAAATTTTTTGTAATTAAAATTAAATAAAAATTATTTTCTTAGCAAATTTAATTTATTTATTACTAATCCAATTCTCTGTAATTTAAATTAAATAATAATTATTTATTAACAAATAAAATATTTGTTTTATTTTTATTTTTTAAATGTATTTTTTCATTACTTATCCAATTCTCTGTAATTAAAATTAAATAATAATTGTTTATTAACAAATAAAATATTTGTATTATTTTTTAATGAATTAATTTATTACCTTTCCAATTCTCTGTAATTAAAATTAAATAATAATTATTTATTAACAAATAAAATATTTGTATTATTTTTTTTTTTTTTATTATTTAATTAATTAATTCATTACTTATCAAATTCTCTGTAATTAAAATTAAATAATAATTATTTATTAACAAATAAAATATTTGTATTATTTGTTTTGTTATTAAATTAATTAATTCGGTACTTATCCAATTCTCTATAATTAAAATTAAATAATAAGTATTTATTAACAAATAAAATATTTGTATTTTTTTTTAACCTTAAATTAATTAATTAAATATTTGTTAGCATTATTATTTTCATTTATTATTTTATTTACTATTTTATTATCAATTATTAAACATCAGCCCATCCTTATTTAACTAATAGGTAAATAATTTATTTAGTTCACATTCCCTTAAAAATTGCTTGCTCTGCCTTTTATTTTAAAACCGAGCTCAAATAAATTTGCATAACAATATTGGTGTTCAAAATTCAACATTGTTAAATTTAATGTGAAAATTAGTTCGCAACGTGCGATTTATTTATTGGCATAATTTACCACAGAAATTTATGAGCAACGCTGCGCTTTTGGCGTCCCTCATTTGGTTTTTTAATGAAGTATTATTGAAATTACCTACTGATATTATTATTATTATTATTATACAAATTATTTATATATTGTCATTAATGCTGCAGCTGCTTGTGGCTATAGATATGCAGTTATCTGCTTTGTTAGACATGCTGCAGAATTATTTACTACTGCAAATGCCGATATTTCGCGTGGTTACATTTTGGTGGCATTAACAAATATAAAATTAATGCATAAATTATATTTAATTTGTGGTGAAAGTTTTTGGACAACTAAGATGGTATATCTTTTACAAGTGCCATATAATTTTAAACAATTATTTTAAATTAATTTAAGCAAGCTACAATTTTGAAGGCTTTTGTGGGTTAAAGGAGCAAAGCGTTTTTATACCCTTGCAGAGGGTATATTGTTTTTGTCACGAAGTTTGTAACGCATTGAGGGAGGCGTTTCCGACACCATTAAGTATATATATTTTTGATCAGCATCAACAGCCGAGTCGATATAGCCATGTCCGTCTGTCTGTCCGTCTGCAGATCATTTGTAAAAATCGAACAGATCGGACCACTATATCATATAGCTCCCATAGGAACAATCGGTCGAAATGCATGAAACGAAATGAAATGTATGAACATTTTCGGTGTCTATTGACCGATTTCAACCAAATTCATGCTATATGCATTTATTATCGTTCTTCGACTGTTGACCAAATTTCATCCAAATAGGACTACTATATCATATAGCTCCCATGGGAACAATCGGTTGAAATGCTTAGTATGAAAATTTTCGGTGTCTATTGACCGATTTCAACGAAATTCACAGAGAATCAATTTCTAATCGTGTTCCAACTGTTGACCAAATTTCATTCGAATCGGACTTCTATATCATATAGCTACCATAGAAATAATTGGAGATTGAAACCAAATTAACGCAATATTCATGACTGCAAGGGTATTTAATCTTCGGCGAGCCGAAGATAACCGTTTTTTCTTACGTCTTGTTTATTTTTAATAAGCAGAGGGCTGTTAATAGAAGTGGTTAAAATACTGGAATGAAAAATAGAGTTTCTAACTATAAAATCGGGATAATAACGATGTGAGTCTGGTGAGCCAAGCTGATTAAAAACACTGATTACAAATTATTAACCTAATCATATATATTATTTTTTAAATAAGCTAAAAATTAAAATTCAAAAATTCAAATTCCTTCTTTGCTTTGTTTTCTTTAAATTATTTGATTTTTTCCCGATTTTTGGCTCGCTTTTTATGCTCTCACATTTTATGCTAAAAGTTAATTATTTTTATGATCGGAAGTTTCGTTGACTTCAATTGGAAAAATTGGCTGGAAACGCTGTGAAAAGCACCTGAATCACAGCTGAAAATGTAGTGCTCACTGCTGGGTCCTTAGCACATTCGGTGCACGTCATTAGGCCAAGTTGAAGTCCAGCGGAGTCAGGTAAAAGCTGGTGGGCATTGAGGGGCGGGGAACGGAGGCGGGGTCCGTTATGGGCAGCCTTCATATTTGTTTTCTTTGGCCACATTGTTGTTGCTGTTGTTGTTGGTGTTGTTTTGGTCAAAGGCTTTTTATTAGTTTTTCGTTTATTCGCCAGCTGCTTTAACTTTTCCGGTGTGTGGCAGGCAGTTTCCACCCCCATCCCCACCCCTACCCACCACACTCCATACTCCACACTCCCCTGCCATTTTCCCCGCTGCTCTAGCTTGTGTAATTTCTTTATATTTGTGGCTTTTATTACAGTCAACCCAAGATTCCATTCACCAACTCACTCTAGCTCTCTCACTCGCTTTTGCTCCACTCTCCCTCTCTCCTCCTCTCTCTCCCTCTTTCTCTCTGTTCCTTGCCGCCATGTTGTTTGCTCAGTTGTTGTTGGTTTTGCTAATTTTTATTTATGTTCTTAAATGTTCCCTGTCGTGCCAACGGGCCACGCATTTTTATTAATTTTATTTCAGTGTGATTATTGTGATTAGTTTGTTGGTCTCCGCCCAGACGACGCCCTTCTGTTCCCAGCTCCCTGGTCTCCCCGACCCTCCCTCTCCTCCTAGTCCCCCCCCATCTCTCCATTTTCGGACTGCGCCTTCTTCTGCCTGAACACCTTCTATTTTCTTTGTGGCAACTGTAACTGTTTCTGCTTTTCCGCCTTTCAGCCTTTTTTCGCTCTCCCTCCCTTTCTCTCCCTCTGTTGCCCTCTCTTTTCTTTTTATTTATTTGGGCGACGACTTCACCAAAGTCATTTTCATAAATTTTAGCACAAGTTTTTTTTGTTGTTTTTTTTTTTTTTATATTTTTTTTTATTTTTTGCTGTTTTGTTTCGAGGAAATTGGCGTCCATAAAACAGCCGACGCTTAATTAGCAGAAATTTGTTGAAAAGCCGTCAATACTTTTGTAGCCGAAATGGGCATACGCTTTCTCTGACAAGTGTGTTCAATAAGTATAAATATGCAGTGAAAGCTCTACTCGCGGACAGCTCTCTCAGGCGGATAGCTGCCTTAGCCGAACGAATTTCTAAGGTTTTAGCATGATTTTCATACAAAATACGTTCCCTTAGAGGACATCACCCATCGGCGGACAAAAGTACTGGAACCGTGCCTGTCCGGCCAAGGGAGCTTTTACTGTATATACTCGTATACAATAAATAAAATATAAAACGTGTTTTTTAAAGAGCTAGAGTTTATTACTTTAATTTAAAATTATTTATGAAAGTGTTATATGTTTGAAATAAATTCATTTCATTTAAAAATATATATTTTAATGATAATTACTAAGCATTTCAATTAACAATTAAGTCATTACTATTTTATTCAAGTGTAACTAGCTTATTATTATGCCAAAAGTTGATATAACTGTTAAATACTAACCTTCTTGTAAATATTTAATTTAAAGATATTTTAATTGATATCTTTTTGAATTAATTTTTTTTAAAATTTTTTTTTATTTATTTTTTATTATTTTTATTTTGCAAATGAGACTTAAATGATAATTTTCTTACTTGTTTGAAGGACACTACTTCTCACACCGATTAAAATATACTTTACTTAGAAGTTTCGATTTTTTTCTGTGTAACACCTGTTGTCCCTCTCTTTCCCCTCTTTCACTCTTTCTCCCCCTCTCTTTCTTCCTCACTTACTTGCTTCCAAATTGCGGCTACAAATTGTTTAATAAATAATTAATGACATATCCTTTCGATCAACTGGGATTTTTTCTACTTTTTGCTTTCCACTTTTGCCATTTTATGCGCCTTCAACTTGCTAATTCGAACAAATTTTCTGGTCGTCTGTCAGTCCATTAGTCCCCCCCGGTCCGATAGGTTTTAGACCTATGGAAGTACGTTTGCTAAAATTGGGCAAGTACGTCATTCAGTTGGATAGTTTGTCAATCGTTTAATGCATCATTTACTCATTCATTGGCTTATCGAATGCAATGCGTTTGAACAGCTTGCAAGACTCGTGCCATCTCTTTCCCCCTCCTTCCCTCTCTCTCTTCCACTGTCTCTCGTGCTGTTTAAAGTGCAGAGCACTTGGAACGAGTAAACTATGGAGCCTATTTTCAAAAGTAAATCGCCTCAATTTCCACCTATCAACATGTCTGCCATCTGCCTTACCCCATTTTCCCCATTTTCCACTTTTCCATATCCTTCTTCCTGTCCAGCCTTCTTGCGTGCGTCCGTGCGTGTCTCTGTGTGTTGGAGTGTGTGTGTGTGTGAGTGTGTGTGTGCATGCTGAGTGGACTCTTCAGCCGCACAACACTTCCGGTTGCCACTTGTGAGCGAAAAGCCTTTCAGCCCTTGAGTGTTTGTTGTGGCAATGCCTTGACTGGAGCTCCAGTCAACTCTCCCCTTGTCCCCACCACACCCCTGCCCACTTTTCACTCCACAGGCAGAACGCAGGACATCAAACTCATCTGGTGAATGTTTGCGTGTGTTTGTCGACGTGCGACCAAAAATTCAGCAACAGAAACAACATTACTCGGAAATACCCTAACTTTTAATTAACTCCGCCTCGACTGAATTGTTTTCCTTAGCTGTACTAATGCTAAACTCTTATGCCTTTTGAAACAAGCTGAAATTTGTTAAAATAAATTCACATATATTCCAAATAGATAAGTCAGCAATTTAAAATTAATTTAAAATTACAATAAATTACAAGAAAATTATTTTTAAATTTATTGTAGGTGAAAATTAACTTTCTTATGCTTCAAAAGCTACTAACACTTTAAATGAATATCATAATCAGTTTAAATATTTAATATTTGATATATTCCAAGCCAGTCTTTTTACAGTTTCATGTATTCTAATAATAAGAAATGTCATTAAATTAAAAAGATATAAACACAACTTTAAACTAAACTTAGCAATAAAATTTTTTATATATGTACATATATATTTTAAGTGTTTATTTATAAAGCGTGAAAAACTTTAAAAGTTAAACCATTTTAATCGAGTTGATAGTTTTATAATGAAGAAAAGCTTCGTACGAAAGTGAAAAAAATAAGAACAAACGGTTGTCTTCGGTTTGAAATCGGTCAATAGTTACCGAAAATGTTCATACTGAGCATTTCAACTGATTGTTTTAATGGGAGCTATATGATATAGTAGTCCGATTTAGATGAAATTTGGTCAACAGTCGGAGAACGATTAGAAATGCATATAGCGTGAATTTGGTTGAAATCGGTGAATAGACACCGAAAATGTTCATACACTTCCATGAATTTCGACCGATTATTCCTATGGGAGCTATATGATATAGTGGTCCGATCTGTCCGTTTTTTACAAATGTTCTGAGTGCAGAGAAAATACAGATGTGTACCAAGTTTCATTAAGAAAGCTTTAAAACTGAGAGACTAGTTCGCATAGAAAAAGACGGACAGACAAACTTCCTGACATTACCATGCAAATTTTATTTATATTCCAGAAGTCATAGAGTTGATATAAGTATTTTAAATTTCCCTTCACAGCATTCTGCTTTCTTTTCTGAGCTGTTTTTTACGTGTGATGCTTTGCTGTGCTGCAATCCATGCTTGGTAGTGCCAAAGCATACCCCTTGCCTGCAATTAATGAGCACAGGGTATTTGTAAGGCAACAAAAAACACGACGGTTTCAACATGTTTCTGTCTTCCGCTCTAATCGCATGCTCGTGGCTCCGACTAATGCTAACCACATAGTGCAACCAACCACTGGCAACAATAAACTAGAAAGACACACACATGCAAGCGCTGGTAAACACACACAAACACACACGCACATAAAGCCCACATGGAAGTGCATACAGTGAGAGAGATTGCAATGTTTACTTTGACGTCTGTTGCAACAAATTCAACTCTGTTGTGGGTCAGGGGGAATGACTGGACACATCGCTGCAGTAGAGAGTGTGGGAGGTGGTGGTGGTGGTGTGGGACTTGGGGTTAAATAAGATGGCGGATAGTTTAGCCATTGGTCCATTTACTTGGCTACTTACCACTTGGCTTAAATGTTTTGAACGCATTTCCAGCGCGTTGCCCCAACAGATTTCCAGTTCAAATCTCAAATATAATTCTCTTAGTTTTTGGTAGCAAAGCTTCACATAACTTGCACAGATTTCATTCCATTTGGTTTAACTGGTCTGCTCCTAAGTAATTTCCACTGTAAGCAAACTGAAGTTTTCGTTTCCCAATTGAAAAGCGGCCCGTGTGTCCACAATTTGTTTGACCCCAGTGACCAATGTGGTGTCACGCTGCTGCCAAGAAAATCAATGCCAGTCATTGGCAACGATTTGGCAAACAGTTTTGTTTTTTTCTGGGGTATGGATTTACTGCTTCTAGACAATATTCATTATGTGCTGACATTAGACACGCACTCCAGTCGAACAATCTCCCAATCACCCAATCACACAGTCCCAATACCAATCCCAATTCCAATCCCAATCCCAAGCTTTTCATTTGCTGCCACTCCCATCCCAGTGTCATTACCAGTACCTCGTCCTTCTGCCCCTTCTCAGCCTTTAACTGAGCCAGGCTCAGTTGCAGGACAGCAAATGATGTGCTCTTAGGATTTGACATAATCGATTGCAGTAAATACTCCTTCACCTCCGCATTTGTTGTTGTCCTTCGATCAAGCACCTTTCGTGTTAGTCTAACTAAATCCCGGACCGTTTTTCCAGGCCGCTTTGTCGCCGTCCAAAATGCTCTAACGTGAAAAGAAGCGCTAAGTTTCAACTGACGAATTGGAAAAAATAAATAAATAAATTATACACAATTTTAATATTATTTTAACTATAATAAAACTAGTTGTATAATATTTTTATTTAATAAAATTAGTAATAAAATATATAAATCTGTTAATAAAAAAATTATACAAAATTTTAAACTTATTTTAAGTAAAATAAAAATAGTCGAAAAATACTACTGTTTAGTTAAATTATTAATAATATATATAAATGTGTATTAAGTGCAAAAAAATGCAATAACAACTTTAAATAAAACAGTTTGCTGTTGGAATTTTTTGATGAATAAACTTATTTTTAAAAATTATTGCAGTCCAAAAAAATCGCTAAGTTTTACCTCACTAATGCAAAAAAATAAAGAAATAAATTGTACAACATTTTAAACTTATTTTATCTATAATAAACCTAGTTGTAAAATATTTTTGTTTAATAAAATTAGTAAGAAAATATATAAATCTGTAAATAAAAAATTATACAAAATTTTAAACTTATTTTAAGTAAAATATAAATAGTCGAAAAATATTATTGCTTAGTAAAATTTGTAATAAATTATATAAGTGTGTATTATTTACAATAAAATCCAATTGCATGTTTAAATAAAATTGTTTGCTGTTGGAATTTTTTGAGGAATAAACAACTATTTTTTTTCACTGCTAAACTTACTAAAAAATAAAATTCCTTTAAGAGATATGTTTATTTTCTATTTTAGAATTCAAATTTAATTAATTAAAAAGCAACCTATTAATAAGAAATTAATTTTTATGCATAACAGGTTAAGTCTTTATTTATTTATTTTAATAACTGTTAAAAAAAAGAAATTTTCTTCCTCATTTTAATAAAGAGTGAATGGTATAAAAAAACTAATTTTGTTTAATTTATTTTCACAACTATTATAAAAGGGACAAATTTCGTTCTTCATTTTAATTAAAGTGAATGGTTAAAGCTTCAGCTCATTGAGTTTAAGTTTTTGTCCATCTTTTTTTATCCCTTTCTATTTGAAATTATTAAAATTATGTTAATTTGACAGAAGTTGTAATAAACATTTTAATTTCACACAGCAGTTAGCACAAAAACCGCGACATAAGTTCCACATTTTATGACAATAAGATTTGCATAATTAACTAAACATTTAGTGCAGATTTTATTGGCAAACAAATACACCCATTTGCCTTCTAATGGCCAGAACTTTAATTATTTATCTCAAGTGAGTCCTGTATATGTTTGCGTACAATGAATACTTTGAAGTGATTGGAAATCAGTTGAGAGAGCATTGAAATCTCGTTGCTTCCGAACTTGATTTCCTAGCACATGATATACATATATCTTCTGTTACATCTTCTTTAGTGTATTTGTTGTTTTTTCCTTTAGCATTTTTGCCTATCGTTCATTTTGTTTGCTGTGTGCTTCGTTTTTATTGTGGGCTTAAGCGTTTTTATGGCCAATTTGACGAATGACCCCCTTAAATGGGTTAAGCGGGAATAAGCCCGAGGCGACCAACTAAACAACCGAATAACCTAATGCACGTTTCATCTCCTGCTCAATTTCCTACGCATGTGTGTAACTGTATGGGTGTGCGAGTGTGTGTGTGTGTGTGTGTGTTAGTGAACATAAGAGAACCGATAAGCGTCGTGGCTCTGCCTGTGCCTAATTTATTCGCTTGTATCGCTCATAAATAAACCAAAATTGGTCGAGCGACAGAAACTTGAACTTGACTTATTGAATTTGCAAGGCAGGGACTTCTTCAATTGCGCCAAAGGTCCTGGCTACCTCTTTTGTGCCTCCTAATGTTTGCGCCCCTTTGGCAAACGCAGCTACTAATAAAGCAAACGATTCTGAAAGTAGCAAGCAAATATACCCTGTAAATAGGCTTGGAAAGTCAAGCAAACAAAATCATAGCATACTTTTCAGCGCTTTGAGTTTTTCTTTAGTTTTCAGTTCCAGTTGTTGTTGCTGTGCATATACCCCTTTTGTGGCCAGCTTGTTTACAGGCCAGCAGAGCATACATGGCTGCATAAGCACTGCGCCCCTTTTATGTGGGCGGGGCTGCTGCTGCCGCTTGCGTTGAGGGGATGCCTCTAATGCGCGTCTAATGGCGCAAATAAATTTCAACTAAGGAATTTTTATAGAGAGAGCCATAAAACCAAATGGCTGCCAATGCTTGACTTGCTGTCTCGCTCACTCGCTTACTCCTTCTCGCTCTTTCCTGTTTTGTGTCGCACTGTTGCAAGTCCATCTCTCTCTGACTCTCCCCACCTCACACCCGTACGTGTGTGTATGTGTCCTTGTAACGTTAATAGCCCTAATTGAGCGTCTGTTTTTACGCCTGCCACGCCCACTTATTTGTTTATTAGCGCCCAACCGAGTGCCCCTTACCGCCCCGATGCGAAGCACCCATCGCTCAGCATAAAAAATGTCACCGTGGAATTTTCATTTGGCTTTTGGGATAATAAAAACCGAAACGTGAATCGTGAGCACCTCAATTACACAGGTGTGTGTAAGGGGCGTTGTGCTAACTGTGGGCGTGGCTACATCTACAACCCTCTTCCCAGTGTTTTTTTCTGTTTGTTTTTTGTTAATGCCCCCATTGAGATGCCATGATGCAACTGACAATTTCGCAGCACCTTCAAGTCACATTTAGTTTTCTCCACTGACAATAAATTCCATTTGCAGCACTTTTAACGATCATTTTGCCAGCCATTCTCCAGCTTCATCTTAATGAGTTGCCGCCCAAGGTATGTGAAAAGGTGCTGCCAATGACTTCAAGTAACAGGGGGCGATACTTCCTTGCAGCAGCAAAAGTATTAGGACACTCCTAATTGCTGCCAACTGTGCCAATTACACAAAGAAAACAAAAGAAACAAAAGAAACTCTTAAATATTTTAACTAATTGCACATTATAGAATTAAATCTTATTGTCATTGTGTTGTGTCACGTGTACTTTTCTTAGAGCAATGATTTTATTTTTAAAATTGTATTCACAAATAGGTTTTAAATATACAAATATTTAATAAGAACATGATATTAATATCAATATAAATATACAAGCCGAGTCGATATAGCCATGTCCGTCTGTCCGTCTGTCTGTCTGTCCGTCTGTCCGTCTGCCCGTCTGTCCGTATGAACAAACAGATTTCAGAGATGGGAAGAGCTACAAGTTCGAGCTTGGTGTCAATCGATCACATATTTAGTCAGTCAATACAAGAATCTTTTTTTTTTTTTCGATGCCACGCCCCATTCTCCCACAATGAGTAAAAAACTAGACACACCTCGGAAAAAATCGGTGTTTTCAGCGAATATCTCAGTAACTATGGCAGCTAGGACCACCAATTTTGGTATGGAGGTTCCTAGCGACAGCATAAATGAATTGCCATTTAAAATTTTGGACTGCCACGCTCCCTGCTTTCCACAATAAATACAAATTATTCTTAGCTTTCGTTCGGTCTTTAGGCATTTGTTCATATAGTACAGCATTGTAAGTGTATAATTTGAGTGGAGGCTAACTATATCAAACTATTCCTGAAAGGTACATTAAAATCGGACTATAAACAAGTAAACTAGAAGCCTTACAATATTGATAATTGAACGCAATATCACTAATGAGTGCAAGCGAGACAGAAACATACAAGCTAGGTCGTTTACTCTGCATGTGTGACGTAAGCGCTGCCAGTATGTGTGCTTACGCAAATGTACTTACATATGTACATACATTGTATGTGTATACTTATGTAATTCAAAGTTCATACATATATATGCCCATACATATTGATGTAAATAAATTTACATATAAGAATATATAGTATATCTATTGAATATATTTAAATTTATATGTACATATGTATATGCATGAACTTCGACATCTACTTCACCTAATTCTTTAACAAGCCAAAACATTAAATAAAGTTTAAGAGTGAAAATAACGAATTTTGCTTTATTCTATTGTTTCCTCTTTCTTTTTGCTACTTCTGATTTGAAGAATAACAACAAACAACAGCTGATTATCAACCAAATCAAAACAATAACATTGGCGAAGAAGACAAAAACAATTAAAGTAGAAATATTCTCATTTCGCTCTATCTCTGGTTTTTGTTGTTTTTGGTTTTCTTCTATTGCTTTGTTTCTATGCAATGCCTCTCACACATGCAAACGCATGCAGGATTGAGAGAGACAAATAGTTAGGAGTAGCGAAAATGTCGTTACTTTTGGCGGCCGCTAAGCAAAACAAAACACAACGCTTAGCATTAGTGCTGCCAGTTTAGCCATTTAGTTGCTAGATATTGAAATAAGCTTTTATAAGTGATCTTGATGAACTAAACAGCATTATAATTATTCTCTAATTGTTAATTACAATTATGTATATGGTATGTATGTATATATAAATATATATATATATATATACATAAATTTGATATATTAAAATAATATATATTATATATTTCAATTATATAATTGTATATATAAATAAATAAAAAAAAAATAACGACTAAAAACAATTTATATTTATATTTATATTAAATAATTTAATATATTATAAACATTATATTTAAATATATATATATATATATTTAAATGTAATGTTTATTAATATATTAAATTTATGTTAAATATAAAATATAAATATAAATATATAAAAATATATATTCACAATTTTTAAATACATTCTAGCTGTTTTTAAAAATTTTTTAACATATCTAGCTATTTTTCATCGGAGATTTTGACAGCGCTGCTTTAGCGCGCGTAAAAAGTAACGACTTTTACCGCTAGTCCTTCAAGCCTGTCTCTCTCACTCCTAGACTCGCAATCTATTTGTCTCATTTTTGTGAGAGAGAAATCCTCTCCCATTCTCCGAACTGTGTAATTTTTCGTTCTTTTTGCTTTACTTTGTTGCGAACATTTCGATAGAGCAGTGGTTATCGTGCATCGAAAATCATTTTTGTCGTCGATTTCGATAGATAATTAAATAAAACGTGATTTTAATTACGAACAAACCGAAACAAAACGTAATTTTCATTACGATTAAAATAAAAGCATATATTAATATAGTTAATATTGATATATAAGTAAAATAGTAAAATACACAATAAGTGCATTAGGTCGTGAGTGTGTGTGTCAATCGATTTACGCGTGTGTGTTAGACATCGCGAACATTCGATTTTCTTTCTGCTAGGCGCGTAGCTTGTGACGTCGGCAGATCGTTCGTAGAAATCGCGCGCGATTTTCTGTGCGCGTTTGTTGTATTTAAGAACCGCGTTCGGTTGTCGGTAAACGCGTGTAAATTGCCGCGTTCTGTTTACTAGTAAGTCTTATGTATTGTCCGATATTGTCCGATTTAAAATTAATTAATATTATATAATAATTAAATAATTTGTTTAATTAAGAATTTTATTTATTTAATTATTTTTTCTAATTTATATAAATTATATTAAATATAATATATTATACATTTTTATACATCGTGTGTATAAGAAATTAATAATATTATATAATTTAAATATTTTATAGATTTTTTTGAAATATTTTATAATTCTAAAATGCCGCGTAGAAGGCAATTGTCTGCTGCTGCACAATCTCAAAGACGTAGGGATAGAAATAGACAAAATAGAGAAGACGCACAGTATGCAGATAGAGAGCGAGAGTTAAATTCCCAGTCTCAAAGAATTCGTAGGGCAGTTAGTGAAATTCGAGTAGCAGAACAGATTGGGAATTCTCAGCAGCGTTCACGCCGTAGGAGAAGTGCGCGTATAAGATTAATTGAACAGGAAGTAGACAATGAACGTAGGTCTATTCAGAGACAGGATCCACAGGAAAGGAATCGCGAGCAGGAGAATAATACGTTGCATAGGACAGTTAGAAGACAGGATCCGCAGGTTAGGCATAGCGAGCGGGTTTTAGATGCCCATCGCAGACGAAGTCGCAGGGAAAATTCTGAAGAAAGAGATCGCGAACAGGCAGTTAATACATCGCGTAGGACAATAATGAGACAAGATCCACAAGTAAGGCGGAGCGAGCGGGTTTCAGATGCCCATCGCAGACGAAGCCGCAGGGAAAACACTGAAGATAGGAATCGAGAACAGGAGGCAAATACTTCTCGTAGGACAGTTAGGAGACAGGATCCAGAAGTTAGGCAGAGCGAGCGGGTTTCAGATGCCCATCGCAGACGAAGTCGAAAAGAATCGAGAACAGAGGCAAATACTTCGCGTAGGACAGTTAGGAGACGGGATCCCCAGGTTAGGCAGAGCGAGAGGGCTTCAGATACCCTAAGAAGACGAAGTCGTAGGGAAAATTTAGAAGAAAGGAGTCGCGAACAGGCAGCTGATACTTCGCGTAGGACAGTTAGGAGACAGGATCCTCAGGTTAGGCAAAGAGAACAAGCAGTAGACACTTTGCGAAGATCGCAAAGAAGACAGGATGTTTTAGTTAGGAGAATAGAGCAAGTGCGCAATAGTCAGGCACACTTTGATAGGAGGCAGAATGTAGAAATTAGAATTTTAGAAAGAGAGGTAGATAGAATAGCTAGGTCACAGGTGCGAAATGACCCTGTTCGTAGGTTAGTTGAAAGAGCTCGTAATACAGCTCAAAGGAGAAGTGCTAGGATAAGAGAACGTCAGAATGCAGTAGATTTAGCTAGAGGTCTTAGTCAAAGAGTTAGTCAGTATAGGAGTATTTCTCAGAATAGAGCAGCAGAAAACGAGCGTAATGCTGCCCGAAATGAACAGACACGAGCGAATGCCATTGAAGATGAGGCACGACCCCCTAGGAACAGCTTACAAAGTCTTATAGCCACCTACAATAAATTAATTAAACAAGGCCCAGACCATGTTTGCATTTGTTGTAAAGGTTTGTGGTTTCCTCACCAGATAGATAGGATAAGTAGGGAATATATTGTAGAAAACAACGAGTTTAGCGCAGACATTCTGTTTTTGTCCGATCAGTTTCCATCTGTAAACGGCATGCACTCGTTTTGTAAATCATGTAGCCGTTTAATTAAGGATGGAAAAAAACCCAAAAATTCCATTACCAATGGCTTAGACTTCCCAGAACTTCCAGAATGTCTGAAGGACTTACAAAGTTTAGAAGAAAGATTAGTTTCTCCACGCCTTCCGTTCATGATCATAAAATCTTTAGATTATGATCGGCAGAATAGTATTAAAGGAGCTGTAGTAAATGTGCCTATTCCAGTTGCGAATGTCGTAACTTCCCTTCCAAGGGCTTTCTGTGACGCAGAGGTTGTTCAGCTCCACCTCAAACGCAGGTTAGAATATCGTCACAGTTTTATGGTGGAAACTATATCTCCATCTCGTGTTGTTGATGCAATTAGGTATTTAGTAGGTACTGAGCTTTATAGAAAGCATGGAATTAGCATTAATGAGGAATGGTTGGCTTCACACACATCTGAAGTCGTTCCATTTATTGCATCAACAGAAGATATAGACTTAGTTAGAGAAATGGGTGATAGAGCTGCAAACCCAATAGTAGACGAGAATGCTCCAGTAGAAGAGCAAGAGCTTAATCCTGGAGGTGAGGAAACCCTTATGGAGAATATTCCAATAGAGAATTTAGATGGTAGTAGTTTAGCTGTAGCACCTGGGGAAGGACAACGGCCTCTGGACATGATAACTGATTGTGATTCAGAGGAGTTGTCCTTTCCCACGATTTATGCAGGAGTAAAAAGGAATTGTGTAGAAAGCTACACAAAAATCATTAGATCAGAGCTTAGGAATTTTGATAGAAGGGCTTGTAGGGTAGATAAGCTTTTTTACAATCTTAGGAAAATGCAGCTGATTAATATGCGGAATAATTATTCCATTTGCTTGAGAAAGCACAGCGCTTCCCGCGGCGTTACAGCTAGGACAGCCCTTAATGATGATGAAATAGATAGGTTAATTCAGTTTGATGAGGGATTTAAGATTTTAAAAGGCATTCGCTCGTCTCCTGCGCATTGGGAAGCAGAGAAGAAGAAGGTAATGGCCATGATTAGGCAATTTGGCATACCTTCTTTCTTCATAACGCTCTCTGCTGCAGAAAGTAAATGGTTAGAACTTATAGTTATTTTAAAGAAAACAGTTAGGAAGGAAGTTCTAACCGAAGAAGAGGCAGCTAGCATAGATAGGTCTGAAGTTGTAGAACTGATTAGGTCAGACCCAGTTACGTGCGCTAGGTATTTTGAGTATAGGTATAGGCAGCTTTTAAAAGTTATGAAGAAGGATGGAGGCATTTTCGGCCAACATTCTGTTTATAAGTATTATTGGCGAGTTGAGTTTCAACACCGGGGTTCACCACACATTCATGGAATGTTTTTGTTGAAGGATGCCCCTTTATTTGATTCTATTAATCCTTCCACTTGTCCGCCTGTTGTACAGTTTGTTGACCAGTTCATTACGACGGAAAAAAATCCAACAAACGATGAATTGAAACCTTTCATATTATACCAAACGCATAAGCATACTCCGTCATGCCAGCGTAGCATCAGAAATAGGCAAATCTGTCGTTTTGGTATACCATATCCTCCTATGCCTAGTACAGAAATTCTCTTTCCATTTCCTGAAAATAGTCCGAATAATTCAATTCATCAACAGAATTTTGAGAAAATAAACAGTTTCTTGAGTTCTCCCATAGATAGTGAAGTTAGGGAATCCCTTAATGATTTTTAATAATTTTCTCTCGCAACCTCAAATTGGTCTTAGTTATGAGGATTATATTCTAGCAATTAGATCTAGTTTAAATAGACCAAAAATATTTTTAAAGAGAAGCTTCGACGCCATTATGGTGAATGCGTATAACACGCATATTTTGTCAATGCAGAGAGCCAACATAGATATTCAGTTTATCTTAGATCCATATGCGTGCTGCAGTTACGTTATCAATTACATAAATAAGTCGCAAAGAGGTATGTCTAAGCTTATGCGAGAAGCTGTAGAAGAAGCGCGTTTAGGAAATTTTAGTATTAGGCAGAAACTGCAGCACATAGGTCACAAGTTTATGAATGGCTCACAAATATCTGCAAAGGAGGCAGCTTATTGCTGTTTAGGGATGTCGTTGTCAGAGAGCAGCAATGTAGAAGTTTTTATGCTCATGTCGAGGTCACAACTCAGAAGTTTGCCCGAAGACTCATAGGATATTTTCGAAGTAGGGCTATTAGATCATTACGTTCACCGTCCAGATGATCTAAATAGTTTATGCTTAGCAGATTTTGCGGCATATTATACATTCTCTAAAACTGCAGGTAGGACTCGCCAAGAATCACAGGATGAGGTAGGAAATGAAGGATTCGGTAGAACCGAAGTTTATCCTCTTCGCAATGGTAGCGGATTTGTTAGAGAAAGGCGTAGTCCACGGATAATACGTTATAGGAGATATAATGTTAGTCACGATAGGGAGAATTATTTTAGGGAACTAGTAATGCTGTATTATCCGTGGAGAAATGAACAAGAAGAGTTAGTTAGTAAAAATTGCGAAGAGGTTTGTAATCTGAATAGGGAGTTTATTGAGGCTAATCGTAGGAGATTCAATGTTTTAAATGATAGTGAGTTAGAAGATGCTCTCAGTAGAGTATTAAACGATAATCAGGAAGAAGAGTTAGGTAATGTAGATGACCAGGATAATGTAGATAATAGATTTAGAGTGTTAGGTGTAGCAGAAATAGATCCCCAGGTAAACATTTTAAATATAGGAAATGACGAGAATGCAGATGGGCCAAGCAGCAACACTGTTCAGTTTGTTAAGTTGCCTGTTTTAATGACATCGTCATGTTTAGAGGAAATAGTATGTTCCCTAAACTTAAAACAGAGAACTTATCTAAACCATGTGCTGCATAATTTTAAGATAGGCAAAAAGTTTTATGAATTTGTAGGTGGTGGAGCAGGTGTCGGCAAAAGCCGACTAATTTCGGTATTATATCAAGCCCTTACAGCTAGGTTTAATAATAGAAGAGGCTCAAACCCTGAGTCAATTAAAGTTCTTTTGTCCGCTCCAACAGGGAAGGCAGCATTCGGAATAGGAGCTTGTACACTCCATTCAATGTTTAGCCTTCCTGTAAATCAGTCCGATCGAATTGGGACCTTATCCGCAGACTTATTAAATACGCTACATTCGAGATTGATAGATCTCAAACTCCTCATTATAGACGAAATTCCAATGGTAGGAGCCAAAATGTTAGGCTTTATAAACGTGAGGCTACAGCAGATTTTCAAAAGTAATCACTTTTTTGGAGGAATACCTGTCATCGTGCTCGGCGATCTTTCAGCAATCCTCTAGGGAAGACTACAGTGAACTACATGGCACACTGTGGGAGAATAATCTAATTAGATTTGAATTTTTCGAGTTGACGGAAATAATGCGCCGCTGTAGCCCTTAATAATATGGCATCCGCTCATATGACAGACATTGACATTGAGCTTCTTAGATCCCGAGTAGTAAGGGAAGATATGATACCAGATGATGCAATTCATCTCTTCCACTCCAACGCCGCAACAAATTCATACAACTTTAAAACTGAATCGAATTGCGACCACCCAATATTGTTCTAGTGCTGAGGATTTTGTAAAGGGTAGTAATTTAGATGAGGCAAACAAGGCCAGAACTCTTGAATCCGTTAAAGGATTCAAAACTTCAGAAATCCAGGGCTTGTGAAGTACTCTTATTTTAAAAACTACAGCAAAATATATGATGACTGTGAATATAGATACTTCAGATGGTTTAGTAAATGGAGCAACACTTAGGCAAATAGATTTAGACTCAAACAGTCATCCAATTATTCTATGGGTAGATTTCCTTGAGGAAAGAGTAGGAAAAGAGTTACGATTAAAGTATAGAAATCTACCCAATCCATTGTGGACCCCAATAGCAAAAACGGTTCGAAGTTTTCAGTTCAGGAAAAATTAAAATGTTACGATAGATCGCAAGCAGTTTCCGATCGTACCTGCAGAAGGTATTACCATTCATAAAAGTCAGGGAGCAACCTTCAATAAGGTGGTGGTCCACATTTCCGATAGCTTAGATCGAGCAGCTTTATATGTAGGCTGTAGTAGAGCGACAAGTGCAGCTGGACTGTTCCTAGTAGGCAACTTCAACCCTCCGAGGCCCATCCAAGGTCGAAATGTAGTTCAGGAAGAGTTAGAAAAATTACGCTCCATTAAATTGCTTAGTACACATTTCGACTATTTAGTTAATAGTTCTAATTTCGAGATAATTTTCCACAATGTCCAAAGTTTGCACTGTCATATTAAAAGTGTTCAGTTAGATGAGCTAATGCTTCAGGCATCAATGCTTTGTTTTGTTGAAGGCTCGACCTTCTCAAATGAGACTTATGAAGTCCCAGGGTTTAGAATTGCTGTACGTTTAGATTGTTTAGGTGAAGGTAGGACTCGATCACAAAGAGGCATTCTTGTTTTCGTCAGGAACGAACTTTTTGAGGATGTTAGTCTTTGCTCCACAGGTCGCAATATTGATGGTTCGCACGTATTCGAATACGCAGTTTTAAAGTTTAAGTCTATAGGAATTTTAGTAATTTATAAGAGCCCCCATTACTCTTTACCTAGATTTAGAATTGAGTTTGAGGATTTATTTTTAGAACATAGCGAAATTTTAGGTAGGGAAGCAGTAATTTTAGGAGATTTTAATTTATGTTTAAGTGCTCTCACTCAGGCTAGGGAACATATGAAAGTTTGGTTAGGAAGGGATTTAGATCCCTTTTAGATTTGAAAATGTCCACAACACGTGATGACACACATATTGATTGGGCATTTTCAAATGTGTCGCTTGGCCAAGCCAGCGCAAAAACGTACGAGACTGTGCACAGCATTCACGACGCGATTTCAGTTAGTATTTCAAGTAGTCTTTAAATTGATAGGCCGGGAATTTTTTTTTTTTTTTTTTTCCGCGCGGGGAACATGGAAATTCGTAATTTATTTAAACAATTACTCTTTTCAAGTCGACTCGAAGTTCTCTTTAAAAGATATAATTGCATTGCAATTACTTCCACGTGGTGTTCCCTGGATACCGATTTAAGTTATTTATTATTATTTAAATCGGGAACGAACTCGAGCGGCGAATTTTTTTTTTTATTGGGTTTTTTTTTTTTTTATTTTTTTTTTTTTTAATAACCCAAAAACGGTTTTTAATTTTTTTATATAGGGAAGAAAAAAAAAAGGGGATTTTTTTTGGGGGGGGGCGCGCTTGTTTTTTTTTTTTTTCTTGTTTTTAAATATAATACTTAAAATAATAGCTTTTTTTATTATTTAGAAAATACTATTTATTAACAAAACGTATAAATAAAACTTAAATTTTTAATAACGGCACAATTTTTATTTTATGACATTTTTTAACTAATTTTAAACCTATCTACTTTGTATAGAAACTGAATTTAATACTTCCCCAGTTAGTTAGTTAATTAATTAAACTTAAATTTAAATCTTAATGTCAATTTAAAGACTTTCTTTCTTTATTTTTTAATATAATTTTAATATTTTGGTTTTTTAATTACATTAATTTAATTTGTTTTTCTTTTTGTGTCGACTGCTCATAGTCAGACAATAAATGAATAAAAATTGCATTAAATTGAAATTCGTTAAATTTGAGGCCACAAAAAAAACTTTAAGTTAAACAAATTTTAAATTAAGTAAAGTTAAGCTAATTTTAGCCATTAAGTTATATCAATGCACGTTTTTAATAAAATTATGGAGGAGTGCAAAAACGCGACTCAATCGCAAAATTTAATTAAATTTGAGAGCTGCATAAAATGCTTAAATTCGACATTAATCTTATTTAAAGTTTAAAATGCTTAATTTTTTTTTTTCTAAGCTGCGGTGAGTTGAAGAAAATGCACGGAAAAGTGTTTGGCAAATCCATTAAAATTTTTAAATGCAACGTTGGCACTTTTTGCACTAATTTCGAAACGTAGCACACACGGAAGCGTGCGAGTGTGTGTGTGTGTGCGTGTGTGTGTGCTGTTCGGTCAGGTGTAACGACGTCGTTGGAGTATGGCGCAGCAGCAATTTGCTAGTGAGTCAAATGGATTTGACCTTAGCCACAAAGACGGACACAGAGGAAAAGGATAGAGACAGAGGGGAGATGAAGAAGAGAAAGGGAAGGCAAAGGAAAGAGGAGAAAGGGATAGGAAGAGCAAGCGAGAGAGATAGAGATAGAGAGAGAGATAGAGAAAGAGAGAGTGGAGTAAGTTGAAACTGCCCAGAAAGCAGCAGCCAAGTTACACAAATGTTTAAGCTGATTTCAGCAGACTCACAAGCAGCGAGTTAGAAAGAGACAGTGAGAGGGAGAGAGAGAAAGAGAGAGGAGTAGAGGGAGAGAGAGAGAGTAAGCAAAGGGAGTAAGCGAACAGACTTAATTTGCAGACATGTGAAAGAAAAATTGTGTAGCAGGTGAAGTGACGGGGCAAGTGTCACGTAATGCAGCGCAGCAAGCGCATTAACACATTTACACAACACAACACACACAAACAGAGACACCCAACACACACATAAGCAAACTTGCAAAAAAAAAAAAAACAATTAAAACAAGGGCAACAAACGCGACACGCTTAAAAATCTTTGCAACTTTCCTTTACGCCAAAAACAGCAAATTTCATTTAACACCCAAAGCTCCAGACTTGCCTGCGAGAGATACCAGAAGATGGAGTAAAAGGGTGAACCGAAGCGACAGCTAGCTGGGTACAGTGAGTGCGAAAAGTGCATGGCCGCGAATTAAAAAGGTCATTTGGTTGCACTTTGGGCATACCTCTTATTTCTGCGCTATGCGAGCGAGTTGGTCAACAGCGCTGAGGCTAAGCGGGGCGTGACCAGGGAGGAGAAGGGGCCGCGGGAACAGGTGAGCTAAAATAACTTTGAAGCTGTGCTGGCAACGGCATTTGGCGATGCTCCAAATGAGCAGCAGTCTCCAACGGCGCGTGCCGAATGCGAAAACCTTTGGGGGAGAGGGGAAAAGCGAGAGAGATAGTGAGCGGATGGGAGAGGCATAATGAGGGAGTGCGACAGAGAGAGGGAGAATAGATGTGGCACGGTGTGGCAAGCTAACATTGTTGCCGCAATGTTGCAACCGTAAAAAAGTTGCTAACAAATAAAAATAAAAGCAAATAAAATTAACTGCAAAAAAAATGCCTGAAAGTATGCAACAGAATTTTGTCGCTTAACTGTAAGCGATTTGCGCTCGAAGAAAGTGTTGTTAGAAACCGCTAATTGATGCAACTTGTAGGCAACTCTAAGGGCTAGAAAGGTAAGGCAGAAACTAATAATTGTCATGGACATGACATAGCTAGGCTTGAAGCATTTGTTTTCGAAAATAATTGTAGTAAAACTATGGAGATATTTAACAATAACAGTGTTGGAAGTATTAAATAATTAATTTATTTTTAACGAGAAACTAATTTAAAACTATTGTTTTGAAAATTTAAATTGAAACTGAAAGTTTAAATTTAAAACAAGCATTTCTGGCTTGGTATTTATAGTAACCACTGTTTTATAAGGTAGAATTTGAATAAATATATTATTTAAATATTTATTAGATTTCAATTAAAATATAAGTTGAGCTAATGTTTGTGGCTGAAACAAACTTTCGTCACTAGGAGCGCAGCTTTCTGTGAATTTTTGAAATAATTTTAAAAAACTTGTTTTTTTTTTTATAGTGGTAAACTTTTCTTTTCCAGGTCAATAGCCAAGAGTACTAAGCTGCCGACCTGTCCTAATAAGAACTTTCATGCTCTTATGTGTTGGATTCTGGATGTGGACCCCTAACCCTCATATCGAACCGTATCACTTAATAACTTATAGTTATAACCCTGATTATAAATATTATAAATAGTTTAATTCAAGTTATTCAGCAAACACAGTAATATTTAGAAAAATTTCAGATATAAAAATAAACAAACTTTTGAAAAAAAAAAGAAAATTACTTTGATCTTTTTGTCGATTCAAGGAAAATGAAAATCAAATAATTTGCCCCCACTGCCAGATACACCCCCTTTAATTTCGTGCTGCATGCAAGTGGCAAACAGCGGGGATAACTTGGCTTATTGGCCAAACTGGCCTAAAAGGGGAGCAGCCAAAGTCTGCGCGACTTTGCCAACCCGATAAGAGACTTGCAATATTATTAAACTAATTGAAAGACGATAGGCAGTCGCAGCTGTGGCTTGTTGTTATTGTCCCCCTCCCCAGTTCTTGTTGTTGTCGTTATCGTTGCCATTGCCATTTCCCCGGCTAAATGCTGGCTTATCCTTATCGTTACTGCCTCAGAGAGCAGTCCCAACAATAACAACAACAGAAGTGGCCAGAAATAAGAAGATAAAGAAGGAGAGCAAATGGTAGACATGCAAATTGGAAGCTTGCGGCCCATTTGCATTCAGCGCCAATGCGTTGACTTTTGCTGGACAAAAGGCAAATGAAAAATAAACAATTTTCCAGCTGGCAAACAAAAAATTAGCACAAAAATATAAAAACAAAATAAAATAAAATATCAGCGACCATTGTTAAGCTGATGAGCACAACAAAAAGAAGGATTCAGGAAAGAATTGAACAGAATTAAGAGCAAAGTTAAGAACCGAATTTAATTATAATATCGAGGGCTACAACCGAGTTTTAAATGTCTTTATTATATAAAAAGTTATTTTATTTAATTTCTTGGCATGGTTTGTAGCTACTTTCGTTTGTTGGCCAAGTTCCCATTTCCTCTTCGGTTAAGCAGCGCCCTTAGAGGCTAATAAACTCGCTTAGTTTCTGCCAAATTGAATTGCTACTCGAGGTAAAGTCAACGGTTTTAGCTTTCAAACACTTTATAGTTCATTTTCTTACTCTTACTCTTATTTTTATTTCTATTTTTTATTTTCCCTTTTCCTTTTTCCCTTTGGCCCAAGTGTTTGCCTTTGCCGCACACTCCCACATATCATAATTTATTTTCTTATGTATGTGCGCTAAGCAAAAGTGTTAAGTTGGCAACAAGAAAAAAAAAGTCTTTGGTTTTCCACATTTCACCTCCCATTTTCCCACTTTCACGCTCAGGCCGCAATCCACTTGCGCTGCCTTCGCGCCGCTGCCCGCAAAAATGATGAAAACTACCACAGGCATGTGGTGGGAGGGGGGTGTAGGTAGGTGTTGGAGATGCACAGTGAAACTACAATATTTTTAAATGTAAACATTCCAACAAACGCATTAAAGAAGAGTTAAAGTAAATTATAAATATAATTATAAAGAGAAATACTAGTTAAAGCGGAATCGACTGTTACATTATGTATATTACTATCTTAAAAAAAAAAAAAAAAAAAAAACTCGTTTAAGTTGCCACAAATAGTAGCAGACGACTTGTTGACATAATATGCACAATTTAAACCAAAAAAAAAAATATAAAATAAAATAAAAAAAAATTTAATTAAATGGTTTACGAAAACTAAGATTGAAAGCGATTCAGTGCCTCATGCAACTGGAAGTGGTGCACAATGTACCAGCACAGCTGTAAATATATTTTTTATTAATTATTTAAATAATTGATCAAGCTAATTATTAAATTTTTTTAATATTTTCAGTTAAAATAAATTGTTTTAATTTACTCCTTACTAAAGTCATTAATATTCATTTTAGTCCATTCATTCAACTTTGTTATTTGGTTCATGCTCGTGACTGCTCTTAGTTTGCGTTAGTAAATAAATAAATAAATTAATTAATAAATAAAAAAATAAAAAATAAATATTTAAATAATTATATAATTGAAAAAATAAATAAAAACGTAAATAAATAATTAAAAGATTAAAAATAATAATATGAAACTCAACTTTTCATTAAAGATTGCTTAATTAAAATTAAATAAAAATCCTAAAAAAGAGATTTAGAAAATCTTAAATATTAATTTTAATATTCAGCCTCAATGCCAAACAAAAAGAAAAGCTTATAGCTTTTTGGAGGCAATTTGGCTATAAATTGAACATTTAATTTGAACCCAAAATTACATTAATATATATTTTATTTGACTTGCCTGCATTAAAATAATTTCAATTAGACTAAGACTAAGATAAGACTAAGTTATGCATTTTATTTATTAATGTAAAGAAAAACTGTAAATGGGATCACAGTCATTAGTCTCAAGAAACTCCCAACTCCTAGACTATTGAAATAAATACTATCAGAGCTGATTTCTTATGCAGTTTGTTTTACTTGCTAGTTCAGATGTCTAATTTGTATTTACATAGAATTAGTGGGCACACGAGTTTCAAACCACTGTGCAGTGGGGGTGTAGTAGATTGCGGCATAAATGGATTACCGTATTAAGTTTTTATTATTAGTCTAACTGGCGATGGCATCGTTGACTTTGGGCAACTCACGACAAGGACGAGGAACGTCAAACACTCGACAGTTAACAAGTATACGACGTGTGTGCGTGTGTGTGTGTTGGCGGAGGTATGAACTGGTGTGCGTGTGTGTGTGTGGGTAGACCTAAGCTTCTTACAGCTGCAAATTAAGTGAAAATACGAAAATTAGCTTAAAATTCTTGCTGTGGTCCCTTCAATTTCATTTTTGCCAACTGAGCCTTTCAACCGAAACCCGAATCGGATTACGCTTGTTGTGCGTGAGTGTGTGCGTGTGTGTGTGCCTGAGCGTGTGTTGTTATAGTTACTGCCAGTTAATAATTAGATATGACGGGCTGTAGTCAAAAGTGAAACGCAATTCCAATCTCAAAATACTCAACTGGAGAGCCATTAACTTTGGCGTCGCTCCTCAAATCTCAAGACGTTCATTTTGCCTTTTTGCCAAGGCATAACTTTCATTTATGAGGCGGCCCCAGTTCGCATATTATGCGATGTATTCTCACTCTCCCCAGGTTCTGCTCTGCCTCTCCCCCTCTCTCTCTGTCCCTCTTTCTTCCTCTCGCTCCCTTTCTCTCCTACTGCATGTGCAAAGAGTTTATGAGGCACTGGCGATTGCAAAACTTTTCAACAATGGCGACAAAAGTTTCGTTTCCTCTGCAGTTGCCGCTGATTTTGCTACACCTCCCACGACCCTCTTCCCCTCCCCCCCTTCCCCACTTTCACATATTTTGCTACTTTTGCTTGTTCTTCCTGCTGTTGTTTTGCGGCAGCTGGAGCAAAGAGACAACAACAACGCGTTTAACTAATGACAAATTGCAATCAAAGTTGAGAGCAAGTAATGTCAAATGCAGTCCAACTTCAGTCGCATCGATTTGCCTTAGAATTCCCAAACACTTATAGTCCCAGCTGCGGCTCCTCACACATGCACTGCTACACAGCAAAAAAATTGAATCATAAACTATTCAATTTTATTATTTGACTTTCATTTGGTTGCTAGAAATTAAAGTAGATGTCTCAGAATTAATATAAGGCTTTAGAAAATCAATTCAGTTCAATATATACGCATTTCTAAAGCCAAAATATATATACAGTGAAAGCTCTACTCGCGGACAGCTCCCTCAGGCGAACAGCTCCCTTAGCTGAACGAAATTTATAGGTCTTAGCATGATTTTCATATAAAATCCGTTCTCTTAGGCGGACATCTTCCTTGGGCGGACAAAAATACTGGAACAGTGGCTGTCCGGCCAAGGGAGCTTTCACTGTATATGTATATATTTTTTATATAATTAAAATTAAATATTTTATTTAATGTACATATTTCTAAAGTCAAAATTTATATACAGTGAAAGCTATACTCGCGGACAGCTCCCTTAGCCGAACGAATTTTAAAGGTTTTAGCATGATTATCATACAACAACCGTTCTCTTAGGCGGACATCTTCCTTGGGCGGACAAAAATACTGGAACCGTGGCTGTCCGGCCAAGGGAGCTTATACTGTATATATGTACATATTTATATTTTTTTATTGCAAATTTTTAATCATTTTTTCTATACTTAAAATTCTTTTAAATGAAATTCCTGCCCCAACAAATTCTTCTTTACTTGCTGCTCACATCGTTAGCTCTTTGCATTTGTTTAACACTTTCTTGCTGTGTATACACTGGTCTCTCTTTAGTGGCTGTGCTGCTGTCATATGTCTTGAGTCTGCTCTACATGCATGTCCTTAAAAGTACGTCAGCAATGCAGAATCAAGTTAAGTGGCATGCAGACATTGAGGCAGCTTCACTTTTTGTGCCTGACCATTAGTAAGCACACACGAAAGAACACACACACACACACACACACATGCACAACAACACACACGTAGGCTTAAAGTTGTCAACTAAGCTGCTAAGTTGTCGTTCATGTGGTGCTTGCCCCGCCCCTCTCCCCGCCACCCTTCGCCCACTTTCTACCAACACCCTTTTGTGCTGTTGTCGTTTGTTTGCAGCTACTCTATTAGCCGCATTTTAATTCAGTTACTTAAGTTTAGTGTGAACACAACAATTTCATACTTGAGGACACACACACGCACACCACCACCACCACCACCACCACACACACACACACACACAAGTTGACCTTAAAGCATGGTCCAAGCGGCGTATGCGCAATGTCCAAAAACTGCTGTTGCAATTCGAAAATTTGCTTTTCTTTGTCCTCAACGTCTTTGTGTGTCCCTGTGTATGTGTGTGGGTAAGGGTGTGTGTGCGTGTCGGTCTGTCAGTCAGTTGCCGCATTGACCTCACATTGTCAGTGCTTTGGGAGCCACGCCCCCAGCCCAGTGTCGGCCCATGTGCCACCTACTGCTTGCCACATGCTGCTTCTGTGGTCAAAGGTAAAAAGTTTTGTCAAATTGAAAATGTTTACTGCTTCGTACTTTGCAGTTAGTTGTTGCTGGGGAAACGTGGGCGGGGGTGTTGGGGGAGCGGGGCACAGGGTGTCTCAGTCGTTCGGGCGGGAAAAACATCTTAAATTAGATACATTTTATCGCTACACATGAGCTGCTATCACACACACACACACCCATACCCCGGAGAAGCTGTGCAAAGTTTTGAGAGATATTTATTACAGGACACTTCATGTGCAGCAGCATTTCCAGCAAGGACATTCATTGCCAGGATTCGCTTACTTGCAGCTCAAAGCACCGTCTCACTACGTGTGTGTGTGTGTGTGTGTGAGAGAGTGTGTGACCGTCTGTGTGTGTAGCATGTCAACAAGCATTTAATTTGATTTTAAATCTTACTGCTCCTTATTTCTCGGTACCTAGAACTTGTCTTTTTTTGTTCTTTTTTCTATTTCTATTTTTATTTCTGCCAAGTTAAATGAGCAAACGAATGGAAAGTTACCCGAAAACAATCCCAAAAGCAGCATATTAAAAATTAGTGGATTTGCGCATCTTTTATATGTGTCTGGGACTGTAAATGATGATTATTTTCATAGGAATTTAACTTCAAACACAATTTATTTAATCCATAAAATCAATTTTACACATTTATAATATTTGCTTTCTCCTTGCCCATGACAGTGCTTTATATAAGTCTCCCCACAGTTAGTTTAATCAATTTGCATTTCCGCAACACAAGTCAAATGTCAATCCATTGAGCTCAAATAAAGGTGTCAGTTTTACATCAACATCCAACAGACATCATATCAACATCATATGAACAGCAGCTTCAAAGAAATGTAGGAAATGCCTTCTAGTTTCCGCTTTAAAAATATTGGAACATAGACAATTCTAATACACTCCAATACACTCTTTCAACACATTTAGTTCAGATAGCTTTTAAATTATGTATTAAACAAATACATTAGAAAATGTTTAAATATTTTAGGCTAGGTCTTTTACTCTATAAAATACTTTATTAATATAAATTTAATAATTTAAATGGGTATTTAAAGCTCCTTAATTAACTTTGTCTTACTCTATTTAAATTTAGTTAAATTTATGTGTTTATATTTTTGTTCAGTTTAGTTTTGTTACAAATTATTTTTCTTTATTTATTTTTATATTGGTAAAAAATCAGAATACTAAGTTGCAATACCCATAATGTTAAGTGTACAGTAGATTAACAGCAGAAACTTAATATAAATTTTAACATAAGATTTCGATATTTCAAGCTATACAGAGAAGATCGATATAAGCGATAAGAAGAAGAAGTGAGTTCTGAAGAAAAAGAGAAAAGAGACAGACGCGAAAAGATAAGTCGGAAAAGTTTTATTGCAAAATGTCGGTCACACTTCATATAACATAAAAAGGTTCGATGCAATTTTGAGTTGTAAAAGGTTCACAGAGAACTCAAGCAAAACTTAATATGGTAAAGAAACATAGTATTACCAGATACTTCATGATTAGCTTACATTATAATAGTGATACGTAACATAATCGTATCAATATTTAACATTTAATTCTAATACACTTTACTTTATTGTATAATATACTTTAGTAGTCTTTTTTACCATACTGTAATTATCTAGTTAATTAAATTTTCTTTATACTTTAATTGTGACTAATTTAATTTATTTGTTTTTAAATTTAATATTACATTTTCCTTGTGACTTTTAGTGAAGAGTTTATCGTTTAGTATTATTTTATTTTTATTATTTATTGTTTATTATACATTAATTTATTTTTTTTTTTTTTATATTTATTATTTATTTATTTATTTTATTATTATTATTTATTTATTTATTTTATTATTATTTTTATTTTATTTATTTATTAATTTTTTTTCTTAAAATTATATTATATTAATATTATTTATTAATTATTAATAATAATTTTTTATTATTTATATTTAATTATTTTTTATTTATTTATTCATTTATTTATTTATTATATATTATTTATAATATTATTAATTATTTCTTTTATATTATTTATTATTTATTTATTTATTATTAATAATAATTTTTTATTATTTATATTTAATTATTTTTTATTTATTTTTTTATATTATTATTATTTTTATTTTATTTACTTATTATTTTTATATTACTATATTTTATTTACTTATTATTTTTTTCCTCAATATTAATATTATTTTAATATTATTTATTTATTATAAATAATAAATAAACAAAATTCTCCTCTTTGCCCTCATTTTATGGCTGACTCTATTCTGCTGGCCCGGCACCTGAGCTGATTGCTCAGTATCTGATTGCCTACTTTCAGCGTTGGCATTTAAAATGCTCTGGCCTCGAGCTATTTAAATGTCATTTTCAGTGGGCACACACACACACACACACACACACACACACACACACAGAGGAGCACATGTGTGTACACATGTGGCACATCAACGTCAACTAGCAAAACCAAAATCAGCAACGTGAATGCTTCCCAAACGCTGTACTCGCACTCATCCTGTTGCTGTTCCTGTTTCAGTTTCAGTTGCTGTTCCTGTTCCCGCATCATAGGCGTCAATCAAATGCAGAAGTTGAACTGCAATTGCCAGTGGTATTGACAATTGTGCACGGTGCACGAGTGTGCAAACGTGTGTGTGTGTGTGTGTGAGGGGCTTGTATGCCTGTGCCAGGTCTAAGAAATTGTAAAGATATTGAAAAACACATGAAAATAAATCTCATGCTCACGGTTATGCAAATTGAAGTGCAGCGTCGAGCGAAATGAAATCAAGCGACTGCTGCGTGCTTTGACAGACTGAGAAACTGCCAGACTGCCAGACTGACGGACTGATAAGCTGATGGAATGACGGGCGGATTTCTCAAGTGGCAAGCTACCTGCTTGCTGCTTGTTGCTTAAGACAAAACAAGGAGCGCATTGTCAGCAGAAAGGCGGAAAGCGGAAAAGCGGAAAACTCCATCGACACGTGTGCAGCGAGTGCACTATAAAAATGCTGCAGTAGCGAAAGTGAAGTGGGGACACACAACGGGGCGTATACGCAATGCCGCAAACTCATCATCAGCGCCCGTCGCCTGCACGTACAACTTAGTCATACACTAGTACATATACTAGACACGGGGCTTTGTAGGGGCGGGGATGGTGGGCACGGGTCTTCTGGCTGGCAAGTGGAGAAGATTATGCTGAAAGGTAAATAAAACTACTGCCAGCAAATGATAATCCGAGCTGATGAAACTCGCATGCCCTTGCACCGACTCATTTAATAATACAATTTTCATTTTCATTTTCCTTTGCCATTTTCCACATTTTCCTGTATAAATATTTTCCCTCTACTTGTCTCTGCTTTTTATATACTTTTATTTGTCTCGTTGAGTTCACGAAAAATCGTGTGTGTAAAAAAATAAATGCGAGCGTAAAGTAGGAAAACGACTGCGACAAGATAAAAAGCTAGAAAAAAAATAGCTAAAAACATGTTTGGAATTTCTCAAGCATGTGTTGCTAATCTCCTTTAAACCAGGAGAGACCAGCAGCAAAGGCTACAATGGAGCGAGCCAATATTGTTGAACTAAGTTACTCTAAAGTACGAACATTTTAATATGTTGTAGGAAAGTTAAAGAAATTATAAAGTTTGTTACTAATTGCTTATTATATAATTTTTCTTTATTTGACGAAATTATGGGATTATGCTACCATTATCTTTTAGGCAACTTAATCTAGACAGATATTTACAAACATTATATAACAATAGATAGTTTGAATCATAGGAACATATTAATTGGGGTAAGCAAGACTTATGAGGAGTGACGATCACAGATGTATGGGAAGAAGATCTTAAGGATGGCGACGTTTGAGTCTTCTTCTTGTGCTCGTATGGTGACTGGCGGCTCTGATAGCTGATGCACTTAGACGTCTTGCTAGGCTGGTTGGGTGAGAATCTAGCCTCTCGAGGTGCTGCTTATTATATTGAAGCTAATAACTGAATTAAATAGAGCTGCTATAGTGACTAAAAAACCCATGTATGAAAATATAATACATAATTTTGTTACAATTTTAATCTCACTTCAAATATATATATATATGTATATAAATATATAAATATATGAATACATGTAATGTTAAGTGATTGCCGATAGATCGTTAAGCAAGTAATGTTAAATATCGATTTAGTAGTGTTGTCTAGGATCAAAATCGATTGTTAAGTTTTAAGAGCCTGATGACAGGATGTCATTAGGACAAGACTGACCTTCTCTTCTTCTGGTAACTGTGAAGAGATGCAGACGTGATCTGACCCTGCCCTTACGTTGTGAAATAAAATCTACAATAACCTAACAATCAAATACCAATATCATACAACTTTCCTAACCTTACAATGTACATCCCACTTAAAAGTATCTTCATTTTAATACATAATTTATATAAAGTACTTTTTCCATAAAATCTGAAAGTTGTTAACCGTTTTCGACATATCTTTAAGCTAATCAAAATTTAAATCTAATTTTAAATTTTTAAAATTACTAATAAATATAAAATAAGTCAAAAAGTGTCTTTTATATAACCCCAATTGCCTGACTTTATTAAAAAAGACTTGAATTTAATCCGAACTTGTTGCATAATTAGCGCACACTTCACTAGCTAATAAAATGAGGATAGGAAAAACAAGAAACTTTATCCCCAACGTATACCCTGTATTTTACAGCTTAGTCAAGGATGTGCACAGGTGTATGTGTGTGTGTGTGTGTGTGTGTGTGTGTGTGTGTGTAGCCTTGTGAGTTCTCACATGGACGCTGTAAAAGTTGTAAGCCAAAGCTAATGTATTCACACTTAATGTTGTGAGAAGGAGCTATGACCTCACTTTTTGCACCTACACAACGAAAACTGCACACCTGCAGCGCACTCAGACTCCCTCGCATGCACAGCGTGCAAGAGCGAGATGCAAGCAGTTGGCGCGAAAGAGAAAGTTAAATTAAAAATGTCAAATTGCATACATTTAGGAGCTAATGAAATAAGTTAAGCAACAACAACAACTGAAAGACGACAATGCTGAGCAGCGCGTTAAGCACACTACACAACACTGAACACACATGCATACACCCACCCCCCCCACACACACACACACACACACACACACTCTCATACACTTTCACGTTCTCTCTGCTTTTAGTCTTTGGCTGGTTGCGAGTTTCGTTTGCATTGCAATTTGAATTAATTTGACTTTTTTATGAACTTTAAGTGTGCCAACATCAGCAGCGTTGCCAGATGTTTTTATACACGTCGTTGTTCGTTGTTGTTGTTGCTGTTGTTAGTTGTTAGTAGTTGGCATGGCTATGTCATGCTGTGTTATTCATTTAGTTGGTATTCAGCTTGTGGCAAGAAATACACCAAACTGTATGTGTGTGAATGAGCTGTTGAGTAATGTTAATCAAATGACTGATGGAAAGGGGGCAAAGGGGTTGACAGGTAAGCCGCTGTGATTCCAGGGACATGCAGGAGATCAAAAGGTTACTGCGAGCGCTCGAAACAAGTAAGTTGCTTGGTCTGACAAAGAAACAATGAAATCTTGAACATTTTAAATTTATTCACTAATAAAACAAGCATAAAATTATGTTGATTTTTCAAACTACAGTGGAATCCGGTTATAACGACTACGCTTAAAGCGTCCGTCCGGTCAATGCGCCGAAAATTCGATGACTTGTTTGGTCCCCATACAAGCTTTACTTTCTTTGCTCGTTTCGGTAAAAGCGTCTACCGGGTATAACGTCGTGAAATCGTCGGTCCCTTGAGTGTCGTTATAACCGGATTCCACTGTATTTCTTTTATTTCCAAACTATCTATAGATTTCGCTGCTTCAGTATCCTTTCTTATGCAAAAGTGCTTGCATCAAATATTATCCCACAATTGAAGGCATTGACGATAGACGTGTTTATCGCGTCATCTTCTCAATAAGGCTATGTATCTGCCTCTCTCTTTCTCAACGTCTTTGTCTCACATAGACCAGTCAAGCAGCCATCTTTCTATCTAAGTGTGGCAATCTGACCATCAATCTTTCAATCTTTCAATCTAGTTAACTGCAACGTTGATGAGCATTAAGATGAAGCCTTGATGGCGTTTGGTCAACAATTTCTGAATTTCTGACGCATGCATGCATTATTATACAATAGAGAAATAGACGTATCAGTGCACTGAGAAAAATTAGTTTGTATGAAATAAATTAAGTTTTAAAATGAAACATAAAAATATTTTTTTTTTTAGTTTAATTTTTAAAATTGTAACTGATGATAAAAAGAACCGTTTGTTAAGTTAATCAACTACTTAGACTTAAATTAATAAATATAATAAATTAGTTATAAAATAAATAAATTAATAAATAAATTCTTAATTTTTCAATAATATTAAACGAGTTTAAAATTATGTTTAAGTCCTCCTGCTCTTCATTTAAAACCAATTTTGCTCAGTGTAAATTTATACAAGTATCTTATACTATAGATAACATTGTATCTTTGGCAATTCTTGAGTCTGCTTGCTACTTGCTTTGATTTTGTGTTTTTTATATTTTTGTTTTTTTCTTGAATTTTCCTTGGATTGGCGTTGATTGTTGTTGACTTTGATTTTTGCAATCTGCTTTCGATTTATTTGACGCTTAACCACAAATATTTATACACTCTGATGCTCCCTATACATACATACATATAGTGCATATATATAGAGCAGTTATATCTTCCAGTTCACTAGCATTATCCCTCTAGCCACAATTGCCACATGGCGTTCAAATTCTAATTTAGTTCCATTGGCTTAGATGCCAGTGTCCTTGTTGCTGTTGCTTCAAATTTGGGTAAATATCACAAAATATATTGACACATGCGGGTTGCCGCCACCAACACACACACACGCGTGTGTCAGTGTACTACTGTGTGTGTGTGTGTGTGTGTCACTTTGTGTTGCCGGTTGCACATTTAGCATTTTGTTCTCACCCGTATTTCGTCAATGCTTCAACTTTCGCGTACGAATGTTTCTCATTATTTTGTATACCCTGCAAATAGAATTAATAGATAGAGAAGATTGGTAAGGTCAGAAAAAAACTTAATTTATTTAAGTTTAGGACAATATTTATTGAAACATTTTGTGCCTACATTATATTTAATTATTTTTCTCAAAAATAAAATTTAATGTGTAATTAAGTCTATTTTAAAAAAATCGAAAAACATTTTTAAATAAAAAAAAAGTGCTTAATTTTTTTTATATAATTAATTTATTGATTGTATATAAATTATTAATTTATTTTATTATTTTATTTGCGTCTAACCTAATTTTATATATTAAACTTTATTTTTTCGCAGAGATTAATTTATTTTCCAACATTATTTAAGCAGCAATTTTGTGTTCATTGGTTCTGTTTTAAAAAATGAATTTATTTTTCTCAAAATTAAATTTAATTTGTACTTTAGTCTATTTTTAAAAACCGTCAAAATATTTTTAAATTAAAAAAATCCTTCATTTTTTAACTAAATTAATTTATTCATTTTATTAATTATTATTATTAATTATTAATTTAATTTTCATTTTATTTGCTTCTACCTTAAGTTTTTATATTAAACTTTACTTTTTCCTAGAGATTTATTTATTTTTCAACATTATTAAAGCATAAATTAATTTTAAAAAAATAATAAATTTAATTATTTTTCTCAGTAATGTAATTTAATTTGTAATTAAGTCTATTTAAAAAATGGTAAAAACATTTAAAAATTAAAATAATACTGCTTTTTATTTTTTTTATTTATTAATTAATTAATTATACATATATAATTTGAATTATATTAATTTTATTTATTATTTTATTTGCTCCTAGCTTAATTTTATACATTAATCTTTACTTTTTGTTACATATTTATTTAAAGTTAAACATTATTTATGTATTCTAAGGATCTTTTTTTAAAAATTTATTTATTTTCTTAGAAATAAAATTCAATTTGTAATTAAGACCATTTAGAAAATCCTAAATACATTTTTTAATTGAGAAAAAAAAAACTTCTTCTATTTATTATTTAATTATTTATTAATTTAATTAATTATTTTTTTCGCTCCCACCATAGTTTTATTTATTTAACTTGACTTTTTAGTAGATATTTAATTACCAAACCTTATTTAAGCTTAAAATTTGTGTTCTTTGGTTCCGTTTTCAAATCTCTCCAGACTTTAATTACACATTTCTCTGTCCGAACTCAAAGGCGAAGGAAATATCATTGTTTGGTTTTCCATAAATGTGATTTTCTTTGCATTTCTTTCCATTTTGTTTGAGTTAACTGTGTTTCCCTTTTTTAAAGCTCTTCTCCTTTCTGCTTTCACCATCAATTATTTGATTTTGCCTCAGTTCATTCTGTTTCTCAGGAAATTGGTGCTCTATTGTTAGATTTCAGAAGAAATAGAATAAATAAGAAAACAAATTTGTACTCCGCTCTGAGCTGTGTGTATAGGGTATTTTAAGGTACTAAATTTGTGTGCGTTTTGATTTTTTTGCAACATAATTTTTTGCATCAATTTTTTATGACAGCTTTTCGTAAATCTCACCGCCTGCAAACATTTACAAAATGCAAACGATGCGAGTCCTGTTGTTGTTGTTGTTGCTGTTTTTGGTTGTATGTCATAAGCAGGTCAAGAGCTTTTGCCAGCCGACGTTTGGCTAAAATTTAGCATTGAGATGTCAATCAACTGACAAATGGTAAAACGCCAAACGAAATATAGTCAGATTATGCTCAGCATATCCGTGTGCATGTGTGTGTGTGTGAGGAGGGGGGTACGTGTGTGTGTGTGTGTGTGTGTGCATGGACAGTGTTAATATAAAACGCAATCAAAATCAAATCAAATGAAAATTATTTTGAGTTGTTTTGTGTGCTGACAACTTCATTATGTTTGCATTGCTTTGGCGTATTCTCTGTGTTTGTCCAGCAATATGACCATAACACACAGATACACACACCACATACCACACACACACACACACACACACACACACTCTCTCACACACACTCACACACATACTCGCAGCTGTCCGCACATTAAAAGCTACCAGACCAGCCGCAAATAGAACTAATTTGATGTGTGAACAACAGCTATGAAAATCGAAGCAACCAAATAGGAAGGAAGTACGAGAGGGGCGGCAAAGTGGGTGTGGCAGAAAGATGGGGAATGTGGAGTGTGGAGCTCTGTTCCTTTATCATCAACAAGGAGGCAAAACGCAACTACAATTTGATTGGCAGTCGAGACGAACTCAATGATAAACCAAAACTTGAGTGTGTGTGCGTATGTGTGTGTGTGTGTGTGTGTGTGTGTGTGTGTGTGTGTGTGTGTGTGTGTTATGATTTTGTGATATATGCTGCATTAACTCAATTTGATAAGAACAGAACAGACAGTTTTGATGCCAGCAGAATTTCATTGGAATTTCGATAAAACCGAAAATCTGTCGTTTCACACATGTGAGGGGCGGTGACCAGACAATATGGCCAATTCGCAGGGCAATAACAACGGCAAGAGAAAGACAAAAACAACAGTAAAAACAATAACAGTAACAATAACAACAAGAACAAGAACAACAACAATTACATGGGTGCTGTGATTAAAGGACACACACACGAACACACTCACACACACACGTGTAATTGACTAAGCTAATTCAGAAAATGAATAAAATATGTGCAAATAAAAATGTGCACATCTACAATATAATAAATACAGTCTCTAAATAAACCAATATAAACTGTAAGCTAATAAAAAGCATGTGAAGAAATAAATCAAAAGTTATCAAAAATTGTGATGGGATTAGAAAAATTAATGCAAGTTTATTTAAATGTAATATCAAACTGACATGAACTGAACAACTGCTAAACAATAGATAGCTCTGAATCAGCAAATTCTATATCGACAGTGGTTTTTTATGAAGTACACACATTTTATTCTACTTTCATTTTAAGGATTTAAATATTTTATCTTAATTTAAATTTTTTTTCACCTTTTATTAAAGTTTTGACTTTAGAATATTATAGAATAGAGCGGGAGTTCAAGAACTATTTACATACATAGTTTTATCCATAAGAAAATTTATATTTTTAATTTATTAAAAAATTACTTTTCTTGTATAAAGGTCTTACAAACTAAATATATGCACAATATTACATAGTTAAAAAAACTTATTAAATTTAATGCTAGTGACTGGATTTTTGCTCAGACTATAAAAACTATTTCTATTTATTTTCGAAATTGTTTTCTGAAATTTTCAAAACTATCTGAATTTTCAAACTTTAAAGCATTTAACTTAAAATATTAAATATTATTGAAAATAAATTATTAGAAATTCATGAACATGTTTGTTCACATTTTAACATGATTTTTGGGTACTGAATTTTATTCAATTTTAAGGCTTTAATCCACCAAAAGGTAAAAAATTGATTTTTCATAACTTCATTTGTGGTTTCTATTTATTTTTAGCTTGACATAATTTTGACAGCCAATTTAAATTATTAAAATGAAAAACCTTTTGAATTTTGGACAACTTTAAAAATACTGAACAATTTTGAACATATAAACAACAAGTCAGAAAGGCTACTGTCGAGCAAACCGACTTAAAAAGTGCCGGTAATAATTCGATATAAATTAGTCTATATAAAAAACAATTTTTTTACCAATCTATCCTATGAGAGCGGTGGAATATAGTTGCCCAATCCGAATTGCTCAACCAACACTACATGTCTTCATACAAATGTCCTATTTTTCGACCAATTTGTCATGGGAGACACGGACAAACGGACAGGCGGGCATTGCTATATCGACTCGGCTGTTGCTGCTGATCAAGAATATATATTTATATACTTTATAGGGTACATGCCACGCCTTCTTCTGCCTCTTACGCACATTTCGCTTCTGACAAACTTAATAGACTCCTCTACTCTACTGGGTCTAAAAAGTGAAAGGAAACAAAGGGATTGAGAGAGAGAGAGAGAGAGAGAAAGGGAGCGAGAGTACTCGCTTCTAATGCAGTGAACTGCAGCGTGTGCCTGGAAGTTTATGATATCACATCCCATTCCCTTGCACTTTACTTCTTTCTCTTCTTCTCTGTCCCCTCTTTCGTCTGCAAGCTGCTCTGACCATAAACAAGGCATCAGAATAAGTTATCCTTACGCTCATTACATTTGAATTAACATGTTAATAATCTTAGTGGACATGAGTGTCTTAGTCTCTGTGTGTGAACCAGCAGCCATTTTGTGGTCACACAAAGCAGGATGAGAGCCAGATAGGGGTGGAGGTGGAGGGAGATCGATGAGGGTAGATAGCAATGGAGTGTTATAATTGTATGTTTGACAATCTTCATAACTGTCAATTAAATTGGCATTGGCATGCCAAGTCGTATGCTGGCCTCAATCTAATGTAATTGTTTAACACACTGCTGCGCATTATTATAAACAAATGGCAATAAAGAGAGAGAGAGAGAGAGGGAGAGATAGAAAGACACACACACATGGAGGGAGACACAATTGTAGAGTCTAGCATATGGACAGCTGGACATGAAACATGATTGCCCCAAACCCACTCGCTCTCCCACCCACCTACTCTCCCTCTCCCCCTCCCTCTACCTCTCTCTGTACTAACAAAGTTGCCAATTTACATATGTGTGGCATGCTACTGAGCGAAGCTGCCGTTTTGATTTATAGACCATTGCTCACAGAACCGACAAGCCAAATCAATTTGTAGGCCATTGAACGGAACTATGGAACTATTATGTTTGGAATCGCAATCCGGAATCCGGCCAAACCAAAATTTCTGCATTTCTAATGCCCGTCATTCGACCATTTTGCAGTCCGAAATTCTCAGTTCTCAATTCTCAGTTCTCTGTTCTATGTTCTCTGTTCACAGCAGCTGAAATGTGTATTGTTAAATCTGAAATTCAAATGGTCTTAGACGAGTCGTCTCAACTCGCAAAGGTATTCCCTCTGACAGCTGACAGCTGATGTGCAGGGCAGTATTGGGGGCAGATATTGGGTGTAGGTTACTTGGGGTATTTCGGTAATGGCTTGCTACAGTTTATAGAACGCATTTAAATCTATTAGACACACCCAAAGGAGCTCAAGTTGTTGGGCTTAACTTTATGTATGTCTGGTAAACAAATGCATAAGTAAATCCCAAAAGTCGTAGTTACTACGTACGGCTGGTGAGACATCAAATTTTGTGTAGAAACCGACTTGTTCATGGCTTATTGTCCGGTATTGCGCGCGCTTCGATAAACAACACATAAAGTAGGTTATAATCTGTTGATAAAGTAAATAAGTGTAGAAAATAGTTTTTTTAATTTCAAATAATTTTGAGTTGAAATAATAAATGTAGTGAAATGATAAAAAGTTTTTAATTACGTGTATAGGCAAACAAATTTTTTTAATGGTCAACTAAAAACAAATAACGGTTTCCTATATAGCGTCACCACTTTTAAATAAATTAATAAAAAATTTATTAAGTTTATTACAGATATAATATTAATACACTTCAAAATGACTTTAGACTTTTACCTATAGATTAAAGGCGTACACTGTAATCGTTGGAATGCATATAACAGGGAGATGGAAGCGTGACAGACCCCATCAAGTATAAATACATAAAAGGAAAACTCCCTTGGCCGAACAGCCCAAGAAAGATGTCCGCCAAAGAGATCGGATTTTGTATGATAATCATCCTATTAAACTCTTTCGACTAAGGGAGCTGTCTGCCTGAGGAAGCTTTTTGCGGGTAGAGCTTTTGCTGTATATTCTTGATTAAAATCCGAGTCGATATAGCCACTTCCTTGTGCCCATCCGCCCATGAACAATATCCGTATGAACAATAGGATCTCAGAGACTATAAGAGCTAGAAAGGTGAAAGGGGTCGCAAATGAAAGGTACAATACACAAGCAGTACAATTTTGTTATTTTTTCCAAAGACTGTAAGAGCTAGAGTCCCCAAATTTATAATGAATGACCGTCTATGGTGTACGAAGATCAAGATCAAATTAAAAATACCACGTAACCTATCCCCCAAATTGCAAAACACTGGTTTCATATCACCACTGTTCACATATTTGTACATATTATGAATTGGAAACTAAGCGGAACGATTATAACTATCCTCACCTAATTTTGTTTGGATCGGACAACTATAGCCTATAGCTGCCTTAGTACAACTCGATAAAAACAATTGGTGATATGACTTCGATAGCTAAAAAATGTATTTAAAATAAATATCTGTACGTAAATCAGTTCCCTCAGACATATTTTAATAAAGCTCCTTAGTTCTCCACTATTGTAATTTTTAAGGATTTATTTTAGTTTAGAACCCGTCACTTTTTTTTTTGTCAGTGTGCTGCCAGCGGCCAAATGGCATTTCATTTTGGCAATGCAATCCACAAATGAATGTTGGCCATTCAGACATTCAGGCATTCGAGCATTCAAGCTGGCCAAAGAGGATTTAAGCCAAAAATGCTCGCAAAAGGCTCGAAAGCAAAGCATAATGCATAATTACAACAATGGCAGGACGCAACCAAGGACGACAGCCGAAATGAAGCGTGCTCAACTGCCTGACTAGTTAGCCAAGTAGCAAGAGGAAGAGTGCCTGGCAAAGGCAAAAAGAGACAAAGAGGGGGGAAAGGGGGGGAAAGGCAGAGAGAGAGAGGTGAGAGCAGTGGTTCAGTGTGACCGTCACCAGGGTCTGGCAACTTTATCAGGACATCCGCTTTCAGCGATTTTTAATTGCTATTGTTACAGTTTATTGTTTTATTATGGAGGCCAAGTGAATGAATGGCCAGAAACTCAGACAGCAAAAGAGACAGAGACAGAGATAGCAACAGTTAGTGACTGAGTGAGTGAGTAGGTGAGTGAGATAGCAATAGAGATTGTAAGACATTGTGAGATAGCGAAAGCAAAGCATGTTGAAATTTCATTTATTTTCTTCTGCTTTGGCCTCACCACGTTTTTGTTTCATTTCAAATAAATAGGCAAACAATTAGCGTATTTAAATCTAGTTGGCAGACTGCCAGCTGCACCATGTATTCGTATATATACCATATATATCTTGTATAATTATATATACATTTCAAATTACCAAAAAAGTTTAATGAGCGAGTTTTAGTGCTTGGCTCGAGCAAAGGACTTTTGAGCATCGCGTCACAATGACAGCACCAAATTCATATATAGTTTTTATTTATTTTATATATATATATATGTGTGTGTGTGTGTGTTTGTGCGTGTGCGTGTGAGCGATTGTATGTGTGTTTAAAGTGAGTGTGAAGTGGCTTGTGAGTAACAACTAGTTACATGTGTAGCCTGTGGTCAACACTGTCTCTCCAAATTTACTAAAGAGACCAACAACTAAAAAAATAGAATGTTATATAATAACCTGGAAAAACGAATGCACTAACTTAATTAGGCCATAGCTAACATATATACATATGTATATACTAAAATGTAATTGTTGGCCGGAAACAATCTATCCAGCTCTTTAACTTAGTTTTCAAATGTAAAACGTATTGTTTCTAACCGACTCTAAAATGTAGAGAAATCGGTGATTAGGGTGACCATAGCGCAGCAGTTGCTTCACAAATGTGGTGCTAAAGTATAAACCCATTAGAAGAAAGTGTTTGGGTTAAGCAAGGCACTTATTTTGATAAAAAAAACATAAAAAATAAAAAAAATTGTTTTAGAGTGACCATGATAAAAAAACTATTCAAAGCAATTTTATAACAACATATTTTTTCACTCCAACAGAGTGAATATTCTTAACACAACGTGGGAAAATCACACACACTAGCACTGTACAATTTCTAGGGTGACCATGTTATAAATACCTTTTGAAAGAATTGACCATCTGAAGAAGAAAATCTGTTGGAATGTGAATGTTGAATGTGTGAATGTTGTTAATACAATGTTGGAAAGCACACACACTAGCACTGTTCAATTTTTAGAGTGACCAGCTTGACTAAATGAAACAGCAACTTACAATCAGACTCCAAAAAGTATAGAGGCGAATTTATTGTGGCTAACCAAGTTTTCATCGAGCTCAAATATGCCGAATGGGTGACCATTTGTGACCTAGTGGGTGACCATGACATATTTCGTTTAAAGTTTTGGTAGGGAAGAGCAAGTTTAATGTTAAAGGGCCCAAATTTTAGATACTGTGATGTATAAAATCTAAAAATTTGACTATGAAATATAGAAACACAAACAATAAACAAATTAGCGATTAAGGTGACCAAATATGAAATCTTCTTCATTAGGTAAGTGTTGCAAACATTTAAGAGTGAACTAAAAATTAAGGTATTAAACAACTTTGTTGACTTGGTTAAGTAATGCCACAAATAAAAGGGTATTACTTATGTGTGATTGGTCTGTGTGACTGAATATTTGTGCGTGTGTGTATGTGTGTATGAGTGTGTGTGCTTTGTGTGTATGCAGATGTACATATAAATAAAAATATGCTTAACAAATATAGTGAAATGAAACAGCAAAGTGCACTTCAAAGGCTATGGTAACAACGGACGAGAGCCATAAGAGCCGAAAACATAAGCATAAGTGCCATCTACAACAACACAAGTGGCAGAGGGGAAGCGGAAGGGACAGAGTGAGAGGTGGATAGGGGGAGAGGATGGCAAGTGTGGCACTACATTAATCATAAAAGCGCAAAACAACAAGACACAACATCAGCACCTCGAACAACAGACACAGCAAATGGCAACAAATGCCTGAGCTGAGGATTTGGAGTTGTCGCAGTCGAAGTCCTGGCACTCCAAGCACACACACACATACCCTCCCACTCCCACACTCACATGGAGACAGACACACGTGTTGTTTTGGGTGTACGCCATTTTGTGGCTTCACCTGCTCCAACTTCGCTGCTTTGCCTCTGTTACTTCCTTTGGCTGCAATGCAAAAGCGGAAATAATGTATTAATCCTGTTGAGGCCATATTTTTATTGCCATTGCGCCTTGCTGTACTTAGCCAGTTCCCTGCACTCCCTTTCCGTCTCCCTACTCCCTGTTCCCTGCTCCCTGTGCCAGGGCAATAAACCATCTTGACAAATGTGTGTGAATCAGCTTCGCATGTGAGAGCATTAACAGTTATTCTATCTAGATGATAAAACAAATTCTTATTACTTTTTTATACCACTCGCAAATAGAAGCCACTCCAATGGGACTTAGGTGCACGGCACAAACCAACGAGTAATCGCCAGCGCTACAACCGAAACTCGTTACTCGCTGGTCCCTGCTCGTTGCATAAAGTTGTTGATTCAAATCTTAAATAATTTAACAGCTATTAGGAAATTGTTTATTTACTTTTTATATGCCTAAAAAAACTACTCTGATTAATATAGGCAGGAAATCTAAGAGTTACAGTATTATTTTAGTTAAAATAACAGTTTTAACAAGTTTATTGGGTAGTTACAGTGAACTCGTTCAAAAACAATAAATAGAAACCTCATCTACTCTTAGTTTCAGTTTCTTCAACCGATTTCTTGTCAAATATATTACTTACTTGAACATATTAATATTGGGAGCATATCCAGAGAGTATTTAATTTTAAAATGAAGCGAATCTTAACTGATATTTTAACGCATTTGAATTTCAATAGAAAACCTTTATTTTTGGGGTTCAAGTTATTATACCATTGCAGAGGATATATTGTTTTTGTCACAAAGTTTGTAACGCATTGAAGAAGGCGTTTCCGACCACATAAAGCATATATATTGTTGATCAGCATTAACAGCCGAGTCGATATAGCCATGTCTGTCTGTCTGTCCGTCTGTTTCTATTCGAACTAGTCTCTATTTAACTATTGTTACAAAATGAATTCGATTTAAAAATACATAAACAACACTTTAATCGCTTTAGGCTTTTGCTCCCAAAGTAAATAAATAACTTGAAATAAAGTATTATATATTTCAGTTAGTTGCTTACTCTCTTAAATATTACTCAAAGTAAGCACATGATTATGATATTCTTACAAGCAGCATAAATTTCAGCGATAACAAGGAAAAGAAAGAGAGAGGTAGACAGAAAGGAAGAGGGGGACAGAGAGCTGGAGAAAGAGTCAGGAAAAGGGGACACTTCGTGAGGGGAAACCCAGTGTAATTTCCCTTTGGTTTCTTCCGCTCTGGCTTAATGCAGTTCACAGCGTATGCGGGTTAGTAAATATTCCACTGGATTTACAAGCACACACATATATATATATTCATATTCATATACATATGTTCTGTGGCGGGGATCAGAGCTACAAAACGCCCTAAAACAACGGCAACAACTTAAGCTCCCTGCAATAAAACTTAATATGTTTTGTATTTAAATTTATGAAAAAACAGAAGAAAAAAACAATAAGAGGCAAAAAAAAACATGGCAGCAAAGGAACAATGGCTGCTTAAGCCGGCAACATGCGCATAATTGTCGCCAGCGTTGACAGACTCGCTGCTTTCCCTTTCACCGCTCTCCCCCTCTCTCTCCCTCTCTCCCTCTCTCCCTCCCTCTTATTCGCTTCATTCCCTTGCTGTCTGTCTGTCTGTGCTGTTCTCTGCTGGTCAGCAGTACAAGGTGCAAAGCAAATGGCACAGTACGCAGGATTGACACATTTTTAAACACATTTAAGAATTTTTTTTTATTCGAAAAAGATGTCTTAATGTAATGTAAGCTGTATGCTAAATTTTAATATAATAATGAAACTATTAAATATTAATATTTTAACAACATTTTTCTCTCTTTTCTGCCCAACTTATTTCATTAAAATAATTTCCACGTAATAAATAAATAATTCGACGTAAAGTAGTTTAATAAGCAAACACTCTTGCCCACAGCTTATGCCCATGGTAAGCGGCAGTAAATGCGATTAACGGGGCGTATACGTAATAATAATTACGCGTCGCGTCGCGTCGTATTGTTCTATTGTCGTTGCCGTCGAAAGAGCAATATTTATGAGGGCGCTTTAAATGAAAATTACTAAAAGTACTTTGAGTACCAGTTCACACAGAGTTGCCAACGATCGGCAGTTGGCAACGCGAAGGCGCAGATCAGCAGCGGAAAACTGGAACTCAAATCAAAGCGAAAATCATTGGGATTTAAAATATTTTATTTAAAAATTATTTTAAAATAATTTTAATATTTTAATTAAATTGGGAATAGAGTTTATTTATTCAATAAATTTTAATAAGTTTTAATAATTTTGTATGAAAATAAAGTATACTTACCTCCAGCCTGTGCTTTGTAGTTATCTAGCAGTTAGTCCTAAATAAATTTTAAGCTAAAGTCACCAATTCAGCGACTTTAAATATTGATTTTCGCACATTTCTACACATGTTAAATCCTTTAAAATCTCAAAGTCTCATCCATTTGGTCCAACAAATAATAAATTCTTTTTTTCTTTGTGACAATTTCCCTTTGAGCTATTTCCTATGGGCTCTTAGCTCACTTTTAACTCTTTATAATTTGTGATTGGTGAAAGTGCCTTTGAGTATTCGATTTCCAGAAGCATCGATTGTTGGCCGCTGACTGTTGGCTGTTGACTGTTGGCTGTTGGCTGTTGACTGCTGACTGTTGACCGTTGACCCTGTCAACATTTTTTATTTTGCTTGACAAGTGCTCACTTTGGAGTTGACAAGCCCACAAAATACTGGAATCACAAATGTAGAGCCGATGTGGTGGCAGCCTTTGACAAAAGTTGATAATACTTTTGGCATCCATTGCTTCAACTCGAGCTATAAAAATTGAAATGGCAAATGGAGGGACGTAGGAGGAAGAGGAAAAGGAGGGGCAGGAACTACTGTCACTGGTAAACGGATGCATGCAATGAAATTCGAGATGGAAATGCAATTGTATTGCATATGAGTCACCTGTGCACACACACAACACCCACACACACACACACAGAATTCTTGTGTATAGAATTGGAGCTGACTGCTGTCAGCAATTTTATATTTCGCTTGACTCGGCAAAAAATCCACAATTCGATACTCAAAGTAATAAATTGAAATTGAATGAGATGCGCAGAAATGCCTTTGAATTTTGCAGAAAAAACGGAATAAATGAAATCAACAACAATGAAGAAATAAACTCAAATTGCGCCTTAGCTAAGAAGATTCTTGGTTTAAAGGTAATCAAATTGTTAGTTTAATATATTATAATTTTATAAATATAAAAATATAAGTTTCGCGTAATTTCCGCTATTACAGTAGCGAGCACATGTGGATACATGTTTTGATACGGTGACTTTGAGTGGCTGTAAAACCCACAGAAATGCTTTAATCGATTCCAAATTTTTTACAAAAATCCACTAATAATATATAAAACGAAAAACAAAAAAATTTATTGATTATCCCCTCCTTAGCTCAAATTATCGATAAAAATCTTCAAAATGAGCAAGTATGTATATTTTAAAGTTTTTTTTTTTTTTGTTAAAAGAGTATTTTTTTTAATTTTGTTTGACACATAAAAAAAGTTTAAAATATTTTTTTCATTATTAAATTTTAAAAATATATAATTTTTGGTCAGTAATAAATTTTCTTATTTAAAATTAATATTTTAAATAATTCTTATATTTTTTCATTACTTGTTAATTTTAGTTTTAATAATTATTATAATAATGTTAATACTCGTAGCACCCAATGACTCTTCCCTTTCCCATTGCCTTTCTTTATATATTTATTTTATAAAATCAAACTGTTTAAATATTTAATTCATTATTATATTCAGTTTCAATTGATTTTCACATTTTCTTTTAAAGCTTGTGTTCCTTACTGCCTGTCCAGTGGTTTCGTGTGTCTATTTTTATATTTTTGGGGAAGCTATTAAAACATAAATTGAGGAAACTATTCCTATAAACGATACGTGTGCATGAATAATGTTTAAAGTCGTTGCCTTAACTTTTAATGCAGTGGCATTTGGTTGGGTAGGCAAAACAGAGAGAGGAAGAGGGTGATGGAGGAGTAGAGGGAGAGAGAGATAGGGGGAGTGGGAGAGGTAGATTTTATTTTTAAACAAATCAATTTAGTTAATGGCTTACGAACAAAAGTCCAGTCAATCAGTAGCAGTGTGCGACAAAGCTAAACAAAATGGCGGATGTCCAAAAATATATATCACATAGTATTATATTTTTATTTTATACGTACATACATATGTGCGACTGTACACGAGCTATATATATACGAGATATAGAATCATACGCTATTTTTCTTCACCCCCTCTCGCTCCCTCTACCTCTCTCTTTCAGTTGTTTTGTATCTGCACTGCTATCCCAAAATGTAGATAACTAAATGTATATGGCATACGGATAAAACAGACACCCATTAAGTGGGTTTTCGGCTGCCATTTGGTCAGTCGTTCATTTTTGTGGAGGTATTTGAATCTGTTATTTTGCCCCACTTGCCAAATATTATTTATGTTTGCCAATATTTTTCATTGCACTACATGCTCTTGACTATTTATCTATTCATTTAACTGTTTGCAGCGGAAAATCAGTAAAAATTCAGCTGAAAAATAACCTTACATATCAGGCATTTAGTTACACAACGAATAGTATACACTTAAAGCTCACAAGAAGTAAAATCATTGGGGTAAAATTTTAATTTTTTATATTTTTTACCACACGAATTATCTATAGAAAGTTAAAAGATCATTTATGCAAAAGACAGCTATTTTAAAGCATAAAGACTTTTCTTAACTTATCTATTTCAGCCCGAAGAGCTGCTGGCTTTTGCCAAGCATGCACGCATCCTGCTAGACTACAAGTAACAGATCCTCCAAGCACGGACTACTAAGGGCTAAGGACTACAAATGGAATTGCCCTCTTGAAGGGCGTCCGGCTTAACCTAACCTAACCTTATCTATTTGAATAGTAACCCAATTCGCTACCCAATTAATTAGCTATGACTTCTAACCTTATAATACAGTTTAAACCAGTTCTTTAATATTGACTTATCATAGTACAACAGTCGCTTAAGAAATATTTACCTATTAAATTAAGGTGTTTAATTATTAAATTAAATATTTTAGAAATTCTTAACTGAATCAAATATAGTTCGGGTTTATTTCAAGTAATGTTTAAACTTTTTTAAATCCTTTTTAACCTTTTTAACTCAAAGTCTGGAGTTGAAATCATAATTCTAGTATTCTGTGTAACTTTCTACTTACATTGCAGTGTTTCTTCCAATAGTTAGCTTGACCAGTTTAATAAGACTCTGAAAAAACAGAGAAAAAACACAAAGCAGTGCGTAATTTTATAAGAGTGTCTCTTAGATGTGTGTAGTTGTGTGTGGTTGTGTGTGGCTGCGTGTTGCTGCGTGTGTAGGTAGTGCCATATGCCCAGTTAGTTAGTGCCGAGCAGGCCAGAGTACGAGTCTACATGACACTTGTGACTAAAAGGGGGTGAGTGGTGTGTGGTTGGTTGGGTGAAACTCTGAGGAGAGGAGTGGCGGGAAGCAGGGGGTGTCCGGTCATTTGGTTGTCGTGGTCAGCGCTCGGTTTGTTGCTTCTGCAAAATATTTAAAAATTCTTTTGTGTTGCGCTTAGTTTTACTGCTCGTTCTGCTTTGCTCACTTCTTTTTGTGTTTCTCCTTGTCCTTTTGCGCATATTTATTTAGCTTGCATTATGTTTTGAATTGCCGCACTTGCTGTAGGTCGGTCACACACACACACACACACACACACACACACACACACACACACACACACACACACACACGCACACACACAGACGGACAAACTTAATGAGCTTCGACCAAACATGTTGCGCTTTGTCCTTAGCATTTTTTGCCTCTGCGCACACTGCAAAAATAAATGCATAAATTTTTTAATATTTTACTGACTTTTTTAAGCAAGATTTTTTTAGATTTTAAGATTATTTTTCGTAGCGTTAAATTTTAATAAAAAAAAATATTGAAACGGTGTGACTTAGATAGTGACTTATTTTGTTTTAATTTAAAGATACTTATAAAATTTTTTTTAGTAACTAATTTTCTATTATTTTTAACATTTCAGACAGTTAAAATTAAAAAATAAATTATCTTATTTTCATGACTTATTTTGTTTTATTTTTAAGAAACTTTTAAAATCATATCTCATTAATTTTCAATTGAATTTTTAGTTTCAGACAATTAAAACGAATAAAATAAATTACTTAATTTTAATTTATTTTGCTAGTCAAAAACTTTTCACTTTTAGTGTTCAATTTCGGTATTTTTATGGGTGTACCCTCCATTTTTTGTAAGTATTTTCTTTGTGCGGTTCGCATGCCACGCATAACCCATTACACACGACCCACAACCTACAACCCACCAGCTACGACCCACCGAAGCACCACACGCACCACTAACCATAAGGGCAGCCATCCCGCCCTGTAGACAGATACAGACACACAGCTGGTGACAGAGGGAGAGAGACGGAAAGACGAGCACTTTCATTTGCTTGCAAAGGATTTTAAAGTGTTGTCTGTGTCCTTTGGCCGTCCTCACTTAGATAAGTCGCTCGAATCCTTTCAGAGCAGCCAGCTTATGTCAACATGCGTGTAAACGTACTACTAGCATATCATCAAATAAACAAACAATAACTTGAACGGAAAATCCCTGAGTGGATTAGGGGAGCGAAATAAATTTCTATACAAGTGCATGGAACTTAGGGAAGCAGCGAGTTGATGTGCAGAGGCAAAGCGGGAAGACAGCAAGTCAAACTAAAAGAGGGAATGAAAGTCAAAGACTCAACGATACAGTTGGGGGGAGGGGGGATGCAGTAAGGGGACTCCCGCCAACTTCAAGCGAGGAGCATTCATTTTCATTCAGTGACTGTACTTGAGTGTCGCATATGTAATTAACAATGACTTTTTCAATGGGAACAAGACAAAAGGAAGAGCGTAATCAGCAACTAGTTGGACAGATTGCAGTCGAAGTGATTGGAAAGGACCACGTACTTTTCATTCACTTATTTATTTATTAAAACAAACTAAAAGCAGTATTAACCAAATAATAAAGTTATATGTAGAAGTAAAATTAATAATAACAAGAAAAAACGGTTGTCTTCGGATCGCCGAAGATTAAATACCCTTGCAGTCATGAATATTGCGTTAATTTGGATTCAATCACCAATTATTCCTATGGTAGCTATATGATATAGAAGTCCGATTTGGATGAAATTTGGTCAACAGATGGGACACGATTAGAAATTGATTCTAAGTGAATTTGGTTGAAATCGGTCAATAGACACCGAAAATGTTCATACTAAGCATTTCGAGCGATTGTTCCTATGGAAGCTATATGATATAGTGGACCGATCTATCCGATTTTTACAAATGATCTGCGTGCAGAGAGAATACACATCTGTAACAAGTTTCATCAAGACTAGGTTGCATAGAAACAGACGGACAGAAGGACATGACTATATCGACTCGGCTATTAATGCTGATCAAGAAATATATATACTTTATAGTGTCGGAAACGCCTCCTTTAATGCGTTACAAGCTTCGTGATAAAAACGTCATACCCTCTGCAGGGGTATAAAAACAATGTCAATATTATAAACTTGTTAATTTAAATAAAAATCTCGTTTTTATACTCTATGTTTTTTAGCAAGACTCAAAATTTTTATAAATAAACTGACCTATTGAAAAAAATAGTTTAAATGAACGCAAAGTAATGTAATACTTAATCTTCTATATATCTTACGATCTTTATAATGAGTCAAAATAGAACGCAAAGTAATGTAACACTTGAGTTACTATCTATCCTACGATCTATATAAGCTTCTATTTAGATTTGAAGCGGAAACTTTATCGCAAACCTCAAAACAATATTGATAAAAGTGTTCGTACGCTCAGCTTTGAGCGACTTAAGTCAGCTGGGTTTTCCCACACACACACACACACACACACACAGTACAGTATACATATCACACATGCACACACACACACACACATTTAACGTAGCGGAAGTCATAAACAATTTTTATGTTTTCACATTTCAAGTGAAATTCATTTCGCGTTTTTGTTATGGCTGCTGCGCTTTATGGATTTCATCTTTAGCTCTTGTTGTTGTTGTTGTTGTTGTTGTTGTTGTTGTTTTGGTTGTTGTTGTTGTAGCTGCCTTTTCTTACACGACCACAATATATGACCATCCATTGGCCATATAACTGCTTGGCAGTAGATGCACTGACAAAAACATAACACTTTTTACAACATTAAATAAAAATAATATTTATTAATAATTTCAATTGAATATTTGCGTGTTCATAAAAACAGTCTTTTTTAATTAGCATGTTGTGCATAATTAAATTTTGTTTATTTAGCTAATGTAACAATTCTAAAAATATTATTTCACTCATTAGCATTTGTGGCAAATTTATGCAAAGCCAACAAAATTAAAATCATTTTTTCAAACATTAAAAAAAATTGCTAGTTTTTTTTTAGAAGTGCAGCAAGCGTGGCTGTTGTTCGTATGTGTGTGTTTGAGTGTGTGTTGTGTGTGTGTGTGTGTGTGTGTATTTGTTGTGAACTCGCTTCTGCAACAAAGTGTGGCATGTTCGCACTGAGGGCTTCGCTGGGCGACTTCAAAATTGAATTTAATTGAGTGGCAAGAGGTGAGGTGAGTGGCTGCCAGAGACTGTCAGAGTATGCCAGACATTGCCAGACACTGCCAGACACTGGCAGACACTGGCAGACTGCTTTTGTTTGTCACGTTATCAGCGGTGAAGATTTTTTAAAAAATTGAAAACACTTTTTGCATTACTGATCAACTGACCAGCGGCACCTGTCAAATACACGCACACACACACACTCGTATATACACACATACATTAACACACTCACACTGCGCTTCAAAGTTGGCCAAAATGATGCGGCAAATGAGCAAATTGCATTTAAGCCAAATGAAAAAGTGCTTAGCGCTCTCGTTGCGTCAACTTTTGCCTGGTGGCAAGCAGTTGTTGTTGTTGTTGTTGTTGTTGTTGTTGCCACGCTCGCAAGTAGCTTAAAATTAACAATTTACCACTTTTTTGCGCTCACAAGCAGATTTGCTGTGGCCCCCGTGCCACCAGCACCGCCAAACATTCGCCACCCACACCCCCTACACCCCTCTGCGCTCCTGTGCGGCTCCAGCAGCACTCACTTTTGTGCCACATTGCCAATTCGCGCTGCAAGTGGCAACCACTTAAGGTTAGAGCATAATTTTTGCGTCCCAAATTGATGCCCGTAATGAGCTTAAATGGCTCATGACACATATTCGCCGTTGCGATGGCGTTGCACGAGCTGCCAGCAGAAACCGCCCCTACTTCTGCCACCTCCAGCCCCCCTTACACCTCCTCAGACCAACTAAGCAGCTCCAACATTTGCCTACAGTTTTTTTGGGCGTTTTTTTGGAAATTGCTACTTATTGTCGTTGTGGTTGTTGTTGTTGTTGCTGTTTTTTGCCTTTTGCTTTTTTGCTGCCCCTTGTAGTCCGTTTAATACGTATCCACCTGAAACAGCACCTACCAGACCCCTGTCCCTGCCTCCTTCCGAGCCTTCTTTTGCCACTCCCCCGCCCACCTTTACACCTTCAGCATTTGCCATTTAAAGCTCACATTTTTTATCGCCTGCTTTTTGCTGTCTCAGCATTTGAACGGCATTAATTTGAATACCCTGCACTTTGAGTGGGTATATTCGCAACCATTATACGTTTGGAAGGTACTGTTAACATATTTCATTTATTTGATATAGTTAAGATATGAGAAACGTTTTGGTTTTCCAAGAATTTGTTGAATAGAAAGAAAGTGTTGTCATTTTTTTAAGAAAATTAATGTTAATGTTAATGTTAATGTTAATGTTAATGTTAATGTTAATATTAATGTTAATGTTAATGTTAATGTTAATGTTAATGTTAATGTTAATGTTAATGTTAATGTTAATGTTAATGTTAATGTTAATGTTAATGTTAATGTTAATGTTAATGTTAATGTTAATGTTAATGTAAATGTTAATGTCAACGTTAATGTTAATGTTAATGTTAATGTTAATGTTAATGTTAATGTTAATGTTAATGTTAATGTTAATATTAACATGTGATTGTTAATAATGCTCGTGATTTTAGAGAAATTCATTTCAATTTTATAGTGTCGACATGCATATATTTTATTATTTTTAGTTATTTTACTTTGAGCTTTATATTTGTAAAAATGTTCCCAAAGAGTTGCCACACTTTCCAAAAAAATAATAAATACAACTCTATGCTATTAAGTTGGCTGCGAATACTTTTCTTACATTTATTTATCAGCTGACTAACGTGACAGGGCTGTAAACTTCTATTCATAAATTGCCTCCATAAATTCCTGATAAACTATCGAAGGGTTTTCGCTGTTTTTGCCGTACAGTGCCAGCCAGTGTTGCAAAATGCTTTCCAGATGCAATATGCTCCACCAAATTTACGGTTTCAATTCATTTTTGTTGCTTTGCGCTGCGTTGGTTGCGATAAGACGCTTCGGTTTCAGCTTCCAGCTTTCAGTTGCCTTAATTTTCTTTTAGTTCCGTGGCACACACATACACGGGCACACCCACACACACACTGATAGATATTTGTGTCTAATTGGTTTTGGTTGCGTTCGATTTGAAATTCGATTAAAAGCCGCGCGTCACGATTACCAATTCCTGCTGCTATTCCCCGAGCCAATTACATAGACTCAACTCGGCAGCGGCAGACTCAGAAAACAGGCAACAGCCAACAGACAGCAGACAATGCGTCTTATGGAGCCAAAATGGAATCCAAGCAAAGCCAAGTCCGAGCTGCCCAAAATTGCGGAGAACAACAGCGAGCACTTCCGAGGATGCGGGCGACACTCAGTAGTGTGCATACACTGTGAAAAAAAGGTAGTTGGAAAGCGAAATAAATTCTTGGTATAACACAAGAGTCTCTAAAGCAGCTAAAATAAACTATTTTGAAAAAAAAAAAACTGTTAATTTAAATTTTCACCTTTTAAAAATTATTAATATTAATTTTTATTATATTTATTAACTTATTTTTGGTTAATAATCGCGACTGATCTTAGTCTGCGTTAATAAATAAATAAACGGTTTGTTAACTTAAGTTATTACTAACAGAAATTTAAATATTTTATTCAATTTTGTGTAGATTTTACCTATATAACTCAAGGAACGACGAATGTTGTTATATATAAAATATGTTTATTAACAATAGATGTGTTTTCTCTTATTGTATTAATATTAAATTAACTTAATAAAATTAAAGCTAAGATAAACAATGTTTATATAAACTTCTCTATTGATTAACTTCTCTATAAATATTTTATTTTAATCCCAATTTAATGTCATATGTTTAATGTCTTTATACCTCGTCCCATTGTTCCAAAATAAGTTCAGTTATGGTTATAATCTTTATTACTTCCATTGATGAAAATCAGTCAGATAATAAGACTTATACCAAGTAGCTCTTTATTAACTCAATGGATTGTCCTTTAAAGATGAGTTGTGAATTAGGCATCGGCATGAATGCATTCAAAAGGGTAAATGAATCATTCGTTGTAAAATAGAGTAGTGTTTTTACTATACTTTTTCAAATGAATGTTAGAGAATGATGTACTAAACTTTACTGGAGTTCTCATTGTGAATAATCGAAATCGTTGCATACTTTCAGGTGTTTTCATATTTACAATTCCAGTTTGAAGTTATGCAGACTGCTCATCGCGAAAAGCTTGTCTAAGTTTTGAGCAGCTGTGCATTTCGCTCAGTGTATGTGCTTGCCACGCATCGCATGCTCGAATGGTCGAATAGTCGAATGGGCAAATGGGCGAATGGTCGAACGGTTGAATGGGTTTGGTTGCAGGCGGCATTTTAGGCTTAATTGTCGTTGCAGGCAGAGACAAGGATACAGTTGTCGCCATCTTTTGGACGGGCTATTAAGAGGACTTGTGTGCCGTATCCTGGCTGGCAGCATGAAAGTACCTGGCGCATTATTTCGATTTCATTGAAAGGACAACGGCCACTTGCGGTCGGACACGGCCGCATCGTTGCCGTAATCAATTGCATGCGGCTATTTTGGACCACGACAGTAACAGCAACAACAACAGCAACAACAACAAGAGAAGCAGAAGCAAAAATTGGTTAAAAAGGACATTGTGCGTTGGCAGCATTGTAATGACGTCGTATCCCTCGTATCTCTTGTATCCCTGGCATCCCACGTTTACCTGCCAGGTGCCACCCGCGGCTCTCTGAAGTTTAATGAAACATTCAGCGATGCAAATTGCAATAAGCTGACAAAAAAACGAAAGAAAAATACCAAAAAGGGGATAAAGAAGGAAGAATTACTCTTTGGTAGATAAGTGTGCCCGCACAAGCAGGTTTCGACAGGTCTCGACATGCTCAAACAATGTCAAGTGCACTTGTGCACAATGTATAATTAAGGTAAATTCAAGTATAAGATTTAAATATTAATGCGTAAATCCCGTTTACTCAATTAGTATGTATTGGATTTCGTGCAATGTGGGAATGCAAAATAATTACTTAATGGCGATAAACAATTTCATTACGGACTGCAGTTGATTATTATAAAGTCAAAATTGCCTCAAGCAACGCCTGTAAAGTTTGTTAATTACTTTTTGATTTTACAATTCTAGTCAAAGACAGAATGTTTTTAAAGTAAAGGAAATAAATGCATTGACATTGCAACATTTCCCTACTAAGACTCATTTATTTCTCTCAAATCAATTACCCTTAATAATAATTTGCTATAAAATAAATATAAAATAAAAAAAAAAAAAAAATTTTAAAAAAAATGGACACACTAAAAAATAATATTTAAACTTAAATATGAGTATTTTTTATATTTACTTTTTGTTATGAACAGTCGACACAAAAAGATTCAGAAATTAAATTTACTTTAAAGTAAATACTTATATAATTATGAAAAAATATTAAAACAAAAACTTTATGTTCAAAATTATTTCTATTAATATTATTTTTAGCATTTAGTAAAGATTTCAAATCGAAATGGCGAAAGAAAACGGAATGCACGAGGCGTATACGCAATAATAAGGCCCTCAAAAAATGAGTACAATAAAATACATTCTATAGAAAAAATTGTATGTACATAGATAACCTAAGTAGGTAACAGAGGGGTGAATTTATATGGTTATAGATTTTAACCAAGAAACGAATTATTCATAGCACAATTGGAGATACTGTTGGAGATATTTTTGGAACCTAAGATGTATGTATAATTGTAAAAGTTAGAACACAAGACGAAGCAGTGTGCACACGACGAACATTTGTTCAAGAGTAACATAAAACCATGTAAACATAAATGATAAACTTATCGTATCGAAACCCATGCATATATCGATATTTGACTTGCAATATTTCAACAGATACAGAATTGAAGGCCTGATCGGAAATAGTTTCGTATTTTCTAATTAGATCTATTCTGTTCTATTCTATCATTTATTTCTTTATTAATTTGTTTGTGTAAGAAAATTACAACAAGCCTGGTACTGCTTTATGTTTATGCTTTTGTATCAATTCTGATAATGCAATTGGATCCCAATTGGAAAAAAAGTGGAGCACAAAAATTAATTTACAAAACATTCTATTTGCTCTATAAATAATAGTAGAGCTAACTAATTTATTTTCAACTTTTCGTACCACATATTTTTGTGGGCTCAAGTTCAAGCTCAAGTCCGTCCAGATTTCAAATAAAATAGTTTCTTTGAACTGACAAATTGAATTATTGATGGACTAAACAGTTTAACAATTGTTTTTGCCGTCGAAGCACTGGCACTCAGTGAATCACAAGCGAATGTGAATAAATTCGCATTCATTTATAGTTATTCATGATTGCGGTAAACTACTAAATGGCAGCATCGAGCGACATTTTAATTAAATTTATAAAAACAACATATGATACACACACACCGCCCGAGGCAAGCAGGTGTGTAGGGGTGTGTGCGTGGGTGTGTGGGGGAGGGTGTGCGTGTGTGCGTGTCAGCCATAAGCTGGCGTCTGCCTGATGACAATGCAACGAGGTGACGGCGATTAAGCGGCAATAAATCAGCCAAAGGCAATAGGTAGAAAGATGACAAGGGGCGTAAGTGGGCGTGTCGAGGGCGAGGGCGAGGGCTGCATAACGGTGTGGAATGGATTGAAATGAAACGCAGCGGAACGAAGCGGAAACGCTGATGCCAATGGCAAAAGTTGCACTCGCATAAATTAATCAATGTTGTTGCCGTTCGCTCGTAATCGTAACAAATTGTTATTAATTTTCTTGCCATTTTTGCTCATAATTAAAACAGCAAGAGTACGCCAGTGTGTGTGCTAGTGTGAGACTGTATGGGTGGTATCATCTGTGTGTGTGCGTGTGAGTGTCGTTTAAACGATTGCAATTCAAAGCAATCAATGCGTAAGCAACGCAATAAACTGCGCTGCGGGTAAACGCAACGGGGGAAAAACGGAGTTTTTCTCAGTGCCAACTTTATGCCGGAAGTGTGTGCCACACACACACTCACACACACACACACCATGCCATACAAATGTAATTAAGATCGATTATATGCCTCCCTTGGAACTGAACTCATTTAGAGAGTAAGCTCTAAAAATAATAATAATAAACTCAACGACAGTCGCAGATTTTTATTAACTGTCTGCGTGTTCCCAAAACAGTCTGAACGAGCTGGGGAGAGACAGAGACAGCAGGAGTTGGAGGGAAATATATATTGTCAGCCAGTTTGGATATATATATTTATAGCTTTGTAGCTGGAAATGAATTTGAAAACCGAACGATTTGATGCCCTTGTCAAAGCTGTTTGACAACGATTAATTATTTAAGCATTTTTTCAATTATAAAAATTTTGTGACAAGTAGGCCAAGTAAGTGCTTAGCGAGCAGACTGTCAAAGACCCTGTAATTTTTTACCCACAAACTACATACAAAAATGGGTATAAATATACAGTGGAATCCGGTTATAACGACTCCGCTTAAAGCGTCCGTCCGGTCATTGCGACGAAAATTCGATGACTTGTTTGGTCCCCATACAAGCTTTTTTTTCTTTGCTCGTTTCGGTTAAAGCGTCTTCCGGGTATAACGACGTAAAATTGTCGGTTCCTTGAGTGTCGTTATAACCGGATTCCACTGTATTTTATGGAGCCACGGATTCTTATCAAATTCATAGAGTCTAACAAGATTAAGTTAACGAGTTTTCGTTTAATTTGCTAAGTAATGAAAGCCTTCTGGAGTTGCTATCTGGCAACTCTTTTAAATGAACAGTCTGGCAGCCTAGGACATTCCGATGCTTTCCGATCTGCAGCATGCTGAAGCATCAACGACGGCGAAAAGTACTTTGGGATGTGAGAAAAAGGCACTTGCAAAAATGCGTTTGGTTCACGCTAGTGACGAAAGCCTAAAACAAGACAATAAATTGAAACGAAGCGAAAAAACTTAAAGTTTTGGTAAAACAATGAGAACTTTTTGATAGAGTATAAACAATTGACAGTTCTAGGCGACGCTGCCACCAGAGACAAGTCGTATGGGTGTTGCTGTGTGTGTGTGTGTGTATGGGTGTGAGTGTTGAGCAGTGGGCGGGGAAAGGAGAATGGGCGGTCGCAAACGTAACGACCATCATTTGTTGCAAAATGACGTATAATTTAATACCCGCAAAGCCAACTCCCAAATGGCTCTTAGTTCCCTTTGTGTGTGTGAGTCTGCATGTGTGTGTGTGTGTGTGTGTGTGTGTGTGGTGACCTCCAAAACAAGCCAAAGCCAAGCAAAGTCAACGCTGCTCCCGCACTAACCCACCGAGTATACTGTACAGTGAACACTCTCCAATCCGCAGTCATCAGCCCGCATCCGTCGTCTGGGCGTCTGTGCCACGTCCCCTCACTCCACCCTCTCCACCACCCTCTCCATGCTGGCCACGGACCACTAACGCGTCCCCAATGGGCAGCCAACAAAAACGTGTATGTAAGAGCAGAGAGTGTATAAAAAAACGCGTCCTAACAAAAACAAGTTAAAAAAATAAAAATAAAAAAAAAGTCCGAGTGCTCCGTGCATTTTGCAGAAAGCCGTCGACGTTGTCGCTTCTTGTTTGCGGCGGTCGCAGTCGCAGTCGCCGTCGCTGCGCGCGCTGCTGGCGCTGCAGGGCCGAGCTCTAAGCTTAAAAGGAGAACGCGGGAGCAGGATAAAGGGGGTTGGATCGGGAGAGGGGGGTAGCCAGAGCGTGCGGCACTGCAAACAGTGTTGAAAACTCTATGAGTACAAAAAATATAAAAAATTAACTAAAGGAGCTAACTCAACTATTTGCTATAAGCCAAAAAAAGCTAAAACATTTTTTTTTTTTATATTTACATATTTATAGTTAATATATTTAATGATGACAAATGACAAAAAGTTAATTAAAGCATGAAAATTAGTTTTTCATATTTACAATTTTTATGAATTTCTTAGTACAGTGGAATCCGGTTATAACGACTCCACATAAAGCGTCTGTCGGGTCATTGCGACGAAAATTCGATGACTTGTTTGGTCCCCATACAAGCTTTTCTTTCTTTGCTCGTTTCGGTTAAAGCGTCTTCCGGGTATAACGACGTAAAATCGTAGGTTCATTGAGTTTCGTTATAACCGGATTTCACTGTATTATAAACAAAGGACTAAATAATACAAATAAAATAAAAGTAATAAATGATTTGTTATTTTATGAAAAATAATAACTTAATATGAAAAAGAATTAATCATTTTTGGGTGACTAACTAAAATGTATACTTTTTTTTTTTTTTAATTTTATAATAAGCAAAATACATTTATAATATCCTCTGTTCGGAATATTAGATCTAAAATCATCACTAGGTAATTTTAATTTTAAGGCATAAAGTTATTATTTAATATTTTCTTTAACAGTTTCAATAAAATGTGTAAAAAATGTTATTTTTATACGCGTACTTGACTTTGCTTTAGCTGACGGTATTACGGCTAAACTGCCAGCTCTGCCAGCTAGTTGGGGAGTGAGAGAGGGCATGGTCTGGGGCATGAGCCCGGCGGTTGTTTAACTCGAGTGCTGCACATAATTCATGTGTCCACTTGCAATTTTTCGTTCCCTCTTGATGCTGTTCTTGTTGCTGTTCTCGTTGTTGTTGTTGTAGTTGTTGTTGTGGGGCGACATTGTTATGCTGGCCATGTTGTAAAAACGCCAAAAACAAAAGCGTTGTCCAAAAGCAAACGCAAAGCTCGTCGCCTCACACCTTGCAACATCACGAACCAGTGAGAGAAACGTGGCACAAAACGTGCGAGTTTATATGTCACATATGTCAGTGGGTGTGTGAGTGTGTGAGTGTGTGTGTGTCTGGTATGGTGTGGTGTGTGTATAAAGGTGTCTGTACGAATGTCACACAAAATAGATTACTCAAAGTCGCGGCACTCTATCAAACATCTCGAGGCAGCAACTTGAACTTGCCACTTGCAACCTGCCGCTGACCAAAGACCAAAGCCAAACGAATCCAAAACCAAATCAAATCAGTGCCAGAAGCAACAAGAAACCAAATAAAATTGTTGGCCAAGCTGCAGCGAATAATTTTGTTGCCACCAAAGGTGTTCAAATTGACTGATCAAATTGTCACTCGACTGAACTACAAAAAAATTGAAGCAGAATTAAATTTGGAATTTAAAAATTTATAACAATTCAATTATGATAAATGAAGGAATGAATGAATGACGAAATAAATAGGGTGTCTTCGAAGGTTTTTTATTGAAACAATTCAGCATCTAAAAGAAATGTGGATGGAAAGATATTTAAAGTTAGAAACTGGAGTAAAATAAAATTAATAAAATATATACATATATATTTTTTGTTTTTATTATTTTATTATAGAAATTTTGATAACAGGCTAGTGTCCTATTATTTAATAGGCAACTTAATCTAGTCAGAAATTAAACAATAATTTTATTTAAGGCAATGGAAAATGTTTTCAAAATAGATTTGGGGATATATAATAAAAAACTCTACTAGCTCATAAGTTGCTTATAAAAAATAAAATTGCTATGGAAAAGTCAAAACACATTTTTTAAATAAACTTTTTTTGGGCATAAATATTTTCTAAAGCATATTTTGCTGTATGTTGTACATTAAAATCATTTCACTTATTGAGCACATTCATTTAATTTATATATTATAAAGCTTGTTCTTAAGCCACAACTGGAAATTTACATGAAACAGCAACTTATTTTAGCAAATTATATAATTTTATATTTTGCACATTACTTTTAGAGTGTAAAATACGAAAATATTTTTTTTTATAAAAATTTTATTTGTGTTTATATATTTTATTATCATATATTTTCGTTCATTCTTCTCAATTATCAAAAAGAAAATGAATGAATTGATTAATATTTAAAATAAATGGATTGTGATAATTCCGGATATTTTTTTTTTAGTTTTTTTTTAGTTTGAGATTTTAATTAAATTAAGCTGACAACTAAAAAAAAAAAAAAAAAAAAAAATATTTTAAATTAATTATTTAAAATAAAACAATTTTATTAATGATTAATTATTATTTTTATAATTAATATTATTATTATGATTATTATTATTATTATTATTATTGTTATTATTATTATTATTATTATTATTATTATTATTATTATTATTATTATTATTATTATTATTATTATTATTATTATTATTATTATTATTATTATTATTATTATTATTATTATTATTATTATTATTGTTATTGTTATTATTATTATTATTATTATTATTATTATTATTATTATTATTTTTAATTTTTTTTAAATATAACATTAATAGGGATATTTACAAAATAAAAAAATTTAATTCAAGCCTACGAACTAAAAATTTAATGAATTAATTTACGACTGACTAAATAATTCAAATAATAATGATAAGTTAATTCATTAATTTCACTGACTCGTTCAATTGAATTTGTGCTGAGCAAAAGGAGACAATTTTTCAGTAACTGCTCGCAGTGGTAAACTGCAGGCAAGAAGAGAATTGCGTGAAATGATGATGAAATGGCTAAAATAAAACATAAGAGTTAACATATTTTCGCAATGCGAGTAATTCTCCAGCTGCTGACTGGATGGCTGGCTGATTCAGTAATCTTTTGTCGTGCTCATCGCTAATGCAGCAGAGTTGACCATCTACATAATTTAAGAGTTTTCCTTTGCAATTTCAGCTCGTCGTCGCTGCTGACAAACCGCCAAATGGACAAACGCGAACATAAATAAATTTCATTGCGAAAAAAATGGGGGTGGTGATGGGGAAGGAGGGGAAGTGGGGGTGGTAGGTGTAGTGGGTGCACGGACTTGGTTACTGATTATATAGCTGCCCGATTTTTCCCCCTTTCTATGCTTTTCTTCAAACCAACACTATCGACTGTCAGCAGCCATGGCCAAAACAGTCAAGTGACAGTAAAGTGCATTTTCACACATGTCACACAGTTTTCCCCCACTACCAACAGCACCTCCAACCTCCACCACACCCACGTTGACACACTGCCGCACCCTTTCACGCCCCCGCCCTGCGACGAACTGAGCAAAGCTTCCTCTTTGCTGTGGGCAGCATAATTTATGGCTTGGCGTTTATGGCTTTATAGCATGCGTTTGTCCAACGTCCCTGCTGTTTACTAATAGGCGTCTCCATTTGCAGCGCAAAGCTCTCACCACGTCAGCAGCTAAACCACCGCACCACTCTCGACTGGTGTTGGTATGGCCACTGGAGCACCACCGCTCCATTGCCAATCAATAATATTTTTATATAGTGTCGCGCTTTGTCTAAAACTCTTGCTGTTATAGTTTCGACTGCTGACTTTTAAGCCATTATTCTTTCTCACCATTTTTGGCCAATTTATAGCTCCAGCAAACAACCAACACACGCACGCACACACCAACAGGGGCAGGGGGTTGGGAGCAGTGTGTGTAATTCCTTCTTTCCATGTGATCTGTTAATATTTATTGTCTTTTGATTTTCGATTGGTTTTATTTTTAAGCACTGACAACGCGATGTGGAAGTTTCACTCAAAAACAGGAAATATTTTTAGCTGAAAAGCGTAAAGAATTTCCAGAAAAAGCACTCTACAAGGTTTTACAGTATAGACACTGAGAATTTTTGATAATAACGATACTTTCATTGTATTTCAAATAAACTTATAGTTAACTATAAGAAAAGCTAAAAAAATGTTTAAAATAGAGCTAATTTTCAGAAACGCTGATAAAATGTTTGAATTTCAAGTACTGAAGTGGTTCAAAGTCACTGTTTAAATAAATGTTTTAAAACTCTTTACCTAAAACTACACAATTAATAGTTTTAATATATTATATTACAATATACAGTGAAAGCTCTCTTGGCCGGACAGCCACGGTTCCAGTATTTTTGTCCGCCCAAGGCAGATGTCCGCCTAAGAGCACGGATTTTGTATGAATATCATGCTAAATAACTATAAAATTAGTCCGGCTAAGGATGCTGTCCGCCTGAGGAAGCTTTCACTGTATTTTATTATAAATAAATAAAAGATTATAACTTAATTTACATATATATGTAGGTTATCTACTTTAAAGAGCATTACCTTATGCTAGTTGAATTAATAACTATTTGTATAGTTTTTGTTGATATGGCAATTCTATGTTATATGTTAGGTGGCTACGCTTTTTTATTAAGAACTAAGTTACTCTCTCGTTAGCAGCAAACGTTGCGCTTCTTCTCACTAACCATCCAACAATTTTCATATAAGATTTTATAATATATACAATTAATATGTCAACAGCTTTTCACTACTTTAATTAACCCTTTCAGGGCCGATTTTCAATGAATAGGCCTAAAAAAAATTTGATAGCTACAAGTATTAGGCAACACTGGTCCTCAAAGAGCTAAGTTTCAATATTATGAATAACTAAATTTTATTTGACTCCAGCACAGAATAAATAGAGGGTATAAAACAGTCTCAATTATGATGTTTGAACAAAAATTTGTCTGCTCTCCAATATAGTATTATAAATAGGATTCATTTGAGCAGTTGATTGGAAAGTAGCGCTAAAAAGTAGGCACAATTGATTCAAATTGAAATACTTAAAAAAAGTGTAAGAGACTCGACTGATACCCTGTGCTTTTGTGAGTGTCAAATTGGGCTACTAAAGAGCTAAAAATAGAGAGTGAGAAAAGGCATTAGGAATACGCCTTGGAAATGATATAGACAGTCAATTATCTAGTCAATCAGTTGATAAATGGAACTTGCACGCCGTTGACCTCAAGACGACCCGCCACTTCCTCAAAACCCCCTTGGTCGGGGCGACAATCCAAAGGGACAAAATGGAGACAAAGTCTCGTCACATTAGGCATTTCGGCTTTCAATGTGTTTGAGAACGGTTCGATTTGGCTTGGTTTGCTTTTGGATATGGGTTTCGATATGTGTATATTCCTGTCGCATGTGGAATGGGTTCCACCTCCGTCTCTGTTCCCGCATCTATCCCTTTCACCGGGTTCAGTTTGGGTTCGAGTTTGGCTTTGGCTTCTGAATGGAGGTTCGATACTAGTTTACCCTTTTTAAGTGCCAAATTACCATTGTGCTGGGGATTCGGCACTGTTGCATCATTTGCTTGATTAATTGCAGAAGCCATGGTGTCTGGTCACGTGTCATGTGTCAGCCTAATGCTAATGCTCCCACTCCTCGGTGTGTCGCTATATATACCCTTTCAAGGGGCATGCTAAATTTGTCAGCGAATTTGTTGGGTAGATTCAATAGTTATGTCTATTTATAGACTAAAGTTAAATTTATAGTTGCTAAGTAAAAGTCAACTAGATCGTATAGTCTTACTATATAGCTATTATAGGAAGGTGTGAGGTTTAGTAAGGAAACTTTAGTTTTATCAATCAAATTTATACAGTTTTTATATAATATCATTCTACACATGTCGGCTTCCTTTTGATCAAACTGGATAAGGAATTCAAGTAGTATTTTCAAATAAATTCCGAAAGCATAAACATATCGACTTTTTCTATAAATTATATTTTGTAGCCACCGTTGATCCTGTAGGCCGAAAATAATATTTAACCGCCAACTTCCCAGAGCTCTTTTTTGAAAAAAAAAAAAATAATTTTGCATTGGTAATGGTTTAAAAAATGTTTGTTGTGGAAAAATGTTTGAATCGTACAGATTTAGGATCTATGGGTTCAAACGTTGACCACGCCTGAAACTTTGACCTCAAATAAAAAGCTTAAGAACACTATTTCTTCCGAGTTTGATCAATTTTTTATAAGTTTACCAATGCAGCAATACACATACAATTTGTTTTTCAGCTACGACAATTAAATCTATTTTTTTTTTTTATTTTTGAAATTTTAGTAATTTGCATCTAGTTAAAAAAAAAAAAATTATTTTCTGTTATTTTCACAAAATTTGACATTCTAATGGTTCTAACAGCCGATTTTCCTGCACTTGTGAGCTGCAATAGGTACCAAATGAAAGTTTGCGACTTTCTTAAATAGATAAAACAAAAAAACTGAACAATATCGTTTTAAAAACCATATTGGAACATCAAATAAGTTTGCACGCCTGCAGGGGGTCTTAGGAAGTGGAGAGTTAAGTGTAGAAAGCGGGCAATTCTACCCAAACGATGACACTAAACCATGTACTAAATATATTAAATATTTTATTATATATATTATTAAATTTGCGCATATTGGCATACTATATAGTTTAGCTTCCATAGATGTCAATGCACAAATTCTGCCTGAAATAAAATACTACAGAATTGATGGCTACAGAAAGTGTCTTCAGGGAGCTATCAGAGTATAAAATCTTTGGCGTGTCATAACTGAACTTGCTAGCTTTTTTAATATGATGAATGCTTTGCAAAGAGTAGAAGAGATAAAAGAGGGAAAGAGAGAGAGAAAGAGAGAGAGAGAGAGTGGGGGGACTCAAATGTGTGTGCATAGATTTTGGTGCTAAATTAATGTTGACATTTATAATAAATTTACAAATTGAAAATGAACATTTGCATTTAATGCGACTCGTTGGCGTCGCTTGTCAAATGTACCGTTATGCAAAATTGAAAACTGTCAACCGGTGACAAGTTCCCTGTACCCAGCACCAGCCCCTCCCCCTCTACCCACAGCCCATGCAGACTATAAAGCGCCAGCGAACTGGAAAATTATTTGGTCATTATGTCAGTTTAGTGGCAGCGAATGATGTGAACCAATTCAAAAACTGCCAGCACGCATTGTAAAATTAATTAAATTTCCAAATTGTTCTAGTTTGATGCCATTTTTGTTGTTGTTTCGCTACTGTTATTAAACATTTATATGCACATTGCATTTTCAATTGCAATTTGAACAATTCACAAGTGAAATAAATATTTGGTAGTGTATAAATTCGAAATGACTAAATCTCCCACTCAAACCGATTTTCCTTTTTTTTTTTTAATCGATCATTTTCCAGCAAATAAAATGCCGTCAAACAATTTTCCATATGCCAAATTTTCCTCAACCATTTTGGTGTCACTTGTTAGCTGGTTCGCTCGCTTGGCCGCTGGCCAATGGCAACTTCCGTTTCCGTTCGCAAATTTTCACAGCATTTGATGACAATTGGCAATGGAATCGGTCTGTTGCTTCTAGACCTGGCCAAAATGCGCTCGAAGCCAACATTTGATAAACTGCAGCTTGCCAGAAATCTACGTTAGCCAGTTTATTGTTTCTCAGTGCGTTGAGGGGGTGCGAGAGGGGGCGTGGCCGCATTCAGCGCATTACCAGAAAACACATTTCAATTTTCCACATGGGAAATGCTGCTCGCCGAACCAATTTATGATATCCGCTAAAGTGGCAAAAAACCAAAATGCAAAAACAACAGCAACAACAGCAGAAAGAGCAGGAAAAGCAGTCAGCAGAACAGCAGGGCTAAAACGTTGTGGGCGTGGCAGCCAAGCGTTGACAGCGCACAATAAAAAAAAAACAGAACTGAAAAACAAAATGGGACCAGCAGAAAAGCCACAGCGAAAATTGCGATTGGTAAATTGGCAGATTTGAAATGCACTTGGAAAAACAAAAATATGAAAATTTTAAATAGCCCGGAGTGTGCAACCCAGCTCCAGCAGGGTTGCCAGCGTTTTGTAGGCTGAAAGAAATAATTATGCATTAGAAAATTAGACCAAAAATTAGACGAACCAGATCCACATATGGATCATGATGTAATAATATAAGGTGTCGTCAAATCGTTCGGTCCCATTTTTGGTCATCACTAAGTATGAAAGAGACAACATTACACATTGAGTGTGACAGGGAAGGCAATAGTAAATACATGGTTTAACCGTTATTAGGCATATGGAGCTTAAAATATCTAATTTCTCGGGTCTCAATACGGAACTGCACACTACGCACATCTAAAGATTTAGACATAACCTCAGATTCATAATCGCAGACTTTTGAGTAGTCTTTAAGCCTGCACTCGAGGCTTTCTCCCCTCAAATAACACAATTTTGTAGCCATACTAGGGTTAATAAAAATCAAATTAATAAAATTTGTCAGTTGACAACCTCTCACGTCAAAGCCGAAGAGGAAATGAAATAAGACCTCGACGTGAGCAGCGCTACTGACGACGGGATCACCTTATATTATTACATCATGATCCGGACTCGAACTTGTCACAGCGTGTTAAGTTCTATTTATGACAAAGTGGCAGCTTAGATATCTAAATTAATCTTGTTGCCGTTGAAATCTACAGAAATAAACAAGCTAGTTAGATTTAATGGCTCCATTAAGCTTTATATTTAACTAGATGGCAACGCTGCAAAGATTTATAGTGTTGTGAAGTGATATTTATTCATACAAAGCTGTTACTTTCACTCCCCAATCTCCACCCCACTTTCGCTTTCTTCGCTTTGTCTCTTTCTCTCTTCCTCTCACATTGACTATCCCTTTCTCTCTGCCTAACCTTTGTTCCGCGCCTCACCTGATTTTTTACTATATATATTTTTTGTGGTAACTATTACAAAAATATCGAATAATATTTAAATCGCATTGCAGTATCCATTATGCGCTCGTGTCTCTCTCTTTCTCCCAGTCTTAATAGCTTTCGCTCCCTTTCTACCACTCTCAACATTACTCTGTGTGTTAAAAAAAAGGCATAAATAAGTTGCAAATAATGTAAGCGAGCGTATTGGCAATAATTTTAAAATTTATGTTTATTTGCAATTACAGTTTATTTGTTTGCAACACTTTTTGTGTGTGTACAAAATCAGACAAAAATACACAAACAAATAAACAGAAATTAAAGTACCGCACCTACTCTAAAAATATTTATTTATTATTACAACATATAATTTTAAACTAAATAGCTTTAAGAATTAAATTAGCTTGCTAACACTAAAATATTTATTAAAAAACAGAACTACAGATCTTCCAATTAGGGCTTCAATTATCCGCATAGATTTAAAATCAATTGTAACCGACACTTTGATGACTCAATTTAAAGCTTGTGACAAAAGAACTGTGACCAAATGTGATATTTAATAATTTTGTGTTTACTTAACTCTATTTGTTTAATGCCGTCGCAGCTTAATATGATTAACGTATAAACACACACGCACACACATTCACTACCATAAGTATTCTCACTTGTCAAGTCAACTTAACTCGGATCATCGATTTATTAACAACAAATTAAAAATACACAAAAATAATACGCAATTCAATAATTTGAATTGCACACGTCTCTTGGAGGCGGCGACTGGGGGAGAGTGACTGTGGGCGTGGCACGACTGAACTATGTGAGCATAATAAATGTTTATTAATTATATTTATAAACAAGCGGCAATTGCGCACCATTTGTGCGCCTTTATTTATTTATGCTATTAAACATTTCACTTGGTTTTGTATTGTCGCTTCTCCAATTTCCATTTACCATTTTCCATTTTCCTTTCTCCATTTCCCACGCATCGCACAGCATTAATTCAGCTTTGCATTTAACAATTTTATTATTGAATTTTAATTAATTCAACAAATAACGCGCACAAAAAGAGTTCAAACCAAACCAAAAAAATATATATATTTATAAATATAAATTTCAAAAACACAAATTCAACATTTCCCATTTTACAAAATGGCACACACCCCTAAAAAATTTATCCTTTCTTTTCCCTCCAAATATTTTAGCCCAAAATATTTTATATTTGTTTTTTTTTTTTTTTTTTTTTTTTTTTTTTTTTTTTAAAAAGGGGTTTATTAAATATTTTTTGAAAAAAAAAAAAAATTTTTTTTTTTTTTTTTTAAATTTTAAAAAATTTTTTTTTATTAAATATTTTTTTTAAAAAAATTTTTTTTTTTTTTTTTTTTTTTTTTTTTGATTTCAAAATAATTAAATTATTCTTTGTTTTGTAATCACCGTTGTTTTTATTTTACAAAAATCAGCATGATGGATCATTTATTTACAATTTAATATCTAGTTTCTTTTTACACGCTTTTCACTTTTTTTTTTTTTTTCCAATCAATGTGCCCATCCTCCTTTTTCTAAAAATACCCTCACAATCGTGAATGGCATTCTTAAATCAGGGTGACCGTTTACATTCGGCCAATCCTGACAATTGATCGACCACGATCATTTTATGTACATAAAGTAACATTTACAAATTTACAATATTTGACTTACAAACATAAGCTTACAGTTCTATCACACGCATGCATCCACGGCTTGAGTCTGGCTGATTCTAAAATACCTTTATACGGCAATTGAGTAAGTTGACAGTCATCAATATCGGTAACTTCATAACGATCGTTTGGGAGCACTCGATTTATCTTATACGGGCCTCTGTATTTGGGAGCAAATTTTTTGCATGACCCAGGAGTGACGTCGACATTGCGAATAGCAACAAAATCGTTAACCCTATAAGTTAATGGTGCCTTATGCCGGAGGGCATAGCGTCTTTCATTACGCTCTTGTGACTCTTGAATTTTCATACTTGCTTCTTCCCTGGCAGCTTTAAGATCACAAGGTTTGTCTGAACTAAATTTCTCGTCCAAGTATTCTGTAAGTTCGTCTACTATTGGACCTCGTTGGTCGCAACCAAATAGCAACATAGATGGAGTCTTACTGGTACTACACTGCACCGAGTTGTTAATAGCAAATTCTACACGATTAATTAATTTATACCAATCGGCCTGAGCTAGCGGCTCAGACAGCTTTCCTAACATAGGAGTCAACACCCGGTTTACTCGCTCGACTTGTCCATTTGCCTGAGGAGCTGCCGTTGCTACTTTGATATGCTCAATATTTCGGTTCCCAAGAAATTCAGTGAACTCAAATGAAGTAAAACACGTACCCCTGTCAGATATGATTCTTCGCGGGCGACTATAATATTCAAAATATTTTTCTAGCGACGCGTTGACCTCTTTGGTACTAGTGGAATTCACCGGATAAAGCTTGACAAACTTTGTGAAAGCATCAATGATAACTAATAGGTGTTTCCTTTTTGAAAGTACACTCGGCAAAGGACCTAGGTGGTCAATGTGTATTGTATCGAATGGAATTGGATTCTTCGGAATACTATGCAAAGTTCTGTTATGTATAGTCTTGGGAACGGAATGTAATATACACGGTAGACAATTTTTTATGAATACCTCAACTTTTGTCTTCATTAACGGGAAATAGTACTCTTCTTTTAACTTGTTCACACATTTATCAGTACCTAGATGACCCAACTTTTCATGGCAACGTCTTATTAAATCCGTTTGCATCTGAGCCGGGGCATACAGGCATAGCTTTTCCTTATCATTTTTCCTATAAACTATACCATCAATTAACACGAAACCTGCAACATCGCCTTCTTCCAAACTTTCCCTTAATTTACGCACTTCCGGATCTCTTATCTGCTCTGTTTGCAACAACAAATCAACATCACGCGGTGATGCACCAACTACACCAACCAACTTTGTGAGTTCATTTAAGTCAGGGGTTTCGACTGAAGTTTCACAGTTAACAGTTCGGATTTCTTTGAAAGGAATACACGGTCCAGATAAATCGTCACTAGGTTCAAACGGTTTAAGACTTTCTCCTACCAAGGGTACACACGGTTCATACGGTTTAATGCTATCTTCTTCTAAAGGTACACACGGTTTAATGCTATCTTCTTCTAAAGGTACACACGGTTTAATGCTATCTTCTTCTAAAGGTACACACGGTTTAATACTATCTTCTTCTAAAGGTACACACGGTTGAACATAATTTTCTTGCAAGGCTACACACGGTTCACACGATTCTTCTGTAATTTCCTGCAACAAATCGGTTTGTCGACTTAACGCATCTACATGTGCCATATTCGACCCGGGCCTATGAGCGATTGAATAATTGAAGTTTTCCATTTCCAGTGACCACCTTGCAATACGGGGATTAATCGATTTTTTACTTAATGTTTGTACTAGTGAGTTGCAGTCTGTAACTATTAAAAATGGTCTATGCTCCAAGTATACGCGGAATCGACGCAAAGCATAAATTATAGCTAAAGTTTCGAGTTCGAAACTGTGATAACGAGACTCGGCGGTCGTCGCCTTTCGCGAATAGTAGAAAACCGGATGCATCTTGCCGTCGGTCTGTCTTTGCATCAGCACTGCACCAAAACCATTAGCACTGGCGTCGGTATGAAGCTCGGTTTCGTAATTAGGGTTGAATATAGATAATATTGGAGGAGTAGATAAAGAGGACCTTGGAATAAGGAATGCATCTTTCGCTATTTCGTTCATTGGAAAAGGTCCGCCTTGCTTAAGTAACTCAGTTAAAGGTTTCGCCAAACGGGAGAAATTCGGAACAAATTCACGAAAATATGAAAATAAGCCTAAGCAAGAATGTAATGCTTTGCTATTAAGTGGCTCTGGATACTCTTGAATGGATTTCAAGTGCGAATTGTTTGGTAAAATCCCATGCTCACTTACATCGTATCCCAAGTAATCAATACGTTTCTGTAGAAAGTTACTTTTCTTTAAGTTGAGCTCCAAATTATACTCAATAAAACGATCTAACAATTTGACTAACAGTTTATTGTGCTGATTGACGGTGCGGGTGGCAAGAATGATATCATCCATATATACCACTAGCTCACGGTCTCTAATCAGGTCACTAATTATGGTTGTTACAAATCTCTGGAATACGGCTGGTCCGTTCTTTAACCCAAAGGGCATTCTCAAGTATTCAAATTGTCCATCTGGTGTAAAAAAAGCGGTATATTTGATTGACTCTTCCTCCATCCCTAAATGATAGAAGCCACTTTTTAAGTCTATAACGGAAACACGGTTTTTCCTTCTAAATATTCCAGACAATCTTCTATTAAAGGCAACAGAAAATTATCCCTCACAGTTTTCTTATTTAAACCTCTATAATCTACGCACATTCTTATGTTTCCATCCTTTTTCCGCACTAAGACGATTGGTGACGCATAAGGAGAATTGCTTGGTCGTATTACATTATTTGTTAACAACTCATTAACTGTTTGAGTGACGATTCCTCGTTCATAATACGATAACCTTCTAGGAACACTATGAAATGGTGTGGTATCTGTCAGTCGTATTCCCATCATACTTTTAGCTGAGCCGTAGTTTACTGAAAATCGGTCAATATAATGTTCCCGCACAATACGACGGCACTCCCCATCGCGCTCAAGCCAAACTCATTGCCAACGGTGAAATTTTCGTCTTCCGAAAACGATGCACAAACGGATTGCGATTCCAATAGCCACTCTCTAAACGGGGATGCATTCGTGTTTACATTGAGGTCATTAACAGAATTATGCTTAGTGGATATGTTATCACTAATGGTGTTATATGTAGAAAATGTAGTAAACAGGGATGCACAGACAGATTTGAAAGCTAAACTTACACTTTTGTTAAATGATTCAGAATTTATTTCATATTCTTTTAGATATTCATTCATTGAAAACTGAAGACCTAACTTTTTCAGAGCATCTCTACCAAGAAGTAGTGGTGTCGGCATAATATTGTCAGGAATAACTAAAACTTAAATTTCGTAATATTTTTTAAAGAAAAAAACTAAGCATTTGATTTTTCCATGAGTCAAAATGGATCTCCCGCTGAGCCCTCGAAGTTCACTTTTAAATAGTTTGTCACATTTTAAATGTGGTGTCAGTGTACTGTTGACAAAACTTACTGGGCTTCCGGAATTTAATAAGGCAAAAACATCAATATCAGTGCATCCCTCTATACTAGGTAATCTAAAGCTTACTTTTTGAATAAATGGAATATCATCCGTGGCATCGGGATCTTCTTGGGTACCCATGCCGGCAACTCGGGCACGTTTTGGACAGCTTCGGTATTGGTGGCCAACTTCAAAGCAGTGAAAACAACCTCCTTCCGGTCTTTTGGGACGTGGACAGCTGGTGCTCAAGTGACCAATCCGACGACAGTTGTAGCACCTTACCTCCTTCGTAGCGGGTGGAACAGACTGCTTTTGGTCTACTGTCTGTTGTGCTCGAGGAGCTGAGTACTTCGGTAGAGGCTGAACTGTTTGAAAACGCATCATCTTTTCTCGCAATTCGTCTAGTGAAGTACAGTAGTATAACGGCGCGGACAAACCAGTACGATCCTGTAGTCCGTCCACAATATATTTGACCACGTCGGTGTCTTCAAAATTACCCTGTTGAGCCATGTTTCGCATAGTGATGAAGTATTGCAAAAACGACTCTCCTTTGGCGATCGGGCGGCTTCGCATGCGGTTAGCAATCTCATAATTAGTCATCTGAAAGCCAAATACTTTCACCAAGGCATCCTTTAACTCCTTCCAAGTTGTGGTCTGCTCGTATGTCATGTATAATTTAGCTGATCCATGCAACAACCGGTTGGCCAACGACCAACGTTGTGTATTGTTAATTGAATACACATTAGCAGCCTTCTCGAGTTCGCGTATCCACACGTGAATGGACAGATCGTCATCACCAGAAAATTTCGGAAGAGTGTCTTCGACATCTTTTAGATTCAAACGGCAGTTTTGATGGGTTCCATTTAAGTTTTCTTCCAGTTCGGCAACTTGTGTTTTGAGCTCAGCGAGGTTTTTACGGGCGGTGTACAGTGCAATGCTACTCATGACTGAAGCTAGTTCGTCTGCTGCGCTCATTCGTTCTTCCGCATGAACACGTTCAGTAACGGTTGGTTCTTGAGACGCTTCGTCTCTCAAAGGCGAATTGTTAACATTAGCATGATCTGCTATGCTCGGTTGTTCGTCCATAACCTCCAAATCGGGCAGCTCTAAAAAGGGCCCCGGACCAGCGGCATCAACAAGCTGTCCGGCAAGCATATTAGCAGTCACCGATGGACGTAGTTCTTCGGTTACTTCTCCGTCTCCAGAAGATTGTACACGATTCTCCGACATAACTGCCTTTACCAATGAACGCAATTGACAAATCGGAGCTTTTGTGTCAAAAGGCACTCCTTGGGCTGCTAGCAGCTCAAGTAATGCTGGTTTATTTAGTTTGATAATTTGGCCGTAATTCATGAAACGAGTAGTTTCGGGGCAAACCCTACACCTGATTTGTAATCACCGTTGTTTTTATTTTACAAAAATCAGCATGATGGATCATTTATTTACAATTTAATATCTAGTTTCTTTTTACACGCTTTTCACTTTTTTTTTTTTTTTTTTTTTTTTTTTTTTTTTTATTTTTTTTTTTTTTTTTTTTTAAAATTACTTTTTTTTTTTTTTTTTTTTTTTTATTTTTTGTTTTTTTTTTTTTTTTTTTTTTTTTTTTTTTTTTTTTTTTTTTTTTTTTTTTTTTTTTTTTTTTTTTTTTTTTTTTGGTGGTTTATTTTTATTAAAAAAATTTTTTTTTTTTCCCAAAAAAATTTTTTTTTTTCTTTTTTTATTTTTTTATTTATTATTAGCATTATCATTATCATTATTATTATCATTTTTTTTTTTTTTTTTTTTTTTTTTTTTTTTTTTTTTTTTTTTTTTTTTTTTTTTTTTTTTTTTTTTTTTTTTTTTTTTTTTTTTTTTTTTTTTTTTTTTTTTTTTTTTTTTTTTTTTTTTTTTTTTTTTTTTTTTTTTTTTTTTTTTTTTTTTTTTTTTTTTTTTTTTTTTTTTTTTTTTTTTTTTTTTTTTTTTCTTTTTCATTATCTGTATCATTATCATTATCATTATCATTATCATTATCATTATCATTTATCATTATCATTATCATTATCATTATCATTATCATTATCATTATCATTATCTTTATCATTATCATTATCATTATCATTATCATTATCATTATCATTATCATTATCATTATCATTATCATTACAATTATTATTGTTATTATTATTATTATTATTATTATTATTATTATTATTATTATTATTATTATTATTATTATTATTATTATTATTATTATTATTATTATCATTATTATTATTACTATTATTATTATTATTATTATTATTATTATTATTATTATTATTATTATTATTATTATTATTATTATTATTATTATTATTATTATTATTATTATAATTATTATCCAATTTTAAAATTTACACAAAGCTTATTACAATATGCTGAAATAATCTGTATGCGAAAAGCATTCTTTTAATTGGTCCATTTGATATATTTAAATAAATTTATATTTAGCCTAATTCCACTCGATATTAACATTACTTTTTTGATGAAATTACGTCGGTGAAATTAAAACTGTTATTTTCTTGTTTTGTTATTTAAATTGAAAAATAAAATTAAATGCGGTTCAGCGTCTCGATGCAATTGATATGCCTTCTGTGCTGTGCCGAGCTGTGCCTCTGCCATGCCCATAAATTGCCATTATTCCTTGCAACAATAATAATAAAAAAAAAAACAGAAAAACAGACAAAAATCATAAAAAAAATATTAATGAACGTAAAGTGAGTGGCAGATGGGGAGAGAGGAGGAGAACTGTAATTGATATTTGCTTTATGTGCGCACACAACGAAATTGAAACTGTAAACATGTTTTAACACATGCCCAGACACACGCAGAGTGCGTGTGTGTGTGTGTGTGTGTGTGAGTGTGCATGCAATTTGTGTGTACTTTTGTGACTGCTGTCCAACTGAGCATTCTGTGACTCAAGCATTTCGAAATCAATATATTAATTAGTGAAATACTGAAATAATGCGTTTTTTTAAACAACAAAATAAAGCAACAAAGGCAGTAGCAAACAAGGGCAAAAATGAGCAACTCGGTTTATTTTTTATGTTCAATTCCAATCGACATGCTGGAAAGTGAAAAGTTTGCTTCCATAAAAGGCACAGCAAAATGTAATGAAAATAAAATTATTTTTCCACTGCTTTTGGTATTGGAAGCGTTGAAGTTGTGGGAAATTATGTGTATTATTATCAGCATTCTTGATTTATGCAGAAATGTTGTACGCTTAAAAGGCTGAGCTATGCATTGCAATTAAGTAAAATTACTCAAACTCAAAATATTTTTAGTTTCGAATTGTACTACTGCACGCAGCGCGAAAGTATGCAATGGTTTTTTATATTTCTTGTTGGCCAGGAAAATGCTTCATTTAAATCGGAAATGATTGTTGGGTAAATCAAATAAAATAAGAGAATTTTTTAAGAATTCCGAGTAGTGCGATATAAGCAATTTTTTATTTCAAAGAATTCAAATTCTTTGCATTTTTTAAAAATTCAGAGTAGTACGATATAAAGAATTTTTTATTGGAGTTTTTGCTGATACACCAACATACATATTATTAATAACACTATGAAACAATACAAGATTTTTTTAAAGATTCTTTGCAACTTTTCTGAATTTTGTAAATTTTGCTGTAAATCTGAAATTACTTGTAGGATGCTGCACCAATTTTATTAGTTCAGCCCAAGGTATAAATTGGAGCAGCTGAAAAGTATGCAACACATTTTTATTTTACAATATTTTCCGCTGAATTAGAAGAGTGAAAGCTGTGTGTGTATGCATGACTGCGTGTGAGTGTCTGTGTGTCTGTGCGTTTATGTATGGTGGTTTCATTAACAAGATGCTCATAATCTCAGATGGTTCTTTTAGCCCGCAGTATTGCGCGCAGCTGCTGATTTTGCCTTGAAACGTGAATAATGTTGAAATTTAATTATACATACATAATTCAAACACAATTCCAAACGGTAAATCTGCACGGCAGTGCAGCAAGCGGCGAACTGAATGAGCCGGGCAGCCCCACAGAATTAGCGCCACCACCGCCAACAACAAGAGCAGCTGCTGCAATATGAGCTGCAGCGGTAGCAGCTGAGGCATCCAACTCGCCCGGCATTTGCTCACACGCTCTAATTAGTCAAGCGAGGCGTGGGCAGTGACCGGTTTGGGTTGGGGTAGGTGGGTGTCCACTTCTGCCTGTGTGTGTGTGTGTGTGGCAGCGCGGTTGCATCTTTTGTTAGCACTGAGCACACCAACGTGTTGCCGTGGCAACAACAAAATTTCAACGCTGTTCAAAAAAAAAACACATTGAATTAAAAATTGTATGCCATTTTCACAATAATCACGACAAACAAACAAACGGGTGCAATCGCTGGACAAACAGATAAGCCGTAGGCCAGTGTAACTTAGCTTGAACTATTCGAATTTAATATGACTCTTGCGAGTCAGTTGATTGTATTTCAAATGTGCAGCGAGCGGCTTCCTGGCGCGCCATAAACAAATAATGAATATTTTTATTTGCGCTGATATACCTGCAGTGGAGAGTGTCTCTAGGGTATTAAATAGCAGCACACAACACTCGATTTTCCAACGAGTGCCCTGCACAGTTATATCTCAAAACTATGGCATTTCATGCAGCTCGTTGCTGCTGCAACTCGTGATTCTGTTTGGGTATAATACAGCATTTTTTTGCAGTTGCTGTTGCTGCTGCTGTTTTTGAAATGGGTTTTGGGTATCTGTATCTTTGCAACGGTAATTAAATTGCAGCTGCCTTTTGTTCCTGCTGCTGCTGCTGCCGTTGTGCATGAATCAAGCGACTGCCTGAAAGTAGGCAATGCTTTTTTTCCAGCCTTCGGCAGAGCTGCCAACTGCCTGCGGCTATCTTTCACTGTCTTTATCTCTGTGTGGGTGTGTGTGTGTGTGTGTGTGAGTGTGGGTGTGTGTGTGGGTGTGTGTGTGTGTGCGCGCCTGCCAGGCAACTGGCCAAGCTGCAGTTTTTGACAATGTAAATCGAATTTGTAGTGGCCAATTTCACACAGAGCTAAGAGACAAGCGAACGAGTGGAAGCTGCTAATGAAAAGAGATGGCACGATGGCGTACAAGAGTGTGTGAGCAATATAGTTGCTGGCAGCTTAACGCTAGAGTGCGTGTTCATTTCCAAAAAACTCATAATATTAAGTAAGCTAACGAATAATAACAGAAAAGTAATGATTTTGCTGAATGCATTTGCTTAAGCGTCAATTTTTGGCCATGCCCACAAAAGTATGCAGCAAAAAGCTAGTCCGAGTGTGTGTGTGTGTGTGGGTGTGTGGGTGTGCACTTGTGTCTATGTGCATTTCTGTTTGAAAGCGATTTGCGCAAAATTCGCACAGTGAGTATATGAAAATTGTTGCCGAACATTTCTAGTGTTTAACTTGGCGAATTGCACTTGAGATTTGCACTAATGGATCCTCAACTTACAGCCACAACTGCAGACCATGCCCACGTACCACGCCCCCTTTGCCCACTTTGCCCCCCCCTTTGCTGACTTCGCTGGTCTCTGTGGGCCAATTTGTTGGACAGCTGCCAACTTCAGTGCGCTCAATTGCCTAAGCAAGCAAACTGCTGCATAATTTGAATATTTATCAGCAGCAGTATAATTATCATCATTAAGTTCATGAAAGGGTTAAAACTTGGATGGTTTCAATTGGTAGAAGGAAGAGAGGGAGAGGGAGTGGAAGAGGTCAGCGCTAATGCTGATTACAAGCAATATTATTGAAAATATCTACTAGCATATAAAGAAAGCAATTACAAACATAGGGGCAGACGGAGAGAGAGAGAGAGAGAGAGAGAGAGAGAGTGAGGAAGAGAGCGAATGGGACAACAATTGTAATGAATTTCAAATTATTCGAAGCAAAAGACAAGCAACTTGTGCCACAACAAGTCCATAACAAGTAGGCGGGGCACGGTGGTCGAGCATTTGGTTCAAGAAGATGATTTTGTGGGTCAGGCTGTGAGCCACAGCTACTTAGAATTGCCGCAAGCTGTTGACAGCAGTTGGCCAACTGCAAAACCAACAGCTGACTGCAGTCAAGGCTGGCGAAGGGACAGGGGCAGGGGCAGGGGCTCCTACTCGATCGGGCTGTGAACCCAACGAGTGTTAAGCATTTTAATTGCAGGCATTAATTTAGACATGGCTAAAACACTTGATGTTGTTCTTCATCTTGTCACAATTTGTTGTTTGACTTCTCGTTTTTGTTCCTGTTGCTGTTATTGCTACTCATTGTCAATTCACCTGGAAGCAATTTGGCAGAGTGAGACACGGCGGGTGTGTGAGCCAAAGAGATGCCTAATCAAAAGTGCCTGGGCACAATAAATAATTGCTCTATGCATTTGTAAAGCTGCTGGCTTAACGCTAAGACTCAAAGGAACTTTGGCACAAAACATGCTTAAGAACAAATCACAGAGCAGCTAGACAGGCAGTTGGACTCGCTGCTAGTTAAATTCAGTTAGTTACTAAAGCATTTGTCTCATTTTGTTGGCATTTAATTAAAACACATGCAATTTGTACCAAACGATTGTCGAGCACTTACTACTGGCCAAGCAATTGGAGACAGTTTGAAGGTCAGAGGGCAGTTAGAGCCCAAAGCTTGGGGAAAATTGTAGATTTTCGTTTTATTTCAATTTATAATATATTTCTTCAATTAGTTCAAATAACAAATAACTCAGCACTTAACTAGTAGATTTAAAATAAAATATTTTATTTAAGTAAACATGTTTAATAAGGTTTATTCATTTAAAAATTTCTTTAAAATATTTGTATATATTGTGATTCTATTTGTGATTCTTACATAAGTTTTTAAGTTTGGAAGAACGAAACTTTAAATAAATCTACAGTGGCGAACACATGTGGATACATGTTTTGATACTGTGATTTTGAGTGGCTGTAAAACCCACAAAAATGCATTAATCGATTCCAAATTTTTAACAAAAATCCACTAATAACATATAAACCGAAAAATTCATTAGCCCCTCCTTAGCCCAATTATCGATAAAAAACTGAAAAATGAGCAAGTATCCACTTTTGCACGCTTCAATAGTTTTTCGATTTTTTCATCGAAAGCAACCGATAAAAAGTATTTTCAAATATTCTAGAGCTGCCAATTCTTAAGCTATTGCTTTGCAATAAAATCATCCAGTTTTGAGTACACCAAAAGCTGTAATAACATATAAAGTATATTTTAGGTACACAGATAAGTTCTCGCTGTTGTTTTGATGAGAATATAATTTTATTCTGAACAAATGATTACAAGTAAAAGAATTAAAGTATTGTCCATCACTGGCTACTACTATTCCCCACCTTTCTGGTATGCTTCCACGGTAAAACGGCTCAAAATAAAATTAGTTATAGGAATATACAAACGTATACTTAATATTATACATTTTATTTTTTTTTTAAGTTTTTATTAAATTTAATTTGAATAAAAATATTATATAAATAAATATTTTGGTATATAGTATTTCCCATTTTTTTAAAAAACCATTGTGTCTTTAAAAAAATAAATAAAAAACTATGTATTTTCACATGCACCCTAAAAAAGCATTTGTATTATTAACTCAAATAGTTCACAAAAATGTGCACTCAAACCCATAAATATTTTAAAATACTCATAATAAAACTGTTAAAATATTTCTTTAAAAATAACATCCTAAACAATTAATTAATTTTCTGCAAAGGGAATACATTTAATTAGGTTAAACTTTGGGCTTTACTATAAATTTCCTATTTGTTGATAACTGTTTACAAGAGTATGGCTTCATCGGCTATTGATTAAGAGTGTTTACACATGAGTAACTGCTGCCGTCATCATATTAGAACGCAATTATGCAATTGCTTTTGTACGTTGAGCAGAACCAAAAAGCCTCAAAGCTCATTTCAGGACCTGGTTTGTCCGTCTTCTGCATAATTCATTTATAATATCTACTTATGTGTGTGTATTTACATATATGCATTGTCTGTATATTTGTATATTTGTGTATAGATATGAATTTAATGCGCATTGACAAATGCCCTTGCCACGCCCACACACTTTTGAATCGACGCATTGTGCTGGCATTTACAATTTATTACGCATACGACCTGTTGTGTTGTCTGTGTCTGCACATTTCATTCGAGTTTCATTTATGCATTAAATGATAATTTAGTTGCCACGAACATGGCACTAGATGGCGCCACCGGTAAGCCGATTAATGTGCCAGCCTAAAAGCAGGCAACACTTTTCTACACCACAAACATTGCAGACAATGCAGATCCCCCTCGTGCACACCCACACGTCTACGTCTACGTCTACGTTCATGCCCACCCGTCTGCTAAGTGCAAAGCTCCAAAAACTAAACTTGCGCAAAGGCAACGCAGTCGAAGTCAGGAACTTCGGCCTCGACTCGCTTTGATAGTGCCAGTATCAGCGCATAAATGTTAAGTTGTCCTTTTGCAGGCCAGGCTGCCTGCCACCGCACTGTGGCTCAAATAATCACATTTCTCTTGTATAAACTCTTATTTGCATGTGCAAAAAAAAAGGGTTTAGCTTGGTAACAATTCGTTATTGGAATCTTTAAATTCACAAATGGTAAATGGGCACCGCTGATGTTAAGACCCAACTAAACGTACGAAACGTGGGAGACGTTCTAAGCTAACAGGCTGCTGACTACGTATCCCTCTAAAGAAACCATCCAAATATTTTAGCCAGTAGTCTACTGGTTAATGATAGAATAGGTGGCAGGAGGCAGAGGCGCCTAAAAGGACATCACCTAATTGATTTAGCTAGCAGAATTAATTAATTAATTTACTATTTCATTTCTAAAATTTATAATTTGTAGTCCTAAGTCTTGTTGTAAATTTTATAAGTATTTTAATTTAAGTTGTTTGTTACTTAAAACAATAGATAAAACAAAAAAACAAATTTTTAACCGAATATAATGAGTATATTCATGTTTTTTTTATTTTTGAATCAAATAATTTTTTTAACTTATTAAACATTTTTAAAATAGTATTGTTTCGGGAATTTTAACAATATTTTACAAATTAATTACTTCATATTTCGAATTGCAATTACGCCCCCTATCGCTTTTAGAAACCTCCTGTAAGAAACCATTTTCAAATCTTTGAACTACTACAGATATGCACACCAAATTTACACATTATTGGTATGGCACCATTGTTGGTATCCTCATAGATTATAATTCGGATATGACAACTATAGACTATAGCTCCCATAGCACAAATCGTTGGAAATGTGAAATTTGTATGAAGACATGAACTTTCACGAGTGCTATCTCGACCAAACTTACAAATTATGCGTATATTATGGCTTCAAGTATCCTCAATAAGTTTGGCTCAGATCGGACAACTATAACCAATAGGTCGTAAAGTTCGTAGATTAATTATTTGTAGGGAGTTGCTTATGACTCTATATATATTCCTCTTTACCAATTATTTGATGAAATTGATAAGAAAATTTCACTGCTTAGTCTCTGTTTCTGAGTCACAATTTATTTCATGCAAAATGCGTTTCGATTCCACAGTGCAGTGCCACAGTGTCCTGACCCCTCTAAGCGCCTTGCCGGCGGCACAAAAGACGCTTTTGCAAAAACTTGCAGGTTGCAAACGCCCTGCCGCGCGTTGCGCTTCAACTCATTCGTCGCCTTTGTGCAACTTGACAAACTAAAAATGAAAAAAGTTTCCTATGCCATCGTGTTGCAAGCGGCGCCTTTTTCAATATCCTTTGCCAGTTTTTACCGCAGAGCAAACGGAGTAGGAAGCCAAAACCGATGACGATGGCGATGGCGATGGCTCGACATATTGATTTTGCCCTCTGTATCTGTTTGTGTGTGTTTGTGTGTATTCCTTAGTAGGACAATAAAATTTAATGTAGCCCTGGCAATGCCCATGCCGATAGCTCTACGCGTATTCCGTTCTCTCTGCCAGTCAAATCAAGGTGAGTCTGCGATTCAATGGCGCCCTCTCAGAAGATTAAGCTGTTGGGGCCAAAGTGATAGAGGAAGCAGCTACAAGTGCAAGAAGAAGAAGACGTAGAAAAAGATGAAGAAAACGCACAACTGAAGCTGGCAAATAGCTATAAAGAAAACCGTTAGCCAAAGCTGACAACAGACAGTGCAATGAGTTTCAAGTTGAGCCAAGTAAATGGAGGTCAAATTGAATGCAAATTTATAAGCTTCAAATTTAAGCCAAGGCATTTTAAGTTTAACTTTAAATTGAACTGATTGTTGTAATTAAGAGAGAAGTCTCCACGAAATATGCTGACTGGAAAGCAGCGAAAACATACAGAAATCAAAAGAGTTCGTCATGAAGTGTTGTCACGAACATTGGAAAATTTTGAAAAATATTTTGTTTGCTAGGACGTTGTAAGTCTCAATAGAAGAGGTCAAAAAATGTCACAAGAACATATAATCTTTACCTTTTAGAACACAATACCTACACAATAATAACAAATTTTGTGAAACATGTGCTTAAAATAAATATTAAGTTAAAATATACTCGCTAATGAACTATATTTTGACACGGATTCCACACATCAGCGTAGGTTGAAGAAATATTTCCTGGATCAACCACCAGACCGCACACTTCACACATAAACTTGTATACAACAGGCACAGAAATCTGAAATAGGTTTTAAAGTTCTATGGAATGAAACGCTGATTAAAACTATATTGTCTTTTAAAAAAAAAAAAAAAAAAAAATAATAATAATAATAATAATAATAATAATAATAATAATAATAATAATAATAATAATAATAATAATAATAATAATAATAATAATAATAATAATAACAATAATAATTATAATAATAATAATAATAATAATAATAATAATAATAATAATAATAATAATAATAATAATAATAATAATAATAATAATAATAATAATAATAATAATAATAATAATAATATTAATATTAATATTAATATTAATATTAATATTAATATTAATATTAATAATAACAATAATTATAATTATTATATTAATATATTAAAATATGTTGGCATTTAAAAAAAAGAAAAAAATGTCTAAAAAAAAATATTTTGATATTGACTGTTACTTTTAAAATAAAACAAATTTTTTAAATTAAAAAAAGAAATTCACATGGAAATAAATTGAAATATAATTTGCGTCTTAAAACAATAAAATGTGGAGAAATATAAGCGGCAAAAAAAAATTAAATTAAATAAATTAAAAAAAAAAAAACACAGAAGAAAAACTAAATTTAAATAAGGAATGATATCAAATATATTGTTAAATGAAAACTTAATTGTAAAATGTAATGATATCATTTTTATAATTAAATTTAAGTATAAGTTTAGTTGTAAATATTATTAAATTTTGCCATAAACTTTTTACAAAACACTAAAAAACTTTGATTTATTTACTTGTTTGATGCCTTATTTGATGAACTTTAAACACAGAACTCCAACATTATTTGTTCAGAAACTATATTTGTTAAAGTTTAAAGTTTTATAGAACTTTTTGAGTAAAACAATTTAAGTATTTCATGAAAAGTCAATACTATATAATTTTGAACGGGGTTAGCTGACTTTTTGACCTCTGTTTTTGTTTTTGCGTTTTTTTGTTTTTTGTGTGTTTTCTTTTTGGGGTCATGCTGTGGGCAATCGCATGAAACCAGTTCTCGAAGATGGCAACGCTTTATTGGTCCGTCGCGACGCTGATCTGTGGAAGCAAACATTAATTTTGGGGCCCATGACAGGCCCAAAAAGACTCTTCAAGCCGAGAGCGGGTTCAATTCCCCCAGCAGCTGTTGTTTATGCTGTTGTTGTTGTTGTTGCTGTTGTTCCCGACTGTTGTTGTTGTTTTTGGCGTCTCGCCATTTATGCGTAATTTGCCAATTTACACAAATTCTTTTGGCCTTATTGAATAAGCGGGCCAAAAACGCAAACCTTTTGCGTGCGTTTTGGGCCAGTCTTCGTTTTGGTCTTTCGTTAAATTTTTTATACATTTATTTATTTATTTTACTTTTTCTTCGTCTTCCTCTGCTTCTTGTTTTTGGGGCGTCAAGCGTTGCGTTAACGTTTACATTGACGTTTACGTATACGTGTTAGTTTACGTTTAGGTTTACGGCGACGGTGATGGCGTTGGTAACGGTAGAGGCAACGGTTACGGGTTGATGGGCGTGGCAGACATCCTTGAACTTGCCACGGTCAGGATATCATGTTCGCATATTTTGTCTGCGCTTTATTTTTATAAATTGTCGGGCAAGTCGTTGACTTAGTTGCCCAGTCACAGTCCCAATTCCATTGCCACTTCCATCGAGAAAAAGTCCCTTCATCTCTGCTCGAATTCCCACGAAAGACACCGATGCAGACACCGATACCGATACGGACACAGCTCGAGTTATCAATTGCTTTCAGACACCGTCAAAGGATTTAGCGGCTGCCTTTTTTGTTAAACGTCCTGCGCGAATCCTTCGAGTTTTAAATTCCCCTTTTTGCTTTGTCAGCCCGAATCGACAAATCAGGCACAAGAAATTCAATAGATTTAAGGTGGGCGTTTAAAGTACTTTGAAATTCGATACCTTTGCTTCTTACTTTTACTAAAAATACTTTTAAATTGATTCAAATTGTTTCCTGGAATTAATTGAATAATGTAAAGTATTTTAAGTTTGTAGCTAAATAAATACTTGAAATACAGCCGAGTTGTAGGAGAATTTTAATGAGCTATAAAATGAACCGTTGTATTAAATACATGTACTGAAATAAAGTAAATTTTCTCAAGATTCTAGAGTGGTTTGGTCTGATTTTTACATAAAGTAGATATAAAGCATGAAGTATTCTAAGTATTTAAAGTATTTTTAGTAGTATATACTCTAATATTAAGTACTCCTATTAATAATAGCTAACAAATTATTAGTCTTTTAATTGTCTATTAATTAAGTATCCTTAATAAGCACTGAGACTATAATTATCGATATAAAATAAAAACACTTTGTAAATAGAGCGAACAAATTTCTTTCGATAGTTCAGTTATTGATCAGAACGCCAATAAACTATAGTTTTAGACGAACGCATTTATTCATTAAATAGATATACAGTGAAAGTTCTACTCGCGGACAGCTCCCTCCGGTGAACAGCTTCCTTAGCCGGACGAATTTTATAGTTTTTCAGCATGATTTTTATACAAAATCCCTTCTCTTTGCCGGACATCTCCTAGGCCGGACAAAAATACTTGAACCGTGGCTGTCCGGCCAAGGGAGCTTTCACTGTATCGGAAATCTGAGTTTTAGTAGCATTTTAGAAACATTGAGATGCAAGTGTTTTGCATTAACCCAAAATTTCCAAAGTTTAACTAAATGTGCAGCTTAGAACAATTGTTTAAATAATAAATTAAAAGTATTATTATTTAAATTTCTTTAAACACAACTTAAGTGGTTCAGCCGTTTTTGAGAATTAGTGGCCCCCGACTATGACTTAATTTTCAGAAAAGGGCGTTTAAAATTTCGCAGTCCCATAAGAACACATTGCAGAACGTTTGGTAATTGGTAAAAATTTAAAGAAAATAAAATACATTGGTTATAATAAATAAGGAAACTTTTTAAGTCAACAAAACTAAAATTGATTTTTTAAAAATGGCTAACTCGATGAAACCCTTTAACAAAACTTATATATGTTAGGTTAATTTTCAACAATTTATAAATATTTTAAAATATTTGTTTTTTTAGCGGTACTAAAATAATTAATTCATTTATTAAACGTATTGATTTGTATACAAAAAAAAATATTTAATTAAATTGCCAGTTTAAATAAATTTATTTAATAGGAATGAAACGTAGAAAAAAAAAACTTAAAAATAAAAAAATTGTTTAAACAACTTATTAGTTTTCTTAAAAATTTTAGCTCACTTTTTAACACAAATAAAAAAAAACACAAAAAAAAAAGCAATAAATAAATAATTTAATATCTAAATAAATTTTGATTCAAGTTTTGAAGCTGCGACTGTTTCTGCTTCGTGGCCAGCGCGATCTGTTGATCAACGTTAACATCATCGGCTGGTGAGGAGATTTCAGTTCGCTGTTGCTGCCGCTGCCGCTGTCGCTGCTTCTGCTGACGCCTCTGCTGCAGCTGGCGCTGCTGTCGCTTGTTCACATGTCGATGTCGCGTCTTCTTCTTTCTCTTCTTCTGACCATTTTTGGGGCCATTTCTGTTTCCAGCAGGAATTCTGGCACTGGAATTGGGACGCCTTCGACGTCGATTCTTGGTGATACGCTGAGCAGGAGAACCCTCACTGGCACCACTGTCAACACCTGCCTCACCTGTGGTCACTGTGGGCAGTGGCAGATCCTCCAGTACATCCGATCGACCCCGCGGACGCCAACGTAAACCGGAACGTGTGTTGTTGGTGGTTGTCGTTGTGGTTGTTGTTGTGGTTGTGGGCGTGTAGAAGCTCGTGAAGGCGGGACTCGGCGGTGATATGACAATCACATTGTCACGCGGTGGTTCCTGCGGAAAAAGTCCACGCCACATCATGAACTTCTTGAACAAATCCCTGCCGCTGCCCACATCTTCCTGGGCACTGCGTCCCACCGCGGAGGGCAGTCGGTAACCTAAACAGGTGCACAAACAATTGTTAGTAGTCCGTGTGTGTATGTCATTCCGTGAGCCCACCTGTTGACCGCTTTGCCCCACTGCTTGTGGCATGCAACAACACTAGGCTGAGCCATAGAAAATGCCAAAGAAATGTTTTTGGCATCATCGTTTTAGCCGAGTTAATTCTCTGCGAATAGTGAACATTGAACATTGGCTTTTATAGCCAAGACATTGCAATTAAAAAGTTTCACCCCAAAAATCAAAATTGCGTTGTTGCGTGCAGGGAAATTTATTCAATTTGGTGCCTCGACATGCTATCATTATAACAAGCGTTGCTACACTCATCGGAATAAATCAATTCTTAGTTTTAAGAAAAAACAAGAATTAATAAGTACAGTCGGGCTAACCCGACCGCAAGATACCCTGTGAGAAGTCCGGTCTTGCCTGGAGATTACTTCACTTTGCTAAAACAATAAGAAATCCAATTGATTCTAGTAAAAGCAAATCGAAAGATACAGCTAAAGAGCTGAACAAAGTCACTTATCGATTATTTAGTATCGTAGCTTGAGCTCATTATAAACTTATCGGTATAGAACCACTTAAATTAACTAAAAAACTGGTATCGATAGAAGAAGAAGAATCACGCTCTGCTCGCTTGCACTTCCTCACACCATTTGTTCATACAAATGACCTATTTTCGGCCTATGGGAGCTATAGGATATAGTGGTCCGATCCGAACCAAATTTGGCATGGATAATAATAATAGTACTTCACACACAATATGTGAACTTGGTCTCGATAGCTTTATTAGTTTTCAAGTAATCGCGTTTTCAAAAGGTTTTTAACAATTTGTGTGGGCGGTAGGGGGCGTGGCAAATAATTAAATTGAGCATTATCTACCTGCACATTAAAGTAGTCCATGTACCACATTTGGTGTTTCTAGCTTTTACCATCTCGGATATCTCGGCGTTCATACGGACGGACAGACGGTCAAAACTTGTTCGCACAAACCCAATATACCCTCAGAGGGTATAAACGTTATGATGAATATTAAAAAGAAGTTTTAGTTATGATTTTGTTTTAAATAAAATTGTTTTTTATTTTTATAACAAATTTATAAACATTTCTAAATTATATTTATATGTACATATAACAATATTAATTCCATGTAAATGAGTGTGGCATAGAAATGATTTGGCTGAAAGATTGGAATCACTAGCTTATCTAGTTGCTTTTAAGAAAGTAATTTTTAATGTATGCTAGAAATTTTTCAACATTTTTAGGGACATTTCATTGAGCTCTAGGAAAAATGGAAAGAAAAGTCCCTAGTCTCAACACTTGATTTCTTTAATGAAGTATCTTCATTATAGAGTACTACTTACTGATGAGTTAAAATAGCTGTGCTATTTTTTTTAACAGTGTATTTCTATTCTATGGAGCTGCTACTATGACTGCGGGCCATGTAAATCATGTGTGAGTGAATGAGTGTATCTATGAGCTGACTAATACACACATACAGTCACACACACACACACAGTGAGACAGAAGAGCAAGTGAAAGTTGTAGGCACAGTAAATCAAATCTAATAAACTCGACAATAAACATGTGCACATAAATCTCGGCAAGCGGCACGAACGAAAAACTGGCAAATCAAGTTGCAGGCCAAACAACTACACACACACACACACACACACACACATGTACACACACGCACATCCATAGTGAGCGAGAGATACATGTATCTGTGAGATACAATACTTATGGCTGGCTAAAGCAACAGCTCGAGCGTGTTGTATAAATAAATAAACGAATTTATGTTTTCAGAGTCCAGGCTCAGTCTCAGTTTCAGTTTCAGTATTCTATCTTTGAGGTTGCATACATACATATATGTATGTATAAGTATATTTTTTTATGCTCATATTTATATTACATGACCATATCCTGGGCATATCCTTGCCACACATCCATATGTGGCTAAGATAGTGTCAGTGCGTGAGCCGCAATGGCAAATAACTTTAACATAATTCACTTAAATCTTTTTGGTTTAATCTTGAAAAGTGTTTCACACACACAGTCACACACACACACTAAGCGCTTCACTCCCTTCAACTGTCGGACGGAGACAGCAATACTTCAAGTGTGTGAGAGAGACGGGAGATGGGAGTCAAGTACAATGTACAACAAATATTCCAAAAGTACTTACTTACGCACATGCACTGTTCTCCAAATGTATCTGTATCTGTAACTGTATCGCCATTTGTATCTGTTGGCTCTGCCTGCATTAACTTTTTGGAGCTCAAGTCAAAATGTTTTCTTGTAATTTCCCAAAGTGTTGTGTCAATAGTCTCTAATACTTCATATTGCCCAAGATCTTTCGCCCATGCCACTCCCCCAATCCCGCCCCTTTTCTCAAGCAGTTTACTTCAAATGTATGCGAAATTATAGAAGACTTCACATAAAGGTTTACTTAATATGCGAAACCCATTTAGTTGTATTTGATAAACGTTTGGCTAAAGGACTGCAAAACAAAGCCAAATTGAGGAAAATTCTATTTTTAACTTATTGTTTACGATTTAACTTTAAGTGGCCAAGGAAATTGGCTTAAAGCTTAATAAATAAAGGAGTAAGAAAGTCGTTTATTAGTTTAATTTTTCTTTTATTTAATATTAACTATTTATTTATTATGTTGTCATATTCTTTAGTTTAATATTTTATATTTTATTTTATTTTAAGTTTTTTATTAAATTTTTTTATTTTAGTTTATACATTAACTTAAATATTACTAAAGTAATATATAAAATTATCTTATAGCTTAATAAATAAAAGCGTAATAAAGACGTTTGTAGCTTTAAAGTTTAGTATGTATATTAATTAAATTTTTCTTTTTAATTTTTATTAATTATTTATTTGCCTTTTTATACATTTTACTAAAATAAAAGGAATTGAATAAAAGCATAAATAATCAAAATACTATATACAAAACTAAAGAATATAAAATATTTAGTTTTTACATTTTGATTTTTTTTTATATTTTTTTATTATTTATTTCTTTTATTTTAGTTTATATATTAACTTTGATATAATTAATATAATATATAGTAATTTGTGAACTAATGTTTGTAGTAATATTTTTAATTATTATTTGCTTTATGATATAACTTAATTTCATTTTTTGAGTTTAATTTTTCTATATTATTATTTTTTAAATCTATAATTTTTCACAATATTTGTTTGTTATATAACTTATTGAATATAATATAATTTAATGTATATAATAATTCAATATAATATAATTTATTTAATTTGTTTTATTTTAATTTATATTTGATAACTTTTTTCTTGGTTTTCAAAACATTTTTAAGATATTTGGTGGCTCTGTCTTTTGTGGCTTCACCCTCTACAACCCTTAGAGATATAAAAAACATGTTCATTATTTCATATATGTATGTATAGTAAAATGTAATTAAAGGACTCGAATTTACTACAAGCTCTGTTCATGTAGAAAACTTGCACAAAAATATACATATCTTAAAAAGGTCTATAATCTTTTTATTATGAACTTGAAATTGCCTTTGACAGTGAGTCATTTAATGGGAAACTAAATAAATATGCAGACAATTTGCTGTTGATTTAAGTCCCTGTGCATAAAACGAGAAGAGGTAGTCCATGTGGGTGGTAAATAAATTTGATACATAAATATATATATAAATACTTGAGTGAGAACTATCAAATTTGGTATATAAATCCGTCTAAGTTCTTCACACAACTCCAATTTAACTAACTTTATGTTTTTATATTTGTTGATAATATTTCATGTGTTTGCCTACAGGGTCATTTGAGGTTAGCTCACTCGACTGCACATTTTGCTATTAGTTGCCTTTGTCGTACACTAAAATCCAATTATAACATTTTGTATTAACTTAAAAGCTTCTTATATTTATTTAATTTGTTATTGTGGACTAGTTCGTGTTGTTGTACTTTTATTGTTTTTGTAATTTTCGACTTGGCAATTATAAATGCTGTTATTGTGGCTCTAGTTGACACACACACACGCACACACACACCCTCACACAGAGAGGCCTTTAACATGGGGACTTTGAGTGTTATTATCAATTAGACAGTCTTTAGATACTCTCTATCGTTGTCATGACAATCCTCAAGTCTCACTCTACACTCTACACTTTGTGTATTTTAATTGACATAATACAGCCACAATAAAATGACTTTACTAGCTGATTGATTGACTGACTGACTGACTGACTGACTAACTCTCTGGCCGACTAAATAGCTGTTTAATTTTAATATTTACATTCAACCCTTAAGCTTCTAATTGAATTGTTATGCAAGTAAATTAAAATTGGTCTAGTCTGGAGTCTGCATTGAAATCATACTCATCGATTAGACAGTCAGTTGATTTGTTTATAGGCGCAACGGGTCGTATGCATAATAATTGCTTCTATTGCTTCGCTTCAATTGCATTGCCCGAAAATCCCGCAAGACTGCACAACAGACATCTGCTACTAATAACTGAATAGTTACTCAATTATACACTGCCCGACAACCGATTAGCACACCCTATGCTCCCGAACTTAGGAGCTTAATATCAGGAAAACGAATAAAACATTAAGGATGAGTTTTTTTTTTTTATTAAAAGAATATTAAATTTCACACGAAAATAAATGGTAGATATGATATTAACTTTATTAATAACATTTCAAATTATTTTAAACAAACTTAACATACAAAATTCACTTTTATTTTTGCGACACTTGATTAGCACAGTCGCTTGAAAAAAATAAAATAACAAAACAAAATGGGTTCAAACTTCACTCAAATTATTTTTTAAAATTAATTTCAATATTTTAGATCTTATTTGTAAACAAATTAATAATGTGTTGAGCCTCCACGATTATGTATGACTTCGTACATCCGCTTAGGTAAGGAGTCATATAATTTTTTGATATAATTGAGTGAAATAGCCTCCCAGGACCTTTTTATTCCTTCAATGAGTTCTGCTTCAGTTGAATATTGCTTGCCGGACTCGTACACCTTTCGTGCCAGACATCCCCAAACATTTTCTATAATGTTTAGGTCGGGCGAGTATGGCGGCCAAGTTAGCAATTCTACATTTTGAGCCTCAATCCAGGTCTTTACAACCCTGGCTGTGTGGATAGGTGCGTTGTCCTGCTGGAACTTCCATTTCAAGGTTCCAAAAATATCCCTTATTGCCGGGAATGCCGTATTTAGTACACCTTTGTACGCAATGGCATTCATACGGCTGGTTAGAAACTGCAGTTCTATAGTGCCAAAGTACGTAATAGCTCCCCACACCATGACACCACCCGCACGGCTGTGCAATCGATCTAAAGTATGCTCTTCCTTTCTGAGATCATGAAAGTAGTAGGAATAGCCATCAGGACCCTCCAAATTGAACTTTTTCTCATCCGAAAAGACTGCACGCTCCAACTCCTTGGTCCAGGTCATATCCGATCGACTAAAATCGAGCCGTTGCATCTTTCGAAGTTGGTTTAGAGGTGGTTTTTTTTTTAATTTTAGACGCTTAATATGTTTAGCATTCGAAATAACTCTTTGCACAGTCCGAACGCATGCTTTAACACCAGTTTTTTCTTTAATTTTGGTGGCAGAGTCGTGAGAATTAGATGCGTGCCTTAATATGATTCGCTTATCAGCTGCTGTTATCACTGATGAGGGCCGACCTTTCATGTTTTTTCCATAAGTGTCCTCATTGTTTAAATATGAGGTAATAACTTTACGGCTGCGTTGAATATTTTTCGATATTTGAAGAATCGAGTGGCCGCACTCCCTGTAAGCCTTTATTTTGCCTTTTTCAGACTCATTCAACGGTTTTCCATTTCCCATTCTTACTTTATTTTATAGATAATTGATCCCAATAATTAATAAATAAACTTAAGCACCCAAACAAGACAGCTTACACGCAAAAATTTACACGAAAACAAAAATGTGCTAATCGGCTGTCGCGACAAAAATGCATGCTTTTTTGTCGCATTTCACAGAAAATAGCAAAGCAAACTAACGACACACTTCTAGAGCTTACAGTTATTCTTAAAATAAGTGAAAATGATGAAGAATATGAGAAAAAAAGAATGAGCATGAAACATTTTCAGAGTAGGGAGATATTTGCCTCTAAACAGAAAGCTAGCGAGTGTGCTAATCGGTTGTCGGGCAGTGTATGCCAAGCTGGTGTTATTAGTTTAATATTTGAGTTAAATGTGGTTAAATGCAACTGTTATTAAATTTTGTTAGTTATATTATACAGGGGAATCCGGTTATAACGACACTCAAGGGACCGACGATTTTACGTCGTTATACCCGGTAGACGCTTTAACCGAAACGAGCAAAGAAAGAAAAGCTTGTATGGGGACCAAACAAGTCATCGAATTTTCGTCGCAATGACCGGACGGACGCTTTAAGCGGAGTCGTTATAACCGGATTCCACTGTATTTGATTTACTTTTTCATTAGAAATATGGGTTAAAATGTTCCAAAAAATAATTCACTTTTTTTTTCATTAGCTAACTTTTCTACATGTTTTTTATTACATAATACAGGGTATTCCCTAGCTGTTCGTTCCCTCCTTCAACGTCTGTTATGATTTGCCAACTTATTTACAATTGAATTACAATTTAAGCGGTCGAAACTCACTCAAGCGCATGAAGTTGCCTGAAGAATAGTTCGTTTGGTTTTCAAACTTGCAAATTCCATTATTGTTTCTTCATCGACTTTGCACGTTGCATAATAATTTTGGCTACAAATTCTTGAGCTCAGCACTGCCAAAATCCATAAAGTGCATTTTTATGATCGCTGGAAATGAAATTGAAAAACTGCAGGTATTCAGAATGGAATTGTGCTCGTAAAAAATATTGAATTGAAAATTGCAAAATGGCAACTCTTCAACTAAACAAAAATTACACGTAACAAAAAATTTTTTTTTTAAGAACAAAATTTGCACAAAAAAATTAAATATTAAAATATCCATACATAAATTTTATACAAAAGATCGAAGAATTTAATTGCTGATATTTGAATTAAAGTGAAATAAAATAAAGTCATATTGATTTTGAAAACAAAATTATATTTTCCTTGGTATTAATATAAATAAATAAATTATTTTACCCTTGCAGAGGGTATATTGTTTTTGTTACGAAGTTTGAAGTAGGCGTTTTCGACACTATAAAGTATATAATATATACTATATATATATATATTCTTGATCAGCATCAACAACCGAGTCGATATAGCCATGTCCGTCTGTCCGTCTGTTTCTATGCGGACTAGTCTCTCAGTTTTAAAGCTATCTTAATGAAACTTGGTACAGATGTGTATTCTCTCTGCACGCAGATCATTTGTAAAATCGGACAGATCGGACCACTATATCATATAGCTCCCATAAAAACAATCGGTCGAAATGCATGCAAATGTATGAACATGTTCGGTGTCTATTGACCGATTTCAACCAAATTCACGATATATGCATTTTTAATCGTTCTCCGACAGTTGACCAAACTACTATATCATATAGCTCCCATAGGGACAATCACTTGAAAACCTTAGTATGCAACGAAATTCATGGAGAATCAAATCGTGTCCCATCTGTTGACCAAATTTCATCCAAATCGGACTTCTATACCATATTGCTACCATAGAAATAATTGGTGATTGAAACCAAATTAACGCAATATTCATGACTGAAAGGGTATTTAATCTTCGGCGAGCCGAAAATAACCTTTTTTCTTGTTTATATTAATTTAGTTTTTAAAGACTTTCTGTTAAGTGTTTTTGAGTTGTTACTATTCTTTGTTATATATTTTTCAAATTTTTTAAATTTTAAAATAAATTGCTTCCTTTTGAAGCGTTTTCTATTGAAAGCTGAAAAAACTCTGCATTTCTGGCCATTTTCAACTGCAGTGTGCTAAACTGTTATCTCAATTTCTGGCCATGTCTTGAACATTTCTTCGATGCTTTGGCTAATGAGTTCCATTTATTTGCAGCTCTTATCTTTTTCGCGTTTTCAGTTTCATGATAACTCCAATTTGCAGTCATTAATCCTATGGGCTTTTTGGCCAACTTGTGCGACAATCTAAGCCAGCTGATTGGCCACGTTGCAGACTTGATGCTAATTACGCTAGTTCCCTAAAAGGAATGAAAGAAATGCAAAGGTGAAACGCTTCTACCGCGTTCATACCTTCACACTTATTAAAGTTGGAATATATTATATATACAGACTGGAGAATCCTTGGTCTTGTCATTCACACCTACCACGTCACTTTGGACGAAGTCCATCCCGTTTTCTTGCGCTGGCAGCCGTCACATTTTTGTAACATCTGCTTGTTAGTTTGGCCTAAATCGCTTGTTATTTGTGTTTTCTTTTGCTGCGTTTTCATTTTGCCAAGATAAATAAATGTATTGCTGCATTACCAAATAGGCAGAGAGTGGGAGGAAAGAACAGAGTGACAGAAAGCAAGAAAACTGCAGAGTGGGAAGCCTACTTTTTGTAGTTTCTTTCAAGTCCAGCCGACAATTTTGTTATGCCATTTTCATGCAAGTGCAAACGGATTGAAATTTAGTTTTTTTCAGAGTTTTTTTTTGGCAGAGAAGGTGTGTGGTTAGTTTTACTTGATCTACCGCCCTTGCTTTTCCTTTCGCTTTGCTGCTGTCTGTTTGTCTTGGCCCAATGTGTCAAAGTCAACTTAGTCGAAAGTTTGCTTTTTATTATTTCGTTGCCTTCATCGTCGACATCGTTGGTAGTTTTTGAACTTGCCACTTGAAGCTACAACATCTTCTTCTTACACTGCTTCTTTTCCTCAAGCTCAATGTGATAGACAGGGGCAGAGCGAGTAGTTTAAAAAGGGGCAAAGCGTTAGCAAAAATATATAGTATACTTTCCGGCGTCGGGCAAAATATCTATGAAAACAGTGCTCACTGAAAATTGGGCAACGACTGCAACAAAAACAAGCAAAAAAAACCTAAGATGTTAAAAAGAATGAACTTAAAGTCGGAACAAAGTAAATGAGCGACCAGCAGTTATCCTAGCTATTTTTTAAGACATAAAAAGATATAAATTTTAAGTTGACAATTTTTTATTTATTGGAAAAAGTTGTAAGTAAGTTCAACTGAAATAATTTTCATTTAAAAAAAATAATTTAAATATTAAAATATTTATTTTTAAAAGCAGCATTACTTTTGATTACAATTTTATGCCTTCAACTTAAGTTTAAACGAACTTAATGAACTTCATATACCCTGTAGTTTATAGCTGGCTTATGAGATTGCATCATAACCGTGTTTCTCAGAGAGGCAAAAAAGCAAAATTCATAGTGCGATTTTACCAGCGTTGTCGACGGCACTTACAGACCGCTGCCCGCGACCATGCCCCCCTGCCTGCCCCTCCTAACGCCCTTAGCCCTTCCTTCCCCGCCTTCGCAACGGTTTTCCAACTGCATTACACTTCTTTTCACTTGCCAAACACTTTTTTGTCGCAATAAAAATTTAAGTCGATTTTATGGGCACAAGAACAGAAATATGAAAAGCAAGTCGAGAGCCCGTCTAAAGTTTCGAGGTACTGCTTTGAGTTCCATATTTTCTTTTGAGTTTTGAGCTGGAGTCATGAGTCTTGGAGTCTTGGAGTCTTGAGTCGCAGTGTCTCAACTCGGCAAATGCAAACTGAAGGCAAAAAGAATTACAATTCACTGACAAAAAGTTTTCATTTCTCTGGCGATTTTGTTGTCTCAACTTGGCATTCATATGCGTAGAGGGGCGGGTTAAGGGGGTGGCGCGGCTGAAGCGGGGTCGTCAAAAAATTGGAAGGTTTATTTAAATTTCAACTTGTTTCGAAAACGTTTAAAAAGTTTTCCGCTACTAACTGACTGCTGATAACACAAAGTATCGCCCAAAAGCTCATACCGAATCTACATTGCTTCCATGAGCCCCCCCCATGACCCCATCCCCCAAAAATTCCACACCCCCTTCCTGTTGCCAAAAAAACGCTTCCGGCCAAGTTGAAAGAACTGGCAAAAGTTGACTCGTCTTGGCCTCAGCGTCGCGTCTGTTGGAGCAACAACAAAGAGGCAAAGCGCTAAGTGTATGACTATGACATACCCATTGCATACTTTGAGGCGCTTGCATATTAGAGAACATTTTGAGTTGCTGTAACTTTTGATAAACTAAGTGCACTTACTTCTAAAAGTAGTTGGACAGCTTAAGAAAGCCAAAAATGCATAAATATTTACAACTCTTATTCAATATACCCCACCATTCCAAGACTAATGAGTATTTGAAAGGAAGACTTGGGTTGGGGGCGTGACAAAATTAGCACAAAATATTTTATACATTTTATTTTTATTTTATTTGATTTCAGCCTGAGCCTTTGCAGTTTCCCGCCAACTCTTGTCGTCCTACTCCGCTAGGTTCGTTAAGGGCATGTCAAAAGCCTCTCCCTGTCCCTCTCCCTCCTTCGCCACTTCACCCCATCTTCCTTCGTTGCTTCCTTCGTCTCGTGGACTAAAATAAGATTTTTCCTCTGCTCAAAATAGACACGATATGTCAGACGCCGGCTGACACATGCGGTGGCAAGTCAAGTCAATCAGAGACAAAGCCCGGCTCCGTGTTGTGGCAAAGGTGATGGGCGGGCGTTCTGGGCGGTAGCAGGGAGGGGGGCGTGGAATGTTGGAGTGAAAAGGGGCGCAAAAGTTTTTGGGGTTGGAAATTTCTCTCTTTGGAAATTGTGAAAGAACGAAATTCTATACGATATTGATTCGTGAATTTTTAAACAAGTTCCTGTCAATTTTTGTACAACTTTTTTTATTTGATTGAGCGGGAAACTGACTGAGCTAAATACCCTGTAATGTGTCCAATGTGGAGATTTTTGCTCTGCTTTATTTTGGTATGAAAAGAGTACTTAAATTTACATTATTTATGCTCTTCTTGCCAGTTAGATTTCAAGTCAAATTATTGCTTTCGACAGCACTGAAAAAAAACTATTAAAAATTTTAGAAATAGTCAAAAAATGGTTCTTCAATTTAGTATAAAACAAACATAAGTTTCAAGACTTACAGTTTCAAGACTTACAAAAAGATGTCTAAGAAAAGCACAATATATTAGGAGGTCATCTGGCAGAGCTGAGTGATGTGGGTGGCTGGGTGGTGGGGTTGTTATACTACTCCATATTTATGGGGAGGTCAGTCATTACCCTGACCATGTGCCGCTCATTAGCAGCCACTTTGGGCTTGACACATTCACAGACAGCACACAGATACAAACACAGTCACAGTGTGGAAAATGAAAATGAAGCTGAGCAGAGAAATGGAAATGGAAATGAAGACAAGAACGAGCACGTACACTGAGAGAAGAGGTAAGTCTGAAATACGAAAGCAAGCAAGATTTGACTCAACATTATATGTACTTAAATTAAGAAAGAAATATTTGAATAATTATTTTTACAGAATTTTAATTTAAAGTCGATTGTATTTTAGCTTTAATTTATTGAAAAACTCCTAAAAATAAATGATATTATTTTTTATGATATTAAACTGAGATTTACTAAACGATCAAACGATTATATAAACAAAATTGTGCTTAAAAATATTTAAAAAAATAAACTTAACTATTCTTCTTATTAAAATTAAGTAATTAACTTATTTTTTAATGTTTCTTAAATATTTTACAACAAAATAAAATTGTTTCGCCGCTTCTTAAAATTTTCTAAAAAAATGTTGTGGTCCTAAAAATTTTTTTTTTGTTTTCTTCCATTTAATTTTTTTTATTTATAATTAAGTTTTAAGTTTTGTAATTAACTTTTTCTGATTTACACTCTATAATGTATGATTTTACAATTCCTTACTAATACTAACTTTTTTTCAGTGTACTCCAAGCTGCAGACAGGACTTAAGACGAGGCAGCGCTCGAAAAGGAAAATTAAGATGGAGATGATGATGGAGACGAGACGTGAATGAAGACAGGGACAAGGAAGGAGGACGAAGACGAAGACGCGGACGCGGACTGTCGTCGCCATCGTTCGGAGCAAGTGAGTTGCAACTAATTTCAGTTTAATTTGTGTCAGTTTTTGTCTTAGCGGCGCTTTTCTTTTCACACTTTTGCCGACATCTCGCGACGTCGTTACTTATTATCCTTTGGCTCCAACGTGCGACGTGTAAATGCTGCTAATGACGTCGCCGCCAGGATACAAAAGCCCCTCTGCTGAGCTGGGCGCTCCCCACGAGCGGTATTCGTTTTAGAGATGTGACAGACATCGATAAATCGATTGTGCATTAAGTAAAAAAAATCGATAGTCGATTTCGTTTTATTTTTACCCACAAATCGGTTTCTTTGTAGTCAATTTAACAAGGTTAAAAGAAATTTATTTAGGTTATTTCATCGAATAATATAAAAAGCATTTTATGGCATGCTCGATGTAAATTTTATTTTTTTAAGCTTAAACTTAGAAGTTTCTGTTCAAAAAAATTTATAAATTATAGAAAAACCAAATTGAATATTTGTAGAGACATTTAAAAATATTATATAACCCAACAGGTTTAAATTTTAATTTAACATATTGATTGATTAATTGATGACATAATAGCGAGCATTCCAAATTCCAAAAAATTATTTTTTGGTATGAAATAAATTACAATAAAATTGGTTTAAAGGCGTGTCGCAATTAAACAAAGTTTTATTTTTATTTTAGGGTTAGGTAAGAGGTATAGAGACTATATGGTATATTTGTTTATACTCCCTTTAAAAATATTCTATGCTTTTGCAAAGTTTTTGTAGTTAGTTAAGTTTCAATTAGGCAGCAATTCAATTTATAGATTTTTCCGAAAGAATTTAAAGTTGCTTACCTAAATATAATGTTACTGTTGACATTAAATGTATAAAATATTAAATAAAATTGAAACTAAACTTCAACATAAAATAAGTTCCTTAAAATTATAAAAAATATATTTTAATACATAAATTAATTATATTTTAATCAGCTCCAGGTATCACTGATATCAATGGAAACTCAATGAAAGGATTTAAGTCCGTTATTGTGTTTGCTGAATTCAGCGATTGATTTAAGCATTGGAATTTTTTTTGTCCAATTTTTAAACAGCTAGTAAAATACACATTTATAAACGATATCATGTAGCCAAAAAAAAAATTTGTATATTTCCATTTTCATGTGTTAATTCCGATATGTTTATTAATTTTGTCTGTTTAGTTGCTAGTTTCATCACTAGTTTTTTGGAATTAGCACAAAGTGCTCAATGCTCTGCAGCGAAGCCTCATCCGCAGGCTCATCTATCTCCCTCTTTTTCCCCTCTTTCACTTCCTGTCTCTTTTTGGCGAATGTCTAAATGTCCAAGTGTCTGTCTCTTTAATGACTTCCTTCTTTAATTTAGCAAATTTATTATTTTAATTTGCGCGCTTTTCGTTTTTGGCGGCAAATTCGCCAGGACGAAATTTTGTTGGTTTCGATTTCGATTTTCATAATTAGGGGCTCCACGTAGAAGTCAGTTTTTTGGGTTGCCAGGGGGCAAGGACAGGCTCTTAAACCGTAAGTCCGCAATTTAACCCGCATTCTCTACACCACCCTCCTGCCCTCCTGCCTGCATGCCTGCCTCGCTGCCACGCCTATCAGTCATGTTGGAGTGGCGAGTGGAAAGGGGCGAACATAAACCGCTGGCGTTCCATGATGTTAATGCGCTTATTTTCATGTTAATTACCAACAGACAAGGCGGCTTCATCAAGGCCCAAACATAGTTTGACTTCGAAGGACACTGTCTTTTAGTTATTGAGGTTTTGGCCCACCCGCAGTGCCAACCCCTCCACACGCCAATTCTTTGCCTTGCGGGCATCGTCGTAGACCTGAGCTCAGATTTTTGGCAGGCGATTTAAATAATTGACAGATTTTCGCGTTTTGCCAAACGCCGTCGGGTGTCTTTGTTTATGTTTCTTGCTGGCCGCCATCTTGTCTGTCTCTGGCACTCCCCCTCCCACTTAGACCACCCTCTGCCCCCCGCCCCATACTACTGCCCTTTCATCTCTCAGCATTATCGGCAGGAGGTCAATGAGGTCCTTGTTAGCAAAGCACAGCATCTTCATGTCCCTTCAGCCTCAGCTTCATTTTCATATTGTGTGTCGCTTTGTTCGCAGCGACATTAAACTGTTTTATCTTTATGCGATTATGTCTGCTCTCGCTCCACCTCGCTCTCTGACTCCTTCTTTCTCTCTCTCTCTCTTGCCCTCTGTGCTCGTTTAGTGCTCAGCAGTGCTGATCACAAAAAAGGCTAGATGAACCCCAAAAAGAACCCCTAAGTTGTAAGGCTTGAGTTCTAAACTTAAACTCGATTTGATAAGTACGTATGTGGAATGAATTTTTCAAATTACCCAACACTTAAATAAAAGCTTCCCTAAAACTTTAGACTAAAACTATATTTATATAAATTTCATTATAAAAATTTAGAAATATTTGTTGAACAAAACCCATACTTAAAATAAGTGTCTTTCAGTTAAAGGATTAAGCCTTGTTCTGAAATTTCTGGGGATTATTTTAAGCTCGAGTTTTGGGATAACTTTACTGTATAGATGACCAAAGCACCTTCATAATAAAAAGACCGAAAAACATTAAAAACTTGACTTAATTCTCAGCTCAAAACTCTTATTAAAAATCTATCTAGTTTATACTATACTATACTATACTATAGTACTATACTACTTTACATTAAATTTATTTTAAATACAGTGGAATACGGTTATAACGACACTCAAGGGACCGACGATTTTACGTCGTTATACCCGGTAGACGCTTTAACCGAAACGAGCAAAGAAAGAAAAGCTTGTATGGGGACCAAACAAGTAATCGAATTTTCGTCACAATGACCGGACGGACGCTTTAAGCGGAGTCGTTATAACCGGATTCCATCGTAATTTGAATTTTTTGATGTAGTTTTATTGTGCTATGTTATGGAAATATTATGGTTTATGAATCTTAAGCTAATTCATTAAGCGCTGAGTCTCGAAAGAGTTTTAAGAAATTAGCAAAATTAACACAACCAATAGTTAACTTGTGTTAGTATTAAATAAATAGAAATATATATGTCATATAACTAATAGAATTGAAGAAACTATTATGTGAATTTTCAATTAGAGAATACATGACTTATTAAGCAAAAATTTTTTTTAAAATTTAAATTTGTAGTTTGAACCAAAAAATTATTCATTTTACTTTAAATGAAATTTTATCAAAAAATTCTTAGACCAAAATTAATCGATTTAAGCATAGAACATATTTTTAAAAAATTTCTAGCTAATTAATTTTATCAAAACCCCCAAATCTGTCCTGAAAAAAGCTAATTTGGCTGCGCTGGTGCGTATGCCAACGAACTCTTTGCCCAAAGGATTTGTGTTTGACAAAGCCAAATGCTGTACTATGCGTCCAGGCACGTACAGCTTTCCCTCTCTCTCTCTCTCTTCATCTGCCAATCCAACTCTCTCTCTCTCTCTCTGTCGCTCCGCCATTCAATATTGGTTTATTGGCCAGTTGAGCTTTTCACAGCGATTTCAGTCGTTTAGCCCAAAAGCAGTTAAGGGTAACAGTTATTGATACACCTGCTGCACCAGCGACGCCATTCCCAACTTCACATTCACCTCCATTTCACACAGCGGTCAGTGACTTTTTCCATGCGTTTTTCAGTACCTAAAACTAGTTCAATTAATTGGCGTTTTGCGTGTGAATTTAGAGTTGGGAACACGTTGCAATCTTTGTTTGAAGCTCGCTAAACTGTGCAGAAATAATATTCACAAAATTGTCAAAGTTTTAGAGTAGTATTTCGAAGACAAATCTGTCGGCTGTAATAGGGGCATTCCATGTGCAGCATATGATTTGATTTAGATTTTGTTTGAATATTGTTTTATAAAAAGGGTATAGGAGTTGGGTTCTAATGATACATAATTTATTTGAGTAGATAGCGGGTTAAGCATACATCTAAGCCAACTATTTAAAATTAGTCACATTAGTTGCATGCCATATGCAGATTACGATTTGATTGAGAATTGGTTTGAACATTTGTAGTTTTTATCAGAAATAGTGTAAGACTATTTTTAATATACAGTGGAATCCGGTTATAACGACACTCAAGGGACCGACGATTTTACGTCGTTATACCCGGTAGACGCTGTAACCGAAACGAGCAAAGAAAAAAAAAAGCTTGTATGGGGACCAAACAAGTCATCGAATTTTCGTCGCAATGACCGGACTGACGCTTTAAGCGGAGTCGTTGTAACCGGATATCACTGTAATTTCTAATTTATTTATAATAGTAAAGAAAGGTTTTAAAGATTTTCGCCTACAGGGTTTTTGCTAGCCGAGAACTCGCAGTGCTGCCATTTACTTCTTAAAGTTCCTGTTCCTCTTCTTAATTATCTATAAAATTATTTTAACTACCCTTTACCCCTTTCGCCGTGTCTGTATACTCTGTACACTAGAGTAATGGGCTGGTTTGTGTTTTATGTGCAAATCAAGCTTGTGTTGCTGCCTTTGTCAGACTTTATCAAAGTTTCATTGCGACCTTTGTTGAATCACAACAAACGACAGTGTAGTGCAGTTACTTAGACATAGATGGCGCCACTGTCACTACTTGCTGGGGAATTTGCTTGTGCATTTGCAGGGCCAGCAAGTGGTGATGAGGAATGTGGGGTGGGGAAGGGAAAGGGTGAAATCGAGACTGGTGATATATATTAACAACAACAACTTGCGACTTCAGCTTGAGGTCGTCATTGCCACATTCGAGTGTTGCAGGTGCAACGTCTGTTGCAGTCAGCGATAAAAGTCGCGCATAGTCGAGCAACAAAAGCGATAACAACAACGGCAAATGACAGCAGCTAGACAAAGATGGCAACAACTGAGGTGAGCGAAAGAGATAGCGCGAACAGGGGCGACAACAATGAGCTGCAGCCTCGACGTGCAAAAACAATGAGGTGATAAACTTGCAGGCTCAACGCACAACAACAACAAAGGGGCCGAGCGATGAAGAGGAGGAGGGGGAGGACAACGACAACGTCAACGTGGCGCACATTTTGATGGTTCCTTGGAGAGAAGTCAGCACGAAGACAGAAGTGCAGCAGCAGTTTTCTGGCCAGAATTAGAGAGGAGCAGTTAGCGGCAAAGGGCGGGTTTTGGGGTGTGTATGTGTGTGTGTGTGTGTGAGTGTTGTGTGTGGGCATTCGTGTGCATGCAAACAACAAAGGAAAATCAGCAGGCGACTTGCACTTGTTGTTGCAGTCATTGTTGTACCCTAAAGTGTACTAGAACAGGGTATAATGGACTATGAGTAATAATAAAATTAAGGGGCCTACAAAAATGTTTTTAAATATTTTTTAAATATTATTTAAAATATTTTAATTACTTTATTTAAGCGTAGAAATATTTTTGAACTTTCTTTACGAATTCCACATTAATTATTTAATATATTTTAATTTTTTATTTTTTAGCGTAGAAATATAATATAATAAAATAAAGGGGGGGCTTACGCAAGTGTTCTTATACATTTTTTAAATATTATTTCAAATAATTTACCAATTCCACATTAATTATTTAATACATATATTTAAATTGTTTATTTTTTAAGAGTGGAATTATATTTTTTTACTTTCTTTACGATTTACACATTTTTTAGCATTTAAAATAAATTATTTTGATCTTCAAATTGGACACTAATGTAGCCAACATATAAGATTGTCCGAAAAACTGAAGAATATTAATTAATTATATATATTATGATATGTTTTAAGATATAATATCAAATCAAGTGGTTAATTTGTGATGTGGAAATTTATTAAAAAAATATCATATCATAAAAAGTCACAGCTTGAAATTTAAAATTTAATTTCAGGTATCAAGTGAATAAAAACTTACCACCTTTAAATATAGGGCATTTCATAGTCGTGCTTAGTCTTACTTGATATTGTTGCTGTGTTACAAGTTTTGAGGCTGCCCCCCGACGCAATGTATATGCATGCATTTATGTGTGTGTGTGTGTGTGTGTGTGTGTGTTGGTGTGTGTGTTTAAGTATTTCTTTTTTCTGCTCTTTAACGTGTTTCAAAAGAAGAAAGTTGGTTGACTTTTGAATGACTTTCTTGCGCTCTCGCTCGTTGTTGGGGCTCACTCTTCTGCTGCTGCTTCTTCCGCCATCTACTCCCCCTCCTCCTTCTCCTCCTCCTTCTTCTTCTTCGTTTTGTTGTTGTTGTATTTTGTATTTGTTTTATGTGTTAAGTGCGCTGGGCCCAAGCGCGCAAATTTCTCAGCTTCCTCTTGTTTGTTACTTGTAACTGACGCTGACATCGCAGCCCAAAATGCCATAACCCGCAACCCGCATATCACTTCAGCTCCGCCACTGGCTCCCTGACTCCCTACGCCCCCTACACACACACACCCACACACACACACCCCTTTTTTGGCGACTCCCTGGCGAATTTGTTGAACAAAAAGTCGAGTCAAGTAGAGTCGAGTCGAGTCGAAAATCTACTTACAATTAAAGTGACAAACTGAACCAAAAAAACAGTAAAAGAAATAATAAATAAAAGGACTGACAAGTCGAAACTTGCAGCTGCACGTTTGTTACACAAGTGTTCAAGCGGGAAAGCGGCAAAGTTATAATATTCTTGGATTGATGCAAGTGCACTGCAAAAAAATTATATAAAAATTCGGTGGTTACAACTGACTAAGCGGATGCCAGAAGAAGTATCGAAAACTGACTCTATAAAGACATATTTTAAGAAATATTTTTATATTTTAATTATTAAATCTCTGTTCCTAAAAAGAATTTAAATTTTATAATTTGAAGAACCCATCAATACGTAACAAAAAACATATATATTTTAAATTTGATCATTTTTATGTTTCGCACAGTTTGGCAAGTATTGAATTGGATCAAACTACGAAGCATTATGCAACACTGTCAACTCAAAAGAACCCCGAAAAGTGAGGAAATCTCAGAGTTAATTAGGACAATATAACCACTAACCATTGAACACTGAGAGGCGATCGGCTCAGAGGGGTGCTATGAAGTTCGGCTTTTTGCCGAAGCTCTCTGGGGGTCCTACTCATGGACAGCTAGCGTTTGCTTTCAAAAAATCTTGAGTTTGACGCATCTTTGTGTTCTCTAGTTAGTGATATAACTATAAAGCTAAAAGCGCAAAAACACAAATTATGACAATCAGACAACAAGTGGAAGAAAGAAATTAAAAAAAGAATAGTTTGAAGACTATCGAAGCGTAACGACCTAGATAGATTGGAAGAAAGAAAGGGAGAAAGAAAGAAAGAGAGAAATAAAGAAAGAGAGAAAGAAAGAAAGAGAGCAAGAGAAAAAGCGGAGAATAAAATTTATGTCTCTATTTAAATTAAAAATAAAATTATTATTATGTCAAATTTTGTGGCTATAAAATTATTATTTTATACTCGAAACTTTCGGTGTCAAAAATAGACGAAATTTCGAATTTAATTATGAGACCGTCTACTTAAAATACAGGGTATACAGCGAAAGCTCCCTTGGCCGGACAGCCACGGTTCCAACATCTTGGTCCGGCTAAGGAAGCTGTCCGCCTGAGGGAGCTGTCCGCAAGTAGAGCTTTCACTGCATTATGTTTATCTATAAGTTTAAATCTTTAGATTTAATGGTAAGATACACTTCTGTCAAGCACGCATTAATTATAAAGGACATCTATGCTTAAGCTTCTTAGATTTAGCTTGGAATTGGGAAATACTGAAGAAACTAAATTTTAGTGCTATAAATAAAACAAATACGAAATTTTGTTGAAACATTTGTGGAACATTTTCAGCTTTCGATGTAAATATCTGCCTTTATAGCTCAGCATATCTCAGAACACTTTTCTATACAGGGTATGGTCGTTTTCCCCATAGTGACTAATTTTGTCAGCTCCGCAGCATCCACTAAAAGTTCTTTTGTTTTACTTTATTTTATTTTGATAAATAATTTATTGAATTCGTTTAAAGATGTTCTGCGTTTTTTTTTAAATTAAAAAAAAATTACTAGCAATCCAAAATTGTGTGCTTCTTAGATCTCCTCATCCTCGCGTATGAGATTTTCCTGCTGCTGCGAGCGGCGACGCTGTTGTTGCTGCTGCTGACGTCTGCGCTGCTGCTGGCGACGACGCTGCTGCTGACGGCGACGTTGCTGCTGTTGCTGCTGCTGCCTGTTGGCGGGACGACGCTGTCCGCCACGCTGACCAGGACGGCGACGAATCACACGACGATTGCCGTTGCCGTTGCGAACACCATTGCGATTGCGGTTGCCATTGCGATTGCGATTGCGGTTGCCGTTGCGCACGTAGACGCGACGAACGCCATTGCGATTGCCCTGGACACGACGACGGTTCACCTGCGACTGTCCCGGACGGCGACGACGACGTCGCTGACCCTGCATGCCCTGCTGACGTGGCGTGTTGCTGCCACTAGCGTTGGCACTGCCGCTGCTGTTGTTATCCTCGTCCTGCTCCTGCAGCTCAGCTGCTGGCTGCTCAGTTGCAGCGCTCTGATCACCCTTAAAGGTGTGCACAGCACCCACCTGTATGTTGGTGACCTCATCGCAGGGCACATCGCTGTAGATGACCACGTTGCCGTAGTTGCAGACGATTTGCTGTTCCTGCTCCTGATCCTGCTGCTGCTGACCCTCCTCCACTTGATCGGCCTGACGTGGCTCAATGTGGCCAATACCACGCTTATCCTCAATCTCATAAATGTTACCCGATTTGGTTATAAATCCAGTCACCTGCATAGGCTTCGCTTCCTTCCCCTTGACGGCACTCTTGAGCATGGGGCTCTGTGCGGCGTTGGACTCCACAGCGACTGGAACCAGATGCTTTTGCTTCATGGGTGGCGCATTGATGATCATCAATGGTTTTGTGGGTTTGGCTTCCATTTTGGGTGCACTCGTTGGCTTCACGGTGGAGCTAGCCAAGGGTGCAACCGTTGGACGCACCTCATCTCGTGCTGCAATTTAGGTGGTGAGAGGAAAGGGTCGAAAAATATGATACACTTTGCTTGATGTGTGGGTTATGATCAAAAAAATTTACCGCTCACCAGTGAGAGGCCACCGGCGATAGCCAGGACCAGAAGCAGCTGCTGCGCTTGTATCAATAACATGGCTTGTTCTCTTGCGTGCGTCGACTGAGCCGGTTAACTGTCCGAGCTGCCACTTATATTAACTTGGCCGACACACATCACAGCCAAGAGTATAAATCATTAGCTCTAACGGTGCTTCTTTCCATATTTTTGCCTGCTTTTTTTCTAGGCGGTTTAGAGCCTGTATAGACAAGCACAGTAGAGGGTATACTGAGTAGGTTAAAATGGAGAAAAATAGGTTTGGGGAAGGAAAAGCTAAATTGGCTGTTGTTAGGTATATACTGACCCTAATCTAAGTTGAAAAGCATTATCATATAGCTCCGAAATCATCAGTGGGTCGAAGGTTAGGGACTTGGGTGAAAACTGAATTATTTAATAAAAATACCTTAACCAACCTAACACAGCATAATTACAGGAAGACTGTGTATATGTAACCCAAATTTGGTAGGAATCGCACAACTACATCATACAGCAATCACAGGTTATCCTTCTGAACACTTAACCCATCGGCGACTGGAAAAGATATATCTTATTGCTCCGAAAGCATCAGTGTATCGAAAGTTAATGACTTGTGTGAAAACAAGTTTATATATTGAAATACCTAAACTTACTTTGGTTTAGTATAATTATAGGTAGACAGTGTCCACGTGGTCCAAACTTGGTAAGAATCGCACAACTACATCATACAACAATCATAGGTTATCCTACTCAACACTTAACCTATCGGCAACTAAAAAACCGTTTTATAAATAATTACAATCCATACAGGGTCTCTTTCAGTCTACTCACTCCACTGTAGCCCTTTCTCATCTATAATTCTTCGTTCCTTCTTTCGTTGGCCAAATATCGTTTTGGCTACGAGTTCTTGAGGCTGCATAATTAACCAGAGTTCGGTGCGAGGCCTCAGAGTTCAAAGCATGTCGAACTTCGGGTCGACCCATTTACCGGCGTTTACCTCTTCCTGAGCCGCAAAAATCTTGGACCACCGCATATTTGGCCAAGAACACAAGCTCTTGGCTTTCTACTATGCACGTTCTTGTAAGTTCAATGCCTGAACTCTTGCCTCATTATCATTTTTGCTTAATAACAAATTTCTTCTAACGTTGTTTTTTTTTCTCTCTTTTTATTAATATTTTTTTTGTTTTGCATATGCAAATGAGTTATGTTTTTTTGGGCTTTGTTTTTGGCTTTTTGTTTTGTCTTTTAGGTCGATCGAGCAACCAACGACTCGCGACTCGCGACTCTTGACTCTTGGGGCCACAAAACGTGCTTGGACCGTGAAATGTTTGTGCGCAGATTCGGCACACAAACATTTTAATAAACGACGCAAAAACACTTTTACAGGGTAGTAGAAGAACTAATCATATGTTTAGGCCTCGATCGACAGCTTGTTTGGAGTAAACACTGTGCTTGAAAAAGTGTAATATAATTCAGTGCATTTCATGTTATAGCTACACTGTTAAAAATATATAAAACACTCTAAATTGTTTGCAAAAAAAATTTAAATAAAATATCTTATAGTCTCTAACACAGAATATTATTTTTTTTATAATTTTTCTAAACATTAAATGCTTAAATTAAATAAATAAAATAACTTATAATCTCCCTGAATAGAATATTATATTTTTTTTATAATTTTGTTAAGCATTAATTGGTTAAATTAAATAAATAAAATTATTTATAATCTCCAGAACAGAATTTTATTTTTTTTTATAATTTTTCTAATCATTATTTGGTTAAATTAAGTAAGAAAAAGTTTTTAAATATTTCAAAATAAATTAAGAAAATTCTATAAATATATAAAAAGTTTTTTAAAAAATTCTGTAAGTTCTAAATTAAATTTAATTAATAAATTTTTAATAAAATTAATTCTAATTAAAATACATGAACAGTTCTTTTTAATTTATTTCAGCATCATTAATTCATTCTTTAAGCTAACTATAAGACTGATCCACATTGCATAAAAATATACTACGATTAACCAGTTGTACAAACAAATATGATTTGCTATGTTAACATTTTGTTTTCAGCAAAATAAAAAATTATTTAACTGTTTAATAACTTATGAAAAGAAAGCCAAGAACTTAACATTTGAATTGTTAGCTCCTCTAAGTAAGTTGTCTAATTTTTAAAGTGTTTAATGATCTTCCTGTATTCGCTGAAGACTCAACTAACACTCGACACTCAAGTTAAGTGTTTTGCTGTTTAAAAATGGAAAATTAATAATAAACAAATACGCCGATAAACAATAGAGAACACGTAAGAATTCCCCAAAAAGCGTTCTGTTCACTGTGATTGGTTTGATTGTCTGTTCAACCGGTTTTGCTATTTCAATTGTTCAATTAAAAAAAAATTGTTTTCAATTTCAAAACAAATCATATACTTTTTGCAATTAGACATATCAATTTGTTTAACATGTTTAAAGATTTTTTTTATGTTTCTGACAAATTATTTTTATTTACGCTTACGTTTTTTGTTTTCATTCAAGTCTTTTTAATATATTTTTATAATAATAACTCGTGTGGAGTAAAGACGACACGAGTACAGCTCGGTGACGTTGGGCTAAAACCAGTTTAAGATACTTTACAGAGTTACAAATTGGCTGAATTTTGTGGTATTTAAATTCCGAGTTACAACGAAACTGAAAACATTTTTCTTAATTTTATTAAAATTATTTTTTTGTGGTTTACTTTATTTTTAAGTGTTTTATGGTGTATAGTCAAAATTATCTTTCATTGCACTTTTTAAAAAATTTATTTTCCAATCTTTAATCTACTTTTTAAGCGACTTTTGGGTTTGACCAAAACCAGTTGCTTTTAACATATGTAAATACAAATTTAGTATTGAAGCTTAAAATAGCTTTTGCGGGTTTGAATTTATTTATATTTGGTTTAGTTTTCTACGCTTTTCTATGTACTTTTTGGAATCTAAAAATAACTAAAATTAATTTGCATTTATAATATATTCAAGAGATTCTATTAAATAGTTTACAAATACCTATATTCTGTTTATTTTATAAACAATTATTGGACTTTTATTAAACACTTTATATTATTTATTACACATAATGTGGATGCTCAAGTTCTTAGTTAGTTTCCTTGGAAATATTGTTAGTAAATAATATAAGATAAAATAAAAAGCGTTCGTCTCAAAGCGAAGTTTATTTTCGCTCAGAAAAATTATTCGATCGTTCTATTTACAAAATAATAATAATAATAATAATAATAGTAATAATCATAATAATAATAATTATAATAATAATAATAATAATAATAATAATAATAATAATAATAATAATAATAATAATAATAATAATAATAATAATAATAATAATAATAATAATAATAATAATAATAATGATAATAATAATAATAAATATCGATACTTACAAAAGCATAGCATATCGATAATATATAATATACAATTATAAACTCATTAATTAGTTACTTACTATGAATATGAGTACTTACTAGTTATTATCACAATATATTAATATTTAATAAAATTTTTAAAGCTTATTTGTATTAAATAAAAAAGTTAGAGTTTACCAAATCATGATTTCATTTCCTTGTGACTGAACAAGTAATGATATGGAATTCTGCGAATTAAATAAATTCGCTTTTAAATTATTGACTTATTATACAAATAATTATTTATTGACCAGAGCTTTCTCTACCAAAATCGACTACAATTCCGTCTAAAATCGAAATATTTGCTTAACAAATTCCAACTGGAATCTAGTGCATATAAGTTTGTGCTTCTAATTAGACTGGTAACAGCCCGAGTCGACTCCAATTGTTGTCTATTATTTGACTTTTAGATTAACAACCATTTTGATGATATCATGAAAAATCTGGTTCACTTCGAATGCAGAAATTGTTTATTTTGTTTGAATAAAATTACAAAAAAAAAAAAAATTGTGAAAAAAAAAGAAAGGGAAAGTTTCAGATTAATGTCTTCGGTGGCCGTGGCTACGACGATCTTCTTGGCCATGTCGCATGTTGTATTGGCGCAATCCTTCGGCCAACTCCCTCAAATCCTGATTTCCCCTGCGCTCCTGCTGCTCCTTCTTCAACTTCTTGCACATCTTCTTCAATCGCTTGCGATCTTTCTTCGAAGATTTGCGCTCCGAGCTGCCGTCTTCTTCGGAGGATGAGGAATCATCGCGCTTCTTGCGACGGTGCAGTTGCTCGCATTTCTCCAGCAACATCTGCAGTTCAGCGTCCTTGGCGGATGCACCGCCGGGCATTGCGGTGGTAGTGGTGCTGGGCTTTGGTGTCGTGGTGGTAGTGGTTGTCGTAGTTGTTGTGGTTGTTGTAGCAGGTGTAGTGGTGGTAGTAGTTGCAGGTGTCGTTGTGGTGGTTGCAGGTGTAGTAGTGGTTGTTGTAGCAGGTGTAGTTGTTGTAGTTGTAGTAGCAGGTGTAGTGCTGGTGGTTGTAGTGCTGCTGGCGCTCTTCTCATCTTCCGGTCGTGGTGTAGTTGTTGTTGTCGTTGTAGTACTCGTTGTTGTTGTTGTACTTTCGGCGGCATTTTGAGGATATGCCTGGCTCAGCAGCGTAGAGCTGGCCAGGATGAGGCACAGTAGTAGTGTTCCCTTAAGCATTGTCACTGTGTTAATTTGCCTACGGCTGTTGAACCAACACTAAGCCCCGATAAATGCCATTGCACTTATTTATAGAGACTTAACCGGCCCCCGGACAACTATCAACTAACCAGTTTTCTATAGACTTTACGGGGATTTTTTTTTCGGCTCACTCGGCTCATACATACTTATGCGCTACGCAAGAATTGATGGCGTCCATGAGCTCGAGTGCCTCGATCGGGTAGCAAAATCACAGAAAATCGCAGGTTAAATTAAGATTCACTTTCAGCTTAATTTTTTCCAATCGGTTGTGTGGCAGGGCTTATAACCGTTTTTTTAATGAGATTAGTCCTGAAATCCTTTCAGGAAAAAATTAAAATACTCATAATAAAATAAATACTTCTAATAAAAAGTTTATGAAAGATTTTATAAAATTATCACATTTAGTTAAATTATATTGAGTAATTTAGAAAAATATCATGGTGGGAAAGGGATTCGATATTAATATTATTTATAGAAAGTTTACAAAATAAATCATGTGTTCAAACAACAAATGTAGATTTTTTTTTCTTAATTTTCAAGAGCTGAAGAGGCCTCTTTAAATTTTAAAAATATTACAAAGATATTTTTCTAAGTGTTGCCTAACTTGTATACCATTTATTAGAAATAAATGCAATTAATATTAATATTTTTATTAATTTGCAAACACTTTAGAAGCGTCATTGAATAATAAATATATTAGAAATGTATTTTTCTAAATGTATTTTTTAGAACTATATTTTTCTAAGTCGACAAAAATGTATACCATTTTTGAAAAATATTTTAAAATTAATAAAAATTTAATTTAAGCAGATTAACTCACTCAAAACTCGTAGAATTGTTTAAACTCATGAACTACAAAATAAAGTTTATTTTAAAATAAAATAATTAATTTTAAATTGAAAAGTAAAATCACATGTGGCTAGTAGAATTATGCTAAGTACTTTCAAAAATGATTTATTTGATAATTTCCATTTATGTTTTTTAAACTTCAAGTAAATTTTACAAAATTCTGTAAGTAAAACTGCTAAAAACCCGCTTGAGTATATATCAAAAAATGTGACTTACATCTGTAAACCCAGCTCACACTTACTCTAACACCCAACAATTTTCCAACTTGTTTTTAAACTTAATTTATTTCGATATTTTTCTTTGTTTTTTTTTTTTTGAAGAGTCGGAAATGCCACGTGTGTTTTGTAGCTGAGTTATTTGGTGTGGTTTAATGATTTGTTTATTCATGAATATATACGTTTTGAACTGGTACAAGTATGTTCGAGTATTCATCTATTTACATTCATATTTTAATACTATCATTCGCGTCATTCGAACTATTCGATTTGAGTTTGTGTATTTGTATTTGTATTTGTATTTGTGATTAACACTTTTCGACCATGCGCTAGACATTTTACTCAATTCGTCGTTGTTTCTGTTGTTGGCCTCCGGTAGCAAATGATTACTTGTTGAAAACTTTATGAGGACAACAGTTCATGCTTTTCCAATTTAGTTGCCAAATTTAGATGTACTAAGCGCTTTGCGTCTGTAAGACCCTGTAGTGTGAAATGAGTATAGTGGTCTGTACCTTGGGTGACTGAAGAACAGTGTGTTTCAGTGGTAAAAGGGGGCGTGGGTGACTTAAAAAGTTGTGGGTGTTTAAAAACTGTATGCAGCTACAACTCAGAGACTATAAGAGCTAGAGTCACCAAATTTGGCAGGTAGCTTTGTGATAATTGGGTTTGTTTTAAGCTTTGACCAAGAACCACACTTACTCCACCCAAAATCATTAAAATAAATTGTATATTTAATAGAGAACTACCACATATATTTGTATAAAACTCTTACAGTATTCATACAATAGTTTGTTATAAGTCTTTAGTATAATAAGTGTAGTTCGGACTACTATATTATATACACCCCATAGCTTCGGTCTTCAATATGCGTTTGGTTTGATGTGTATGATGTAGAGTTATCTTGGTAAAACTCTTGTAATGTGTATATATAATCATTCTATGCATCCCAACACAATCTATGCTGTGTCTAGGAAGCTGCATACCAAAATTGGAGCTCCGAAGTGCCATAAGTTACTTAGATATTCGCCTAAAACTAAATTTTGTTCGAGGTGTGTCTGGTTTTTTGCTTCTTGCGGGGGCGGTAAGAGGCGTGGCAACAATTTGAAATAAACTTAATCTGCTCGCGAAGATGACGGACTTTCATTCCAAATTTGGTGGCTCTAGCTTTTGTAGTTTAAAGGATCCAGGTGTTAATATGGGGAGACGGACAGACAGACGGACAGACAGACGGACAGACAGACGGACAGACAGACGGGCAGACAGACGGACAGACAGACGGACAGACAGACAGACAGACGGACAGACAGACGGACAGACAGACAGACGGGCAGACGGGCAGACAGACAGACAGACGGACAGACAGACGGACAGACAGACGGACAGACAGACGGACAGACAGACAGACGGACATGGCTATATCGATTCGTCTTTATATGCTGATCATGGGTATATATAATTTAAAGGGTCGGGCACTACCTTCTACCTGTTACGCACATTCTAATAGACCCCTTTACTCTTCTTTACAGTACGGGGTCTAATAACCCAAAGTTGCATATGCACATGTACAGGGTCTTACGCAGTCAATGCACGCCACTGCTGCACTTGCTACCTACATTTTTCGGCACTTTGTTTTTGTGTTTATTTTGAAGGCAACAGTTATTTTTATATAAATTCGATTATGGTGCAAAAGTGAAGCCAGTGTGCAGTAGCATTTTGATTTGTCATGCTGCAAATACCCTGTAGAAGCAAGGGAGACGGCTTGCCAGACTCAACAGTGTGGCAGTGCAAATGGAAATTGTGGTGGCAAAGGTATTTCTCGGCAGAGTTGCCATTTCATATTGTGGTTGACTAATTGTTTATCAATTACAGTTGTTAATTGTTTAATGCGCCTGAAAAGTGATGCGGCATTAATATAAATTGCAACATTTTCAGCATTTGGCAGGTATGCGAACTAAGGGCGGGGCAGGGAGCGAAGAGGGGCGGGGCAAGCTTACAAACACAACAAAACTGTGATGGGAAAAAAATCAATTGCATTTTCAGTTTGCCTATAAAACTTCAGACGATTACTTGCTGCTGTTGCGCTTTAATGCGGTGAGTGTGCGTGTGTGTGTGTGTGAGTGAGTGTGTGTGTGTACAAGTAATTGAGTAAAAAGAGTAAAGGCAAAACAAATAATTAAAAAAGTGCAGCAACAACGGCAAATAGGTGTAGAAAGGTGCACAGTAAAAAGCACATCAGTATGGCAGAATCCTGATCCGAGTAGAGCAAGAAAAATAGATGCAAAAAGGGATTGAGTGAGTGGGCGTGCCCTTAATCCACCCACCCACACACCCATACCCACTGCCAACCCAAAGACCCTTCAGCAAGTGCAACAATTTTAATGAAACAGAGAGAATATGTTAATTGCGTGTGAAACCGCTGCGTCGAGTTGCCACTCGCCGTGACTCGCTTTTATTTATTATTATAATTTTCTCCCACCCCCACTGGCACGCCCCCAGCGCCCCCACTTTTTCCCATTCGTTTCCTGCTTTTATTTATTTTCCTTTTGCATTTACACAGCACGAGTAATGCAGTTAAAGGTACACACATGTGATTAAATGCAAAACAACAAAAAATTGAGATCCAACGTTAGATGAGAGCAGCTTCCATAGCAAATCTCGGGGAGACGTAAATGTAATTCTTTGGTTTCCTGGGCTGAGACTGCTGGAATTATGCTAATTAAATAATTGAGTGGTAAGAACTTTACTCGGCACAAAAAAGGCGTAACTCATAAATTTCAGCAGCCAACAAACTGCAGTTAACTTCAATGTAATTAAATTAAATGAAATCTTTCAATCACACGTTACGTATACGCCACCAATGAAATTGTATTCCAATTTTGTAGCCAATATTCGAGTAATTGTGGATTTGCTTGGCAACTAAACACAGTTTTCAATTAGCACAAGATGCCAATATGTGTCTCAGTAAATAATATTGGATTTGGAGCAAACATTTTGTGCATTAAGTTAATTAGTCGCTTCGAAATGCTTGAAATTACTTCTATTGGACTTTGATAAACTTTAATTAGCATTAACTAATTATGCAACACTTTGCATACATTTTAAATATTTAAAGCCATTACATACCATAATAATTAATAATATAATAACGAAAACTTGAAATGTTTACTTTAAAATAATTAAGCCAATTTCATATCTATAAGTATTCAAGAAAAAGAGTTTGGAGTTTCGTTTAATACATAAGTAAAACAAGACATAAAGTAGTGTCGGGTTCAACCGAACGTAAGATACCCTGTGAGAAGTCCGCTCCTGTCCTGAGATTATAGAAATCTTCACTTTGCGTGGTAAATCAATCAGAAATCCAATTGATTATAGTAAACGCAACTCGAATGATGCAGCTGAACAGCTGATCAAACTCACTAGTCGATTATTTAGTATCGTAGCTTGAGCTCTTTATAAATTTATCGATATAGAATCACTCAAATGAACTTAAGAACTGTTATCGATAGATGAATCAAAACAAAACGCGACAGAGCAAGAAGAGGAAGAAGAAGCACGCTCTGTCTCGCTTGCACTTGCTCACACCATTTTCTCATACAAATGACTTATTTTCGGCCTATGGGAGCTATAGGATATAGTGGTCCGATCCGAACCAAATTTGGTATGTATAATTATAATAGTACTTTAGTCTCAATAGCTTTATTAGTTTTCAAGTTATTGCGATTTCAATGTGTTTTTTGCAATTTGTTGGGGCGGTAGGGGGCGTGCCAAAATTTTAACTCAAGCATGATCTACCTGCACATTAAAGTAGTCTATGTACCAAATTTGGTGTTTCTAGCTTTTACCAACTCGGATATCTCGGCGTTCATACGGACGAACAGACGGTCAAAACTTGTACGCACAAACCCAGTGTACCCTCACAGGGTATAATATGAGTAGTAAAGTAACTACATATAATATTAACAACATTAACCCCTTTCTAAAGTAAACACACATTTCATTACCTGTTTCTTAATTATGTGCTTGAAACGACAACAAAAGCTGTTTGCATTGTGTGTAACTTAAAATTTATTTAATGAAAAATTTGGCAATACAAACGAAAATTTAATGTTGGCCAAGCCAAATGTTTATTTTGCTACTTTTTTTATTGTTGTTGTTTTTTGCTGACGGCCAAGAGAGTTTGCCATAAGAAAACTTAATACAGAAATAATCAAATGAATGAATTTCCATTTGCCAATAATTGATGACCAACTTCGAGCAGCAAATAAGCCAACATAAATTTCTGCTCGTACTTGTTTTGTGTTGTTTTTTGCTTTTCTCAATTATTGAGTGAATGTTGTATTATTTTGATTTAATTAAACTATGCAGAGAGTCAATTTGAAGAGGCATTTGTGTGCTTTGGCATTCGCATTGAATTCGAGTTGAGTTCAGTTGAGTTGAGAATTTATGCAAAACGTTTCCGGCCACGTTCCACTCTTGGCTTAATCCAAATTATCATCATAAGCGCTACACTAATGAGCACAACTTAACATAAACAGCGAACTGCTGACAACTGACGACCTGACAGGCCGCCAGACAGAGATACATGGGACTGAAGGACGGTCGGACGGGTAAACTGGCTGACTGGCAGATGGATAGACCCACGACCAAGACAAAGTTGCCAGCAAGTATTTTTTGTTGTAATATATTTTTTTGCCTTTCTTTTTGTGCTGCTGCTGTAGTAAAGTGTCCCAGCAGGATGTGCTGACAAGTGCATTTTCATCAGCATAATCAAATTCGAGGCTAAAGGCACCAAAACTACGACAATTTACAAATATCACACATACGCAGCGTGCAACGGCAGCGCGTTTACGTCCAGTGCCAAAGGCAGCGAGCAGCTGAATGTCCTGATTCCGCCAGAGCGTGTACTAAAAGTGGAGCACACTTCGTGTGCCATGTGCTAAACGTCGCAACGACGCATGCGCTGACTGCGGCAGCGGCAGAGCAGTCGGCGTCGCGTGTCTGCAATTGTTGAGCGTGTGCTAAAAGCGACTTAACAGCGACGTAACAGAGAGCTAACAGCAAGTGGGAACAGTTTGGGAACAGCAGCGAGGTGTGTGTGTGTGTGCAGAGTGTGTGTCTGTGTGTGTGTGCTTCGTTTACTGATTTTTATTTTTTGAAGGTTTATTTAGCACTCGTGCCGCTGCTCGTGCTTTTTATGCCGCATGTATTTTGGTATTTGCAGCATTTTCGCTTTGATGCGTGTGGCATGTTTAACGGCACTTGATGATGCCACGCTACCCAAACAGCAACAGCAACAACAACAACAGTTGGAGCTATGAAAATCCTCACTGTGATTTGTGCGACGCCATCGTCGTCGCCGTCGTCGTCGTCGTCTTCATCGACTTCAGGTGCAGCAGCGTCCAAAATGCTTGCAACGCATTTCAATTGCACAACGTTCGTTGCACTTCATTAAACTCGGCAGCGACAATGACAGTCTGCCAGTCGAAGTGTGCCACGTGACCTTCACACAAACACACACACACACAAACACAAACACACACGACATTACGTAGCCGTCACGTAGGCAGCAGCATAAAAGCAAAAGCAAACGAATGAATTTTGTGCCATCATTTAAGATCGAATTAGATCGTTAGAAGGCATAAAAAACAAGCCATGAAATGCAAAATCGAATTCAAATAAAAATCAAACATAAAATTAAAACAAAATAAATTTAATTTAAATTATTTTGAAGAAGATGAAAATCCAAAGTCAGTGCACATGAATGATTAGTGCGTCTAAATTGAGGCAAATAAAAAATGCATGGCGAGTGGCAAGTGGCAAATCCTTGGCATTTGTCTATTTTAATCAACACGAGTGAAGGAAATGTGAATAAAAAATAAATAAATTTCAAAGCAAAGATGGGAAAAGAAAAAGGGGTTAAGGGTGGTGACGGGAACCGAGGTGGGGGAAGGTAGTGCAGAGAAAATGATTAGATAATGTAATTTCGCAAACCGTTTTCTCGCTCTGCCTCTCCCTCTCTCTCTCTTTCTCCACCTGCCCCTCTGTCGACTTGGCTGTGTTTTGTTCCGTGTGGTTTTGCTTGCTGTTAAGGTTTTTTTTCTGCTGACCATCAGAAGCAAATGTCCATTTCAGCTGTCCATTGTTTTGTCACTTAAAAACACTTCACCTGGCAATGGTTGCCACAAAAAAAAATTGGTAGAAAACGAAAAGAAAAGTACAAACAACAACAGACAGCAGAGAAAAAATTATCCATGCCAACGCCTGTCCAATACAGCGCATGTGTGCGTGTGCATGTGCGTGTGTGTGTTGTATTTTGGCATTTTCCAGTTATTTGCAGCATACTTATAGGCATTTGAAAAAAACCACTGTGAACTGTGGACTGTGTGGACTGTGACTGCGACTGTGCAGTTGAAGCTGGAGCTGGAGCTGGAGCTGTAGCTGAAGTTGAAGTTGAAGCTGCCATTTCACGGCTGGCTAAGCATTTTGCAGCCATCTTGGCCAGAGCTTGAGCTTCACTTGGCAGTTGGCAGTTCCAAATAAAATTGAAATAGAAATTTTAAAGCTTGAAGTGAATATTTGCAGTTTAGCTGGAAAAGTAATCGAATGTTATAATTTCCATTAAACTGATTTCCCACGAGAACTGCAAGCCAAACAAGCCAAGTCAAACCAAACCAAACCAGACCAGACCAGAGCAAGACCAGACCAGAACAAGACCAGACCAAAACTGTGGACCAAACAAACGTTGCAATCTTGATGAGCATGACTGGAGGTTGTGGGTGTGGGGGGCCGTGTATGTGTGTGCTCATGTCACACTAATGTAGTGCGCGTCAAAGGAATCGACTCGAATCGCCTCGACTCGCCTCGCCTCGCCTCGCCAGTCCTGGCCAGGCCAACTGGAGTCAAGTCGGGAATGGCAAATGGACAGAATCCAGTTGGCATTCAGTTAATGGCGACATGCATAAAAAGATGCCCCCCAAACAAGCAGCGCTTTTCTCCATGGACTTGCATCTGGTCAGGGATTCCACTCAACTTCAGTCTCATACCATCTCATCTCATACCATACCATCCCACCGCATCCCATGTCATCTCATCTCATCTGATGTTGTCCCGTCTTGCATCGCAAATGAAATATAAATTAAATTAAATTCCAAAAGAGCAAGACGCTTGCCCAGCACATACATAAATCAACAGCTCAAAGTGCAGGCCAAATGTCAGCCATCGTATCGATGCCCAATTGCATTGCACACACTCACTCACTATACACCACATGCACACACACACAACACACACCCACACCCACTGTAAACACACTTGCTTATTGCATACTTTGCGGCTGCGACAGCGATCGCTTGAGCTCTCAAAAGCTGCGCAGCTGAAAAGCCAGCAGTGTGTAAATAAACTTTTATAGATCACTTTTGGTGGAATAAAGTAATAAAAGCATTTAATTAAATATAAATATATATTAGCGATTTTACTAACTGTTTTTCTTATGCTTAAAATTGTATTGTCGTATAAGGTAAATATGTTTTGAGTTTAATTGTATGTAGAACAAGAAAAAACGGTTATCTTCGGCTCGCCGAACATTAAATACCCTTGCAGTCATGAATATTGCGTTAATTTGGTTTCAATCACCAATTATTTCTATGGTAGCTATATGATATAGGAGTCAGATTTAGATGAAATTTGGTCAACAGTTGAAACTGTTGACCAAATTTCTAATCGAAACTGATTCTCTGTGAATTTTGTTGAAATCGGACAATAGACACCGAAAATTTTCATACTAAGCAGTTCAACCGATTGCTCCTTTGGGAGCTGATATAGTAGTCCGATTTGGATGAAATTTGTTCAACAGTCGGAGAACGATTAGAAATGCATATGCCTAACTAATTATTAATAAACTGTTAGTTAAATATCTATGGTATTGAGTTTTATAAAATAAAAACGACCCTGATTACTGAGTCAAGAAAACTTACATTATTTTCTATAGAGAACTAAATAATTTTATTCCCAACGAACTTTACACAACTTTTCTTTAAAACTCTATAAAATAAATTTTTCAAACAAACTAAAACTGTTTAATTTTCCTACTCTTATTCACTAACTCTTAAAAACCAACTGGAACTGACTCTAAGCCAACAATTTCCAGTTTTCAAAACTTCAATAATTTGTTTACATATATCGATATCTTTGCCATCGATAATTGCAGTTACAGCGTTGCCACCTGATCGTTACTCCCACATAACTGTTGGCTGTCTGATTTATTCTGCAGCTCAGTTCAGTTTGTGTCTCAGTTTTTAGCTGATCGGCTACGAGCTGACGGGTAAGAAAGTTCCAATTGCAATTATAATTGAGATACGCGTCTCGGAAATATGTAAACAAAACGATAGCAGACTAGAAGAATCGGATTACTGTATTTACTGGGAATGTGAGTGTTGCTTAGACCCTTCTTTTGGAAAGAGGTAAGGAGTGATAAGTTTGCAGGGCCTTCGGAGGTGTTGCTGACAACTTTAAATGATGCTGAGTATATCATGTAAATTTTGAAAATTATTTTATATTAAAAAAAAAGAGTCTCCTACTTTTTTTAAAAAGTTAAAACTAAAAATTAACAAATACTACACTAGTTGAAAAATTTATTTTTTGTTACATCGATACAAAGTCGTTCCAAATTACAGGTCAAAAGACCGCTTTATAGTAGGCCACTCATTAGACGGTCATACTCATTCAGCTGTTAGAATATAAGTAGTAGTATAAGTGGAGAACGATGATTAAGTAGAAGAAGAATGGAATGTAATCGAGTTGGAGTTCAGAGCGAGTCACGAAGAGCAGCGAAAGATTTAAGAGTAGTAAGAAGAGCAGTGAAATTTGAAGCTTGTTATGGAATAAATATATAAACTTGTGATTTAAATTTATTTATTTGTTTTACAAAGAAGACCACGCGGTCTTTTTCAGTCGGTAACTTATCACAATACTTTTTAAAAACATAATTTTTTTTTTGGTAGTGCCCTCTAAAATGGCAAGTGCTTGTATTACTGCTGGCCAACTTAGTGCTGACCACCAGTTGAGGCAAAGTGCGCCCTAAGCAGCTTTCGACATGCATGGCAAAAAGAAAGCAGGAAAAGTAAAGAGGAAAAGCCACATTCGGTTAAGCAGAAGGGTGCTAATGTACAGCCCAGTAGGGGTAGGAGTAGGGGAAAACTCTGGGTAAACTGTCACCTGCGTCTTATGTAAATCACAGTCAAACAACAATGGTCAGGTAACAGTTAGTAGCCCAACCAAACCAAAGCTAAAACAAGAACAATAACAACTGTTACAGCAGTTACAATAATAGCCACGGGCAACTGTAGTACAACAAACAACTGGCAATAATTTTCACATTTCCGTTACAAATAAAAACCTATTCACTTTGCTAATATGGCCGCAGCGATTCATCCGGTGTTGGCTGCGTTTTGGCTGCAGGTGCTTCAAAACTTTCCGCACGCAATGCAATAATTTGCCCACCACCAAAAGGTAAACTCAACGGTCAACAATACCCTGAAAGAGTGCGCTAAAAAAGGGCCACACCGACCTGTCATGTTGGAAGGGTTTTTAACTAAATTTTGATTAGGTTTTTTTTTAATTAAATTTTTGGATTTATGGGGTGCAGTCTGGGAAGTGATTGAATGATGGTCTTCAAATTACTTGGAAGTGCTTACTGAATCAGTCAATGAAATAGACTATTTAACTGAGCTTTCATTATCTTTTTTATTAATTAAACTAAAGTTGAATTATATTTAAATTATTGTTGAACAAAATATTTATTTGTCTTATTTATAAACTTTTTTTTTGGGTTTATGTAGAGTAGTCAGCGAAGTGATTGAATGATGGTCTTCAAATTACTTGGGAGTGTTTAATGAATCAGTCTATTAAATACACTATTTTTCAGATCTTTTATAATCTTTTTAAATCATTAAATTGAGGTTGAAATATATTTAAATTATTGTTAAACAAAATTTTTATTTGTCTTATTTATAAACTTTTTTTTTGGAGTGAAGTCTGGTATTGAAAATACGTGAATCAGTCGATAAACTACACTATTTAGTTAAGCTTTTATTATCGTTTTTAACCCTCAACATCCTCAAATTCTTTTTCGAAAAAAAAATATTTTTTTTTTGCATTGGCAATGGTTTAAAAAACTTTTTTGTTCTGGAAAATGTTTGAATCGTAAAGATTCAGTATCTATAGAGTCAAACGTTGACCGCGTCTGAAAATTTGACCCCAAATAAAAAGCTTAAGAACACTCTTTCTACCGAGTTTGATCCATTTTTTATAAGTTTACCAATGCAGCACTACACATACAATTTGTTTTTTTAGCTACGACAATTACCTCTTTTTTTTTTTTTTTTTAAATTTTGGTACTTTGCCCCTAGTTAAAAATAAATAATTATTTTCTGTTATTTTGACAAAAGAGCCGATTTGCTGCAAAAGGTAATAAATGAAAGTTTGCGATTTTCTTAAATAGATAAAACAAAAAAATTTTACATTATCGTTTTAAAAACTATATTGGGACATCACTTAAAATAGCCCGCCTGCAAGCGGTCTTGGAATGTAGAGGGTTAAATAACAAAATGAAAGTTGAATTATGTTTAAATTATTGTTGTTGTATACTTATTACAATATTAATAGTATGAATGTTATATTTTTTAAAATATTTTTTTTATATTTTTACTTGACATACTAATTAAAATGATTAATTCTTCTCACACACCTACTACGATTCCGGTTTGACTAAATTATTGCAGTGAATTTGATGTGGCGACTTGTTGTCCGAACTGAACTTTGTTTCCTTTTCAGCTTGGCCGCTATCTTTGCCATTTGTTTATATGTCAGTTAGTCAGTCAGTCAGTCAGTCAGCTGGACAGTGGGACGATGGCACAATGGGAGGGCAGAGAGACGGACAGTGGAACTTTTGGTTGCATTTGCAAGTCGTTAAATGCTTTTGTTGCTCGTCATTGTCGTGACGCTAACTTGCAACATTGCAACACACTTTTGTTAAAGCCAAATTGTTGTTGTTTCTGGTTTGTTGTTGTTTTTGTTGTTTCTAGTTTGTTGTTGTTGTTGCTGCTGTTTGTTTCGTGTCGCTGGCATTGTCAATGCTTCGACTTCCTTCCGCTTTGACTAACAAATTTGCGTCGTGCATGCAGACCAGGCAAACATAATCATCATTATTGCTGCAATCAGCATATTTGGCAGGCTTAAAGCAATTCAGCTTCCCCTCCCCGCTCCCTTACACCCACTTCTCCACCAATCCCTGTCATACCACACCTGCCCATCCCTCATGCTCTACAGCAACTGCAGTGCTTTCGTCCTACTCCTGTCCTATTCTTATGCTCTTCATCCTGTGGGACAGCACGGCAAAAAAATGGGTAGATAGGGCTTGGGTGGAGTGCAGCGACTGTAAAAGACCCTGTACTTAAGAAGAGGCACACTATATGTGGGATTATGGGGTATTTTTAATAACAAACAAAATTCGTTTGGATCAAAAAGGTTCATAGTACAGTCTAGTTTCATTCAAAATTCGTTCTCTTAGGCGGACATCTCCCTTGGCCGGACAAAAATACTGGAACCGTGACTGTCCGCCACAGGGAGCTTTCACTGTAGATTTGTATAGTCCTCTGTTGCTACCTATATCTGGTCAGATATTAACTACCATGTCGTCAAATATGAGTGATTTCGCTTGAAATATGTAAACGCCCAAGTTTAATGATTTCGCTTTTGATCCATTAGTCCCACGATATCTATATGATAAGCTTGACTGAATGCCATGAAATTTGTTTACAATA